>OX382182.1:10404578-11004578 GCA_947507545.1 Clistopyga incitator
AATTGTTTTTGTTGAGTAAAGGCCCGTTTTCATGCAATGAGCTAAGAGAGGCGACCGTACAGATCTCTGCTATGTTACCGGCACAAGTTGCGTTCCCGCTATCGCTACGAACTAATTCGAAGGAGAGGGCAGTAGTTCTCGGGTAAGGGATTTTGAGCTTTCGGAATAATAATAATGAATCGTTCTCGATGATTACTTGAAATAATCAGTCTTCCTCGGGACACCGCCGAGGTGCCTCGAGTTCGGTAAGCGTTCCCGTATTGACAGTTTTTCTGTCGCTCGCGCGCGCGTCTTCGCGTAGTTCTCGTGTTTCGGCTAAACTCCGTATAGTGAATACGTGAGTGACCGTGTGGTGACAGTTTTATTCTCCGGAATAAAACTCGAGTTTTCGGTGGTTCTCGAGTGCAGTGGGATAACTGCACTTCGTGCCACAGCTCTCGTGATCCCTAGATCTCCCTCCATGGGATGGATTGGCTATAGGCAGCTCCGGTGAGTCGTTCCCGTGATATTAATCATTAAATTTGGTATTGCACCAGGCTTTCCCGCAGTGACTATGGCGCTCTCGATGCGCTCCGTCAATTCTCGCGCATTCTAAAATGCGAATTCGTTATCGATACCCGCTCTCGATTTTTGTCCGCGGAACATTAGTTTCCGTTGATTAAATTCTGATCATGATTCTTGGCTATTTATTGCACCTTACCGCGACCCTCTCTACCAAACCTAGCAGACTGAGCGGCCGTGCTATTCCGTAACCGTTCGCTCCCGCGAGTGCATCCAGTTGCGTTTGTTGATTTTACGCGACCTCAAAAATCAACTAAGCTACCGATTCCTTCGGTTTTTGATCCCGATCGCGAGTTTTACCCCAGACTTTCGATTTGGAGTTTGGGGATTGAGCCGCCCACTCGATCCCTCGGACATACCGGTTCGTTAATTCCGGTGAAACAAAAATTAACTGGCGCCCACCGGGTTTGCGGATGCGCGAGCGAGGGTGGACGGCCGAAGGTGACGGTTCCCGATTTTTTTTTTCTTTTCATGTTTTGTGTTCTCGACCAGAAGACCGATTGATCGGTCAGTTACCGTAAAAATACGTCACAATACGCTTCGACACAGATTTTAGCTTCTCGACGGCAAAAACCAAGTTCGAAAAATAATCAGGGGGCGCGTGCGATGCATCAGATTCAAGGCATCTCCAGTCGAGAACCGAATGGCTGACTTGTCTAAACCGAGAGTCGAAGGAGTGGGGGCATTTCATCACACCGGTCTTGATTTTTTCGGGCCGATGTTCGTTACGGAGAAGAAATTACGCAATCGCGGGCGCGTAATAATTTATCGATGTGTGTTTATTTGTGTGAGCTCGAAGACTGTGCACATCGAGATCGTCAGCGACTTGTTGTTAGAAGCTTTTCTCGCGGCGTTGAGACGTTTCATTGCACAAAGGGCGATTCCAGCACACGTGTACTCCGACAATTGGACGAATTTTGTCGGCGCGAACAGACAACTCCGTGAATTATACGCGTTGGTCGAGTTAGTAAAATTTAAAAATGACGTGAACGATTTTGCGACTTCGAAGAGTTGAACACCCTAGCGATCGAAATCGAGGCGATTTAAAACTCGTCCGCTGTGCTCGTTGTCACCTTATCCAAACGATCCGCTAGCATTAACTCCCGCATATTTATTAGTCGGTTAACCTCTCACCATGCTGCCGGAAGATAGTTATGCTTGTGTTGCAAAAAACCGGTTGTCTTTATGGCACCTTATAGCAAAAACGAGACAAGACTTTTGGCGAAGGTGGCAGCTGGAGTTACTGAGTGAACTACAAAAGCGCCAAAAATGAGCCAAAAACCAAACACGAGCCCAATCTGCAACCGGACAATATCGTCGTGGTGATCGTCAAGAATCAGCCGTGCATGCGATGGAGACTAGGGCGAATCACCGAGGTGCATCCCGGAGACGACGGCGTAGTGCAAGTGGTGACCATCAGGACGGCTGAAGGAGTTTTCAAGCGAAACGCGACCGCAGTTTGTCCGTTGTCAAATATCGCATAATTATTGATATTACGATGTATTGTAGGTGAAAACGAATGAACGAGTTACAAATGTAATTAACCCGAAAAAATTGATCGCTCATGCTCTCAACGGGGGGAGAATGTTGGCTGTGTTGCTACACAGTCAGGTTAAGTAGTGGTGCTAGCTACAATCACAGTGACACAGTCGAGTCAAGAGGGGGATAAAGAATATCGATATCTGATGCGCGTGCTCTCGCCGGATTGATGGCGTTAGGCCCGGTGTTGTCGGTGGTGGAAGAACAGGCACAGAGACGATAAGAAACAAAAAGGTTTTTTTTTAGAAGCGTTCTATATTTCAAACCGTAAAGACGTGCTAATAAGTGTTGTGAGCAGAGCGTATCAAAGGGTGGTCGAAGGCGAAGTATTTTTGGTGTGACGAAAGGTGGTAAGAGAGGACCCTTGATGCGGGCACGGATCAGGTTAAGGGCGAAACCCTCTGGAGTTGTAAAAGGGAGGAAAAACGGGCCTGGTCCCGGCGAAGGTGTAACCTTCGTTAAGCGAGTGTGGGAATTATCAGAGGACCCTCATTGCAACGAGCCTGGTCCCGGTAAGGTCGGAAAACCCTCCAAGTTTGTGAAAAAGTGTAAAATAATTGTGTGGGGTTTTTTATGCCAATGGCATTTTCCCCAAAAAAACTGAACCAATAAACGAATCGATCGTGAGACTCAATCGAGCATTTTTTATTTCTTTAATTTTACCTGTGTACCTAATCATCCTAATCAACAATATCGGGACGACTTTGCATTGAAGGAGGATATTAAATGAAAATCTTATGCTTACCTCGTGTCTTCTTTGGTACAATTGATTTCTCGTGTAAGTGATGTACAGGTCCACTGAGGTTTGTGTGCCGTCTTGATATGGTACAATATCGACGATCGAATACTTTTTATATTATACCGAACTGTAAAATAATTGCACACAGCTTCTTCATTGTCGAGTTTTCGAAAATGCTTCCACACATCACTCGGAGCCATTATCACCGCAGAACAATGAACTCTGTTTCTTAACGTTTGGTCCGAAACTGATAGTTCTGACGCTTTTCGCGATTTTGTAAGTACATGATAGGTGGGGGCTACTCGGCATACAAGGTAAGCAATTCGATAAAGAACGCCTAAAGATATAGAGCTATGTAAACATCGACGGCCTCGAAAGCGTCGGTGGTAATTGTATCGCCATTGATGAACTATAACTATGTAATGTATTGTAATGTATTGCCCATTTTGATCAATGATCTTTTGCCATTTTTTAGGCAGCATCATAATTCCACGTTCATAAAACTTCTGGTTTTTATTAGCAAAAAAACTGAATCAGGTACGATTTGACATCATCATCATTATTGAAATTTTTACCATTCAAGAAGTTTTGTAAAGATCCAAACGAAAAGTGATCATATGGTGCAAGGTCAGGACTATATGGTGGATGTGGCAAAACATCCCAACCAAGCTCCAATAATTTTTGCCGAGTGACCAAATATGTGTGTGGCCTTGCATTGTCATGATCGAATCCAGCACTTTTTCGATTTGTCAAATTGGGCCACTTTTCGACTGCATTGTTTAATTTCGTTAGTTGTTCAATGTAGACATCAGAATTGATCATTCGGTTGGGTGGTAAGCGTTCAAAGCAGACAATTCTTTTGTAATCCCACCAAACTGATAACAAAACCTTCTTTTGATGAATAGCAGCTTTGGATGTTGTAGGAGTTGGTTCACCTGGCCTGCTCCATGATCTTTTCCGCTTGATGTTCTTGTAAACAACCCATTTTTTATCGCCAGTTATCACTCGTTTTGAAAATGGATCATTTTCATTACGTTTCTTTAGCAAATCGCAGCTGTTAATGCGTTGCGTTGAATGCGTTTCTTTCAGTTCCTGAGGAACCCATGTTATTGTTCTAAATGATTTTCAATGCATGTATGTGATACATGAAGCTTCTCTGCAATCTCCCGTGTTGTACTGCGACGATCCGAATCGATTATTGCTCTGATTAGACCTCAGACCTCAACCAATCACTGCCAATCCACATAACTAATTACAGCGGGTTAAACGGACGAACGGCGAGGAAGAAGAACTACGAGCATAGAGAAGAAGGGACTCTCGATCCAGCCAGCAAGCTGCCATTACGCGTTGTAAATTAACAGTCGATAATCAGCCACAAATTAGAGGATTAATAAGGAATAAGAGGGAAAAATTAGGAAACGAGCGAGTAGACTAATTACGTAAGTACGTCTACGCATATTATTACTCCCATATCCCCGAGTGTCTCCCATAATCAGAGGAACAGTTCGAAACGTGTTACCGGTTCCCAATGACCACATGCAAGGAGATAGCAACAGGTGAGCGTGGTCATTTTTCTATAAGACTATTAGTCGATCTCTGAACTAGCGTGGACCCAAATTAATTGGAATAACCCTTCCTCTTATTGGATGTAATTAATGCAGTGCCGAGGTAATAACGTAAGCAGCCATTGTGTTCGGGAACTCATACTCTGAGTATAGAGCCTGTCTTTCTCCCTCTGCGCTACCATTAGACAAGGAAAGAAAAGTTTGGGAGTCCACTTTATGAGCATTGAATACGAGTCACGTGCTATGTCACGAACGGAGCGATCTCGCTATATCAATCCCCCGCGTGAAGCGCAGGAATTTATATTTAATTTTACTCGGGATTCGCCGATACTAGTCCCATACAGGACGTCCCTAGGAATTTGGGAGGGGTAACTCAAATAAACAGGAGACGTAATTGTTTATATTGAATCAGAAATGATGATTTAAACATAGCAAGCGACAGGGATTATTAATAACTAAAATGCCTTAATTATATCTAATTAGTAATCACACATTCACTTCACTCTTACAGGCTGGCACTCGCACACTCACTCGCTTGGAACTACACGACTATTGCTCATGGCAGAAGATATTATTTCACTGCCAGTCTGACCACCGCGACGAGTGCAACTTCGACGGGAAGCTTTGATTTAACGAATTCGCACCGTGAATTGTCAGAGATTAATAGAAACTATGCGGGCGCTAAAGTGAGCACAAATCACTGTCCTTTTTGAGATCTTGCAAGCAACTGACTGCCTCCCTGCTCGTCGTCCGATGGCAACCGAGCATTTTGCCATCTCTACAATTTTCGCCGCGATGGTCAGACCGTCTAGAGATCCGTTTTGCCACGTCCGCCGCATCCCGGTGTTCGATTACACGCAGGACTTAGCGGACGCTGGCAAAACAAGCCTCAACAGCGTTCAATTAAACTTAGCTCCTAATGTTTAATTAATATTTATTAATTCCGTCCGAATGTTTCGGGACGTGACATCCCTCCCTCTAAGTATTGATGCCCCCATCGACTCAGTCGCATGTGCGATTGAACCTTCGAGGGCACCACCGAATGAATAAAGGGGGAATGAGGGAGGACGGGAGAAAAAAAAAGAAAATAAATTCTAGCAAAATGTATGGACTAATCTACTTCTGGTCGCGAAGTCTAACAAAATTATAGCTAAAACCTTACAATCTCTAAGCTGTCCGTAATGGTGATAATAGTACCGAAGACACAACGGAGCAATCACCCTGTCACTTGCACTTCCACAGGTTTTATTCGTAGGCATCCAGAAGCCCCTGTATGTGGGTCAGGTCGCTCTCCGTGAGTCTTTTCACCGGATCGACGAACAGGTTGAGCCCGGCCTGTCGTGTCGGGCGGTGGTTGGGGAGCTCGCTGCTGGGGCTGCTGTCCTCTGCTGTCCTTGTCAGTGCCTCGGCGTCCTCGAGCAGTTTTTTACGTGCTCCATCTGGTTGGCCACCAATTCTCGGGCTCGGTTGATGAGAAGAAGCGCCGAATGCAATCCCTCTGGCGTTTCCTCCTTGGATTCGTCTCCGGTCTTCGGCTCCTGAGTTTCGGTAACTCCCGTCACCAGGGCCGGTACTTGAAGGACGGTTTTTACAGCCGTCGGGTCCTCGCCTCCGGCAGCTTGCGTCGGCAGAGCCAAAGGCAGTAATTCATCGTTGCCGGGGACCTCCGTCCACTCCTCGGCTTGTGCTTCTTCGGCCGTCGGCTGCTGGCTTTGGGTGGCTTCCATTGCCGGTGCGGAAGACTCGTAAACATCGGGGCCCAGAATGACACAACGTCCTGTGTGATCCCCGGGTAGATACTTGGTAGCAGCGGCTTGCGGGTAACAACAGCAGAGAAGGGTCCTTCTCGGCGCTCGTGGGATGTCGTGGACTGTAGGTCCTCGGGTTTCGCACGGCGTTGCATTCGCGTGACGTAGATCCTCGGTCCACGGGGTATGCTGCAGCTTTGTCTCGAATGCTGCATAGCACCGGCCCGCGTGCTCCATTATGCGCCCGATAGGTGAGCAGTGGCAGAGCGGACAAACCCTCGTCCCGCGATTGGGGCAACTGGCCGATCTCTCGTAACACTTTTCTTAACCGGAGCACTCCGTTCCGCATTTTTTGTATATTGAGCATCGCCCAAGGAGTGCCAGGTCGTGCACAGCGTCGGTGTTACTCATTTTTTTATTTTATTTATTTTTTTTTATTTTTTTTTGCATGCACCACTCTATCGTCCACCGTACGCACTTCACAGGTTTTTTTTAAATATTCATTTATTGATTTATTTATTGGCACCCTTTGTCACTTTTGATGCTGGACTGAGTGCAACTGCCGATGTAGTCGGGAGCGTGATCGGTTGAATACTGATTTTTTCCTTCCTCCACATGCCGTTCGGAGGGCGATCGTTGTTCGGCTTTTCTCTTCTACAACTGCATTCAGTGAGAGGTGAGTTCATGAAAAAGTGCCCGACTTTGTTGTGTCTTGCCGGTCGCTTGCCACTTCAGTGGTACTTATCTCTGGGCTCAGGTTTCTCTTGCTCGATCCTACCGATGCGAGTGTTGCTTGCCCTAGCTCGATATCTTCTCGGCTCGACTGCGTCTTACGACGACAAAGTCTTAATACAATGGCCTACATTCTACCGCGGCAAAAATATATTATCAGTATTGCCCCGAGGAAAGCTTGGAACGTGAAGCGAGCAATGAATAGGTTTTGCTGTTTCACTTTATTTCTTCAATGCATTCCAATCTCAACGATACGCCGTTCGATATCGAACAGTGATTCATCTTTATCGTATATTTTCTTTGAAACTTGAATTTCTGTGGGTGTTCAGGAATTAGCAAAATAAAATCAGCCGTTGCGCAGCCTCGGGTTTGGTTTCGTGCGCGGCCGCTGACGCTGGCGGCGCCACTTTCCGGGCACTGCGGTTGCGAGCGCTACGCGCCGGCGCAAGCCGCTTCTTCATCGAATTGCCGTAACGACTCTTTCTTCTCGATCCACCAGCGAAGTGAGCAACACGTGTTTTCGGGCTCTTCTCGGCCTTTGCCGAAATTCTCGGGTTACATTCAAATTTGGGTTCAGTTTTCTCTCCTTCAATTCACGGGATATTCTCGGGATCGGTATCGGAATCGGGTCAGGGCTTTTCGAGCTCCCTGGGTTCACGGGAAAAAACGGGAAATAACGGGAAAATATTCAACGTGTTATCGCTACCACTTCGTTTTTCGGGTCGTGCGGCATTTTCGGGACCAATGGGCGGTAGAACTATTGCGAGCGGGAATTCATTGCATCAATTTCATTAATTATTTCCGGGACAACACTCATTGTACTTAATAACTATTAATTTTTGTGTTATTGGTGGAAATAAACATTTGACATTTTTTTGTAAGTAAATCACGTGCACCCTCTTTGTAAAAACCACCTACACCAGACTCCTTACAAAACATTTTTTGGTCCTTCGAGCCGGATCTGGTGGCAAAGTGTCGTGCAGTGAGTGCTTACAGCAGTAAGTGTACGGGACTGGGACTTCGGGTTAGCGGGTATTCGTGCGGCGGCCATTAGTGAAGCCGGCCGGCTCAGCACGTCACGGGTGATCGAGCGCCATCGATCAAGAGCGGAGCTCGCGTCTCGGGCGGCCATCTTGGACTCGACCACTGCCACGGCGTCTCTCTCCTGCGCATAACATCACGGCAGAAGATTGGTGAGTCTTTCTCGGGTGATTCTTGGTGGCGCGGGACGGGACCACTCAAGACTACGCGAGTGCGCATTGGTTGTTGGACATTTCTCGGGACTTCGGGAATTTTCGCGAGGACTATTCGGTTACATTCGGTTACATTTCGGTTCTTCCTTACAACACTCGGTGCGGTATTCAGTGACAAGCGGACATTTTTCTGGAAACTTTCGGACATCTTCGGGCATATTTCGATTTCTTCTTCATACACTCAGTGCGGTTTCGGGAACATTCGGACATTTTCGGGATCACTCGGACATTTTCGGTCACTTTTCTAATTTTGTTCTTCTCCACTCACGGGTTTCGGGTTTTCATTATTCATTGAGTGAATATTCAGTGCCGTTGAATATTGTTCGGGCATCTTCGGACTTTTCGGGAATTTTTCGGGACATTTTTGAATTTAATTCTAATGGATTTTGCTTTTTCTGAGCCATGGCTGACGACGACACCAAGCCTACACCTATGGAGAAGGAAGGCGACAATAAGGCATTATCTGTGCCTTCATCCTCTCCTACCTTGGGTGTATCGTCGGGCACCGGTAAACCACGTTCCAGGTCGGGATCACGGGATCCATCACCTGCTGCGCCAGCCGCTCACGGGACGGGTTCATTGGCACTCAAGATCGTCACTCAAAATTCGCAGGTGAATATTCTTCAGGCACTACACAAGCGGGTTACGGATACTGATTCATCAGGATTCTCGAGTTCGGAGCTCGACGCCATTCGACTTCAGACCAACGATCTTTGGGCAAAGTTCTCCGTTGTTCATGACGTCATTACTGAAGCCTGCACTTCAGACTTCGTGAACAGCCCATACGTGGTGGAGAACACGTATTCTCGGGCATTCAGTCTTCACTGCGACCTCAACAGCAGGATCGCGCGGCTCCGGGACGAGATTAAACCATCACGGGCTTCGGCGGAAACGGGTTCATCGGGGCAGTCTGCCGGCGGGAGTCGACTGCAGCTGCCAAAAATCGCACTGCCTACTTTCACGGGAGCTTACTCAGAGTGGTGCTCTTTTCGGGATCTATTCACTGCACTGGTTCGGGAAAATTCAGCGATCACCGACGTGGAGAGGATGGACTATCTTCGAACATCAACTTCCGGGGAAGCGGCCAAATTAATTGCCAGTTTGGCCATCGAGGCGGACTCATTTTCAACGGCTTGGGAGACTCTCCTTGAGAGATACGAGAATAAACGGATTCTTGTATCCTCTCATTTGGAGAGCCTATTCAACACGGCTACCATCGCTCCACGCTCGGCTCGGGATCTACATTCTCTACTTCACACCATTACGGAGGCATGCAATTCATTACGGGCATTGGGTGCACCCATCGATAGCTGGGATTGGGTGCTTGTCTTCGTCATCTCCAGGCGTTTGGATACTCCAACACGGGAAGCTTGGGAGATCAAGGCAGGACAGTCTCGGGAACCTCCAACATTCTCTGAACTTCGGGCCTTCCTCGCAAATCGGGCGCGGGCACTAGAGGGCGCTGAGGTGGGCAGAAACAACTCAGCCACGCAATCGGGGTCGGGATCGGATCAACGGGCATCAACTTCGCGGATCACGGGCACACGGGTTCACCCAGTCACTACCGCAACTACTTCAAGGACCTGTGCATACTGCCAGGAAAATCACAATGTCGGGACTTGTCAGGTCACCACTCGCTGCAAGGAGTGTGATCGGGATCGGCGGGACTTCTTCAGGCCGTACACGCGGGACAGTCACCTGCACACTTCACTCAATTCATTCCAACCATTCATTGTCAATAAAAACTTTCATTTTGCCTAAGTTAATGCCTATTCTTCCTTCATTTTCCTTTTCACATGCATACTGGAGTCATCTTCAAGGGCTCAATCTAGCAGACCCTGATTTCACTTCCCCAAGAGCGGTTGACTTCATATTGGGAGCGGATGTTTACGGGCAAATCATTCGGTCGGGCATAAGACGGGGGGCGGCGGAAGCTCCTGTTGCACAGGACACCTTGTTCGGGAGTTGCAGGAACTCCTCAAGAAATTCTGGGTACAAGAGGAGACCCCTTCCGATTCAACAACACCACTGACGGCGGATGAACAGGATTGCGAGTCTCACTTCATTTCCACGCATTCGCGTGATTCCACGGGTCGATATGTCGTTCGACTTCCATTCAAATCGGGATTGGTTCAATTGGGTGGGTCCTATCATACTGCAGTAGCCTGCCTTCGGCGTCTACAACGAAAATTCACTCGGGATGCGGCATATCAAAAATTGTACACGGGCTTTCTGAACGAATACAAGACTCTTCAACACATGGTTCAAACTTCACCTACTTCAATTCATCGGGATCGGGCCTATTATCTTCCTCACCACGGGGTGTTGAAAGAAAACAGTACCACGACTAAATTACGAGTCGTCTTCAACGGGTCAAGTAAAACGGATTCGGGTATTTCTCTCAACGATCTCTTGCACACGGGTGCAAAGCTGCAACGAGATATTTCGGACGTTCTTCTTTGGGTACGGCGGCATCGGTTCATTTTTGCTACGGATATTGCCAAGATGTTTCGGCAAATTCGGGTTCATCGGGCGGATTGGGATCACCAACACATACTTTGGGTGGACAATCACGGGAATACAGTGCCGTATCAGCTGACCACTGTCACCTACGGTACTCGGCCAGCACCATTCCTCGCTGTACGGGTCCTCCTTCAGCTGGTGAAGGATGAAGGCGAGAGATATCCGAAAGCGGTCCCCCCTCTTACAATGGGGAGATATGTGGACGATATCTACGGGGGTGCTGATAATCTTCAGGAACTTACAATTCAACCGGCTTACAATTCCACGGCTCGAGCTTGCAGCAGCGGTACTGTTGGCTAAGCTCACTCGGTACGTTCAAACTACATTGGAACTCGGGAATTCATCGGTCACTCTATGGACAGATTCATCGGTTGCACTTACTTGGGTAACAAATCATCCTTCACGTTGGAAGGAGTTTGTTCGGAATCGGGTTTCATTGATTTACGAGCTCTTACCACAGGCTCAATGGAGATTCACACCGGGACGGGACAATCCAGCAGATTGTGCATCACGGGGGCTAACCATCATTCAGCTCGAGCGATTTCAACAATGGTGGGACGGGCCACACTGGTTAGCAAAAAATTCATTCCATTGGCCAATTCATTTCATCGGGACGGCGGGTTCAGCGGCGCTCGAAGTGCGACCAGGTCTCACATTCTCGGTCTCAACAAACTCTTCGTCGGTCTTCAATCTCATTCATCGGTATTCGTCATTCACTCGGTTGTTGAGAATTACTTCACTACTCTTCAAGGCGCTTACAAACCTGAAGGGAAAGCGGGACGGGCGGAACGGGGGATTCATCACAGCGGGAGACCTGGAACATTCAAGGCTTTATTGGGTAAGAGCCATACAGGGAGCCTACTTTTCATCGGAGATCAAAATACTTTCATCGGGTCAACTACTTCCAAAATCGCACCCTTTCATGCGATTAACGGGGTTCATAGATTTCAACGGGATTCTACGGGTAGGAGGACGACTGAAACACTCAGCCTTACAACCTGAGAGTAAACATTCAGCTATCCTCCCGCGGGTTTCTCCATTAACGGAACTACTCATCGCAGATGCTCATCAACGGACACTCCACGGGGGTACACAAATCACATTAGCACATCTGCGACGACAATACTGGATCATCGGAGGACGGGCTCCGGTGCGGTCTTTCATCCTGCGTTGCGTACGGTGCGCACGCTTACGAGGAATCAAGGCACAACAACTGATGGGACAGTTGCCTCTAAATCGGGTTACACCTTCACGGGCCTTCTTATTCACGGGAGTCGATTATGCCGGGCCAATTTCACTTAAAAGTTGGCGGGGTCGCGGGAATCGAAGTCACAAGGGGTGGCTCTGCATTTTCGTCTGCTTTTCAACTTCGGCACTTCACATTGAGGCGGTCACTGACTATACAAAGGAAACCTTCATTGCTGCATTCCGACGTTTCACCGGGAGACGGGGCATCTGCCACACGCTCTACAGCGACTGTGGCACCAATTTTCAAGGCGCGGACGCAGAACTGAAGAAATTATTCAAAGCCGGGACTCAAGAGTCAAATCAAATTGCCACGTTGCTGGCTAATGACGGGACTTCATGGACTTTCAATCCACCGGGCGCTCCACACATGGGCGGGAAATGGGAAGCAGCGGTCAAGTCAGTGAAGCATCACCTCCGACGGACGATCGGCGAGACAAGCCTCACATACGAAGAATTTACGACTTTTCTTATACAAATTGAGGCTGTCCTCAACTTTCGTCCGTTGGAACCTCTGTCGGATGATCCGGATGATCTATCCGTTCTCACACCCGGGCATTTTCTCATCGGGGAGGCACTCACCACGGTTCCAGAACCATCACTTCTGGAAACAAACACTGCCCGCTTATCACGCTGGCAATTCATCCAGGAACGGCTTCAACATTTTTGGGATCATTGGGCTTCAGGATATCTTCAACAGCAGCAAGCGATTTCAAAGTGGCATCATCCTTCACACCACATTCGGGTCGGGTCAATGGTCTTGCTGACCAACGAGAATTCGCCTCCTGCAAAATGGGCACTCGCAAGAGTGATTCAACTTCATCCGGGACAGGACGGGCTCACACGGGTAGTCACCATCAAAACGGCGACCTCCACCTTCAAACGACCAATTGCAAAGTTGGCGCTTCTTCCGATTCATCACCCGGATTCTTCAATCGCCAGCACTGCTGTCGATGGGGGGCGGAATGTTCAGGAATTAGCAAAATAAAATCAGCCGTTGCGCGGCCTCGGGTTTGGTTTCGTGCGCGGCCGCTGACGCTGGCGGCGCCACTTTCCGGGCACTGCGGTTGCGAGCGCTACGCGCCGGCGCGAGCCGCTTCTTCATCGAATTGCCGTAACGACTCTTTCTTCTCGATCCACCAGCGAAGTGAGCAACACGTGTTTTCGGGCTCTTCTCGGCCTTTGCCGAAATTCTCGGGTTACATTCAAATTTGGGTTCAGTTTTCTCTCCTTCAATTCACGGGATATTCTCGGGATCGGTATCGGAATCGGGTCAGGGCTTTTCGAGCTCCCTGGGTTCACGGGAAAAAACGGGAAATAACGGGAAAATATTCAACGTGTTATCGCTACCACTTCGTTTTTCGGGTCGTGCGGCATTTTCGGGACCAACGGGCGGTAGAACTATTGCGAGCGGGAATTCATTGCATCAATTTCATTAATTATTTCCGGGACAACACTCATTGTACTTAATAACTATTAATTTTTGTGTTATTGGTGGAAATAAACATTTGACATTTTTTTGTAAGTAAATCACGTGCACCCTCTTTGTAAAAACCACCTACACCAGACTCCATACAAAACAGTGGGTTTTCCGTTGACTGTGATTTCTGGGACTAGTGTTGATACGACGTTAAACATCGGAGCTACTATCGAAATGTCTAGCGAAATTTCCGGTGAATAGAAGTATTGCTCATGACTCTCGTAAGTACGCATACCGGTGAGCGCTGTCGTTCGGGTGCGTCCCACACAGTTTGCGCTTACGTGGATCCGTGCACGTGGATCGTCTCAAGCTGCGATAGCGAGAACAGCCAGCCGCCCTACGATGGTAACCCGCGCAGAAAAAATCAGTTCCGGATGGAGTCCCGGATGGAGTCCGGGCGGATATTCGGGTCGGAGTCCGGCCGAGGTTACCGGGACTTCCGCCCGGACTCCGACCCGGATATCCGTCCGGACTTCATCCGGGATTCAAAAAAGCTCTCCCGGACTCCGCTCGGAACTCCATCGATAGAATCTCGGTGCGACTTCATTGATCCGGGTAGGATAGCTTGGACTCCCGCCTGTTCTCGGCACACTATCGGTAGAATTTTGGCGAGAATCGATCGATTCGGCCCGGATCTTTGCCCGGACGCCTGACCAGACTCCCACCTGGACTCGAGTCCGTCCGAGAATCCGGCCTGAATTAACGGGACTTCCACCCGAACTCCGGCCCGAACGCCTGTCCGGACTCCATCCGGGACTCAAAAACGCCCTCACGGACTCCGCTCGGGACTCCACCGACAGAATCTCAGCGAGACTGAATATCTAAAAATATATATTTTGACGTCACAAGCGAAAATTATGACTTATAGACAAAATTTTTTTGAACAATATTGAATATGGTTTCCAAAAAATTATACAAGTTTAACACGAATTTCAATATTATTCAGCAGTTTGCGAATGAATGGGAGATTACTCACATGACATTACATTACAATTGACTTTCAAAAATTGTATGAAACCGATTATTACCATGTGCAAAAAAAATGTAGACTTGTCGAACGTCTCTTTCAGTCAGTTAGGCACAGCCAAGCATTCTAGAAGGACGTGCCGGTACATCGGCAAAAAACTGAATCGTTTGGCAGGACGAATGAAAGTCAACGCAGTTGTTAAGATGTTTCGGCACTCGGAAACTTTGAACGAGGTCAAATACGCTCACTACATCGGTGACGGTGATTTTAAGACTTTCGAAGGCATTACACATGCTAAACGGTATGAGGATTTCATGGTACTTAAGAAAGAATAGATAGATCATGTGCAAAAACGAATGAGCACCCAAACGAATGGAAATCGGCCCTTTGTCATTCCTTTTTTCGCCACGGCGCTGCGTATGCATGCACTTGATGGCTCTCAAACCCAACTTCGACTACCCCCGCGGAAAAAATTAGTGCAGGAAGGAGTCCAGGATGGAATCCGGGATGGTGTCCGGAATGGAATCCGGGCAATCCAGGCGGAAGTACAGAGTGGACTCTCGTATGGACCAGGATGAGGATGAGGTCCGCGGGAGTTTCTCGTGTCCCGGAAGGAATCCCAGATAGAGTCCCGGATGGACTGAAAGACTCCAGAATGGACCTTGGGATCGGATCAAACCCCCAGGTCCATACGAGAGTTCACTCTGTACACCGGCCTGCATTGGCCGGATTCCATCCCAGATTCCTTCCTGAACTAATATTTCCCGCGCGAGTAATGCAGCAAATTTTCTACGGGATACCGAGGTCAAATTTGGTTTACATTCGGAATAACATAGAACAAAGTTTAGGTACAAAACCCCGAAACGGGTTAAATTTTCAGAAAAAAGGTTTCTGAAGCTAAAAAACCCTGGAAGATGGAACCTTGCAAGTTTCTTCCTGTACATTTTTACTTTCAACAGACTTCTTCCATTAGGAGACCAAAACAGATTTTTGAAAATTTTCGAAGAGCAAGATTTATGAATGGTTGAAAATATTTCTATTTTTATTGTTTATCTTTGAAAAAAATTTATTCAGAGCCAATTCATTTTTTAAGTTTTTCACATGAATGAGCAATTGCAAAAATTGTACAAATAGACCAAATTTGATTGACAGAATTCAAGTTTATCTGTATAAATCTTCTATTTAGTGCATATAAATATAAGAATAGGCCACTTAGTTATGGAATGACCAGGAAAGCCAGGGGGGGCTTTGACGTTTTGAACTCTTTTATACAGTTAAATATAAAGTTAAAAAATATATATATAATTTTCGAATCAGCAACAAAAAATATGGTCATGTTTTTTTTTATTGTATAGAAAATTTAATCGGAGCACATTTTTATGTTCTATTTTCCGCTGGGCAGAAGAACAAATGGAAAATTTTTATCGACAGAACGAAATCATTCCAGGAAGGAAAAACCTCGTTGTTAGATCCCACCTTGTGATAGTAAGCACATGCAAGATTAGACAATTTACCATCCAAGTATCGTCATACTTGTAAAGTATAACGTAACTTAGTTATCTCTCAAGTTGCTTATCATGTAGCTAAAGCCATTATCAGGCACCAAATAGAAAAACAGTATGGTAAGATTATAATTATTCTTTGAATTATGTACAATGAAAGTCACATTACTTCGATAATAAATGAGCTCTAATGACAGAAGGGTCAGCACCACATCAGTATTTTATTGAAAACGCGACAAGATCTCCATTGTCCCATGCAAAAATAGAAAAAAAAATCACCAAAGAACCATATCGTATATTGCTGGTTATATTGGGACAAGGCTCCTGCATTTATTCAGGTCACATAGCCCTTATTTCGTCATATAAACTGATTCATGTAAAACATTAAGTCTCAAGCGTATACGTATTATTTATGACACACTCTAGGGGTAAAGGTTTCTTATTATAATTATATAAAATGGCAAAATTTACAATAAAAGTGAGCGATAAGCGACAGAATTTATCGTTGGTTAACCAGGCTGAAGCTGTGTCGTTAAGTAACAATCAATCAAAATCATTGGAACTTCAAACGAACTATCAAAGTCAAGCGCGCACCTGTGCAGCTTACTGATAATGATAATGCTGTGGTCTAACGTTTGTGATTATGTTGCGTTTGATGAGGTGCATAAAAAACAACTTCGTTTTGATCTTGTTATTCTGTTCTATCCATGCGCACACAATTTAGAAAATGTTATTCTAGAAATATCCATAGCAGAATACCCATAATCATCCGAAACATCGAGAAAATTGTTTTATCGAAAATTTCCGTATATATGGGTGTGTCCAGCGTTTCAAATGTTCAATGTATCATGCACTATGTTGCGAAAACATGGTGCGGGACAAACGGAAGTTTGAATGGTTGCATATTGCAAAAACCTATAGTCCTCAAACTTAAATAAGGCTTTGAAAAGTCACTGTCAAATTATCACAAAAATGAAACTTGTTACTCATATATATATAAATATACTACACTTTAATTATCATTTCTAGTTCGCTTCTGATCGTTTGGCTAATAACGACGCCTTGTATCTTGATGACATTGCGGGCTTGAAACTAACTGTAGAATACAAATTAACTCTTTTCTCACGTGGTGTTTCTTGCGAGTTGGAAAAAATTAGAAAACGCAAATTTCAGTTAATTAGTGAATAATTACAGATTTTATGAATTAATAAATAAACAAAACTTGTTACACATACAATTAATGAAACTTCTTATGCCTAGAAGTTCAAAAAACTTTATTATTCTTGTATAAGTTGTAATGATGATTTGTCACATCAAGCGACTGCGCATCATACCAAATGATTTTGGGAGATTGTGGATATGATTGAATTGTGCTATAACAAATGGACACCACTAAATTTGACCAGATAACTTCTGTGACGTGATTTTTTGCCACGCCACCTGCGCGAAGTGTAAACGGCGAGGAGTATCGGATTTACGACACTTGGGTCGGTGCACGTTCGCTTCTACCAACCGCGGGTCAACTGTAGAGTCGCTCTCTATTTTCGCTCCCTACCTTACCTTCGTCAGAGCTACCTTGCGATCGGAATTTTAAGCGTTTTTTTATTAGACAGTAATTAGTTTCTTTAGATTTAGTATCGTTTTGACCGCTCTGTTCCCGATCTACTGAGTCTCACCCCAGCTACCTACCACCACCGAGGGACTACCCCTCCGCCTGCAATCCGCTACCTGACGCCCACGCGCTCGCCGACCGCTCGTACCGTTAACTATCGCTCTCTTACGTTTCCGACGTGCCCCTACACCGAGGGACTTCGGGTATTTTGTTTGGATATTGGTTTTGAGTTATGGATTATGGCCCGAAACTCCAGTTTTGGATATTGGGATTCTGAGGATCAGAATCGCGGGCGGGCACCGAACAACAGTGCCCGTGGATTATGGATGCCCGGGGAGCGCGCTGGAAAATGGGCCGAAATATTACTGTGCCACCCGCCTCCCCACGACTTCCCAGCCCGGCGCTGGACCATCCCCTGGAGCTTGGACTGTCGCGGTCCGGCCAACCCGGCGCCTCATGAAGAAAGGGTCTAGGAGCACCAGTGGAACGAGTTAATTGCAGTGTTGCGCCTTTTGTTGTGGGTCCAATACCGCCGATGAATCGTGGCCACGAATTCCGGCGTGAGGGCCTCCGCCCTCGTCCACTGGGGCCACCGGATCCGAGGGGAAGACACCCACGCTCCAGTCGTAATTTGCCGCAGAAGAAATTGGAGGGAAACGGCGATATCAACGGTGCGGGCCACTACGTCAACCGAAGCGCAGCGGAAAGGTCAAACAATCGATTGAAGCGCGCGCCAGTGCGCGAGATTCGCAGTGCGCCGCCGCACCACCCAAACACCGTGGGAGCCACTCTCCATCGGAGCGCGTGCGCGAGCGGTAGCCGGCGAGCGGGCGGAGTGGGGTTATCGATCAACGGCCCACGAGGGATCGCGAAAATTCACTCTCTGCTGCTGACCACGTGCCCGTGAACATCCAACTATCGGTGATAAGGACATCGCGACCATCGTCGGGACGAAGGAGATTCCGGTGAGACTCGGCCCACCCTCTACTACTGTGAGTCAAGCGATCTTGTAGGAGTTAGTGATCCGGCCCCGTGAGTAAGTTTTGTTTTTGAGTTTATTGAATTTTAGTCTTTATGGATTTTTGCATTTGAGTATGTTGCATGGAGTTACTCACGGAGGACTCGGGTCACTTCCTTTCCCGGCGGCGTGCCGGGAGTGAAGATCGCCCGACAATTAATTGGTCGTAAATTTTGTTTAGCTTTGGTTTGGATTTATTTTGTTCTGAGTTTTGCATTCAGTTAATCAACACCATTATTTGTGTAATCGCGTTCGCTTTTGATTGAGTCCATTGTGCTACCGTCTCGCTGTTAAGATTCAATAATTTCCGTTACGCTATCTTCCCGATTGCTTAATTTATTGTATTAGTTTGGCTCTCTAAAGCTTTGTTAATTTTGTGTTAGTACGCCGTAATATTTCATGCGCGTAAATTTACTATGCTTAGTTTCTGTTTTTTGCTTATTTGCCGTTGGGGTACTCGCCGAAGGTCATTCGGACCGGCGCGTTGTTTACATCTCGCGCGTATTGTTCGGCTCACGCTACCTCCCCTACGCTACAGTACTATCTTTGTTTGAGCTGCCCGCACATTCACAGTTTAGTGTTCTCGTAAATTTTCTGAATATTTTATTCTGTGATCTTGCTGTCGTTGATGCTACCTATAGTATGCTACCTATACTGCTCCTTATAATCTTTGACACTTGCGTTTTGTCGGTTACTTTTAATTTATGATTACATTATTACTATTTTGTTATTTTATTATGTTAATATTGCGTTAGCTATATTTTCAGGACTCGAGATTTATCTGTTGCCCCTCCTTCAGATTTTTGCCGATTCCCCGTGCGAGCGATTATTTCTTAATTTCGATTATTATTGCCCTTTTGGTAGAGCTGTATTCGGTCTGCTTATGTTTTTCTTTCCCGAATTCGTTCTCGTATCTAAGCCACCTCCGCTGATTTATTATGATTATGTTCCGCAATTCTTTAAATATTATTTGTTTCGAGCTACCTTTTGGTCTGCGGCTATTATTTGGTAATCCAAATTATAATTAATCACGCTACCTATTGCTTGAGTCGCCGCTTCAAGTTAACGCTACCTTTAACTTCACGTGACTAATTTGTTTGCTTGGCTTCTTTAATTTATTTATTTGATATCGACTCCCCGTAGTGTTACGCTCATTTTTGTCCACCATCATGTCATCGTAAATGCGCCTTGACCTTGTCAAGTGACGCCCGGGAACTGGTTAATGAACCAAATAATTCCTTTAATATTCTAGTTTTGTCACCTCATTTCGTCCAGCCCCTCTACCATATATCAGCTCGCGGAGCCTGAGCTAGTCGTGTGCCTTGTGGCTTCTCACCGCGTCCTCGCGCGACCCCGCTTCTGACTCCACCTCATTGGCGACAATATAAGTCGATGAGAATCGGCGGTACCTCGGTACCTGGCGTCCAGTCGGCCGTGAGGTGGATCCGCGCATCATTTTAAGTTTTGGGATTAAGTGATAAATTAAAGATGAGTTTTAAGCGGTTTAGTGTCTTAGGGTGATTTCAAGTTGTGGGTCGTGACGAGGGGAGGGGAGCCGGGGTTGTGAGTCCCGCCAGGGAAATGCCTCACACTTCAGAAACTTGGAAGTTAATAATTCAGTAACGAACATGGAAATTCACTGAATTTAGTTATAAACTGCCGACGCAAATCTCAGTTCATCACCAAATAACCTCTAAATTTATTTAACTTATTCAAAAATGGAATTTCTCATATAAATGAACAGAAGAACGCAATATTTAACCGCATGACATTAAGAGCTTGGAAGTCACTCGCAAAGGAACACAGAATGAAACACTCAACCTTATTATACACTATAGAAATAAGTAGGTCTGACGAAACCCGTTTTATTTAAATTAATAATTTAGTATTATGAAAAACAATTATTTTCCTTTAAGATATGCTCCAAGGTTATAGGAAGATAAGATGTTTGATTAACTAATCATGAACGTACAAAAAAATGAACGATTTAATTCATTATTAATACCTACAAACCATCACTGAATATACAATCACATTTTTCATCAGAAGAAATATACAATGATATTTCACATTTATAGATTCACTGGTGTGTAACGTCGATAATTCGGAAGTCAGATACAACCTCTGAAACTAAGGGAACTGCATTTGTTAAGAACATAAATGTAAAACAGTTTACTTCCGTTTCTACAATCAATCGAATTGAACTAAAATTAAATACTAATAATTATCATAAACTGGGATGACTGGGATATATATTCCGGTGCGGATGCCGGTGGGTTGGTGTCACGGTACTGCGAAAGTTGCGAGTTACAAGTAACGATATTAGTGCATTGGGGAAAAGGTACGAAGGTCATTTTGGTCTCAAACAAAGTATTTTTGATAGTAGTATCTGATTTAACCTAACACAAGCTTGAAAACGCCATCATTTTGTTAATATAACGCATTAACCTCGAAAAAAGAGTGGCTTAAATCGATTCCTTCTCGATTCCACTTCCGTGCTATCCTTCTTTCTTTTCAACTCTTCCGGAGATTTGAGGTACATTGAGGTACATTTATTCCCCTAAGTCACCATGTAGATATGCAGTTACAACATTCCGGTGTTCAGCGAAAAGATTCCACTTCACAGCAAAAGCAGAAAGATACAGGGTGCTATGCCGCATTTCAGATGCAATATTTGCCAACGTTCATGTCTCGTTTTAGAGTGGTGAACCGAGCTCTCCATTCATTGCTTTATTTTCAACGATCTCGATCTAAGCTGCCCAAGGCTTCTTCTACGATCGAGCGGTCGCTGAAGCGGTGATCATACGTAAAGTGTGATACAACGCCCAGTCTTACTATTGTTTTCGGTGCTATCGATAAATGTCTATTTTTTCTCTTCAGAGTCCTATGATGTATCCGAAGAAACATCTAATCTAGGGATGTAATATTCTTGTGACTTTTCTGTCGCCGAAAGCCATTCCTGAAATTTTGACTCGCTTTCTTCTATCTCACCCACTGTTAAGGGACGTTCCGGCTGTTTAACCGTCGTTTGCATTTTGTTTTTTTACTTAGGTTGACGTTGAACAATGGTAACTATCTTCTTCTATGCTGGTTGCTGCTCTCGCTATACCAACACCATGATGAGCAAGAGATGAAGTGCACGTTTATTGACAACCTGAAAGATATAAATATTAATCGATTGCATTAAGATTTTACCAATATTTCAATTACAATTTTAATACTATTAGATGCTCAAATGCATTTTTAGGTATTTCGAATTACTGCTCCTTTTACAAAACGCTCTTGTCTATCGCTGACGAATAACTAACAATAGCCTAGCACAGAATCCTTTATAGTGATGTACGGTTGGCTATCGTAAGTTAGATGAGCAGAGATAGCGAGGGGGGTTTTTTCAAAAAGTGTTAATGCGAAATACCGATAAATGCAATCTGGTATGTGATAGTCACCTATAACAACACACAGTTATCCAAAAACCGAAGTACTCTCGAAAAGCTTGAATTGAATAGAAGTAGTTTTTTCGAAGATTACTACTTTCCACGCCTATCCTACGCTAGCCTATGACATATCAGCATTTTGGAAAAGCGACTCCGTGCTTAGCTAATGCAATGTGGACGTAGAAAGTAACACTAAAAAAATATTACTTGTATCTAATTTTAACCTTGTGGAAGATCTTGGAGATTCGCGTCGTACATTTACACCGGTAAGGTTGTGTGTCTGCAAAAACTTTTAAAATTAATTGAAAACATGTACGTGTACAATATCTTATAAACTCGCTATTCTCTCTAATACAGTTGGTAGAGATCCAAAATGATGATTAGCAATGGACGAGCTCCGACGAAAACGAAATCTATTTTAGATTTCATGAATGAAAAGATCATATGTTCCGTTATTTAAAGCTTATAGCATTACTTTCGAGCGCAACGGCAATAATTTGAGCAAATACATCTCGGCAGGGTAAATATGCTCAAAACCCACCTAATTTTCTTATTTAATGGTTAGAAACGGCCAAAATGTGGCTCAAATAATGTGACTGTAGCAAGATTGTCGTGGAAGCGTCTCGCCAATTGGTTTTGAGAGGTTCAGGAATATACGATTTTTCACATTTTCTATCAGTTTTTCAAAAACGTTCAGTTTTATGAAATTCGAGCTGACGGCAACTCATTAATGTTTACATAACATCTGCCTCAAATTTCAACTACGTACGTAGTGTTTTAACGACGTATAGTGTGTTCTACGAAATAGCACTCTTTACATAGAAAATGTCGGTAACTAAATCTACTCCAGCTTCCTCTGAATGTAAAATTTATTTAAAAATATTTCGTCTCCGGCAGTCCGATATACTCAGTAGTGTTCACTCCCATTCCACTCGGTTTACCGGTTTCATTATATACGATGCTGCCGTACGTAGTATTTGGCAATAGAAACATACGGTCTCGAGTTAGCTTATATCGACGGCATGTTCCTTGTTTGCGTGTCTTACTATCGTATGAATGTTCGACAACGTTGTGTTATCTATATAAGTTGCGAATTGTTTTCGCACAATGCATGGTCTTACTATAGCGTAATTTCGAGCCACACATTCACACAAAGTTGAACAGCGACAGTCGAATACTCTTATGAAACATCTGATGTTACCAATACGAGACGAACTGCCCTCTACAGAATACACGGCAAATGCCAAATTCGTTCGTTTACTGCGTCGATATTCAGTGCAAGAGTACATGATATTCTTTTTGAGAAGTCTCTTGTAGTAGAAACAGGCCGCGACCTGTTCGTTTGCCTCTTCAAAAACTCGCTCCAACTCCGGCGAGAGCTGCTGCAGTTTCGTGCATTTACCAACAATATATACAGACTCTGAAATTCCATGTCGCTTTATTCTTCCTTGCTTCGAGTTCAAGCTGTCGCAAAAATCATACGCAGGTCGTCCTTCGATCAATGTCATCGTTTTCAAAGTCGTGAGACACAAAAACATCGATACGGCATTATAAATCTGTAACTGCGCAGAGTTACTTCCGTGCACCATGGATTTTAATCTTCCACGACGTTGTCCATAACGGTCCGAATTGTCGCACATTTTCGGCTAAGTTAAGCAACTGATGAAGGTTAGTCGTCATATATCTCCTTCCATATAAATGTTCAAACCTGCAAACGAACTCTCGAAGTGCACGCTCTGCAACGCCAACTTCGGCTGGAGATATCGACGACATACACATCAGCGAAATCCCTTGCACTAAAAGTATATAGTAGTCGAAGTACTTCTTTTCAAGGAGATCATAAACGCAGGGTATCGGGTAATAAAAAAAACCATGCTTTGGTTTCGTGTGCTTTCCCGTACGCTAGATGTTCCGATATTGAAACATTTCGCGATTTTTAACGATTGGAATAATAAAATATTTTTTATTGAACCCGGAAATGGGTGTCAGTTTTTCCTAAGGAAACGACGATGGCTCTCTAAAAATGGTGATATCATTTGACCTTAAAATTCTCTCGATCTAAAATCGCGATGTTTTTATAATTTCTTAATACCAAAAGGCGCAAACGGCGGTATTCAGGATTCGTGTTCAGGACTCGAGCGATCTACTGGGAAATCGGAGGTTGGAGGGATTTGTGGTGTTTTATTGATGCCTCAGATTAGATCAAATTCTTATTCTCTCATGTGTCCATGGACGAGAGTTTGCCTTCTTCATCACAGGCTCTCCGAGGAGAATTGTTGTGAAGGCGGCTTAGGCGAGGAAGTAGGGGATTGTACTAGGTTAACCAGGCTAAGATGGGGTTACCCGCTACTTGCACTTGTCCTAACCTGAGATCTTTAAACAGGGAAATTCCTGGACAATTTTAATCTATTTGATTCGAAATTCATACGGTCGGAGGTACTTCCGTATGGAGCTTTACACTCAACTCTCAAAAAGGATTCGCAAAAGATTGCGTCTATCGGGACGCACTAAAACTACGTAAACAGGCTATGACCTGAGTTATGATTTATTTGACGGGTTTTAAATTCATACGGTAGGAAGTACTTCCGTATGGAGCTCTACACTCAACTCACAAAAATGGTTCCAAAGACCGCGTCTTTCGGAGCGCACTAATACTACGTAAACAGGAATCCGGTGGGATGGTCTAGCGGTTAGAGTACTAGCCTCTAAACCAGAACATCGGTAGGTCGCGGGTTCGATTCCCGGTGCCGTCGATTTTCGTTGAGAAATATAAATACGGACGCGATGAAGCTCCAGATGTATACGTGGGACACACACAGGTACTCTACCAGTGGGGGTCACATGTATACAGCTGTAGTCCGTGTTTACGTTCTCGACGAAACGTGACGTAGCTCCGGTGCCGTGAGGCGAACTCGAGACCGGCTACATCGGCATAGGTTTTCCGCAGTTTTCCTATGCCCATGGCAGCAATGCCATGGCAAATGCGATGTAGAGGGGGTGTTAGGAAAGGGTGGCTGCAGGTAACACTCTAGGGGAAACTCAATAAAAATGGAAAGGGATGGGGATCTCAATAAAAATGGAAGGGGATGAGGGAGAGTGGGGAAAAATCGTAAAAACCTGAAGAAGGTATACGAAGGAACACAAATATTGGTATAGTTGGACCAATATAGTATCTATTCCACTAATTTAAATTTAAAAATACTACGTAAACAGGATAAATTCCTGAGTCTATTATTTGAATGACGCTAAATTCGCACGGTCGGAAGTGCTTCCGTGCGAGGCTTTATACCCAACTCGCAAAGATGGTGATGAATTGATTAATAATCTGGCTGAAGCTAGTATAGGAGATGAGTTTTGTGTCCCGGTGGTCGGACACGACTACGGTGTCTCGCGACTGTACGCTTTGTAGCCTAATAACAATAATTCGAGTGTTTCGCGCCACTCTCTTTTTGTTATTAAAGAATTGTCCTCATACACAGAGACACATTGAAAAATCATGAGATTCTTCTGTGTTCTGTAGTTATAATCCTCGGACTCTGAATTTACAATTTATGATTTATAATAAACTCGCGAATTAGTTTATCTGCGCGGAGCTCGGTCGTTGTTAAATGAGCTATGAGATCTATTGCTGTGGCACAGCTAAACGCTAACGGACGGATCGTCTCGTCTGTCGGTACAGTCCGCGTGAGTAGGCCTACTCGATAGTCGTCTGTCTGTGTCGCGATCCCTAAGCTATTGTTTATCTCGGCACAGATGTTCTCCGGTGTCAGGGACTCCTTCCCTGTTAACTTATATGCTTGATTTTGGAGATCGGCAGATATTCGGCCCACGCCCTCAATCAGCGCTCTGAGAAGAGCGCGGACTAATTGCGTCGACTGTACTGGCGAATGTGTGTACCGGGTGGCTCCGTAGCGTAAGGCACCGGGGTGCTCAGGGTTCGCAGATCACACGCCCAAACCAAACTTTGCGAGGCTCGTGTTAAGCACGATTCGCGCAGGGATTCAAGTATGGATGAGAAGCACCCACACTTGTGTGCGTGTTATCTGCCAACGATGAGGCGTTCACACTCAGTGTTTGGGTGTAAAGGATGGCTCAAGGTCGGAATCACCTATGAGATCCGAGTTCGCTGATTGTATACGACCAAACTGAACTTTGCGAGGCTCGTGTTAAGCACGATTCGCGCAGGGATTCAAGTGTGAGTGAGAAGCACCCACACTTGTGTTCGTATTATCTGCCAACTGAGAATTCTTTACACCGAAAAGATCTGTGGGAATCATTGCAAGCCGATGCGCAGTGCTCAGGGTACAATAATCCCTATTTTTATTTTTCACTTTTTGTGAAGGATAGCCACAACGCTGTGTGTGGGAACCCGAACACGAAAAAGTGGCCCTGATGCGAACGTAATATGCCGGCCTACGTGCTGTGCGAGGGAGACAGTATGACGCCGAATATCCTAAGTTTATTCTCGGACTTGATAGCAAGAACGCAATGCCAGGGGACCGAGTCGTTCGAATAAACTGCTCGCTGGACTCTACGTTACACTGATTTTTACTAAACAAACGAAAATTTGACTGTTGCTGAGAAGCAGTACGTGACTCGAACTTTGAGAGTTGCCGAAAAGAAGAGTCTCGAGCCGTCCCCGGTGGTCCCTTATATACCCGATCGCCGTTCGATGGACGGGACGGTAAAACGGTACGATTTCGGGGCCCTCCGCGAGGGTGGAATCGGCGTTGGTGGCGGTCACGTGACTATCGCGTGAGGTGGATTGCGTCACGCGTGCCGGCCATTTTTTCGGTTGCTCGAGGTTCCATGTTGGCTCCTAGGAGGTTGAATTTTGTACTCCCGGGCGATGGGCTATGCCGTTGTAGGTTCAAAATTGTCATTTGTTTAAATAACAATTTTTTATTCAAACAAATTGTTTACTTATGGGAAGTAGGTACCCTCCATGGCCTTCCCTGTATGATTGATTACATTCTGTGATTTGTTAAAGGATTATTCAACAATTTTTCTAAAATTGTTAAATAGTTGAATATTTCGTCCGGTTTGTTGTTCTGGTTAGATGTTTTTGGTCTGAAGATGCTCCGTGCTCTCGTCTATTTTTTTGTTGTAGGTGGTGCTCGTTGACTTTTATACACAAGTAGTTATTAAGAAATTAGTTATTACAGAGAGAGAAGACATGCTTGATCTATGGGAGAGCGAGCGGCGTCGACATATCTCTGATCTGTCTGAGATAGTGTGCGTTCACTCCCTCTATCCCGTCCGTCGTCGGTGATAGTCGCCCAAGGTAACGTGTGCGCGCGTAGTGGTGTGTGCTGTAGGAACGGCGGCCCACACTCACTAACTCGGCTCCTATGCGTATAGGCGGTGCTACGTGGTCGCTCGCTGTAGTGTGGGTGTTATTCGTCGGTCTCTCTCTTCGCTGTTTCTCGCCGTGTAAACATGCTGCGTCGAAATATCGTCTCAGGTACCGAAAATATTTTGTACATTGAGAGGATATTTCGAGATGATACTCTTTATAATAACTCTCTCAATTATTTTATGGGTTTTTCTTGGGAGTTCGCGCGTCCTAATTGGGTTAAAGGAAATCATTCCTTTTGTAGCGATACAGTCGCGAGACGTTCCGTTACAATATCGATCGAGGAAGACTTTGAAGGAAGGATGGTGGCGTAAGAGAATGAAGCCGCGAGTCCACGAAGCCAAGATGTTCTGATATTGACGAAGGATGATCAGAAAATGGTAGCCAGAACCAGAAGTTCATTAGATTTTTTACGATGCATTCAGGAACGCAATGCATCACAACGACACTAATTGCTCACATACTTTCGTGCACGATCATCGACAATATTGATGGACCCTTTACACCGCACACTGATCTACCTGCCTGGAGTGCTTGTCGAGCATGTTCAACTGTCTCATGATCGCTGCGCAAATTCAGTGACTCATATGGCCAAACACGAACGTTTCCGCCAATCAGGAACACGCCTTCTTGTTTACATTTCTGACAGCCAAATTTGCCGTTGTACCGCTTCATATTTAAGAACATAGCTTTAGCGGGCAGGTCGCACGTTCCACAGATTATGATTCCCTTCACTATGTTATAATCATCGGCGTTTACAGTTTCCACATCAATACCTCGTCGCAACAGCCTCATCCTATTTTGAAGTAGTGCTAGAAATAAGTTAGGTACCGGTTTTTTATCACCGAACCATAACCCGGCTAATAAAATGTTCTCTTTTTTCGTTCTCGCTGCGAACGGTAGTTCGTTGATGATCAAATAGAACGGCCAGATATTGAATTTTGATGACTTGAAAACCCTAATTCCATCAGTGTACCATGTGAACGAGATATTTGCTCGATCATTCAGGAATCCGTCCGCCTCACATAAATCTTTGTGAACAGCACCATCGTAGATGTCTTCATAATTATCGGGATTCTGACGATCTCTTCTGTGGCGGTGCTGAAGCATCTCCTGGAAGTCAGGTCGTTTGTAGAGGGACTTCAGTTGCGCGATTATCGGTCCTTTAATAAAGTTCGTAATATTTTCTGCACTATTACACGATGAGCAAGTACAATCTGGTCTATTAACAGCTTCTACACAATTTCCGCAGTAGTAGTGCTGGATTAAAGGCGCTTCACTCTTACCGAAAGACTTTCTGAAAGTATGCAAAGTTTTCTTGCACTTATTTTCAGGTGGACAGTGGTGTATAAAGCGCAATACATCCGAAAGTAAAGCATCAGACATGTTATGCCGGAGGGATATGTTTAAAAATGCTATCGAGCTCTCTGCTGTTGTCAATGGAGCGCCATCATAAAGAGGTTCATTAATGTCTGGTTGAGCTTGGTCCACTCCATCATTCAATCGTTCATCATTGTTTTCATTGTAGCTACTTACAGACTCGATATTGTCATCTAATGCAAGTCTGTATTCTTCGGTCGACTCGCCATCGTCTTGACGGTCTTCATTCGGCAGCACTTCCTCACGTTCTGCATTAGCCGATTCGCATTCTGAATTTTGTTCGCTTTCAGACGCTGTATCAGATTCATCAGGACATCGCTGAACTTGATGCTCGGAGTCTGACGAGATTTCATCGCAACTCTGTTCCCTTTGTTCTTCTTCAACTCGTCCAGCCGTTCGCGTCTGAATCGTTTCTGACTGGTCCATGAATAGAAAGCAGATCCTTTGTATCCATCCATTTTATAATTTGGAATACAATGGATGTTTCAAATCACAGGTTCAAGTCGAATCGTGAGAGAACGCCAGGAAGTATGGCCTAAATTTCTTGCTCCTCAATACTCGAAGCAGGTGTTCTTGAGAGAATCGAAAAACTACACGTGCATGTCAGGTATGCAAGAAATAGCTGTAAAAACACCAATGACAACAACAATAACAACTTAAACGAATAAACAATGTAAGAATTAATAACGATCACAAATACGATGAAAATATGCTAAACTTTCAGCTGCTTTAAACTCGAAGCACTTGTTCACAAAAGTTCAAAAACTCCAAGTGGGAGGTATGACAGAGACATCCCTATTAGACTGTAAACAGGGAAACTTACCCAAGCGTATTAAGGCCACTTGGAACACAAAACAAAAACGTACTGTAATTAATAATAAAAGAAAGATAACTTGTTTGAGGTAACAGGAGTCTGATAGACTTATTCATTACACTTAATTACTAACGATGAATAATTCAATCTTACGATAATTAGCCACAGCTAAAGGTCCATAAAAAAATCCGTTTGAATGCAATTATACCGGGTTCAAGGTTTTGAGGTTCAATCGACTCCGGGAAGGGAATATCTTTCACGTCGGGAATGGAAACGCACTGTAAATAATAAAATTACGAAATTGTAAGCACGTTGCTGGACGGATTCAGAAGGTTAAGGGATTCGAGTCAGTAAAAAAATCTTTTTATTGTAACGTCTACTCCAATCCTGATCAATAAAAGAACATTAAAAAAATGTGTTTCGTTCGGATAGCAACGAAGGATTTTCTAGCATTAAGCTGATCAGTTAAGTCAACCAATAGCATCAAAAAGAAATTGAAGGGTTTTACACTGCGTATGAATTTGAAAAAACTGGTCGTAAAATTACCCACCGTCTAGCCTCATTCTCCTCGCAATTACACTTTTATGACATGTCATGACGGTTGACGTAACCGATAGTTTAAGATAAAAAATTTAACTTGTTATCATCTAAATTTCTTTACAGATAATTGATTCGGCGCAATTGCAAAAAGAGTCGTCCCAAATAGACAAACAAGTCACCGAACGTTTATCACGAGAAGTTGTTTGTATAGGTTTCTTTTTCCATCCGCAGCTGAAGAAATGTTAAATATAAGAAGCAACCGATTAAAATGTATATGTGATCTAACGGCTATTTAACGGCTCTCGAACAAAACTGGTTTCGATTAAATCGGATGATTTAGAAGAAAAACTTCAAGAAAAAGTACGGCTTCGGATCTAAAAACGTTCGTGCTTAAGTACCTGGAAAAAAAGGAAGATAGAACACTCCAATTGATCTTAAGATTTATCTCCATGCAACGACCCAAAATTATTCTGTGGCCACCGATTTTGTCACTCCATCCCCTTTCTTTAAGACAACAAACCCCTTATTCTATTCTGATATAATTCAGCCTACAGCCCAGCTCGCATTGCACCTTGTTTGATAAATTTTATACATGTTAAATACATTTTAAATTAACGGACTAACATACATACAAATTAACGTGTTCGATAGTGATTATTCTGCATACACGTCATCAGTGCTTCATCGTTTCTTCGGGATTATTAATTTTTATTCAGTATCTATGTGATGTATGATGTCGTGGAGTGTCGTGATTTTTTTAATAATTTTTTTTCATCTCGTTCTCGTCAGTGTCTAACTGCTGTCCTTATAATGTCGATAGCCTCATTTTAGTGTGCAATTTACTACAATCTTACTGTCGAGTGTCTCGTTTTATAGTCGGTTTGTATCGTACCTAACATCATTTCAGTTAGTGCCCGATAGCAATTTGATGCACAGTTTCCTGCATCGATAAGAGCTGTAGCTGTTAAGAGCTCAAACTCTTAAGACAAGAGAAAAGAGCTGTTTGGCTCGGTCATTGTCAGTTTACAGGGTTTCAACACACCTTCAGTGCGACAAGAGTGATTTGGTTTTGTGGCTGTCGACATAGAGTTTTGACAGATCTTTATCGACCAGAGCTGTTTGGATTCATCGTCAGCAACGTAGGGTCTCGGTAGACCCTCATCGACAATGAACAAGGGCTGTTTGGATCAATCGCTGGCAGTGCAGGATTTCGACAAAGCCTCTTTGATAAGAGTGATTTTAGTTCGTGGCAGTCGATGTAGAGTTTCTACAGATCTTTATTGATTGACAAGAGTTGTAAGTTTTGATTGATTGATATATTTTTTTATTTTACATATAAAAATGAAATATAATTAAATTTCAATTTCAATTTTAATTCAATTTCAAATCAATTTTGATCCAATTTCAATTTTTTCACTTCATTATTTTATTAATTAATCTAAAATCATAACTCACATTTTTATATTTTTATTATCAAGATTTTAACGCTCATACTTAACTTTCATTGATTGTATGAATATTCAAATGGTGAAGCTCCTGTGAAGTATTCATAAATAAAATCGTACTTTTTTCTTACAGAAACGATAGGGATTGGATCTATAGGTGCCTACAAGAGTTTCAACAGACCCTTATCGATCAACAAGACATAAGAAAATGGATTATTGTAATCATCAGAAAGAATTACAAGTTTTCTGCCTGATAAATGAATATCCAAGTAGCGGAGTTGCTATGAAGTGTCAATGAATATAATCTGATTTTTTTCTTTTTAAAAAGATATTATCACAGAAAAGATTAATCAGTCTAAAATAGTAAGTTAATTGATTTTGACTTTCTCATAGAGGAATATTTGTGAAAAGCGGATATAAATGAAGAAAAAATTTGCAAAGTTCCACTTTGTATCTGTATTAAAATTATTAAAAAGGCATTATAAGAAAAATTCTAAAGATAATATAATTGTTGTAAATATTACATTTAAACCTTATTGAATACATCACAAGCATTATCATTCTACAATTGTAACCACATACAGTAAACCTGAATTGTTCCAGCTAAAAAAAAAATTATCCACTTGTCCTAACTTCCAGACCAACTCGGTGAACAAATTTTAGTGTTCAACGTCCTATTGAATTTATCGAAGAGTACAACCTGGCTTGAGTGTAGGCCTTTTTGACAAAGCTATGATTCTGAACATGTTAATAAAAATAACAAAGACAGATCAAATAATACACTTAACACTAAAATTTATTCACCGGTTTGGTCTGAAAGCTAAAACCAAAAAAGTTTATTTTACTTTTTACCTCACACTATCTTCGTGCATCACATGTGTTTACAAAATTGCAGGATGATAATGCAATGATAATGATTGTTATGTAGTTAATGAGGTTTAAATGTGAGATTTTTTACGAGAAGGGTATCACCTACAGAATTCTTTTTCCTATGACTTTTTTGAGAGACTTAGTCCCCTTAAACCATAACTTCTCAATATAAATATATTATAACTCAATATTGAATTTTCTTGTACTATTCATCTATATGCATTGATTCTTTAGCCACAACTCCTTATTAGCTCCACAGTACTGACTGTGGTCTATTGCTGACAGGTCGCTAATTTTTCGCTCTGTGTTCGAGACCCATCTATTCGCGCTCTTATGGCGCGTTTTTTCTCGGTTAAAGACCCGTGTGTACAACTTCATCTGTGCTTTCAGTGCATACCATTAGTGCATCGGCGTGCCTTTCGGGTGCACCGTAGTGGAAGTTTTTATTTCTCCGCTTTTTTCTTCAGCGGTTTATAAGACTCAACGCTGGACTCTTGACTCTCGTGTTTGCGTGTATGCGTATATCTGTGCTTACATGTGATCGTGCTCCGTATCGGCTGTTTACCGCGGCGTGTTTACATCAGTCGAGAATGTTTGTAGGTGCTAGTGTGTGGCTGCGAATCTAAGCTTGGTTGCCGTTTCCCTCGATATGTCTGTTCAGTGTGGGGCCTGTCGCGCTCCGTGTCAGAGCTCCTGTAGATATCGATGCACCGGACCGTGTGGTCGACATTCCATAGAAAATGCTGTTTGCTGGATACAGGCTCTTCTGTGCTGCCACCAAATCGGATCTTTCGTTGCGCCAACTGCATCGCGGCTGGGTCGTCACCGCTCAGAGGGCTGGTCCAACGTGTTACTGTCACCTCTCCCTCTGGTAGTTCTCGGTCTGCTGGCAGTGGCTCTATTCCCGCCAACGCTACTGTGCAGCCCCCTTAGTCTGTGCCCGAGTCTGCTGTGCTTGATGTTGCTGGTTTAGAGGCTGGCCTAAAAGTAATTACAGGGCTCATTACTGCACTCTCTTTGAGAGTCGATGTCGCGCTAGATCGTCTCACGTCATCCGAGATGTCTATTAATGCCCTCCGGCTCCAGCACTCGGCGCTTGACGCCAAGATAGAAACCCATGTCGCCTCGCTTTCGTCACGTCTTGATGCAGTTTCTGCGGATGTTGCAGCTCATGTTGTCGCTCCCTCTGCCCCTCCTGCCAGCGCCATTGCGCCTGTTTGCATTGATGCAGTCGCCTCTGAACTGTTTGAGCGCGAGAAGCGGAGCTGCAACTGCATTGTCATCGGCCTTCAGGAAGGTGCCACTGCCACAGCGGACTTGGCTGCTGTGTGGCGCTTGTTCGAGATTGTGTGTCCTCGTGTTGCTGCTTCTGACATTATTGCTGTTCGTCTGGGGGCAGCTGCACCTGCTGCTTCTACTTCCACCTCGGGACGTCCTCGGCCTGTCAAGGTTACGTTGCCGTCGCCGGATGCAGTTGTTGCGGTTTTCCGTGCTGTCAGACTATTACGGCAGAGTGCCGAATTTCCTGGTGTCGTAATCCGGTCTGATCGGACGCCTGCTCAGGATGCAGCCTACCGGGAGCTGCGTACTGAACTCACAGCTCGTGTTGCTGCGGGTGAAGAGGGGCTTCGTATTGTTACGCGCAATAGTGCCCAGTGCATTGTTTCCGTTCGTCGTGGAGCTAGTTATACTGCTCCTCCTACCGCTGCTGCTCCTGCTACCGCCGCTGCTTCTGCCACTACTGCTGGTCGCTCTACTGCTGCTGCTTCTGCCCGGCGTCTCCGACTGTTTTTAAAGCTGCTCCCGATGCCTTCGCGACTGTGACAAATGCTCGTGTCGGTGACCCTGTTGGCCATGGAGCTCTTCGTCGTCGGGGCGCACCGCGTGGTCCTCGCCGGCAGCCTTTGGTTTCGACTCCGGCCCCTACTACTGCTACGTCTGCTGTCCCGTATGCTGCTGCTCGCTCTGTTCCTGTATCGGCGACCTCAATCACTGCTTGTGCTGCTGCTCCCATTGCTGTTGTCTCGACTGCCTCTCGTGGTACCATTCCGGCCGCCTGCGCTGGTGCCGCTATGGGTAGGGATGGTAGTTTTCGGCTCGAGTATTCCCACGATGACCTCCTCGGTGATCTCTCGGATGACCGCCTCGACCAGTACCACGATGCGCACTGACACTGCTGTTCTAGTGCACCTACACGTCTGCCATGTCAATACTCAATCGTTACCTGCTCATATTGATGAGTTTCGCGATTATTGTAACAATAAAGATTTCCACGTTATTGCGGTTTCCGAGACTTGGCTCAATGCTGATATCCCAAACGAACACGTGGCTCTCGATTCCTTTGCGCTTACTCGGAATGACCGTCTCGGTAAAGGAGGGGGGGGGGGAGTGGCGCTCTACGTCCACTCCGCCCTTTCGTGCTCTGTGCTCACTGTATCGCCGCAAGTGTATTCAGCCAAACCTGAGTACCTCATGTGTGAGGTTCGGCTTTCCTTGGCGGTAAAAATATTGTTCGTGGTGGTCTATCGTGCGCCTCATATCGGTCACCTTGATATGTTCGAGGACGATCTCTGCGCTCTGCTTCCTCTCTACTCGCGCGTGGTCTTACTCGGCGATCTCAATGCGGACTTACTCAGTCGCTCATATGATGCAGTACGACTAAAGAGTTTCCTCCTCGAACATCATCTAGCATTCGTTCCCTTTGCGGCTACGCATCACACCGTTTCCTCCCATACCTGGCTTGATATTTGCGTGGTGAGTGATCTCTCGTTCGTCCTGGGTAGTTCTCAGTCTGCGGTGCTTTTTTTGTCCAGCCACGATTTGATTGAGGTAACACTTGATGTCTCTGTTCAGCGATAACAGCCACGCACCTTTACTTATCGGGCCATTGATGCGATTGACGAGGATGCTCTTGCCGGGCAACTATTGAGTCAGGACTGGTCTGGTTTTGAGACTGCTGATTCGTTAGATGCTAACGTAGATTTTTTCTCTGTGCATGTTCGGGAAGCCATTCATGTTCCTGCGCCGCGGCGTACTGTGCGACTCTCTCGGCCGCCGGCACCCTGGATTGATGCTTCCGTGCGTGGAAGGATGTTTGCTCCTGATTAGGCGTATCGCCGTCTCCAGAGGTGTCGTATTGACTCCCCTTTTCGCCCGGTGCTCTTGGCGACTTTTCGGCAGCTTCGTGGTGCTGCCAAATTGTCGCTTGCCTTGGCCAAGCGTGTCTATTTGCAAGGCCGGATTGCTGCCTGTTGGGGGTCGCAGCGTGGCTAGTCGGAGCTGCGGAATTGGGTCTCTTAAAGAACAAACGGGCTGAGGCACCGATCTCTTTCTCGCCTGGTGAGCTTAACTCAGCTTTTTGCTCGGTTTTTTCCTCTTCGTCTGCCTCTCACTCTCTTGGCCAACCCGCTGCTCTGCCCGTGCTTGCCTATCCCCACTTCACCCTCTGTGCTGTCTCACCTTCGGAAGTCTTGTCTCTGCTAGTTCGACCCTCCTCAAACTCAGTTGGTGCGGATGGCCTTCCAGCCTCGTACCTCCGTTTGGTATCCAGTCAGCTCCGTCCTCGCATTGTCTACCTCATCAATCTCTCCTTTACTTCCGCCACCTTTCCCTCTGCCTGGCGCTTCCCGTTTATCACGCCTATAAGTGAAGTCCCTTTAACTTCGACTCTTCTCGACTTTCGTCCTATCTCGATCCTCTGTGCGTTTGCCAAGATGGTTGAGAGGTTTGTGTATGCACAGCTTCTCGGATGGTTGGCGGCCCATAGCTTGCTCGATCCCCGTCAGGCGGGATTCAGAGATGGTCATGGCACCCAGATGGCCTTACTTAAATTCACTGACGATGTGAGGCTTGGTATGGACAGGCGGCTGCTGACCGTTGCTATGTTTTTTGATTGTAGTCAACCGTTTGACACGGTCAATCACCAGACGTTACTGCGCAAGCTGTCCATGCTGGGCCTCGGGTCGTCAGCTTTAGACTGGTTTGCTTCGTACCTTTGCGGAAGATCCCAGGCAGTTCGTTTGCCTGATGGCCGCGTTTCTGAGTGGGCTCCGGTATTTTCCGGGGTCCCGCAGGGAAGCGTGCTCGGACCGCCGTTCTTATCGCTTTTCTTGCATGACCTGCCTGGGATCTTTCGCAACAGCCAGTATTTGCTTTACGCTGACGATTTTGTCATTTACTGTCATTGCTCTCTCGAAGAGCTTGTGGCCTCGATTGCGCTTCTCAACGCTGATGTCGCGCAAATTTACAGTTGGGCAGTTAGTAATTCACTATCGCTCAATGCTGGGAAGACGGATGCTATGGTCCTGGGTACTGCGCAGTACCTTAGCCGGTTTGATCTGACCTGTCTCCCCAATCTCACCGTCTCGGGTTGTCCCATTAAGTTTGTTGTCACTAAGCGCTATCTTGGCGTTATTGTTACGTTAACGCTGGACTGGCGATTGCAGGTTGGGTCGGTTCGGAGGCGCGTCTTCACAGCATTGGCACATTAAAAGAGGACTGCTGGGGTGCTTGATGCCTCGTCTCGTGCTTGCCTTCTACACATGATTGTACTCCCCCATCTTGATTACTGCTCGGCTGTGTTGTGCGATGTCAGCGGTGAGCTTAACCTTAAGCTCCAGCGTGCGTGTAATGCTGCAGTGCGCTTCGTGCTTGCGCTTCGTAGACGGGACCATGTTTCTGCTGATCGGCGTTCGCTCGGTTGGCTGTCGGTGGCGAATAGGCGTTGCTACTTTGTTGCCTGCCTTTTTTATTCTTTAGTCAACACTGGGACCCCATCTTATCTTTCCGGCAGCCTTATACCCCGTTTGAGGACAAACACCCGTGGGGCACATGGGACGACCTATTCGCTCTCGACACCGGTTCCCCGAACGTCGGGCTATCGAAAATCGTTTTCAGTTGGGGGTTCGTTCCTTTGGAATCTTCTCCCGCTGTCCGTAACGCGGGCCCCCTCGCTGGCCGCCTTTAAAAAAGGCTTGTTGCGGCATTTCATGTTGCAGGAGCAGCTGTCAGTTGAGCCTGCCGAGTGAGCCAAGCCTTCCTTTTTATTCCGCGCACGTCCCTTCTTATTTTTCTAACTTTTCTTCTTTATTTGTTATATGCTCACCTCTCATTTACTCTCTTGTCTCGCCCCAATTAGTTTAGATTACTTTCTGGACTCATATGCTTTTTTTTTGTCTTTATGATTATGCAATCTGTTTTTCTGTCTTGGTCTTTAGGGAATTAAGAATTCCAGGATCTTAATAAATGCTAATACTAATACTAATACTTATTATAAATATTGATAATCACAGTAAATAAATAAATATTGAGAATTTCAATATTACCCATTTTATAATAAATATTTTTTCCATATATTAATTATTACTTCTTCAATTGTCGTTAGGGTTCAGGAGGCTAGGGGCGAAGCCATAGCGATGGGATCCCCCCATCCACCCACTACATAAATATATATATATAATACACTCAAGTAATAGAGAAAGTTCATCTTGGATCCTGCCTACTGTCCTGTGAACATAATCCTCCATCTTTCCTTGACTTTCTGGTAATGAATCATGATTTTTGCTCGATGATCGAAGAAATTAATTTTCTTTGTTGAATGTCGTGCTAAACAATCTTTGAGGACGCTTCTTAAAACACAAAACAACGGCGGGTGTAATTGTTTAAAAGTATCTATATAAATTTCCGTTTCATTTAAGGTTGTCGGTTGTTTCAAATATACTTATACATGTAGTGAAGCTGAACTTTCCTAACTTTATTTTATTTACTATTTCAAATTAACTTTACAGTCTGCTTCGATTTTTCTTTTCGTTCTAACTTTCAAAAAGAGATCAGATCCCCCAAGAATGTTTTTTTTTAAACAAAAATTGGACGCCAAGTAAAAAAGGGATGGAGCTATCCCACAGCAAAAAAAATTGCTTGCAAACAAAAAATTCTTTCAAAAAATGTTACAAATCCAATATATTAGCCAAGTATAACTCTCCTGAAAAAACTTGGCGTGCCAGCGACTAGCTCCCGTGCATAGTCCATTTAAGTAAGGACGAGAAAGCAGCGTACGTCCAATTGTAGTGACGAGTTGCGAGAGGGGTTGTCCGTTTATAATCACTATTTATGAGGGTATATATCATTACAATTCCGATCAATTAAAACATATTTTAGGAACAATTGAAAAACAAGGATGCAAAGTAGAACCTTGCGCATTGCTTCGTCATTTAATTTTGCTCTTTACATAGCAACCTCTACGAGGAAGTATTGTAACTGATTTTGGCTTCCTCATAGAGGAAGCTTTGTGGAGAGCAAAATTAAATGAGGAAACAACGTGCAAGTTTGTACTTTGCATCCTTGTTTTGAGTAAATGAATAAATCACCGGCACATCTCATTTTAATTAGGCACAAACTTTTGTTGTACTTTATTAACTTTATTAACTTTTGCGGAGGTTATAGCGAAAATCGCTATTTTTTCAAAAATTCAAAATGGTGTAATATTTGAACGACTTCACCGATCACCACCAAATTTGGTACACAGTAGGACTGTATGTTATTTTTCGTTGATAGAACATTTCAGTTAATTTACTGAAATTCGACGAGATTTATAGCAAAATTTTGATTTTTTACAAAAATTCAAAATTCTATAAATCCGAACCGCTTTACCGATTTTGTCGAAATTCAATACCAAACAGCATTTAATGTCTCTCTAGTTATAAAGAACTATTTAGCCATATCGGCGAACTTTTACGAAAGTTAGAGAGTATACGACATTTAAAAAAAAAATAAAAAATTCTATAAAATCAGTATACATAGATATATTTTCTCAAAAATTACAGCAATTGTACTTGAGTGCCAAATTTGAACTCAATCGATCGTGTTATTCGCGAGTTATCGACGATTGAATTTTCGGTCCTTGAAACACACACACGCACACACACACACACACACATCCGCGGCAGAGGTGAAACTGCTACCGGACGCGTCTCCTCGTGTGCATAGGAGAATGCCCGTTTGTCCTCTTGACAGAGGACACTGGGTAGGAGTCAAATAAAATAGCTCCCGTGAACAAAACACCCCGAAATGAAGGGTGTCAAGATACCGTGCCTTGGAATTTGGCGTCCGGGTAGAGACGTCACTAACGGTTCCTCTGGGGTACCGGGTCACCCCCCAGAGTATAGTCCGTCGGGGCAGGCCTTACTCCGGCAACCGGGGCTCTGCTGGAGCCGACTGATATTTCCCTAGGTAATCGTGGGAACAGAATGGAGACTCTAAGTAACACAAACCTAAATAACGAAGAAAGCAATAGTGAGCAAAATGCTCAACGAAAAACTTGTGCGCACGAAAGTGCCAACATTAAGAAGACGCAAGCGTGGAACCGCCTCGAGAAACTAATTAGCGAACTTAGAGAATTTGTCCAACCCAAAATAAACGTCCATAAGGAGATTAAAGCTAAGGTGGCCAGTATTGGTAGTGCCTTCAAGCGATTAAAAATGCTGGAGGAAGAGCGAACCACACACCACGTCCCGGCTCTATTGACTCCAAAAGCTGCGAATACAAGACCAACACCTCGTACGCGGACAATTACGGAGTCGACGATGACAGTAGACAGTGAAGGAGTCTTCTCACTTTGGAAATCGACAAAAATTGTTTTTTTTTTTTTTAATTTGGAAAGTACATATCCTCAAAAATGTCATATCGAAATTTCATAAAGATCGGACGAGTCTAACTACATTTTTTGGCGACCGTTAGGTGACTACCTGAGAGCACCCGGCGATCCCTTTCACGCCGCTCGGACGTTCCCTGCATACCTGACTCTATACAATTGAATAGTCGTGTTCTTTTGTTAATGTAGTACCCCTTGCTCAGGTATATTCTGCTTTCGGGTCTATACTCATCTAATAAGACCTTAACACGTGTATTTTTCAAAAGAAAATCACTCGGCAACGATGCTAAACTGTTATTTCATCAGTCTAATTTAAACCTTCGTAACGGCAACATCTCTGCGCTCAGGATTGTTATAATGGATAAAAAGAGTTCGCAACAAAGTGCCACGTGGCGACGTCCAAGTTCGAAATCTAAAAGAAGAAAATTTCATGGAGTGCTTCCACACCAATCTGAAGCAGATACGAGTCATGCTAGTGCGAGTGCAGCAAAATAAAAAAAATCGGACGATACAAGTTTCGATGTACACATCGATCCAACGGCTGGATATAGTATTATTCAGTTTCTTCTTGTTTTTTCTGCATTACAAGAATATGTGAAGTGTAAAGTTTGCAACAAAGATGTTTCTTTTACAAAGTACGGTCAGCGAGGACTCGGATTCAAAATTTGTGTGACTTGTGATTGCGAAGATTAGGTTGTGAAACCGTGGAAATTGCTTGCCAAATAGCGGCATGCATTTATAACGAAGGGCTACAACCTGTTTTAAAAATTTTGGAGGTGATGGGTGTCAAACTAGGCCCTATCGCCGTTCAATACGCCGAGAAACGCGACAGTGATCGCGTACGCGTAGGGAACCGCCGCAGCTCTAACGCTTCAAAAGAGACTAGGTCGAGACGAAGGGAAGCTATTTTGGACGAACACACCTTTTACGAAGAATCGGAAGGTCCATTGTATGGAGCAGGCATCGCTGATTAACCCGAGGTAAGGTTTTTTCATGATTTTTCTGCAACCAAAACTTTAAACGCGTTTATCTCAAAACAAGGTTTTTCGGTGCTTTGTTGATGAAATTTCGGAAACTATCCGGCCGATTGTCATGAAATTTGAATGACATATTCTTCATAGCTATGGCTATAGCGCATATCATCAGATTTTTGAAATTTTGATTTTAAGAATTTTTTTTTTTCTTTAAACTGCAAAAAAATCGCGTTTTTTTTTACTTTTTCGAAAAACGTGCGCCATTTTGTTATTTTCGCGAATATCAAAAATCTGATGATATGCGCTATAGCCACTGACATACTGAATCTAAAACAGTTTTATTTTTTTGTTTCAGATGACCCGTCTCGGAGATACCATCAACAAGCCACGACCATAACATTTTTACACGGGTTTTTCGATGCTACTGTTGTATTATAATAATTGTTTTAAAAAATGTTTTAAAAATTTTTTCATGTACTTGAAAAGTGTGTTTATTATATAGGATCCGTTTTATCCCATAATTTTAAGCAAAAATCCTCGAAAAAAAATCGCGAAAATAGCCTATTTTTGAGGTGCCTAAAGTGAGAAGATCCCTGAAGTCGATGCTGATTCCGAATCTGGTACCGGAGACAATCGCGAAATTCGCAAAGCCAAACGAAGACAGCGCTCGTCACCGGAAGTTGAAGTTTTAAACATAAACGCAAAGAAAAGAAAAGGAGCAAGTCCCATCAGTAGACAGACACCCGACAAGAAGATAGCAGAATGGCAGGAAGTTAAATCCAAGAAAGAGAAGAAAAAACATCGGGTAGAGCAGACAAAACAGTTTCAACAGAAGATGCCAGAAAAATCAGTAATGAGATCCAATGCACTGATCGTGCGGCCCAAAAAAAAGGATAAGTATGCAGACATACTTAGCCGTGTCAAAAAAGACGTCCCCGAAGACCAGGTCCGTTCGACGGTAGACAAGGTCCGTAGAACAGCTACTGGAGACCTGTTAATTATTCTTAACAAGGATAACACAGATAAAGGTCATGGCCTTCAAAAAACCATCTCTATGCTCCTTGGATATGACGCTGAAGTAATTAGCAAGGGGCCATAAGAAGAAATTGAAATCCTTGATCTGAACGACACGATGACCAAACAAGATATACTGGAAGCACTAAAAAAAGTGAGCTGGGAAGAAGCCGAAATAACTTTGGACGCTATCAGGTCGTTACGCAAGGCTCATGGCGGTACCCAAATCTCCTCAATAACGCTGGCAGCATCAGTGGTAAAGAAGGTCCTGGGAGAAAACGACAAGATTAGAATTGGCTGGGTCAACTGTCGCATAAAAACAGTGCAAAGACCAATCAAATGTTTCAAGTGCTGGTACTATGGACATATTGCCACTAAGTGCAAGAGCAATGTGGACAGGTCCCACCTATGCACTAATTGCGGAGAAGGTGGACACATAAGCGCCACATGCAAAAAAGACGCCCGATGTGCCTTATGTGTCGAAAAAGGCAATGCAAATAGCTGTGCTCACATTGCAGGTAGCAGCAGATGTCCAGTCTTCAAGGAAGCACTCTTGAAGGCTAAAAAGAACCGAATATGAAGATATTGCAACTGAATCTCAATCACTGTGAAGCTGCGCATGATCTTCTATTACAGACCGTGCGGGAGATAAAGCCAGATCTTGTATTAATATCAGAAGCATATAGACACCTTGCCACTCAACCATGGGTAGCACATAACACCTCTAAAGCGGTAATATGGGCTAGCGGCAAATGCCCACTGCAGAGCGTTGCTAATGAAGCCGGGTTTGTGGTTGCTAAAGTAGATGGGATCCATTTCTACAGTTGTTATGCTCCACCAAGCCCCTCACTGGATGCGTTCGAAGATCTATTGCATCGACTGACTGAGGAGGCGAATCAACACCCTCTAGTGGCAATCGCTGGAGACTTTAACGCTTGGGCAGTTGACTGAGGCAGTAAAGAGACTAATACTCGAGGAGAGGCAGTACTACACCCATGCTCAGTCTAGATGTGGTATTGCTCAACAGTGGAAATAAGCCTACATTTATCCGGGGAGAAGCGAGCTCCATGGTTGACCTAACCTTCGTAAGCAGCGGTCTCGTTAAGGGAAAATACTCCTGGGAGGTGATGAATACTTATACAGCCAGTGACCACTGCGCGCTACTCCGGGAGGTATCTACCGGCCAAAAAGCTAAAATAGTGCATAAAACTAACGCAGTTGGTTGGAAAGTAAGTATTTTTGATCCATACATCTTCACGGTGGCCCTTGATAACCGGGAACTCAGTGATGAAAGTGTTGAAAAGCAAGCACAACTCTTGATGAAGAGAATCACGGAAGCCTGTGATGCTACCATGCCTCGAAAATGCGCTGGGAACCAGCTCCCGGCGATGTATTGGTGGAATGAGGACATCTGCACGCTGCGTAAAAAGTGTCTAAAGTCAAGAAAGGCATCGCAACACGGTAGGAAAACCGAACTATGATAGCCTAGTCGCAGAGTACAAAAACGCTCGTCAAAAACTGAACAAGGCTATCAAGAACAGCAAAAGACAATGTTGGAACGAGTTGATCAATGAGGTAGATAGCGATCCGTGGGGCAGGCCATATAAAGTAGTGATGACCCACCTGAAAAGCCAGCCAATGCCACCGCCTACATGCCCCATGCTCCTCGAAAAAATTGTTACTATTCTGTTTCCCAGCCAACCCGAAATATTCCATCTGCGGGAATAGTATGGAGAAGAAGAAATTCCACCCGTCACAGAAGAGCACTTACTCGAAGCATGTGATAGAGTGGGGAATGCGAAAGCTCCGGGCCTAGACGGAATCCCAAACATCGCATTAAAAGCCGCCATCACAGCCGCACCGTCACTTTTTTTGGAAGTTTACAACAAATGCCTTCAAGAGGGCGTGTTCCCTTCGAAGTGGAAGCAACAAAGGCTAGTTCTTCTCCCGAAAGGAAAGAAACCCCCAGAAGAGCCGTCCTCCTATCGTCCGCTCTGCATGCTGGATACAGCTGGCAAAGTATTGGAGCGTATTCTACATAGAAGCATCGAAGAAGTAGTCGAGTCGCTCCTTGCCAGCAGTCAATATGGCTTTCGGAAAGGTCGGTCAACCCTGGACGCAATTGACCTCGTCGTCAATACTGCCAAGAAAGCGATTGCAGGAACCAGATGGAAAGAAGGTACCAAGAAGTACTGCTTAGTCGCAACGCTTGACATTAAGAATGCTTTCAATTCTGCCAAATGGGATTGCATCATGAAAGCACTTAATGAAATGAAGGTACCTGGATACTTACGAAGGATGGTGGCGAGCTACTTTACTGATAGGATCCTGAAATACGACACAAAGACTGGCCCAAAAGAATATAGGGTCACTGGAGGGGTACCTCAGGGCTCCGTCCTAGGCCCTCTCTTGTGGAACATTATGTACGATGGGCTATTAAACCTGAACTTGCCAGCAGAAGTCAGACTCGTTGCATATGCTGATGACGTAGCAGTAGTGATCGTCGCGAAACATCTGGAAGAGATAAACTTCGCCTTTGACACCACCATTGAGAGGGTCAGTCACTGGATGGACACAGTTGGACTGCAGTTAGCAGAACACAAGACCGAGGCAATACTGATTACTAGCAGGAAACAGGTAGAAACCATCACATTACGAGTTGGAGCACACGAAATCGAATCTCAGCCATCACTTCGGTATCTGGGAGTAATGATCGATGCCCGACTTAACTTCAAGAGTCAGGCACAACACGTCGGTACCGAAGCGTCGGTGGTAAGAGCGACCTTATCGCGGTTGATGCCCAACATAGGTGGACCGAACCAAAAAAGAAGGGCATAACTAGCGTCTGTAGTAACAGCCGTCCTCACCTATGGGATTCTTGTCTGGGCTGATGCGCTTAACATACAGGAAGCGAGAAGGAAGATCGCACCGGTCTATCGGCTGAGTGCTCTGAGAGTCGCGAGCGCTTTCCGCACAGTGTCAGAAGATGCTGTGTGCATTATTGCTGGGATGCTGCCAATTAGAGTACTAGCCGAAGAACGAAAAGCCCTTTACCGTAGAAAAGGAACGACTACGTTAAGCCCCGAAGAACTCAGGACGGAAGAACGACGTAACAGCATAAGACGTTGGCAATTAATTTGGAATGCGCCAGCGAATGGCAGGTGGACGTACCGACTTATTCCACAAGTGGATGTCTGGCTGAATCGCAATCACGGTGAGGTGAATTATTATCTGACACAGATGATCTCAGGACATGGGTGCTTCCGGGCTTACTTATATCGATATTAACGCGATGTGTCCCCAGAGTGCCCGTCCTGTCCGGGAGTTAACGATGACGCAGAGCATGTATTCTTCATGTGCCCTCGTTTCAACGTGACACGCAGGGCTTTGGAAGATGCCCTCACGCAGAAAATACAGCCAGAGACTCTAATGGAAGCAATGCTTTCCTCGGAGGCAGCTTGGATGGCGACAAGTTGTTTTGCGACGGAAGTTTTCCAGGAACTACGGAGTATTGAAAGGAAGCGAGCTGAGATAAGACAGCTAGAAAGATAAAACCAAGAAGAAAGAGCAGTAGCTGGAGCCTCCCCCCGCGAAGTAATGCCTGCCGGCAGTGCCGCTGGGGAAGTAGAGGTTGATACCAGAGGAGGTTTAGTCGGTAGTGATGCATGTCGAGTCCGATATACCAGGCAAGGCCTGATGATACGTAAATGTATTTCCCAAACCTCTGAAGAAAAAAAAACACGCACGCACGCACGCACGCACGCACGCACGGTGATTTATCCATTTATTCAAAACAAGGATGCAAAGTAGAACCTTGCACATTGCTTCCTCATTTAATTTTGCTCTTCACAAAGCTTCCTCTATGAGGAAGCCAAAATCAGTTACAATACTTTCTCGTAGAGGTTGCTATGTAAAGAGCAATATTAAGTGAGAAAGCAATGTGCAAGGTTCTACTTTGCATCCTTTTTTAGATTTATCTCTGTAAATGTTTTTTCCCCCGGACACAATCCTATTTATTTTCAGTGTTTTCAGTGTGGAATTTTTTTAAATTGTCGATTTCTATTCCATCATTTTTCAAGTATGTTTTATGAGATGTTATTCAGTATTTTTATGCATTTGCTATATCGTTTGAATCCGAAACGATGATTTATTTCTTTCATTTAGGCAGCGTTTAGATTAACACAGAGTAACGCAATGAAATTCAAAGTCATCTACTAAAAACGAGAATTTAACATTAATAACTGCACATACAACATCAGCATTATGGGTAGTTTGCCAATTTTACAGTTTTCGGCAGAACTAAATAGGAAGATTTTCATTTTTTCCACTGATAAGTGCAAGATTTGCATATTCTATCAGCAGTTGAAATCAAATTTCCATCGTTAAGTCGTATAACAATATACATGTTTTCATGTGAGTTCATTGAATCTTAATTAAATATTGAATTCATAAACACAAATCATGCACTTAATAATCAACCGCAGGAGATTTGCACAGCAAAAAAAATACTTTTGTGTGGTAAACTTTCTATGAAAGCGCTCGGGAAAAATATCGTTATCATAATTACGTTAATTCACGTAAATTTAACTCTAAAAATACATTAATTTTATATCACAATTATACGTTGAATCCAATTTACCAATTTATTCATGAAATCTTCTAGTACCTGTACATGAAATTTCAAGTAGTTTTTTTGATACTCACTGTGCTAATTTTACACAGTTAAAAGACGAAAAAAGTGAAAATGTTACATATTGTTTTCTTTTGAATAGAATATATTAGTTTGGGAATTCCACATTGTTTAATAGTAGATAAGAGAGAAAATACAGTAAAAAAAATTTTCACATAAAATGTGTTAATACATAAATATGTTCTGAGCCATATTATTTACGCACCCAATAACACACCATTTTTAGAATGGGTCTTTAATTCACTATAAGAGTCGGAAAGAATCAAAGTATGAAAGCCGTGTATGCGAAGTACGGCTAGTCTGAGGAATTATCGAAGAGAGAAAATATATGATGATCACCGGGATTCGAACCCGGATTATTCAGGTACTAAATCAGAGCGCTAGACACTGCGCTAATGACACTTAGTACATTCCTCTCTTTCAAATGGTATTTTTATATGGAATGTCGAGCCCTCACATAATTTTGTTATTTTCATAGTATATTTAGATGTAAAGCTTCAGATTGATTTGTAGCAATTTGGTACTAATTCCAAGACAACTTAGATAGAGTATGTACGCATTAGGGCGATTCATTTTAAGCTTTGATATTTTTTTGGGTTTCCAACTGAGAAAGCAGTGCTGAATACTATTTTGTTAAATCCTTTTAAATCGTGACTGTGTACAAACAAAAATTAGAGGTTGCTGCCGAATTACTTCGGCAACACAAACTCAATTTTTCACATATCTTCTTAAAGATTGGGTTTAGATTTCCTGTTTGTCTACGACCTGAAAAACAGTAACAAATGCTCAACATAAAATTCTCCTGAAACATAAGTACATGAGAAATGTACTTATCAGTCACTACAGAATGTAAAAAAAATAAGAATCAAATAATTTTCGTCTATTCACCTTGTTCGTGATGGTTTATATAAAAATTAAATTTCCTTCTTATCTTCTATCTCAGTAAATGCTAGAACATGCACGCGGTAAAATTTAACTCATATTCTAGAGTTTCGAGTTTCAGACAAATTTTATTTGCTCTAGAGTTTCAATTTAATTTTATTTTGCGGGTCCCAGCATTTACTGACAGAGAAGATAAAAGGAAATAGTACATTCCGATGCTAGTGTTAAAAAGCGTTTTCTGATGAGTTTGAGTTTACAGGATGAGCCGAAAGCGAATGTTGCAATCCCACGAGTCAAGAAAATGTTTTATTCCCGACAATCGAATCCAATTATATTCTACTAGGTAGGTAAAGGGGTGTAGTATCCCAGATTTTTCGTATTAAAATTTAAATTAATAAATCGTCGGAATTCATTGCCGTTGCGAAAATAATTCCAGCAGTAATCATTTTCGCCACCAGCTTCGAGCACGCAAGGTGTCAATGCACTCGAAGCTGAATCGGCATTCAATTATACTGACCCAGCAATTGCGGGTCGAACGGACTAAATCGGCTCTCGATTTAGTCAATCTTGAAAAAAACGGAGTAACGATCGGTTGGACTCGTTGCAATAGTAATTAGCGTAATTACGACTTAAGAGACTAATTGTATCTTATTTTAACCAATAAAACAGTGTAATACTTTCGAGAATCGCGTGAAGTCTAGTTCTTCAGTCGGTCCGATCCCAAATAGTATTTATAAAACAGCCGGAAACAGGACGATCTGATCACTCGTCTCAATTTCGGGCACCAAATTTTGGTGGCACCGGTGGGATTCACCGTAAGCGAACCCCGAAAAGTGAGGTATACAAAAAAAAAACCCAGAGTCAAACCCGACTCTAAATCGTTGGAGTAAACGACTTGGTGCGATTCATACGCAGTCGGGAATCGTTAAAGAAGACGTCAGTCAGGTACCACTGACGAAGAGCCAACCGAAGGACGAACTTCCAGCCAACCGAAGGACGAACGTCCAGGCAACCGAAGGACGAACGTCCAGCCAACCGAAGGACGAACGTCCAGTCAACCGAAGGACGAACGTCCTGTCAACTGAGGGACGAACGTCCAACCAAAGGATCGATTACGCCGAGAAGGGCGTACTCATTGACCAGCACGACACCGCAGTCGGGGAACAACGTCAAGGTCATCATGACAACGGAGACGACAACCTCGAAGTCCAGCTGCGCCATGGAAGGGATCTGGAAACTGTAAGTGGCGGTTGCCAAAAAATTTTTATTTCTGCCTGAGCCTATTAGTCCGAACCAGAAAAACGGGTTAAACAATTTGTACAGATTAAGGCATTAAATACGTGGGACTGAGCCCGCGAGCCCAGATCTCTCGTTAAAAAAATCGATACCCTTACCGGAAATCGTTGCAAGTTTGTAGCAACTTGCAAGGATTTGTGGTATTAATTCGCGAAAGACAGGAGGCCAGGCTAACACCAACCACTGTCCATCATAACTCAAAGAATTTTATTTATATATAATTAAAACCTCTTTCGGAGAAGGGAAAATAACAAAAATAAAAACCTGCCCTATTCGCGATAAAAATTAAATTTAACCGTTGCTGAATCATCGCATCACATGCCGCGAGAAGACCAAAATCGACAGCGGCGGAGAGCCAGCTCCGTGGACACAACAATACAAGCCGACCGCGTAGATATCACCACCGGCCTAGAAGAAGCGGTAGGCGACATCACCGTGAGGACGGAACGCGCCCTTAGGAAGATTTCGCCGACCGGCTGAACCCCCGGCAAGGAAGAGGCCCGCATAGAAGAAAGTTTAGTAAGGGAGTTCGGCATTAACGTGAGAAGAGGAACCTCGTTCGGTGAAGCCACGTACATGGACCAAGAAGAGGAATCCAAGGGCGATGGCGCAAAGGCCATCGCCACACCAGATATAGACGCCGAGCTGGAAAGTATGCTCCGAGACACCGGTCTGGAAGGACAAAGGGGTGCCCTGGAAAGGGCCGAATCCAAGAATCCAGGTAATGGTAGAGGCTCAATTGGAGCTCATTAGCACTCTTCAGACGCGGCTCGAGGAACTCACGATAGAGGTTGCCCGGGAAACGAAACGAAAAGACAAAGAAACTCCAGCAAAACCCCCGACACCTTCGCCAAGAAGAGTGTCAGGAGATCCGCCTGGAGGGCCCCCAGAGGAGCCGCCGAAACGACCACCAGTACCGCCGAGAAGAAGTTTGAGAGTAGGACCCCCAGAAGATCCTAGAGGAAATCCTCCTCATCGGGGAACCGGAGGAGAGCCCCCAGATGACCCTCAGGGCGGTAGACCCTCCTATGACGGCGGTCAAGATTCGAAACCGCTCGAGCTTAGCATGGGAATCCAATTTATCAGGTATTTCGACGAAAGTGATCCGGGAAAACTCGGCGCATTCCTATGCTCGTGCGACACAGTTCTCAAGAATAAAGGCGGAGGACTATGGTACTCTACTCGCCTTAATACTTAGTGGCAGAATTGAAGGAAGAGCAGCCGAGGAGCTGAGGTTCCAGGACATTCACACTCTGGAGCAATTAAAAGCGGAGCTTGAATCGCGTTTCGGACGCCAAAGATCTCTGTCAGCCATGCAAATGGAATTCCATTCCATGAGACAAGGACTGAACGAGGATGTCACCGCGTACGCGACCCGAGTGGAAAAAATCACCACGGAAGTGGTGGGAAAATTTTGCGAGGAGGTCAGCAGCGATGAACAGGCCCGGTTTGTGGAATGGATAACACGAGAATTTGCTTTAACAGTTTTTGTGGGTGGATTGCACGACCAAGCGCAAATTCTGGTGCGAGCGCGGAACTGCACTACCCTGCATGAAGCAATAAATGCGGCTGTGGAAATTAGTAACCAGACGCAACCGCATGGAGCAGCGAAGAAAACCCAAGTAAGTCAGAGAAGGTCGCTACCCGCTCAGCCCAGTGGAAAAACTTGTTATAATTGTGAAAACAGCGGGCATATCGCGCGAGATTGCACCCGCTGATCAGGCCGATTGAGCCTGCCTGCTCCCAGCCACCCGAGAGGTATCAATCAGCTGGAAATAGTATGCACCTGCTGTAAGTTTAGATGACACTCGTGGCAAGAATGCAGGAAAAGATTAAAGAAGAAAGAAGTAGGTCAAGGATCTGCACCACAACAGAGAAGTGGAGACAGGCCGGCGAGTCACGATAAGGCTCTGGAATCCTGCACCACAGTGCAAACCAACGCCTCTACCAAGGCCACGCGTGCGCTAGGAACGATAAACATACATACGGTCACCGTGAGTAGACCGACGAAAGGGGCCGTAGAGGTAGAGCGCGATAAAGAAAAAATGTGCAGAGTGGCAGCTGAGCGTAGTGCTACGCTTACTGCTACGCGTACGCTGGACAGCATTGACCCCGAAGTTACGATCACCGGCCGTCAGACACAAGGGAATAAGGAGATGCATGTCCTTGAAGTTACCGTGCCATCGAAAAGCTCAACGGCCAGCGATTTTGATATCGCAAGCGCTACCGCAACGTGAGGAATACTCACACTTAAGGCCGACACCGGAGCTCAGTGCAGCCTAATAAAACACAGCAAATTAAAAGCAGACACGCCGATCGAAGACAGCGATGCAGTACTTCAAGGCGCGGAGGGTAGCAAATTTTCTCCCGTCTGTAAGGCAGAAATAACCTTGAGAACACCGAAAAAAAACAATAAAGCATTGGTTCTACGTCATAAAAGATGACTTGCCGATAGCCGTTGAGGGACTACTGGGCATGGAATTAATAAAAATGTATCACGTAGATATATCGAGGGGAGAAGTGCTCCGACTCTACGGGCACAGAATGCCATTACTGGATGGAAGTCAGAAGATCGCTCTCGCACCACGCTCTGAAACTATAGCTTACGTAGCAACGTGCAGCGACACACCAGGAATTCTTCCAAGGATAGAGATAGAGGCAGGTGTGACAATCGGCGCGTGCTACACGCCGCCACGAGGCAATAGCTGTGTGGTGAGTCTCATGAACACTACTGAGAGCGTGGAGCTCGAGACCAACTCGGGGGCATTACAAGTAAGCGCCGTCAGGGAAGAAAGGGGGGCCTTGCGACTCCAGCGTTTAGAACGAGAACTCGCCATGACTCACCTAAATGACGAGGAAAGAAAATCCCTTTTGCCGCTGATAAGGAAATACGAACAGATTCTCCATTTAAAGGGCGATAAATTACCGTGTACACACATGGTGGAACATCGCATACCATTGAAGGATGGCGTACAACCCACAAAAATACGCCCTTACAGACTACCAGAAATGCACAAACAGGAAGTGGAACGGCAAACTAGCGCAATGCTCGCAGATGGGATAATTCGGCCAAGCAGAAGCCAATGGATCGCACCTCGCTTAGTAGTAGCTAAAAAACCCGACGCAACGAGAGAAAAACGACTTCGAGTGGTGGTGGACTTCCGAAAATTGAACGAAGCCACCATAGGGGACTCCTACTCACTGCCCAACATCACCGAGGTATTGGACCAGCTGGGAAAAGCGCAATATTTTTCAACTCTCGACCTCGCATCTGGATTTCATCAAATCCCGATGGCGGAAGAAGACAAGGAAAAAACAGCATTCTCGACTCCTCAAGGACATTTCGAATACAACCTAATGCCTTTCGGATTAAAAAATGCTCCTCCCACGTTTCGGAGATTAATGAACTCCATACTGACCAGCATACAAGGAGTAAAGTGTTACGTATACCTCGACGATATAGTCGTCTACGGTAAAACGCTGCGAGAGCATAACGACAGGTTGGAGGAAGTGTTGCAACGATTAAACGAGGCCAAGCTATCCGTACAACCTGAGAAATGTCAATTCCTACGGAAAGAAACGCAGTACTTGGGACACATCATTTCGGAAGAGGAAGTAAGAGCAGATCCGGAGAAACTTGTCGCCGTAAAAAATTTTCCCGCACCAACAACCGTAAAACAGGTGCAATCATTCCTCGGATTAGCTGGCTATTATCGAAAATTTATTCGGGATTTTTCGAAAATAGAAAAACCGCTAACCGGCTTCTTAAAAAAGGGGACGAAGTTCGAGTGGACTACAGTATGCGACGCCGCGTTCGAACAATTGAAGACAGCATTAACCACGGCGTCCGTACTGCAATACCCCGACTTCGACTGGCAATTCTTAGTAACCACAGATGCCTCTGATAAGGCAATCGGGACAATCCTCTCCCAAGGCACGGTCGGCGAAGATTTGCCTATATGCTACGCGAGCCGCACTTTCTCGAAGGTCGAGATTAATTACTCGACAACGGAGAAAGAGTTACTCGCAATAGTGTGGGCCATAGCGCAATTCCGACCGTATGTTTACGGAACCCGGTTCAAGGTCATCACCGACCATCAACCACTCACCTGGCTGTTTGGGATAACTGACCCGGGTTCTCGCCTGGTGAGGTGGAAAATAAAATTATCAGATCACGAGTTCGATGTGGAATACAAAGCTGGGAAGAGAAATACAAACGCGCACGCTCTAAGCCCCATTTGTATTACCACAAGAGCTCAAGCGCGAGGAAAAGCTACGAGTCCCGGGAGGAAGAAAAGGTCAGCGAGTTCGGTAGAGGAAACGGCGACAGAAACTGAACTACCATGCAATACAGCGAGCCAGAAAAAGAAGGGAACAGATGGCTCACGGACGACCGAAGACACTAACGTCCGCACCAACACATGCAAGCCGTGTGGCTGGGGCGCTCCGGCTACGAAGCATGGCACAAAGAGTAGACGCGAGAAGAGTGAGACCGGAGTAGAGGATAGCGCGAGTGCAGCGAGAGAGACGGAGTGACGCCACTCACTGCGGAGCGAAAAGGACGCCGATACTCCGCCGTTCCAAGCTTACGTAGACCGACTCGCTGGCCAAGCGAACAGCCAGCAGCCAGGCGGGCCTGGGGCAGCGGAGAGCGGGGCAAATAGTGAGATTGGGAGTTCCTCCAGTGAAGACGAGGAAGCCGCTACAAAAAACAAGCGTCGCTGCAGCATAGGCGTAACCTGTCTGCCACTGGAGGACCGAGGGAAAATACTAAAGGAATACCATGATGCCCCCCTCGGTGGGCACCAGGGTATAAAGCAAACAGCCAGCAGGCAGGCGGGGACACCCCCAGCAAGGCTTTTGAAAAGATAGCCGTCGATATCATGGGACCACTACCTTTGACAGAGGCTGAAAACAGATACGTACTCACATTCCAGGATTTACTAACCAAATACAGTGCAGCGGTGGCTATTCCCAACCAGGAAGCTCAGACAGTCGCCAAAGCTTTGGTGGAGGAAATCATCTGTCGGTATGGGACATCTGAGATCCTTCTGTCCGACCAAGGTACCAACTTCTTGAGTTCGACTTTTAAAGAAGCTTGTAAGCTCCTCCGAATCGAGAAGATCCAAACCACAGCATACCATCCCGAAAGCAATGGAGCTTTGGAGAGATCACATCGGACCTTGGCGGAATATTTAAAACATTTCAAAAATGAAGACCAAGATAACTGGGATGAGTGGTTGCCATACGCTACGTTTGTGTATAACACCACACCACACACAGCTACTGGCCTATCTCCTTATGTGCTAGTATTCGGGTGCGAGGCAGAATTGCCTACCGCGGTAAAACAAGAACCGCGGCCCACATACACACACGCAGACTACGCCAGCGAGCTACGTGAGAGGCTACGGGCCTCATGGTCGGTAGCACGTCGTAGCCTGTGCGACGCCAAGGAGAGAGCGAAGCAGAATTATGACGTCAAAGCGAGAAAGCAAGAATACTGCGTCGGTGATCACGTACTCCTTCACGACGAGACGGTGAGAATAGGGTGATCAGCGAAACTAACACTGGCATGGACGGGGCCCCACACCGTCATGGAGCGACAAGGCTCTGTCCCCTACGTGGTTAAGAAAGGACGGAAAACCGCAACGGTCCGTGCGAACCGCTTGCGGCCCTTCGTCGAGCACTAGCCGCTTATTGCACGAGCGTAAACGGCGAGGTCTCATTGACGGAATGGGATCAATAATAAAATCAATCACGGGAAATATGGACGCTGCGGACGCGGAACAAATCCACCAGCAGATATCCGAGTTACAGGCCAACCAGCGTGGACTAAAACAGGTCATTAAGGATCAACTCCAAGTGGTCTTATCATCGTTACGGATCTTTAATGAAACCGTGGTAAGGATTAACGGGAACAAGAACAAATTATTCGACTTCGTGGAACACTTGGGTTTCAATCTCCGCGGGCAACAAGATCGGCTGTTCGCGCGTCAAAAACTTGACGAAAGCCTCACTGCAATATCTCTAGTGGTAGAGGAGTTAGACACCGACGTGAAGGAATTGGTGTTGTTCTTCGCGAAAGTTTCTACGGGCCGAGTAAGCGCAGCAATACTACCACTGCGCAAGCTAGTGGAGTACCTCACGGACGCGCTACCACATTTATCCGCCGGCACCGGATTCCCCGTGCCGATAATGCGCAGCGAAGCCAACACACTCATGGGTCTCACCGACGCGCGAGCCTACAGCGACGGCACAGCAGCGATGTTGATATTGGATATCCCGCTGATAGGAGCGCAGAGGTACACGATAAGCCATGTATACCCCGTGCCAACGAAAGGAACAAACTACACGTATTATCTGGATACCACTGAAGACTTAGTAGTGGTTGATCAAGCAAATAGGAATTTCTTGCGAATGTCCACAGTCGACCTGAAAAATTGCAAAAAATTTGGAAGAACCCACGTCTGCACGCTAACACACCCGTCGACGCCAATTACCAAGAATGCGCCCTGTGAAATCCTCACTTATGTGAAGGGCGACACTGCTAATGGACGGTACTGCTCCAAACGAGACTTGACTCTCACCAGCACTATGGTGATTCCCATGGAACAATACGAAAGATGGATGTATATCGCACCATACGAAGATCTAATTACGATAACGTGCGAGAAAACACCCGCGTATCGCGAAACGTTAAAAATTTCGGGAATTCTGGATTTAATAGGCTCATGCGAGGCAATCGCCCAAGATTTCAGTGTACGAACTCTGAAACGGGTTACCGAAGTGCGAAACGAGAATTATTTACCGTCATATAATCTCACGTTAGTGGAGATTGACGAAAAATACCATTCTCGGGAAAAGAGTGAAAGTGAAAATTTTAAATTATCAAACGTGTTGCGAAATCCCGAGGAATTAAAAAATCTCGGAACACGCGTGAAACAAATGGGTGAAAACCTCGATAGAGACGTTAAAGAAAATCCGCAGTTTTATCACAATGTTAGCTTTTACTCTTTAAGTGCGATCGCGCCTATAGCCTTGGTCAGTTACGCGATCTACAAATTATATCAGCTGAGGCTGAAACGTAACTCTACACCAGCTAGCATGTGTGAGTTAGCGACCCGAGAGTCACCGGCCGCCGTGGGTGCCTTATCGCATCAGCAAGAAAACAGACTGCACGCGGAACTCCAGCAAGCATGCTCGGAGAGAGATAACAACCGCGTGCGACTATCGTACCCGGCCAAGGCTTGGCACTAGTGAGATAATAAAAACTTATGTACAACATGTAATTAAAGGCGATAGAAACAAGTTCAACCGAATCACTAAAGAAACAATTTCTTTTGTTTAATTTTTTCTTTTTAAGGAGGGAGGCATGTAGTATCCCAGATTTTTCGTGTTAAAATTTAAATTAATAAAGGTGAGGTGTTGTTTCAGCCGTTGTAAGAATGGTTTATGTTGTTAAGAGGCAGTGATACACCCCCTCCCTCCGCGCTCCCCGCGCCCACATCACATCGAAATTTCGAAAGCTATTTTCTTCCAAACGAGGCATCGAATCGCAACAAAATTTGAAACACAAGTAAAAATTGATGGCACAATTGGGCTAAGCTTTGGGTTTTGCGACAATCCAAAAAAAAAATTGCAGTTTTAATTACCTCTAGAGTAATTACTATATTTCTACTTTTGTGCTCACCGGATCGTATTGCCAGAAGCTTAGCCCATGCACGGATAAAAAACACATTTTTTAATCTTTATTCCATCCAAATCGATTCAATAACACCGGAGAAAATAGCTTTTGAAATTTATTTCGGCATAGCTTATCGGCCTGCCAAAAATTTGAGAAAAAGCAAAGCTCCGCGAACATCCGAGAGATGGCGTTACCGACGATGGTTCATTGGCCGCGCCCACTGAATAAAACACTAGTCGTTTGCAATAAAATACGATCGAGCTTCCGTAGAAATGCTCAAAGAATGCACAAATACACAAAACCCGAAAGCTACATTGCTCACTGTTAAATTCCTCACTCAAATGTCGCACTAGACGTGTCGCATACGTTCAGTTGAAATGACTACACCGTTCCGCCCATCACCTTGATGGGCGGAGCGACAACGGGGTCCTCTTGATCTATGTATATAAATTTGAATTTAATAAATCGAATTGTTATCATCAAATTGTTTAATGTGAATACTGTATAATTGTACAATAAAAATTTAGTACAAACAGTATCACCAATCCACGAAATATGAGCTATTTTTTGGATTTTAAAGTTGATGCAAATTATTTGTTTGTTGAAAATTTCGTCGAGCAATCAAACGCCTATAGGGCTCTCTCTCTCTCGCACCTCACCCCACTTTTTGGTTTATCGATTCTCCTAAGCAATTGGCTTTGAATATCGAAGAGCCCGAAGGTCAGCCCAATTGTGCAATACTTCGGCACATTATTTCCAAATTTGAGCTATTTCTGCCAAGTATTTTGCGAGAAAATAGGTTTCGAAATGTCAAGCTGCGGTGGAGTATCACTGCCTCGCAAGGCGGCGTCTCTCGCACTTAGCGCTATCTCTCTCGCACTTAAAGCTCTCTCTCGCACCTTTTCGGTTTTTTATTCTTCTGAACAAACTACACTGAGAGTCGAAAAGCCCGAAGGTTAGCCCAATTGTGCAATACTTCGGCACATTATTTCCAAATTTGAGCTATTTCTGCCAAGTATTTTGCGAGAAAATAGGTTTCGAAATGTCGAGCTGCGGTGGAGTATCACTGCCTCGCAAGGCGGCGTCTCTCGCACTTAGCGCTATCTCTCTCGCACTTAGAGCTCTCTCTCGCACCTTTTCGGTTTTTTATTCTTCTGAACAAACGACATTGAGTGTCGAAAAGCCCGAAGGTTAGCCCAATTGTGCAATACTTCGGCACATTATTTCCAAATTTGAGCTATTTCTGTCTAGTATTTTGCGAGAAAATAGGTTTCGAAATGTTGAGCTGCGGTAGAGTATCACTGCCTCCATTGAATGGCGGCTATTCAAATGTTTTGGTAACAAGTGATTTAAAGTGTACAAGTGTGGTGGATCTCGGAACCTCATCATCACCAGGTAAAACATTACAAATATTCTATTATAGGATTAAGTATTTCTCCGCCACAAGTAAGTTTGCAGAGCCTGTGCATAGTTATTGCAGCCTATCGATGGCTGCAGAAAAGTATGAAGAAACATTTGTCGAAAGATATTTTGAGACTCCACAGGAGAAAAAACATTGAACGGAGCACTCTTCGATACACAGCAGAGCTGGTTTCTCTGTCGAAGAGCTCTGAACAAAGTCTTTAATCAATAGAGTTCCAAAATTTCTTTCGATAACTTTCCCTCTTCATAAGTTTTTGTAGCCGCTGTGCCTCTACATAGACACTGTAGTCTATCGGTGGCTGAAGCAAAGTGCGAAGAGAGAATCATTTGTCGAAAGAAATTTTGGAACTCCATTGATTAAAAACATTGATCAGAGCACTCTTTGATACACAGCAGAGCTGGTTTCTCTGGCGAAGAGCTCTGAACAAAGTTTTTAATCAATGGAGTTCCAAAATTTCTTTCGACAAATGATTCTCTCTTCGCACTTTGCTCCAGCCACCGATAGACTACAGTGTCTATGTAGAGGCACAGCGGCTACAAAAACTTATGGAGATGGAAAGTTATCGAAAGAAATTTTGGAACTCTATTGATTAAAGACTTTGTTCAGAGCTCTTCGCCAGAGAAACCAGCTCTGCTGTGTATCAAAGAGTGCTCTGATCAATGTTTTTCCTCCTGTGGAGTCTCAAAATATCTTTCGACAAATTTTTTCTTCTCAAAACTCATCTATAGCCACTGATAAGCTGCAACAGCTATCCACAGGCTCTGCAAACTTACTGGTAACGGAGAAATACTTAATCTTCAACATTCATGAAATCAAATCGAATCAATATTTCATAAATCACATTAACATATTATTAATTTCTTTTATGTTCAACAGGAGTCAATGCAGCCTGAAGACAACCAACAACAGCAGCAGCAACGAGAAGTGAATGCACCAGAAGCTGAAGCAAGTCAAAAAACTTTTCGAAGAGGTATGTGGTGTTTATCCATAATTGTTGTGACGTATTTTTCCGGTAGCTGACCGATTAATCGATCTTTTGGTCGAGAGCACAAAAACATGAAGAGAAACGAGAAATCGGGAACCGTCACCTTCGGCCGTCCACCCTCGCTCGCGCATCCGCAAACCCGGTGGGCGCCAGTTAATTTTTGTTTCACCGGAATTAACGAACCGGTATGTCCGAGGGATCGAGTGGGCGGCTCAATCCCCAAATTCCAAATCGAAAGCCTGGGGTAAAAACTCGCGATCGGGAGCAAAACCGAAGGAATCGGTAGCTTTGTTGATTTTTGGGGTCGCGTAAAATCAACAAACGCAACTGGATGCGCTCGCGGGAGCGAACGGTTGCGGAATAGCACGGCCGCTCAGTCTGCTAGGTTTGGTAGAGAGGGTCGCGGTAAAGTGCAATAAATAGCCACGAATCATGATCGAAATTAAATCAACGGAAACTAATGTCCCGCGGACAAAAATCGAGAGCGAGCATCGGTAACAAATTCGCATTTTAGAATGCGCGAGAACTGACGAAGCGTATCGAGAGCGCCATCGTCACTACGGGAAAATCTGGTGCAATACCAAATTTTAATGATTCCAATGACGGGAACGACTCACCGGAGCTGCCTGTAGCCGATCCATCCCATGGAGGGAGATCGAGGGAATCCGAGAGCTGTGACACGAAGTGCAGGTATCCCACTGCACTCGAGGAACACCGAAAACTCGAGTTTTATTCCGTGGAATAAAACTCACCACACGATCACTCACGTATTCACTATACGGAGTTTGCCGGAGCACGAGAACTGCGCGAAGTCGCGCGCGCGAGCGACAGAAAAACTGTCAACACGGGAGCGTTTGCAAAACTCGAGGCACCTCGGCGGTGTCCCGAGCAAGACTGATAATTTCGAGTAATCATCGGGAACGATTCATTATCATTATTCCGATAGCTCAAAATCCCTTACCCGAGAACTACTGCCCTCTCCTTCGAATTAGTTCGTAGCGATAACGGGAACGCAACTTGTGCCGGTAACATAGCAGAGATCTGTACGGTCGCCTCCCTTAGCTCATTGCGTGAAAACGGGCCTTTACTCAACAAAAGCAATTGCGCTAGGATACCCCATCCTAGGCCAAACGTAACTTAACTCCACCCGTTCTCCAACGCAATGCACTATCACCGTAGGGCGCCGGATTTGCACCGGTCTACAACTAACCGCCAAAACTCACATCGGTGTCTCTCATCTGCCGGGCTGCTCGATTCGTTGAGCTCTCGTCCTCGCGACAGATTTGAGTGCACCAATCTCCCATCTTCTCTCAAAACCAACAACTAAAACAAAATCGCTAACCATTTTCCATATCCAAACGGTAAAATTCGAGGAGAGGAACGTCGAAATCGCTAGACATAGCTAACTCGGTAACATAAGACCTTGTGATCGTAATTTTGTAAAAAAATCACGTCACAACTCCCCACCCCTTACGGGTGGTTACGGCTTAGGGATTGAGAACGGTAGCTTCGCAAGACCGGTCGTAACCACGACTCGTAACCGGACTGAAAGTGTCTGTTTCCGTCGAAACTGCACGGGTTAGGGAACTATTATCGTGATTTGTCGTAAATTTATTTTCGGGATCTACAACCGGGAACTGTTTGTCGGTTGCTTATTCATTCTTACCCACGAATTACAGTCGGTAGCTAGTGATGGTCGTGGGTAATTCGGGATCAATGCGAGCGTGTACTCGAGCAACACGAGAAGGAAATTTTAGTTCTCTATCTGACCACAGAGCAGACAAAGAAACATATTAAAAGAGAGCTATACGATACCAGTGTGGATGTGGAGATCCTCTGAGTAGTCGTCCATACGGCGGTAACTTCCCCGGTCCGTGACCAAGCTGGGCCCACCGGGCGTTCCTCTGGCGGGAACGGGGTCTTGCGACCCATGTTGCGGTAGCCAGGGCTTGGGGCTCTTCTCGAGAACTGGATCTTATGACCCGTAGCGCGGTAACTATAGGCTCGAAACCTGTTTCGAGAGCTGGGTCTTGCGACCCATGTTGCGGTAGCTATAGGCTCGAAGCCCATCATGCGGGAACTTCCCCGGTAGTACCCTAGTGGGGAGGTAGCGGGAACGGCCTTATCCACGTAAGGGGGCTTCCTCGGGACGATATGGCTTAATATCCTGCACGGAAATTTTCCCTACCGATCGCCCAGCGAGATCGGATAATTCGTAGACTACCCGCGAAATCTGTTTCGAGATCATGTATGGCCCCTCGAACGGGGGAGCCAATGCCGCTGAAACGTGTCTTGCAGCGGACGATAACACATGCGCCCTGCGCAGGACGAGATCCCCAACCTCAAACGTCCTATCTCGGTGACGGAGGTTGTATGACCCGGATTGCCTCCGAAAGGCCTCATCGAGAGCGTGCGTGAATGCTGTCCGCAAGGTATCTAGGCGCGCCATGCGCCTCATCCATTCCTCCGAAGGTCGGGGAACAATCTCGAGATCTCCCTCGGTCTCTCGTCGTAGCGAGGACGCGGGGGATGGCTCACGGCCAAAGTTCGCGAACGCAGGGGTAGCCTGCAGGGAACTATGATGCGCCGTGTTGTAGGCGAACCGGAACTCATGCAGGTGGCGGTCCCACTCCTGGTGGTTTTCGCCCAGGAACGCGCGGATCATTGTTTTGATCACGCGGTTCACCCGCTCGGTAGGGTTAGCCTGTGGGTGGTACGGCGGGGTGGTGCTATGCCGTATACCCACGCGCTCGGTAAACTGGCCGATCGTTCGGTTGACGAACTCCGTACCATTATCCGTGAACAAGACCCGGGGTGCGCCCCAGCGGGTCACTACGAGTTCGTCGAGAGCTTTCGAAATCGTGGCACCGGTAGCTTTACGCAGGGAGCACATCTCCACCCATTTGGTGTAGAGATCCTGTATAACGAGAACATAGGAGCTTCCTGAGGCGCCGCGTGTGACGGGCCCCATGATGTCCGCTGCGATAACCGTCCAGGGTTGCTCAACCACTCGATGTCCCATTAGGCCCGCGGGAGCTTGTTGTTCGACCTTGCATCGCTGGCAAGCGTCGCACTTCTTTACGTGATCGACCACGTCTTTAAACAGACCGGGCCAATAGTAGCTGGTTGCGAGGCGTCGGTAGGTCTTGTCGACCCCCAGATGACCAGCTTGCGGGAGCGCGTGGCACTCGTTCAATGCCGCTGAACGAGCTTCGCGGGGAAGGACTAACTTCCACGCATCGAGATCTTCGAATTCCAAGTCTGCCAGAGAGGAAGTTCGATGGAAGTAGAGTCGGTGGTTGACAATCTGCTAATCCGGAAACCTTTCGGGAGCTAACGAGACGTCACGTAGTCTACGTCGGTACCAGACATCCTGGGTCTCCTGAGCACAAGTCAAAACGACCGGCTGACCCTCGGGAATTCTCGAGAGCGCATCGGGAACATGGTGCAAGGCGCCCTTACGATGAACAATGGTGAAGCTGTATTCCAGCAACTCCAATGCCCACCGGGCTAACCGACCAGTCGGGTTTTTAAGGTTGTGCAACCATCTCAAGCTACTGTGGTCAGTGATCACAGTAAATGAGTAACCCTCTCAGTAGCAACGGAATTTCCGTATTGACCAGAGCACGGCGAGACATTCCTGTTCCGTCACGGAGTATTTCTTTTCCGGGTCGGTTAGGGAACGACTCGCGTAGGCGATAACTCGTTCATGACCGTCGATAACTTGCGTGAGCACTGCGCCAAGGCCAACCCCGCTTGCATCGGTCTGCAGTGTAAACGGGAGCGAGAATTCGGGGCAGGCGAGCGTAGGCGCGCTGGTTAGCCTCCGTTTTAATTCGTCGAGAGCCTGTTGTTGCCCGGTGTCCCAGACCCAGGGCTGACCCTTTTTCGTGAGCTGAGTCAAAGGTGCGGCAATGGTCGCAAACTCCGGTATAAACCGACGGTACCAGGACGCCATGCCGAGAAAGCGTCGTAGCTGCCGGATATTGCGCGGTGTCGGGAAATCGCGCACGGGAGCTGTCTTCTCGGGATCTACTCGTAGACCTTCGCTGTCCACGAGGAACCCGAGGTAGCGAACTTGGGAGCGACAGAACTCGCTCTTTTCGCGGTTAATTGCCAAGCCCGCTTGCGTGATCTTCTCGAGAACCCGTCCGAGCCACATTAGGTGTTCCTCGAAGGTGCTTGTGACGATGATAATATCGTCCAAGTAAACGAAAACATGAGGATACATCTCCTCACCGATAAGCCGGTCCAGCATCCGTTGGAATGTGGCGGGAGCGTTCGTGAGTCCGTATGGCATCCGCTTGAATTGATACAAGCCTCTGCCAGGTACGACGAAAGCGGTACCCTCCCGCGAGGCGGGATCCATCGGGACCTGCCAGTACGCTTGACTCAGATCAAGCGTCGAGATGTAGTGAGCTTGCCGTAGCTCGTCGAGAATGGCTGTCATGTTCGGGATGGGGTAAGCATCCTTCTTCGTGACGGCGTTAACTTTCCTGTAATCTATACAGAAACGGTACTTACCCGTCGGCTTTTTGATCATGACTACGGGACTAGCCCAGTCACTACGCGAGGGTTCGATAACATCGGTCGTGAGCATCCGGTCAACCTCCGACCACATGATGTCGCGGATGACCGGCGTTACGGGATAGGGTCTTTGTTTGACCGGTCGGCTATCCCCCACCTCGATGCTATGACTCACGAGGGTGGTGACAGCTGATTCTTCCGACTCGGGAGGTAAGTGAGCGTCAAGGAGTTTCTTTAGGCGTTCTGCCTCTCCGGTATCGGGGGTGCGAAGCCCACAGCACATGGAAATGCTGGCTACGCCCGCTTCGGGAACGAACGAGAAACGGACCTCAGGGTTCTCGCGGAAATACCACGCTTGGGCATAGAAGTCAACGACCATCCGTGCCTGACGTAGGAAATCCAACCCGAGGATCAAATCTTCCGAGAGCGATGACAGGTGGTGCGCGAAGGCCACGGTGGGTCGGCTATTCAGGAGGGCTGGCACCTCCGAGGCCGTGGTTATCGTTTCCACCTGGCTGTTCGCGACGACTACCAGTCGAGGCGGGATCTGGACGGTAACTATCCCAAGCTCCTCTAGGGACTTGACGAGATCCGACCCGATAAAGGTTCGGGTCGCCCCGGAATCAACGAGAGCTTTTACCAGGCGGCCAAAAATCAGCAACTCTACTCGGAATGCTATCACCTCATCGTCTGAGGCGGCGTTCACGAGGACCTCGTCCCGGAGGGACTGGAGGGCCGTAACCGGCGTATCGGTAACCTCACCTGTCATTTTTCGCCGCCGCCGTGTTCTCCTCCGGCCGGCGACAGGCTGACTCGGTGTCGGTAAACGGGAGCGTGTCGGGAACGGGACCGAGACGGGATCGTGGCCTTCCCCACGAGGCGCGGAGGACTCACTCACGCGCCTCTTTCGGCGTTTCCCTGGTTGCAGAAGTTGCAACGGGCGGTAGTTACTCCCGAGACCCCACAACGGTAACAGAAGAGGCGCCGGGGTTCGGGGCACTCTCGATGACGATGACCGGACTTGCGACAGTTCCAGCAGTCAGGGGCACGTCTCTCAGCGGGAACCATGCGGGAGGTACCTGGCGTAGCTCTCGGCTCTGCGATTGGTAACGGGAGCGTTTCCGTGATCGCCTCCGTCGGCGCCGCTGTGGCTCGAGTCGAACTCGGAGCAGGTCGGGCTCGAGGGGCTGAACGTGAATTTGAGGGACCATGCGGTCTACCCCCGGTAACTGTAGGGCGTTGTGCTCGACGAGGCAGAACCGCGTCGAGCAACTCTGGGGCTCCCTCGCCATCACCGGTCGAGAGCTGGTCGTCACTTGCGATGTCTAGATCGTGAACTGCGCGTAGTTCCACGCGCCGGGATGATGTCTTCCGCTCGGGCGGGTCCCAATACGCGAACCTCGGGCAGAGGGAGGCCTCTGGCCTCGGTGGAGGGCGTCGAGTACCCACACTCCGCAGGATCTGCTCCTGTCGGGCAGCCGAGCGTTCGAGATCACGCATCGTTACTCGATCGTGTATCGGGATCACCAAGCGGTAGGATGGGAGCATGTTCCGATGGGCGTATCGGACCTTCTCCCATTCCGTCCAGGTTGGATTTAATCGGGAAAATAGACCGTTCATGCAGCCTAAATACACGAGAACTGACTCGTGCTCCCCTTGAGTTCGGCTCGAGATCTCCTCGCGAAGGGCGATTTGATAGTCGGGATCGGAAAAACGTTCCCGCAAGGCGTCCTTGGCGGCCCGCCAATCCGGTAGCAAGGCGCGGATCTCTCGGTACCACGTCCGAGCAGCGCCCTTTAGACAGAACGAGATCGTGCGAAGTAGATCTTCGTCCTGGATCGGGATCAAGGAACGACCTTCCTCGACGAGAGAGATGAAGTCCTCGACATCCTCTTCTCGTCGGCCCGAGAACGAGAGGTCCCAGCGACGGACCTCTTGCAGTACCCGGTGGGGAGATAAGAACCTCCGCCGGCGTCGCGGGAACTGGTCCTCCTCGGAGGTCGATAACTCACCCCGACGTGGTCGGACCTGCCGACGGGGGTCGATAGTCGGGGGCGCAGCTTCCCCGGGAGGGTTGGCTGCGGCCTGTGGGACTTGGGAGCTGTGTCTCCAGTTCCAACCTTGGGCCCACCGTCGCTGGTGTAGCGGCAGCGGGGCATTACTGGAGCCCGGTCGCGCCTCAGGTACCTGAGCCACCTCGCCCTGGCGAGGGGGTGGCGTCGCGGTTCCTTGTTCGGCCGCACGTGAACTAGGTGATCCCCGATGGGGATCACACTTCGGGACCTGAGCTCTCGAGGTTTCGGCTCCTGATGACTCGTCATCAGCCTCACTCGGGAGCACCTCTTCCCTTTCTCTCACCGACATTGCAACGGTAGATGCGGTGACGGGACAGAAAAGAGAACAAGTCGCTACTTCCTCGGGGATCTGCCCACTCCGAGGTGGCACGGGATCCGACGGTCCACCAACCGGTCCGAACGAGATCAGTTACGGAGAGTCCACCGAAAGAAAAATAAAATAGAATAAAATAGAATGAAGTAAAATAAAATAAAATAAAATAAAATAAAATAAAGTAAAATAGAATAGAATGAAATAAAACAACAAAAAAGAAAGTGGAGAAACGAGAATCAAAAGATAATCGAAAAGAAATCAATCGGTGTGGACTCGTAATCGGGATCACACGAGGTACCGAGCACTGGCGTCGGTGTTCGAGAACAATCTCGAAGTCCAGTAACGGACTAGTCAAAGACTCGGAAACCGAAAACACGAAAAATGTTATTCAAAATTAGTACGAGTCGGGAGACCAAGTGCGGTTCCAGGGTGCGACTATGGTCGACGAAGGCTCGCAGTCAATTGAGCGATCCCTCACCTCGCACTGGGGTCGAGAGCGGACGGAGACCATCGTGTGGGGGGGGGAGGTCCTCGGAATCGAGGGCGACCATTGGTCCTGCCCGATGGAGGTAGCGGGGGGGGGTCGTAACGACCAAGAAAGAAAAAAGATTTTATGAAAATAATAATAATAATAAAAATAAAGAATAATAAAAATAACATAAAATAAAATAAATAAATAAATAAATTTTTTTTTAATCGGTAGCTGTACGATTGTCTCAGACTTCGAGCGGAATATTCAATCCCGCACGGTCTGTCACGAGAACTCACGCCGGTAGCTCGAATATACACTCTCACAGAGGACGTTCAAATTCGAGATCCATTATTCGTCGATAAATCGATGGGCGATCACAAAATGATTTAAATAAAATAAAATGCAATATGTTCAGAAAATGATTCGAGATCGTAGCGGTACTCGCGTGATTTTCGAGAGAAAAATCTCGTAGAGTCGCACTGTGCGGGAGCTTTCCGAAATTATATCGAACCGTACACAGCGATAGCTCAAGACAAAGTGAGCTTGAAATCGCCAAATTTTCGGTTATCGAGAGCGACAGGGCCTGAGGTAGGAGCTTTCCGAGATCCCAAAAAAAATTGTTTGTCGAAATTCCGAACTCACTCATCGAAACGGCCGAAACCGCAACAATAGAGGGATTAGCGGTATCGCCGCTCACCCGTGACCGCTTCCTCAGCGCTGCGGGGAGGGGTGTCGGGATCCAGAAATTTCCGAAAAATAAAATTTTTCGAAATTTCCCAAAAATGTTATTCGAGATCGGGAGATTTCCGAAGAATGGAATATTCGGAAACTCCCTCCGAAATCTCGAATTTTTCGAAAAAAATAAAATATTCGAAAATTCGACCCGAAATCTGCAAATTTTCGAAAAAATAAAATATTCGAAAATTTTATCCGAAATCTTAAAATTCTCGAAAAATGACAATATTCGAAAATTTCAGCCGAGATCGAGGACCAAAAAAAAAATAAAAAAATAAAAAAATAAAAAAAAAATAAAAAAATAAAAAAATAAAAAAAATTGAATTAAAAAAAATTTTTAAAGATTCAATTAAGGTACACACAAAAAGGTTACTCACGAGAACCGCTATTTATTGGCGTGGCCCCACGTTGGGCGCCATTTGTGACGTATTTTTCCGGTAGCTGACCGATTAATCGGTCTTTTGGTCGAGAGCACAAAAACATGAAGAGAAACGAGAAATCGGGAACCGTCACCTTCGGCCGTCCACCCTCGCTCGCGCATCCGCAAACCCGGTGGGCGCCAGTTAATTTTTGTTTCACCGGAATTAACGAACCGGTATGTCCGAGGGATCGAGTGGGCGGCTCAATCCCCAAATTCCAAATCGAAAGCCTGGGGTAAAAACTCGCGATCGGGAGCAAAACCGAAGGAATCGGTAGCTTTGTTGATTTTTGGGGTCGCGTAAAATCAACAAACGCAACTGGATGCGCTCGCGGGAGCGAACGGTTGCGGAATAGCACGGCCGCTCAGTCTGCTAGGTTTGGTAGAGAGGGTCGCGGTAAAGTGCAATAAATAGCCACGAATCATGATCGAAATTAAATCAACGGAAACTAATGTCCCGCGGACAAAAATCGAGAGCGAGCATCGGTAACAAATTCGCATTTTAGAATGCGCGAGAACTGACGAAGCGTATCGAGAGCGCCATCGTCACTACGGGAAAATCTGGTGCAATACCAAATTTTAATGATTCCAATGACGGGAACGACTCACCGGAGCTGCCTGTAGCCGATCCATCCCATGGAGGGAGATCGAGGGAATCCGAGAGCTGTGACACGAAGTGCAGGTATCCCACTGCACTCGAGGAACACCGAAAACTCGCGTTTTATTCCGTGGAATAAAACTCACCACACGATCACTCACGTATTCACTATACGGAGTTTGCCGGAGCACGAGAACTGCGCGAAGTCGCGCGCGCGAGCGACAGAAAAACTGTCAACACGGGAGCGTTTGCAAAACTCGAGGCACCTCGGCGGTGTTCCGAGCAAGACTGATTATTTCGAGTAATCATCGGGAACGATTCATTATCATTATTCCGATAGCTCAAAATCCCTTACCCGAGAACTACTGCCCTCTCCTTCGAATTAGTTCGTAGCGATAACGGGAACGCAACTTGTGCCGGTAACATAGCAGAGATCTGTACGGTCGCCTCCCTTAGCTCATTGCGTGAAAACGGGCCTTTACTCAACAAAAGCAATTGCGCTAGGATACCCCATCCTAGGCCAAACGTAACTTAACTCCACCCGTTCTCCAACGCAATGCACTATCACCGTAGGGCGCCGGATTTGCACCGGTCTACAACTAACCGCCAAAACTCACATCGGTGTCTTTCATCTGCCGGGCTGCTCGATTCGTTGAGCTCTCGTCCTCGCGACAGATTTGAGTGCACCAATCTCCCATCTTCTCTCAAAACCAACAACTAAAACAAAATCGCTAACCATTTTCCATATCCAAACGGTAAAATTCGAGGAGAGGAACGTCGAAATCGCTAGACATAGCTAACTCGGTAACATAAGACCTTGTGATCGTAATTTTGTAAAAAAATCACGTCACATTCTATAGATTATCTTCGAACGAAAATAATCTGTACAATTTATAATATTTATTTTTAAGCAGAGCGAAGTGCTCTGTTTAATTAGTAAGTGTACAATTTATAATATTTATTTTTAAGCAGAGCGAAGTGCTCTGATTAATTAGTAAGTGTACAATTTATAATATTTATTTTTAAGCAGAGCAAAGTGCTCTGATTAATTAGTAAGTGTACAATTTATAATATTTATTTTTAAGCAGAGCGAAGTGCTCTGATTAATTAGTAAGTGTACAATTTATAATATTTATTTTTAAGCAGAGCGAAGTGCTCTGATTAATTAGTAAGTGTACAATTTATAATATTTATTTTTAAGCAGAGCGAAGTGCTCTGATTAATTAGTAAGTGTACAATTTATAATATTTATTTTTAAGCAGAGCGAAGTGCTCTGTTTAATTAGTAAGTGTACAATTTATAATATTTATTTTTAAGCAGAGCGAAGTGCTCTGTTTAATTAGTAAGTGTACAATTTATAATATTTATTTTTAAGCAGAGCGAAGTGCTCTGATTAATTAGTAAGTGTACAATTTATAATATTTATTTTCAAGCAGAGCGAAGTGCTCTGTTTAATTAGTAAGTGTACAATTTATAATATTTATTTTTAAGCAGAGCGAAGTGCTCTGATTAATTAGTAAGTGTACAATTTATAATATTTATTTTTAAGCAGAGCGAAGTGCTCTGATTAATTAGTAAGTGTACAATTTATAATATTTATTTTTAAGCAGAGCGAAGTGCTCTGATTAATTAGTAAGTGTACAATTTATAATATTTATTTTTAAGCAGAGCGAAGTGCTCTGATTAATTAGTAAGTGTACAGATTATTATATTTATTTTTAAGCAGAGCGAAGTGCTCTGAGTAGTTAGTAAGTGTATGTTATAAGTGTATAGATTATTTTTGTTGAAATTTTCTGTACACTTTATAATATTTATTTCTAAGCAGAGCGAAGTGCTCTGATATTTGAGTGATGTTAATCGCTCCATAGTTTCATGCTTAATAAAGAGACTATCCACCTTTGTGTGAATAAAATATTGTTTTTGTTATTCGTTTTTTTAACGAAGCGACCAACAATCGTTGCGTCTTCTCCGTATGCCGACGTAAGTCGTGAAACGCGCTACAAAATGCTGTGCGCTGCAGAGCCGCTGCATAATCAACGCTGCACCTAGGCGCGCATTTTTACTTATATATTTACACTTAGATTTAATGCAGATGCTCTGACAACTGAAAAACATTACCGCTCGGTGCTGTTTTATGTTCAATAAGTTTTTTTTTTATGATACCAATATTTATTGATCTCTCGACACAAGTCGAGTAAAAATGTTGATAATTGTCGGCATATATTTATTATTCATTATTTTTTCCGCAATACTGCGAGATGGGAGCGATGATCTTCGCTCGATATGCATCTATCCCTACGATAAAGTGGGCGTGTCACAGTGCGAACAGCTATTGCCTGTCTACGCCCAGTGTGGCTACGCCTCCGTTTGAAACGAGATAGAAGTGGCGCGGCGCGCCATCTAGCGGTGGTTTTAAGATAGAGACCAGAACTCTATATTACCGACCCCGTTGAAAATTTTCTGGGTGTATCACTGCCTCTTAAGGTATCGGCGAATGACGGCTTTTTAAGTTTTTTTTTTTTTTTAACTTTACGTTTCGCCCTGATCAGGGCCTCTTCAGAATTTTATTATACACTGTACATAAAAAAATATATAAAAATAATATTTGTATAAAAAAAATATATATAAAAATAATATTTGTTGTGTGCGCATTATTAATTACAATGTTATTGGGGTGTTTTTAAATTAGTGTTTTGTTTTTATTGTTTATTATTAATATTGCGGTATTGTAGGAAAAGAAAAACTTACTTTATTGTATTAAAATTATGGTTGTCATGGCTCTCCGGTCAAATAGGTTATGTTGTACCGTTTATCTGTGTGGTGTGAATGTTTTGTTTAATAATACTGATTATTTTAAAGATTTTGTATGTTGTATGGTGTGTATTTGTACCTGTTTTGTTGTGGTTTGTTGTTTTATGTTATTAACATGATTTTATTGTGTGTTTTTGACCGGAGAGTTCGGTCTATGTGTTGTCACATTTTGATGTTTGTCAGTTATATTATTGGGTGGATTTGAATGCTTGAAGGTGGGTTTTTATTGCGGAGTTGTTAATGGTGGGTTTCTATTGGTGGTATGGATTGGTGATATGAATGTGGTGTTTAAATTAAAGCGTTATAGATGATGCTAAGATTAATTATATCAGTTCTATAATTTATTGCATTTTTGTCTGATTTGATTTTAATCATTTCTTGTATAATTCTTTTATAGTATGATGGTTCAATTACTAAAATTTTGGTGTTTATAAAATCAAATGTGTGATTTGTTTGCTTTATGTGTTCTGTGAGTGCTGTGTGTCCTGTATCTAAATGATGTGTGCTATTCTCGTGTTCATGTATTGTAGTTTTTAGATATCTTTTGGTTTGTCCAATGTATGTGCTAGAGCAATCTTTGCAAGGGATTTTATAAACTAGATTTGATTTTGAAATAGGTGGAATTTTGTCTTTAGTTGATCCTGTTAGTTGTTGTATGTTGTGTTTATTGTTGTTTATTAAATTAATGTCGTATGTTTTGAAAGTTTTGACTAATGTATGGTGAATCTGTTCTATATAAGGAAAATTTAGTAGTCTACTTGGGTAAAATTTTGGTTTATCAGTAGTTTGGTTGTTGTGTTGTAAGATGTTGTTTAGTCTTTTTTCAATGTGTTTTTGTATGAATTTATCTGGGTAACAATTATGTTTTAGAGTTTTTTTGATTAGTTCAATGTTTTCGGTGTGATGTTTTTCATGTGATAGTTTTATTGCTCTGTCAATTAACATGTATATGATGCCTGTTTTTTGTTGCATGGGGTGATGTGAGTAATAGTTAATACATCTTCCAGACCAAGTGGGTTTTCTGTACCAATTTGTGGTTATTGAATTATTTTCTCTAGTGAGTGCGATGTCTAAAAACGGGATCATATTATTTATTTCTTTTTCTATTATAAATTGTAATTTAGAGTTGTATGAGTTGAATATATTGAGTTTGTTATTAATTTCGTTTTTTGGTAATGCTATGATTATGTCATCTACGTATCTTTTATAAATTGGAGGGGTAAAATTTAATTTTTCCAAACAACTTTCTTCTAAATCAATCATGACTATGTTGGATAAAATTGGTGCTAAAGGAGATCCCATAGGGAGTCCTGATATTTGTTTGTAATATGTGTTATTAAAAGTGAAATAGGTGGAGTTCATTATTAGTTCTATTGCTTTAGTTAATTCATCTATGGGAAAAATATTTTTAAATAGATCATTTCTTTTTTTTTAACTATCTTCTACTAATTGTAGTGGAATGTTGGTGTATAAAGAAGTTACATCTAGTGAGATTAGAATGTAGTTGTCTGGAATAGTTAAATTATCTATGATTTCTTTAAGTGCAAAACTGTCTTTAATGTAGGATTGGTGGATCGGAAGATTTTTTGCTATTAATTTATGTATAAAATTTGCAATTTTGTAAGTGGGAAAATTGATAGAGGAAACTATTGGTCTGAAAGGGAAATTTTCTTTATGGATTTTTGGAAGAGTATATAATCGAGAAATATTACAGTTTTCTGGCTTTAAGTATTTGAAAGTGTGATCTGTAATTATTTTTTTATTTTTCCATCTGGTTAAAAGCAATGTAATTGTTTTTTGTAATGTGTTTATTGGGTCTTTACTAATCATGCTATATGTTGTGTTATCTTTGAGCAAATTTTCTGTTTTTTCTATGTATTCAGTTTTATCCATGATAACTGTAGTATTTCCTTTATCAGCTTTGGTTATTGTTATTTCCGGATGTGTGTGTAGAAACTTTTTGGTGTCTTTTATTATATTTTCCGTGTGTTTTTTGTTTTTGGTTTTGTTGTAAATTGGAAAAAGAATGTTGGTTAGTTTGCTACGTGCTGTATCTCTGTTTTCTTCATTTATGAGATGTATGTTGTTTTCAAATTCTGTGATTGTTTTGTGTATTGTATCTATTTTTTCTGGTTTGTTGAAATATGGGAAACAAAATTTCGGTCCAAGTGCAAGAAATATTTTTATATGTTCTGGAATTTTCGTATTAGATAGATTCACCATCCATTTTTCATTAATTTGTGTTTGTGTCCTATTGTTGGTTGTGTGTGTTAGAATTTCTTTGAAATTGTCCACGTTTTCTTGTATGTGTGGATTAATTTTATGTTGAGCATTTGTCACCGTTTTTCAAGTGGTAGACGAACAAGAAATCTGAATGGAACCATTAAGAGGGGGTCAGATCTAGTAAATTGAATTTGACAATGCAATATCATCTATATACTGCATATAAACATAGCCAGCAAGCTATATTATTTTTGTCCTGTAGTTTAACTTGCGTATGAATTTGAATATTATCTAAAACAAAGTTCTTATGTTAGGCTTTTCACCCTGCATGTGATTCAGACGAAACTGCTAGGTAGGTTGGCCTACTTTACATCTAATTTTCCTCATCATGAAAAGATACGCTGGATAAGCTGAGGAAACTATTTTTATTTTCATTCTGAAAACAAAATTAATCACTGATTCAGAAAAGGGCATAACATTTATTCAGTAATAATTAGGTCACTTACAAAATATTACTTTTTACTAGGATTTGCTCCACTCAGCTGGTGTATCTTTTTATACAGAAAAAATTAGATGTTAACTAGTCCAATTTGCATAGCAGTTTTGTCTGAATCCTGCACAAAATAAATTTCGAACCGAGTTTCAGCAAATGACATCCAAAGTTTATCACTCAAGAAAAAAGTTTTGCATTTCTTCCACCTTTGGAGCATCGTAGTACCGTTAATGAACAAAATACAAATATTCTCTGCAAGTCAAATTACGAAATATTATGAATTATTTCATTACAAACTGTTACAAACAAATAAATAATTAAATAAATGCATAATTTTTTTTTAACTGAAAGTAAAACGGTTTTATGAATTTGACTGACGACATTACTAATGGTTAGTCCAGGTTGATCAATTCACAAATATGCTGCACAAAGACGAATTAACACTTCACAACAAATAATACACGAAACTAAGCGAAATACCATAATATGAATGGAAGATAAGAACGTCATTTCGATGTTATGCGACTCGAGTATCGCATAAGTCACTTTTTGCGGCAGTATAGAACACACCGTTCTACAATAAACTTCCGACCGACACTTCTTCTTTTTTTCATTGGTGCTGGCGCTGGTTCCACATAGGGAATTGCGAGATATTGGAAATTGCGCCTGCGCATACATTTTTAATATACATCGATAAGTCAGTGCCCTATATTTAAAAGCAGACTGCTGTAAGCACGCTGCGTTGGAGCCATCACACGTTCATTGCACAATTTATATGGCGTTTTACTAATTGTTTTAAAAAATGGTATCTAAATAAAATTTTATTCAAATTTTAATCAAAGAAGTACTGAATTTCCTTTTACATAGAAATAATGAAAAAAAATCAAGTATCTTGTAGAAATCGGCGATTTATCCTTCTTCATATCTAAGATTTCGCAAGCTCAGAGGTTACCCTCAAATTAACAAAACTGTCGGGAAAAACAATTACGAAATTTGGAAATTTGATTTTTTTTTTCAATACCTTTAATTATTTCATGTGTATAATAAAATCAGTCATAATGTTCGTCCATGAAAGCAATGAATAAATAACATGATATCAAATTCAAATATAATGTTTATATATATATTTTTTGCAACTTTTAAGATGATAAAATATGAATAGGCTGAAGGACCGCGGTCGATGGCCAATTAGCAACGTACTAATGTATCAAATACAATATCACGAATAAAAAATATAATTATAATCTGCAATATTTATGTACACTTTGTCAATAAATCACTATTACAACTACTAAAAATTTAATAAGAATTAATAAAAAATTAATAAAATCTTAAGAGGATGTGTTAATGTTCAGTCGGTAACAAAAACTGTAAAGCATTCTTCTTGTCCATAAATCATGTTTCGGGCAAAAAAACGAGAAGTTCTGACTGCGTTTTAGCACTCTGCAGTAAGGTTCTCAATTTTTATTCGAAAAATAACACTTTTGCTCTTTTGTTCAAAAAATTCGGTGGTGATCTTCAATTTTATTTTCTATGCACTTCTTATTTGGGAATAATGTTTTAAAGTATTTGTCACTGCTTTCAGAGTTGGGAAAGCAAAAATAAAACATATTTTGAAATAATCCACCCTAATAAACCATCCTAAATAACACTGCAAGTGTATAAATAAGATGCACATTGATATAATGTAGTAGAGTTATCCTTATAAAAACTAATAGAATTAATTCTAATATTCTAGTGCATACCCACATAGCACATAATATTTCCAAAATATTGCAGGAATATTTCGAATAGTTCATTACCATAGAAATATTATCGATACCACCTGGTTAAATATTCAGAAAGATTCCATTGCAATATTCCAAATTTGATTTTCTGAAATATTGCTGAATGCAAAAGAAGTTCTTGAAAGGACCGAAAATATTACACAATATTACGCGTGAAATTGTGTTTGTCATTTTCAACAACATTTCACAAAGTTTCAAATAAACTGTTCCCGATGTAGTTACAGAAATGTTCAAATGTGATATTTCTGAAAATATTCAATACGAACGATTTATACGATATTGTATGAACGACTCTATGATATTTCTAGACGTTTCTCATAGCGGATTTTAGCAAATTCGCCTCAATTCTTCAAGTTCACATGTCTTTAGACTAAACGAATTATCATAATCTATCAAAATCTGACATAAAACTCGGATGTAAATGAAACAGTTTCATTTTATTTACACAATAATTCATGCTTATTCACGTGTTTCTCTTCTCATCGTTTCATAGCTACAGGAAATAGCTACAGTTTATCATAGTAAAACTTGAATAGGATGAATATTTCAATCTAACGATTTTTGGTTAATACTTTTTTTTAATGAAAAATGTAATATTAATAATATCCCGGAAAAATTATTGTATATAATTATATCCAATGGTATTAGTAGATTGTTCTGTTATCGTAAACTATTCAAATACGGAAAAAATAAAACTTTCGCTACGGAATGTATACGTGCAGTATTCTTTAAGAGTTAACACACACACATATAAATAACTTAGTAAGAAAGATACTAAAAAACCATTCAATTTACTGTTACACATAAGTCCGTGAAGCGGCTTATATATCATTGATACGTATAATCTTACAAAAATATGGTTGGATGGAAAAGTTAGGCGGTCAATCAGAGAATATAAAAGTTAAGCAGCTTGAGCTGCGGTCACTACAAAGATGGGTGACCGGGTAAAAATACCAATTAGCGGTCTATTTGGTTTTTTCGTTCTTTTCTTTGCTTGGAATAGTACATTATGGGTGTATACGTAGAATCGTATATTTTGATTATCAAATTTCATTGATTTTTACCAGGGAATATAACGATCGAATGGAAGCAAATGTAACATTTAAAAAATATTGCTTAGCGTCTTTTCAAGAATATTACACGGGAATGTTACAGCAATGTTACATGTGCCACGTTTAAAGCGGACATGGCAAGACTGCTGCAATATTTAAACAATATTTAATAGACATTCCACAATATTTCTGTAACATTACAATATTGCAAGGAAATATTGTAGCAATATTTTTAAAATATTTCGGTGCTATGTGGGTATTTGGTCAGATGCATGAACTTTATAAATAAAATTTAGTAAAAATTTATTCATATAGTTGACTCGATAAATTGTAAGCTGAGAACTTATGTGATTTTGTAAAGAAAAATAGTCATTGATGGCAAAAATTCTTGGTGAATTCTAAAATACAGTACAACTCTTCATATAGAATATATATTTGTTTCAATAGTTGGTTTCCATTTACAAAGTTGTTCTACCCACAAACTGTCTTTTACTAACTGAAGTTATAAAGTGCTGAATTATGAGCTCATCATTTACCACTACACCATTTGTGTGAATTTCCAATTAATTTAATATATAATGATAAGTGTAATAACTTATGTAAATGTACATATCTCTCAAGTTGACCATCACTGTGTTTTTTTGTTTTGAGAATATCCACATACCAAATTGTCACAAAAGGAGATGTAGATTTCTATCTGAAGATATTATAAGAAGAACACAGTGAATACTTCGTTTACAGTATTAAATTCACTTTAAATCTGTAGACTGATTCGAATCAAATTTTTAATAAAGTGTTACTAAAAATCTGATTCGCATTAGATTTTCGATAATCAGCTGCATGCCAGAGTATATAACCTCCTTAGATACCTAAACACTGCAAGTGTAAGAATAAACGATTAGTACATTCACATACTTTATTAGATTTATCGATAATACTGATCAAATAAATAAAAATCTTCCAAAACACATTTGTTGAAATACATATACTTTGTAAATTAGATTTGGTTAAAATTTATCCATACAGTTGACTTGATAAGTTATGAGATCACAACTCATTATGTCATGAGTCATTAAAGCAAAAGAATCACTGCTAGCTAAAAAACTTGGTGACTTCCAAAATACGGTACATCTCTTTTTACACAATATGCTAAAACTAACTTAAGTCATGAAATGCTGAATTCTCAGCTGATCATTTATGGTTACATATGTATAAATTTTTACTAAATTTGATAAATAAACATAGGTGGACTGACTTATGTAAGTGCATATATTTCTAATGTTTGCCCTCACAGGATGCTACATAAGGAGATGCAGATTTGTATCTGCTGACATAATGAAAAGAACAGCAAAGACAATCAAACATAATCTGGAACCTTCAAATTCCAACTCATAATTTTGTATAAAGATTCTACTTTTCACTTTCATTTGCAGTTTTTTCAGGGTTAAAAAATTACAAAACCTATACATCCATCAGATAAAATGAGTATCATCGATCTCACAGATATCCATTATACAATTATCATCATTACTAAAAATAGAGTGTAATAATAATAACAAAATATTATAATGACAAGTTAACCGCAGACAATCCTTCAACCAGTAATGGCGGATATTACCAGGTAGCAATGGCAACAGTATTACTTCAATATAGTACAAAACACTATTTGGTAAATTGTTTTTATCTCTACAAGAATATACTTGATTCCAGTTATTTGTTAACAATAATGTCGATTGTCAATTATAGAATCAATACTGTAAAATTGATCAAGTAATTTTGTGCCTGCTTGTTGTTAGCCGGAGGGGGCAGTCAGGAATAAAAAAAATTCTCATAAATAGTTTTCAACATAATGTTTCATAAAGTGAGCTTCAATTTAGATCACATATAGGATACAACAGTACATGATTTAAGTACCAATTTCACAAAAGTCTGTAAAGCAGTTGGAATTTTACAAGTCTCTGAATTCTTAGAAAAAAATCGTTGTAACATGAACAAGCCTGTAAAATGGAACCCTGCGAACTGCTTCACAATGATTTTAATTTTTATCTTTATTTTTGTTATTTGGAGTCATGAAAATATTCAAGCGATAAATTGGTACTTGCTATTTGGCTGAGAAATTGATTAATATAATTAAATATCATAAGATGAATAAATGTTGAGCTACAGAATATTTATATTTAACAGTTATGATGAGACAAAAAAGTAATAAAGTAGAACTTTGCAAATTACTATCTAATTGTTACTAACCTTGTACACCTTTTCATCTTTAAGGAAGTAAAAATCGATTAATGTTCTTCCCCATGAAAAAGTAGATTTGCAAACCATTAGAACCACAACATTTTTGACATATAGCTTTGCATTATATCATAATTGATGAATATAATTGATATAACATAAGTCTCTCTACTTCTATTTGTTTCAATAATTTATCTTAATGTAGAAAATCTGTTTGCTCAAATAAATCATTTTAATGAAAGTAGACACTTTTGCTGGATAATATTGAGTGATTGAATTTCACAAAAAAATGAAGTACACAAATCTGAGTTAAGCACTGAATAGCATCTGAGTTTAGAATTTTTTTAAAACTGAAATATCTGTTTCATATAAATTGAAAAAACTAAATTCTTTTTATCTAGGTTCTGATAATCTATGTCAAAGAAGCTGGGACATCCACATTCGATTTTTTAGATAAAAACTATACTCAAATTATCGGCTAATTATCGGCTATTTATCGGCGCAAAAAGATATTTTCCAGCTCCATCCCTTATACCGGAAACGTGTGGATGTCCTAGCTTCGCTGGAAGCTAGGATATCCACAACTCAAAAAAAAAGAACCAATAGGCGCACCGACAAAAACTTTATACGAGAATTATCGGCTATTTATCGGCTCTCGAAAAAACTTAGGTTCGAACAAATCGCACAAGCCGTTCAGGAGAAACCACCCCCTGAGCTTCTATACAGTGATTGCCGAATATCTCGGCTAATAACAAAGCTAGGACATCCTAAATCATCTTAAAATTCATCTTGATTTATCGGCTCAACATATTCATAAAGACCGATTTTCCAGCTCAACCCCTTGTCATTATAGAAACCACCCTCTTAAGCTATATGCTTATAACTTCACGTAAAATGTCATATACATGAAATTTTTTCAATAAAAACTATACCAAAATTATCGCCGAATTACAAGCTATTTATAGGTGCAAAAAGATATTTTCCAGCTTCACCCCTTATACTGGAAACATCCCTTATACCGGCGTCAACAACTGAACAAAAAAAAATGATAGGCGCGCCGGAAAAAAAAGTACATGTGATTTATCGGCTATTTATCTGCTCTCGATTGAAATTAATTTCGATAAAATCGTACGATTTTGACAGCAGAAACCACCCCCTGCTTGAAATAACGGATTTCACTGAACCCAGCGGGTGGTTTTCTGCGAAGGAGTTGGTCGATTCGATCGAAACTAGGTTCATTTGAGAGCCGATGATGAGTTACTGCTCGGTCGGTAACAAAAACTGTAAACCGGTGTTGTTCGCCACAATTAAGGTGTCAGGAAATATACGACAAGTTCTTCTGCGTTTTAGCATTCTGCAGTCAGTACATCTCGATTTTTTTTCGAAAAATCAACCGTGGCGAAGAATAACGTTTCGGGAAGATTCAGCTATCTCGCTCGCACTCATGGCGGCTCGGTCAGTGTAACACATCACCTTAAACTAGATGAAATAGGGGCTAATCGAAACCGATTAAAACATCGGTCAAAAAATTGGTGACATATCTTGCCACGGTTGCAACTTACCAAATTTCTCTAAGATCCAATTATTCTATTAAAAGTGCCAAGACATGCCATTATACAATTTTCCTTTTAAGAAAACTCCGATTTTTATTGAAATTTAAATTTAAATTTCGAAGTAATTCTAAAAAATATGAAATAATCTTAAAAACTGAGTTTGTTACTCTTACATGGTTTACATATAATAAAATGTAGTTATTCCTAAAAAATCATGAGTTAACAAACTTTTTGCTGCACTGAAACATTCATTGTTCACTGTTCAATTGCTAGTAACTTTGTTCATACATTTTAGATAAAAAACATGAAAACTAACAATCGCGTAAATCACGTAAATGTATTTTGTAAACTACGAAATTAAGCCTTCTTACTGATCAAATTTGCTAAAAAACATCGACTTCTGCAACTCTTAAGTAATAGATATCGATAGCACTTTGATTAGGGTGAAATGATCATTAAGTCAGGGAGAATCAGGAAAAAGTTAGTGAATTCTATTTTCGTAAAACTCATGTTCATCATGAAACCGCAACAACCGATACTGCCGATTTCTTTCATTTCTGCGCCTTGGCTTTCTCAAGGTCCCGCACTGCTGATTTATTATTTGCGTATAAATCGATTCATCCATGACGCTGCCTACGGTGTTGTCAACGAAATTTATGGGAAGTATAAAAGCTTATAACATTATATCTACAGTTATACGATCTGCTGCAACGGACCGGGGTGATCGTTATTTTGTGATTGCTTTACGGTCACTTATAAATGACAGTCATGGAGTTGGTCCTTCTTGGTTACTTTTCGGTCGCAGAACTTTAGAAGAACCGTAAATTGACCGATTGAAGGCCGTCACAATGAAATGGAAAAAATCTAATTATAACTCCAAAGCGACTAATGTTCTTACCAAAAACAATTCTCAAGTTACCGCAGAAGTAACGGACATTGCTAGATGTTTTTCGGTTATTTGAAAGTTTTGCTTCGCTGATGCAGTTTAGAGAGTAACTGAATTTCTTCTGCGTTTCTAAAATATTGGTAACCTGGTAAGCTGATCATTATATCAACCAGATGTGTTAGTCGTTTTCGCCATTAATGTTTTTGTTTTATAGTCACTGTTAACTTTTCGGCTATTTTGCGGTTATTCAAATCGAGTAGCGGAGTATTTTTAATATTATAGACACTATCGTGCTATATGATAGGAATATTCTAATTTGATATCAAATAACAAAGAAAAATAATTGACTTATCTCCATGTTAACATTCTTGGTACTAAATTAGAAAAAAAATATTTCTTCCATATTTTACGCCGTGACATACCGAAAAATTCTGCATGCACAGTGTAGCATGGCGTGATGGCATGGCGATGGCATGATGGCGGCGTGCAAAAAAAAGCACGTTTGTCTATCGGGATGAAATTCAGTATGCGGTCATATTCACCGTGGTCGGTTATAGCGTACAAATTAGACATGTTTCTTACATTTTACTGCCTCTAGGATTTGTCTTGGGACGGCTTTTCTTGTTTTCGTCCCTTTGGCAGTCATTGTTTTCAATGCTTCAGCGCCCACAAGATATAGCATTAAGCGCCTGATCATTTCTGATGGTCTGGTCCTCCAACGCTTAATAAAACTCAGTTCACATTCTTCAACCATTACTCCTGAGTCCGGTTGCAGCTCGATGTGATGCACAGAAAACTGTTGATTAATTAATTTCAATTATAGAGTTTTTAGAACAATAAGAAAACATATTCGTACACCCTGGCAAACTCTGTTACGGTAATCTTAACTGAAATTCACTCAAATTATTACCGAATTATTAACAGAGAATAAAAAGTATGTCTCGATTAGCCCTTGTTTCACCTAGTTCAACAGTCATAGGGTCCCAAGTTCGAATTGTTCTAATAACAAAAAAAATGTCAATCTCTAATCGTAATGAAATACGTACCGAATGACCGGGCAAAGTCGAATATCAATATAAAGGAGCAAAAAAATCCGTTAAAACGATGTGTTACTGCTCGGTCGGTAACAAAAACTGTAAAGTGTTGTCCTTGCTCTATCAATTTTGACAACTGTGGTTTTTAGCTGATTTATCGTAAAAACCACCATCGAAGTACCGGGTGGTTTTTTGCATTATGTTTTTGCAAAAAATCACCCATGTTTTCGAAGTAAACTGGCGGCAGTTCAGATTGCTATGGTGGCCACAATTGATGTTTCGGTCAAAAGACAAGATGTAATAAACACTATGACTTGTTGTATTTAAGTACCCTGGAATCACTTTTCAGACAATTCACTGGGCAATAACAGAACTAAAGGATTGTGAACGGTCAGTGACTTGCAAATAACCTAAAAATCGACGAGTAAAAGACATATTAGATTCGCTAGGAATAATCGTTCTTGTAACTTGAAAAGTGCTTGAAATAGAAACACAGTAATATACTACATGTTTGTTATATGTAAGTTATTTTTTCCCACTCAGTAATGTTACAATGTTACCCAACATATGTTATATAACCGTTACAATTCAGTTATGTTTCCCGCGTGACAAGATCCCGTAATTCCAGTAGCGGGATTCTCTAAATCGTTATACTGTTGTTATGCGCTCATATCAACAGTTTTCGGTATGAGGAATATGATACTTTACAGTTTTTCTTACCGACTGAGCAGCAGCACATCATCTTAAAACATAAAAAGACTGAATTTTGAATTCATTTTTGATACCGTATAACTATATGTTCGGTCAACTGAAATCGGACTCAAGAATACCTGTCGGTACACCCATATACTGGTTTAGTTTTAAGATGATGTCATATGCCAGAGAAGTGATATTTTGGTAAAATAACTAGAAAATTATTGGTAGTCGCCCCCCCCCCCCCCCCCCCCTATATCGGTTGTAATTTAGTGATCCTTCAGTTCATTCGTCGAACAAACGACTTAACCTATTAATTAACTCTACAAGAATACTATTACAGAAGACGTTGAGCACCTGTGGGCTGAGGGTCGATGGTCGCGAAACAACGTTGGGGAAGGGTTTTTCCTCGAACGAACTGGGTTTCACGCTGGTGCCCGCGAAATTTTCGTTTTCGATAAGTCCAGAAATTGCATTTAAAAACGGCACTATCGTCGCTCTTGTAAAACTGATTTTGCCTTCCTCATAGAGGAAGTTTTGTGAAGAGCAAAATTGAAAGAGGAAGCTATGAGCAAAGTTCTACTTTGCATCCTTATTTTGAATAAATAAATAAATCACCAGCACATCTCATTTTTATTAGGCATAAACTTTTGTTTTACTTTAGTAACTTCCGCGAAGGATATAGCGAAAATCGCTATTTTTTCAAATATTCAAAGTGGTGTAATATTTTAACGACTTTACCGATCATTACCAAATCTGGTACACAGTAGGACTGTATGTTATTTTTCGTTTATAGAACATTTCAGTTAATTTGCTGAAATTCGACGCGATTTATAGCAAAATATTGATTTTTTACAAAAATTCAGAATTCTATAAAATCCGAACCGCTTTACCGATTTTGTCGAAATTCAATACCAAACAGCATTTAATGTCTCTCTAGTTATAAAGAAATATTTAGCCATATCGGCGAACTTTTACGAAACTTAGAGAGTATACGACATTTTTCGAAAAAATTAAAAATTCTATAAAATCAGTATACATAGACATATTTTCTCAAAAGTTATAGCAATTGAAGAGGAATTAATAGTCTACTTGCGTGCCAAATTTGAGCTCGATCGATCATGCCATTCGCGAGTTATCGACGATTGAATTTTAGATCCTTGAATCACACACACACACACATACACTGTAACACGGTGGAGCGTTACAATATTTTCCCCCCTCGGCCGGCTCGAAGGCCATCACACACCACAGTTTATAACTTTTAAGCGTTATTTTTATAATCAATGGAAGCGATATTTTGTGTAGGAATTCCCCCTTTTTGCCCCCCCCCCCCCCCCTCTCTGGTATGAATGCGTATTAGATGGACATATGGAATTGGGAAGACGCACCGAAACAAGGACGGATCAGAGGCACTACGGCCGCCTAAGCAAAGTGACGTGGTGAGAGTGTGGGCTGGAGACGGAGAGAGGATCTGCCACGCCAACCAGCTGAGGAGTACACGCCGCGTCACACGAGAAGCCTCCACTCGTGGGGACAAAGGTTGGAGTTAGCCGCCCAACTGCGTGCGTGTACTCGCTCTAACGATCGTCAGCGGCAATTCAAATCGCCCGCGGCGAGCGCACCGCCCAACTGCGCCACACCGTTCCGCCGCAGCACAACCCGAGCGCCACTGACCAGCCACACTCGATCCATCGATCGATGCGCAAGCGCCGTAGTGTTCTCAAGCCGAGGATTCCCGAGGATGCCCGAAGACTCCCGAAAGATCGAGGAAGAAGACGGAGGAAATTTTTCCCTTACTTCGAGCCCTGCCGTCGTCGCGACCCGTGTGATAGAGTGACCGGGGGTATTGTCCCCGGTGCTGGTTTTGAGTGTGTGAGTGAGTGAGTGAGTAATTTTTATAATATTTTTAGTTTCCGTTTTGCTTCCCCCCCAGCCCGTATTTTTCGAGTTATCCCTATTATCTTTATGTATCAAGAAGATCGGCTGCCACCACGTGGAGTCCGGCGCCTCTGATTGCAGCCATTTGTAATATTCTGTATGTGTATATTCGGCTGCCACCGCGTGGAGATCGGTGCATGATTGTGTTGAGATATTCAGGATGAGTAGGAATGGTTAATTAATATAAAAGACTGAGAATACAGGCGGATGAAACACGATAGAAAATAAGGATTTATTTTATCAGTCTAACTGCGTTGCTACACTTTGCTACACTTTTTGAAGTCTTCTCGCTCGCCTCACATCCGTCCACACACGCGCTCCTATTGTCGACTGCATGAACTTTGTTTCTCCCTAGATCTGCGCACGCAGGCGCGGGAGATACGAGTTCGATAAACTCTCTGTTTTTCAACACACTCACCGTTTGAGAACTCGTTATCGCTAGCAGACCACACAACAACTGAAATTGCTTACTTGGCAACGCTTTCGTAAATATATCTGCTCTTTGGCACTCAGTAGGAACATATTTTACCTCGATATCTCGACTTGCAACTTTTTCTCGTACATAGTGAAACTTAATATCTATATGTTTTGTGCGCTTATGATACTCCGGATTTTTCGCAAGCTTAATTGCACTTTGATTGTCGATCCAAATCACCGTCGGTTTGTTATTGCACGTATTAAGCTCCTCGAGTAACTTTCGCAGCCAAACAGCCTCGCGTGCTGCCGCTGTCGCAGCCACGTACTCTGACTCCGTGGTGCTCAGCGTCACAATTTTCTGCCGTTGGCTTGACCATGAAATTAACCCGTTCGCGAACATGAATGCATACCCGGTCGTTGATCGATGCGTTTCAATGTCACCCGCGAAGTCAGCATCACAATAGCCAACTAGCTCCGATTCATTTCCGCCACTCTTGTAACGTAAGCCTCGACCCCGCGTTCCGACTAGATACGCGAAAATTCGCTTTACAGCCATCCAGTGCGCACGACTGTGTTTACTCAGATACTTCGAGACTAGATTAACAGCAAACGCTATATCGGGACGGGATACAACCGCCAGGAACATAAGCGATCCTACCGCTTCTCGATACGGTACATCCTCGCACTCGTTTTCACACTCTACCGGATACAATTTGACGTTCGGGTCAGCAGGCACACTCAAACTTTTAGCATTCAGCATACCAAATTTTTCTAGTATTTTTCCTGTATACTCGGATTGATGCACGAACATCGACTTCTCAACTCGATTTCGTTCGATTTGCAGACCTACGAATCTCGTCGCGTCACCGATCGTTATCTTAAACGCACTCTTTAAGTGATCTAACACGACACTGAGCACTCGATTTGACTTCGCAGCCACAAGACCATCGTCGACAAACAAAGCCAGGAACACATTCTCACCCTTGACGCACCCCTTGAATATGCAATGATCTGCATTGCCCTGAGAAAAACTGAATTTCTTTAAAAATTCACTAAACTTGAAGTTCCAGCATCTGGGTGCCTGTTTCAAGCCGTAGAGTGACTTGTTTAATTTGCACATGTAGTCACCTTGCTCTTCCGCACTTCCCTCGACAATGAGGCCCTCGGGAATTTTCATAAAGATGTCCTCTTCCAGCTCGCCGTACAGGAAAGCCGTACAGACGTCGAACTGAGCCAGCTCGTAGTCTTCTTGCGTCGTCTTCGCCAGAAATGCCCGGAGTGAGTCATAACGAATGACAGGCGCAAACGTTTCGTGATAGTCCACTCCCTCTCGCTGCAGAAAACCTCGAGCGCACAAGCGTGCCTTGTAGCGACACTCACCCGTTGATGACCCCTGAACGACCTTGAATACCCACTTCGAGTCTATTACCTTGTCGCTTGTCTTCTTGTCGACCACGGTCCAAGTTCCGTTTTCATCGTGAGCAAGCAACTCCTGATTAATGGCCTCCGACCATTTTGCACCATCAGGCCCATTTACAGCCTCTCGGAAGGTTGCCGGTGTCTTGAACTCTACAAAGTCGATTTCGTGTATATACCTGTTGGGAGGTCGAATCAGTCTCCGATTCCTGAGTTGACGTTCGTCGGGTCCTCCACGTTCCTCGGGCTGCTCCCCCTCGTTCTGCTGTGCCTCGTCTGGCTCGTCCCGCTGCTCGCTGCGTTGACCCTCGTTCTGCTCTGCTTCCTCGTCTGACCCATCTGACACCTCGATTACCTCGTTCTCTCCTCTGAGTTTCAGTGACTCTTCGGACTTGCCCACGCTTGTACTGTCGTCAGTTCCAGATTCGTTGAACACGACATCGCGAGACACAATCATCGATTTCTTCTTTGAATCGTACAATCGATAATTCGAGGATTCATCCTGGTATCCCACCAGTACCAATTTTTTCGCCTTGTCGTCGAGCTTCTTGCGAAATTGCTTCGGAATATGCGCGTATGCAGTTGATCCGAAAACTCGTACGTGTCCCAGCGCTGGCTTCCTTCCGGTCCACTCTTCGAACGCTGTTTTGACGTTATCTCTGCTCGAGTGAGTCGTCCTATTGAGAATATAGACAGCCGTATTCACGGCTTCAGCCCACAGCGCCTTGGGGAGATTCTTTGCTCGAAGCATCGTTCTCGCACTCTCAAAAATAGTACGATTTGCTCTCTCAGCCTTCCCATTCTGTTCCGGCGTGTGTGGTGCCGAATTTTCCATAATTATACCTCGTTCGACAAGATATGCAGCAAACCTTTTGTTCTTGTATTCGCCGCCGTTGTCCGACCTCAAGATTTTCAGCCTCGCACCGAACTTGTTTTCAACCAGCTTATCGTAAGCCTTGAATTTTTCGAACACCTCGTCCTTGTGTCGAAGAAAGTCCACGTGACAGAAATTCGATGCTTCGTCGATGAACGTGACAAAATAACTCGCGCCTCCCTGTGATTTTACCTGAATCGGTCCACACACGTCGGTATGCACACACTCACCCGGCTTCAGTTCTCGCGACCTCGAACTTTCTTTGAATGTCTTCCGGTGTGCTTTACCAAGCTGACAGGGCTCACAGTAAAATTTTCCGACGTTTTTCAGTTTCACACCAGACACCCGATCGTTCTTCACCATGTCCTCGAGAGCACGCGCACCAACATGTCCTAAACGCTCGTGCCATATTTTTAAGTCAGCCGTCGAAACATTGACTTCCAACGACTCTGTCGGTAACACCACGCGAACGAGCATTTGATAAATCGAATTACCGAGATCCACACCGGTCATCACGATTTCGTCCTTCAACGTCACTGTAACACTGGCCTCGTCGATCCCAATGAAACAACCTTTCTTGGCACAAGCTCCCAATGCTAGCAGATTTTTCTTCATCTCCGGAACGTACAACACTTTCTCGACTCGCACGAAATTCCACCGACTATCGACAAACGCTTCGAGTTCGATATCGCCCTCTCCCCTGACTTTGCACTCATGGTCGTTACCGAGCACAACCGAGCCGCCGTCACCCATGCGGAGATTTTTGAACCACTCGCGTCGATAGGTTAGATGACGAGAGGCCCCGCTGTCGCCAATCCAGATCTCTGCCTTATCGACCTCAAGTAAGCATCGCACCTGTTTGTCCGAGATACCGACGCGTCCTTTCGGCATCGACGATCCACTATTTTCCACGCCCGCCACGAGCACAAACTTCTTTGTTTCACTGTCATCTTTGTTTTTTCCCCCACCACTGGCCTTCTGGGGACAATCACCCGCGAAATGGCCTTTCTCGTGACATTTAAAACATTTGATGACTTTCAGATCCTTCTTTGTTTTCCCGCTCGGCGTTTTTTTATTCGTACCATTACTCTTTGTCACGGCTAACACCTCGACCGCATCGACACTCGTCCCGTGCCTCGACTCCTCGCGCACTAGTCGCTGTGTCAAATTTTGAATTGTCTGTTGCGTACTATCGATATTGTCCCACGCCGTCTGAAACCCGTCGTAACTCGGCGGCAAACCCGAAAGAATTTTTGCCATCACGGTATCATCGGGCACTATTGCACCGACATTCTTTAGTTGCAACGCCATATTTTTAATTTTTGCAACATGTTGCACCACCGTGTCACCCGATTCCATTCGATACGCGTGAAACTTATTTAGCAAATGCAGCTTGCTCGACGACGACGTTTGCTCATATTGTCCGCACAGCGCGTCCCACATTTCTTTCGCGGTTTCACACGATATAAGAGAAATCAACTGCGACCTCTCGATTGACGTCGAGATCAGCACTCTCGCTTTTGCATCTTTCTCTTCCCACGTGTTCTTTTCCGCCGTTGTGGCTCCCGCCGCCAATACGTCCGAACCGTCCACGATGCTATGCACCCTTGCCGCACGAAACACTGCTCTCATCTCAAATTTCCACGTTAGGAAATTTGAGCCATCGAGCTTCTCGACGTGTCTCACTGAAAAATCGTCCGACATTTTCTTCGTCTCGACCCGCGTACACTATCTCCGATACGATCGCTCGACACGACACTCTCACGGACCGGCACACACAATGGCTGCCACGTGCCTCGCAGTACGACGACCTGTTGCTCAGCAACTCGATGAAAAATAACTAATTAATTCACCATTCCTCTCAAAACGTCCTGGGCCCATAACCTGTTGAGATATTCAGGATGAGTAGGAATGGTTAATTAATATAAAAGACTGAGAATACAGGCGGATGAAACACGATAGAAAATAAGGATTTATTTTATCAGTCTAACTGCGTTGCTACACTTTGCTACACTTTTTGAAGTCTTCTCGCTCGCCTCACATCCGTCCACAAACGCGCTCCTATTGTCGACTGCATGAACTTTGTTTCTCCCTAGATCTGCGCACGCAGGCGCGGGAGATACGAGTTCGATAAACTCTCTGTTTTTCAACAGATTGTTTTTATAATTATTATTGTATTTGCGTGCGAGGTAGTGTGGTGGTTCATCGCGACTATCACTCGTACATTTAGTCTTTAATTTCTTTTTGCGCCATTTCCCATTTTTACCCTCCCCTCGCCATTATCGAATACTCCCGTGCTTCACCCCCCCCCCCCTCTCGTTTTGGTTTACCTGAGCGAGGTTATAATTAAGAAGCCAACGAGTTCGGGAATTCACCCCCTGAGACCCCTCGTCCCTCTACCCTCTAGCCGCGCCCCCATTTTTGCGATTTATTGTTTTCTTTTATTTTCCTTGTAAGATTACCGCGTCAAGTGACCGGTAATACAGTCGTTGCTACACGTGACGTAGCTGGCGCCCAAACCTTCTGTTATCTTTATTAGCTAATAAACATTTGTTATTGCCATTCTTATTTTTGGGCAATTATTGTTGTTTTTTCACTAACCCCCTCATTTAATTAAAGGGAAGCCGGTTATAACACACATACGGACAAATTTTCTAAACCACTTTTCTCGACGTTTTAGGTGATTCTAAGCATACTGACATGAAAATCTCGGAAAAAAAAAGTTTTCATGAAAACAAAGCTTTGTAATGAATGGACTTGTTTGCCTCGTAAATGTCTTTATTATAATACGGGAGAGTGCACAGTAATTATAGGTGGATGTTGGTCCTTAGAGATGTGGTAAAGAACTGACGAGTCCTCGGGCGTCGCGCAGGCCCTCGGACCGCGCTTAGTGCGATAAGGGTTACTGTGGGATTGCTGACCTAAGCAATCCCACGAACTAAGGTGACGGCATCATAATGCTGCCGTTACAGCTTCCTCTATGAGGAAGCAAAAAAATTTGAATTACTTGAAGTTGCACGGCTAACTTCACAGAGGTGAAGTCACTTGTCAGTAACTCTAAAGTAACCCCAAAATGACGGTAACGCGGATTCACTAAGGAGTTTTTCCCTGCGCGTAACTGTCGGGAGAGACAATAAGAATAAACAATATTTCTTACCTTCAGGGCAGCGGGGTGGGCTTGACATGCGACTCCGACTTTCTATCGGTAACTGACGCGTAAGAACACGCGGTATAATTTAACCACCGGCGGAAACAGTGACACTTTTCAGATAACTGCGGTTTTCTATAAAATATCAAATGTAAAATATATAATGTATGGTTGGCGGCACATCGTTAATCGCAGTCGCCTTGGTGAAAATATTTCCCCGACACCCTGGCAAGATGTGTTACCGACTTTTAACCGATGTTTCGACCGGTTTCGATTAGCACCTATTTCCCCTAGTTTAACCGACTTTTTACCGAATCCGTTGTTTTTTGTGCAATTTTTAGCAGCGAATTAACCGATGGTAACCGATATTTTATCCGAACTTTTAAAACATATATTTTGTTCGACGGAATTAACAGGTTTTAATTGAAAATATAACCGAATAAAACTGTTGTAATCAGTTTAAATATCGGTTAAACCCAGTCACGCAAAGGGCTAATTGCGATTTCTCGGTTGAAAAATCGGCAAAACTCAGTTATTTTCGGTTAACACTCCGATGACACAGCCTGCCAGGGCAATTTGTCTGAAAAACTCTAACAAGACGGTTTCTGTGAATATCGGAGATTATGAAAGATTTGTCTGAGTTTACCTGCTATTGGCTGAGTATATCTACCATTTTCTCCGCGCAAATCCCAGCAGTTGGTAGTTATCAGATACATACAATTTTCTTCATAGAAAAATCTGGAAAACTGAATTTTTGTTGTAAACTACGTTAAGAGAAAAAAACAGTTAATCTTACGATCCAGTGAATTCGAACGAAAAAACGTTTCTGAAAAATAACGATCAATTTTCTGAAGTACTCCGATTTACTTCGATCATATGGGCTTAGAGAATTTTAAAGGACGTACGAATTCTACGGATTCACAGCAGCACCCGTTTTGTAAATTTTGTGTCACTTGTCACGGTTAATTTACAATTTTGCTTCCTCATAGAGGAAGCTTTGTTTTCACGAAAATTTTTTTTTTCGAGATTTTCATGTCAGTATGCTTAAAATCACCTAAAACGTCGAGAAAAGTGGTTTAGAAAATGTGTCCGTATGGGTGTATGTGTGTTTCAAGGACCGAAAATTCAATCGCCGATAACTCGCGAATGGCACGATCGATCGAGATCAAATTTGGCACGCAAGTAGAGTATTAATTCCTTCTCAATTGCTGTAATTTTTGAGAAAATATATCTATGTATACTGGTTTTATAGAATTTTTTATTTTTTTGAAAAAACTCGTATACTCTCTAACTTTCGTAAAAGTTCGTAAAAGATATGGCTAAATAGTTCTTTATAACTAAAGAGACATTAAATGCTGTTTGGTATTGAATTTCGACAAAATCGGTAAAGCGGTTTGATTTTTATAGAATTTTGAATTTTTGTAAAAAATCAAAATTTTGCTATAAATCGCGTCGAATTTCAGCAAATTAACTGAAATGTTCTGTAAACGAAAAATAACATACAGTCCTACTGTATACCAAATTTAGTGATGATCGGTAAAGTCGTTCAAATATTACACCATTTTGAATTTTTGAAAAAATAGCGTTCTTCGCTATAACCTCCGCAAAAGTTAATAAAGTAAAAGAAAAGTTTGTGCCTAATAAAAATGAAATGTGCCGGTGATTTATTCATTTAGTCAAAACAAAAATGCAAAGTAGAACCTTGCACATTGTTTCCTCATTTAATTTTGCTCTTCACAAAGCTTCCTCTATGAGGAAGCCAAAATCAGTGACAATACTTCCTCGTAGAGGTTGCTATGTAAAGAGCAAAATTAAATGAGGAAGCAATGTGCAAGCTTCTACTTTGAATCGTTTTTTTAACAGGAATGCTACTACTATTCTTACCGTTGTATAAAAGAACCTTAGCTTTTCGTTTTTTCCCCATGTATTCTATACGGCCATTTCTCCGATTTCCTTTTTTCTACGTATTTCGACCATATTAATTACACCCGTTGTAACACTTTTGATAAAAAATATAAGTGCGAACATGTTTCTTTCACTCCTAGACACTGTTCATTAAGAAGCTGTGATTGTTATCTGAATGTAGTGTGACGTGATTTTTTTTTACAAAATTACGATCACAAGGTCTTATGTTACCGAGTTAGCTATGTCTAGCGATTTCGACGTTTCTCTCCTCGAATCCTACCGTTTGGATATAGAAAATTGTTGGCGATTCTGTTTTAGTTGTTGTTTTTGAGAGAAGATGGGAGATTGGTGCACTCAAATCTGTCGCGAGGACGAGAGCTCAACGAATCGAGCAGCCCGGCAGATGAGAGTCACCGATGTGAGTTTTTGGCGGTTAGTTGCAGACCGGTGCAAATCCGGCGCTCTACGGTGACAGTGCATTGCGTTGGAGAACGGGTGGAGTTAAGTTAGGTCTGGCCTAGGATGGGGTATCCTAGCGCAATTGTTTTGTTGAGTAAAGGCCCGTTTTCACACAATGAGCTAAGGGAGGCGACCGTACAGATCTCTGCTATGTTACCGGCACAAGTTGCGTTCCCGCTATCGCCACGAACTAATTCGAAGGAGAGGGCAGTAGTTCTCGGTTAAGGGATTTTGAGCTATCGGAATAATGATAATGAATCGTTCTCGATGATTACTTGAAATAATCAGTCTTCCTCGGGACACCGCCGAGGTGCCTCGAGTTTTGCAAACGCTCCCGTGTTGACAGTTTTTCTGTCGCTCGCGCGCGCGACTTCGCGTAGTTCTCGTGCTCCGGCAAACTCCGTATAGTGAATACGTGAGTGACCGTGTGGTGAGAGTTTTATTCCACGGAATAAAACTCGAGTTTTCGGTGGTTCTCAAGTGCAGTGGGATACCTGCACTTCGTGCTACAGCTCTCGCAATCCCTCGATCTCCCTCCATGGGATGGATCGGCTACAGGCAGCTCCGGTGAGTCGTTCCCGTGATTTTAATCATTAAATTTGGTATTGCACCAGATTTTCTCGTAGTGACGATGGCGCTCTCGATGCGCTTTGTCAGTTCTCGCGCATTCTAAAATGCGAATTCGTTACCGCTACTCGCTCTCGATTTTTCGTCCGCGGGACATTAGTTTCCGTTGATTTAATTTTGATCATGATTCGTGGCTATTTATTGCACCTTACCGCGACTCTCTCTACCAAACCTAGCAGACTGAGCGGCCGTGCTATTCCGCAACCGTTCACTCCCGCGAGTGCATCCAGTTGCGTTTGTTGATTTTACGCGACCCCAAAAATCAACTAAGCTACCGATTCCTTCGGTTTTGATCCCGATCGCGAGTTTTACCCCAGACTTGCGATTTGGAGTTTGGGGATTGAGCCGCCCCATTCGATCCCTCGGACATACCGGTTCGTTCATTCCGGTGAAACAAAAATTAACTGGCGCCCACCGGGTTTGCGGATGCGCGAGCGGGGGTGGACGGCCGAAGGTGACGGTTCCCGATATTTCTTTTCTTTTCGTGTTTTGTGTTCTCGACCAAAAGACCGATTAATCGGTCAGCTACCGGAAAAATACGTCACAGTAGGCATAAACAAACATATTCGACTTTCGTTAGCAACTGTTTTGTTACGGAGTTTCTGACGTAACCGTTCTTCATCTCAGCTTGGCGAACAGTTTAAATAGAAGGAAGATGTACGCTCTCGTATTTTATATTAAAAATTCCACAACTGGGGTTATAGCAGTGGAAGACTTACCCGAAAATACAAAAACCGGAGACAGCTGTCGCATCCGGTACAATAATAAAAAATACGATGTAAAAGTCATTGCATACAGCGATAAGAAGATTGCAGAATTTTTGCAGCTTTAATTTTTATCTTAGTTAAGCATTCTTTCAAAGTTTAATCATTTTAAATACTTATGAGTCGATACGTATCTGCGCGCGTGACTTTAGTTTAGAAGTTTTAGATTTTTGTGGTTAAAACCATGTGCTGTATAAGATCAGACTCTCGCAAATCGTCATAAATTAGATAGCTGAATTTAGTGTTATGAATTTACTGGTAAACTATGTTAGTTGCGATTTTTACTGTTAAGCCCTTACGGAAAAAAACTACTGGAGGTTCAGTAGTAAGTACTCGAGTCGCAGTAGTGACTATTGAGTGACCAGAAGTTACTACTGGTATCGCAGTAGTTATTTCACAAGTAGTTACTACTGCCAAGTACTTAGTTACTACAAGAGCCTATCTCCGACTCATACCATAGAGATACGGGATATTGACTCATCCACGGATGAGGCAGACATACGCGCTGCCCTAGTGCAAGACCTTGGCGACACGGCGGATATAAAAAGGATCTGGCTCTCGAAGAACGCCTTTCGAGGGCAACGCACTTGAGAGCGGCCGTATAAAGATCGGGTGGGTAATCTGCCGAACCAGGCGACATGAGTCCATCCAGAGGTGCTACAGATGCCTCGGATATGGACACCTGTCCAACAGATGCACTGGCCCTGACCGCAGCAAGCTGTGCTATAAGTGCGGCGAAGCGGACCACAAAGCAGCGGCATGCAGCCGACCACCACGGTGCATAATCTGCGCGGCAACTGAGAGCCAAGGGCTCGACACCGATCACGTGCCTGGGGCGGGACGGTGCGCAACATATCGAAGCGCGCTGGAAGAAGCATCCACCGCTCAAAGATGACGGCCTTCCTGCAATGTAACTTGGGAAGGGGGTGGACTGCTCAGACGTTACTGCACCAGTTCATCTCCGAAAACTCCATTGACATCTGCATCATATCAGAGCAGCACGCGAACCTACCGAAGGCAACGTGGCTCTCTGACTCGTCGAACACGGCAGCGATCTGCGTAGTCAGCCCAACCCTACACACAATGAGCAGCGGACACAGCGACGGTTATATCTGGGTGAAGTTCCGGGATTTCACCCTGATAAGCTGCTATCTCTCGCCAAATCAAGGCATCCTGACATTCAGACGCCAACTCGCCGATCTTGAGGACACCATTCGACGCATTGGCGGTGAATTTATCGTGGCTGGTGACTTCAATGCTTAGTCAACAGAATGGGGAATGGAGTGGAGCGACACCAGACGGAACGAGCTGGCAGACATGGCAGCACGACTCGACCTTACCACGCTGAACGAGGGTAACGTTTCCACTTTTAGAAGACCGGGCTGTCGAGAATCGATCCTCGACATCACCTTCGCCTCACCGGAGACTGCTGCGGCCGTATGGGATTGGAGGATCCTGGAGGATTATAACTCCAGCGACCACCAATACATCCAGTTTTCGACCGGTTACGCGCCTACCAACGGCACGAGACAGGAAGAAGAGCGGCGATCATCGAACGACAGGAAACTGAATGAGACAAAACTCATCAGCTCACTGAAGAACCAGAACCAACAACACGTCAACGAACCGGCCATTACGAGACACGATGTGGAGAATCTCGTAGAAAAAACGATGGCTGTTATCTCGGCCGCCTGCGACGCTTCCATGCCAATCAGGAGCACCCGCGAGAAAAGGCGCGTAAACTACTGGTGGAACGACGAGATCAGTGAGCTTCGGAAAAAATATCTGGCGCTGCGGCGCAAGTCGGTCAGGACCAACCGCAGGCGACAGGCTGGCCAACCGGATACTCTCTTCACCGAACTCGATAGGGCCTAGAAAACTCTAAAACGGGCGATCAAAAAGAGCAAAAACCAGTGCTGGAGAAACCTATGCGACGAGCTGGACGGGGACCCTTGGAGTAAGGATTACCAGATCGCGGTCAAAGGTTTGGGTAAGCAAAGCCCCATACCTCCTATGGAGCCAGTTACCATAGAAAGGATCATCGGTGATCTCTTCCCCCAGCATCCACGGAGGGTACCTAGAAGAAACTCGACGGCCGCACGCGGACCGCCCTTCACAACTGCGGAGCTCCAGGACGCTGCCAAGTCCCTGAAACCAGGTAGAGCCCCTGGCCCGGACGGCATCCCTGTCAACGTCATCAAATGTATATCCAGGGAGTACCCCGAGGTACTTCTTACTATGTACAATGCCTGCCTCGCAACAGGCACTTTCAGTCGCCGATGGAAGCGCCAACGACTGGTTCTCCTGGATAAAGGGAAGGGCCCACCAGTGACGTCATCATCGTATAGGCCACTCTGCCTGCTGGACGTCGCAGGCAAGCTACTAGAAAAGATGATCAAGGAACGCCTAACTGAGGCAATAGACAATGCCGGAGGTCTATCCAGCAATCAGCACGGCTTCCGTAAGAAGAAATCGACAATCACCGCGATTGATCAGGCCATCACCATCGTAAAGAGGGCCTGCTCTGGCAGCTACCAAGCTCGGAAGGCGTGCATCCTGCTCACCTTCGACGTGCAAAACGCGTTCAACTCTGTGGGCTGGGAAGACATACTGGACGCGCTGAAGATTGACTTCAGCATCGACTAATATGTCCTCGACATAGTGGACGATTACTTCCGAGATCGCCTCCTCGAGTACAACACGACGGAGGGAGCCCGAACGGTGGAGGTCACTGCCGGAGTTCCGCTGGGCGCAGTCCTGGGCCCTGAGTTCTGGAATATCCGATACGACGACCTGCTGGCCACCGACTTTATGCGCGATACACATCTAGTCAGATACGCCGATGACATCGCCGGTATAGTCATCGCGGACAGTACCGAGGACGCACGGCGGAAAATTGGTCATCTGGTCAGACGAGTAGGCGCCTGGCTAGGTAACCATGGGCTCATGCTAGCAGCCAGTAAGACGGAGATGGTCGTCCTCACGAGGCAACGCTCGTTCGATAAACCCTTCGAGATAAACATTGGCGAAGCACTGGTCGAGGCCAGGAGATCGGTCCGGTATCTTGGCCTCCAGCTCGACGAGAAGCTAACGTTCGGAGAACACATCCAGCGAACAGCGGACAAAGCCAACGGTGCCGCTGCCAAGCTCTCGAGGATTATGAGGAACGTCGGCGGCCCCCGCTACGCGAAGCGGAGGCTACTGATGAGCACCGTAAACTCCATCATCCTGTACGGGGCAGAAATCTGGGCGGATCAGCTCGTGTATGAAAGTCATCGTCGCAAACTGGCTGCAGTACAAAGACGCGCCGCCCTCCGAGTCGCCTGTGCATATCGCACGGTCTCGGAATCGGCGATTCTGGTCATCGCCAAGACGCCCCCCATCGACCTCTTGGCCAAGGATCGAAAGAGGCTCCACCAGTCGCGGACAGCAAATCCCCTCGTCGACGGCGCCAGGGAACACGAACGAGCGAAGACCATTGAAGAATGGGAGCACAGGTGGCAGAATAGCGACACCGGAAGGTGGACGGCTAAACTTATACCCAACATAGGGACCTCGACCAGATGCGAACATGTAGATACTAACTTCTACTCAACGCAGCTCCTCACGGGCCACGGCGCCTTCAACGCGTACCTACACCGAATGGGCCTCATCGACAGCCCACGGTGCAGCTACTGCCCAATCGAACTCGACGACGCTCAACACACTTTCTTCCACTGCGACAGATGGACGGAAGAACGAAGAATCGCAACAGATGTAATCGGAGAAATCCTGCACCCTGAGAACCTGGTCCCCCACATGATCGGCTCCAAACCGAAATGGGAGGCCATTATGAAATTCGCTGAGGAGGTGCTGAAGGCCAAGAGGCTCGAGCAGCAACCAAACGGGGAGAGCGCTTAAGGGCGCACCAGGGGTTGGACTGAAGTTATGCGAAAGCGGTTTCCGGTTCAACCACCTTCACCACCGTGAAGGGAGGCAGAGGATTGTTATTAGTCAGTAGAAATCTGACACTACCAACAACACAACAACTTTTGTTGGTGTCTTTTCGAACATTTTTCAACCTGTGAACAAAAAAAAGAAAAAAAAAACTACTGCCAAGTACTTGGTGATCAATAGTCAGGAGTTACTACTGGTATTGCAGTAGTTAACGCGAAAGTAGTTAATACTTATTAGTAGTTACAGTGTAACACTCAGAAGTAATTACTCAGATTCAGTAGTTCATGCGTGAGTAGTTACTGCTATTTAAGTAGTTTCACTTCAGGCTGCAGTAGTTATTAGATACAAGTGATTACTACTCGGGTATGCAGTAGTTCTTGTATGAGTACTTAGTATTTCTGTGTATAACTAAAACATCAATAGTTATTACTGAAGTATCAGTAATTGGTGCTTAAGAGTTACTACTGCAAGCTTCTGTCATTCCTCGAGAGTCCTAACACCTATAAATCCAATAGTTTATTCATGAGATATAAAAACTGAGGAGTTGTCCGGAGTGCAGCAACTGTCAGCGTATTTCTTCCTTGCAACAGTCCTATGAAATTTTGCTAATAAGCAAACGAGTGTATTCATAAAGGAAGGTGGTAAGCATCCGCTTTAGACATAATAAACATTTTTTGCTGTCTAATATGAATAAACATAACAAGTGAGTTTTATTCATATTAGACAGCATTGGTCTCACAACCAATATTGGAAATGTATTTTATTTTTGATCGCTCTCGACAACGTTTACGAGTGGTATAATACATCGTAGCTCTTCAGTGTACAACATGTTTACACATTTTTTTCCAATCATATCAGGCGGGTAACAACCTATATTTTCGGTTGGCATGATGATATAAGAAAACGCGCCCGAAGAGACGATGCCACATTTACATAAGACTTCATTTGTTGTCTCCAAAACTTTGCCGAATATCACTGTTTTTTTTCTTTCTTTAGTTTGACTAGTTTCAACGACTACAATTTCGGTTATTTCGAGTAAACTACCATCTGTGATTGGAACCGTGCTATTATTCCGTTTTGTTAGTCGTTTGTACGCCGAACCATGGTAGAGAATGTTATTGAAAATGAAGCGTTCGAAAGAAAGGCCTATTCCGTTTACTTCTTCGTTAAGAAGTTGTTCAATCAATACCTGTTGTCTTACACTTAAATCTATTTTTTTTTTCTACACCGAAAAGTCTTAAATGTGGGTCGAGCTCTTCACATCTTTTTATCCTACATTTTCCAATCATAGCTGCTATTACTTCTCGCCCTTGTACGCTACTATCGGGTCTGTTAAAAACAGTATAGATAGCTTGGTCCACAGATTTTTGGTGCAAATATGACTTACAAATCTGTTGAGGAACACATTGCGGATTCTGAATCATTCCTCTCAAAACCCCATTGTAATGCTCATAGTAAAACGTAGACCACGACCATAATGCACCGAATTTGCGGACGTAATGAGGTACGTGGAGCAATATATGCACATTATAAGTCATGAATTCTTGACCGTACAAACGTTCGATATTCAAAACCGAATTCGCGCAACGCTTCTTTCGCGGCTACCCTAACAATCACGGTAACTTTCAAAACATGTCGAAATAACCGTGAAAATGACTGAGTTGTTTTTGACCCCTTTAGTGACTTTCAGAATTTGTCAAAATACCCGTAGAAAACACCGTCGAAGAATAGGTAAGGCCTGGTCATTTCTCGATAGTTTGGACAAACGACGGTCATTTTGAAGTTTTGGGCCCTATTTAAGGTACTCAAATAAAAATCACGTTCGCCCGAAAAAATAACGATCGTAATAACTTTCGAAAGTTGTTCCATGGAATATTCTTTCTTATATATGTAACATTACATATATACGTATTTATATATAAGAATTGTAAAAGTAACGGTCACCTGCAAAAGCAACTGTCGAAATAACATTCGAACGACATACTGTAACGTGGTGTTTTTTCTGCACACCCCGTTACTGCTGCTGTCGAATATCGTAGGTTAAGATCTGGCACACCGTCCGCTGTCGAGCTTTCTCCAGGGCAACGAATTAGAATTAAGTTAGTTTAAGAAACAATTTTGTGTCGTATTTGTGTGCTTGTGTGTTAGTTATAAGGAAGATTTTGTAAGGTCCGACCTCACTGGGTTCTCAACGTCTCGACCATCGTTGGAATGAGCCTGAGGGGTCTGTGTCTTCGTTCGCTGGCGACCTGCTGTCCTGTGTTCCCAGGGACAGCATTAGCTCCGCAGGACGTGAGGAACCTGCGGGGTGGTATTAGTCCTCACCTTCACGAGGAGTGGACGCCGAGTGGAGGTTGGATTGTTCGGCGAGATCGTCCACCTCGTCAACGAATCCACAAATTTGAGGCAGAGGGCAGCGGACGGCTGGAAGCTTACCACCGTCGCCCCCGCTCTGCCCGCTTAGAGCTACGGACCTCCACCATTTAACCGCCAACTTGAGGAAAGATGAGGTACCCGATGCTTGGTGGGAAATCTCCTAAATGCCCCGGAGCAGCCCCTGGATTCTCTCTAGGTCCAAGGACGCTATGATGCCCCCGTACCAGATCCATCCCGCGGCGCTCTCGAGCCGTGAGGCGGCACCTTCACCATCTGAGATTCCCACGGGATCTGCGGAAGAGCAGCGTTAGCCGGTACACGGTTATTCACCGCACCGCAGGCTGAGGCGGGGCCACGTAAGGTTGTCGGAAGATTCGTAAATTCCCGAAGAGCGAAAAGCCTCATGAAGGAGGAGGGATCACACTAAAATCTTTATAGTGATTCGTTATCAGTTGCATATAAGGAGCTGAGAAAATTTATTCCGCTGTCGGGTGTGGAGAACTCCACAACATTTTTATTTAGTTAGAGTCAGCGGAACGAAGAGCAGAAATGAGCGACGACTTTTGATGAGGAAGGGAGACGATCGGCACGCATCGTTAAATTTCGGCAATAGAGGGCCGAAAGTGGGGATTAGTTGTCCGAGTTGTCGCAAGACAAAGGACCATCGAGGACTCTCTTCGCGATCACCTGTGATCGACAACGGACGTGTCGTGGTGCTTTCCGAAATTCAGAGGATCGGGGTCAGCTATCAGACTTCCTGGAGAGGATTGGGAAGAGTATCGAGGAACAGAACCAGTGAGGGCCGTGAGTACCCGTATCCCGGGGTTTATTCAGTCGTTTGCGGACTGTGATTGAAAAAGTACAATTTATAGGATTTAATAAAATTTACGTTATTACCGAGTGAGATACTCGCGTAGTTTACGACCCTGGAAGAGAGGCAGGAGTCGCGAAGGTGCTACTTGTCTCGTTTTGTCTTGTGTGCTGTCTAGAATTTTTGTTGAATATTTATTGATGAGAATTACGTTAGAGATTTCCCGAGGTTGCCGTGCTGTCGTACCGGACTCAGTCTCCTTGGAGCATACCGGTGTTTTAGTATTGCCTTTCTAAGCCGGATTTCGGGAAACTAGGATTCCGAAAAGAATTGAGTTTTCGTACGAACTATCTTAAGTTGAGAGTTGAGCGGCGAGACAAGTATTAGTCGGATCGTTATTCGCGCTGTCGCATTAGGAGATTATTCCTACGAGAACTACGCGACTGTAATATTAAGTCCCAGCCGATTCTTTAGAGAAGAGAGCGATCGTGAGTCTTGCCGCGGAATTAGTTAGTGTTTGTCCGTTCTATTTACTTATTTATGGTCCGATAAAGAGTCGAGCCGATCTGTGCGCTGTCGACCTTAGTGACGACTATTACGAAAAATTATTCTCGGAAAATTCTTTAGTTGTGTTATTTGAGTTCATTAATAATAATTATTCTGCGATTAATTTACGTTGTTGAGAAGTGAGAGGAATCTCTCAAAAGTGTGAGAGCCCGAATGTAATTGTCGGTTTATCGCTGTCATTGTTGCCGGAATAGCGTTCCTTATTGCTTGCGACGTATATTTTTTTTGTTACTACGAGAATTCGAAAATTTCACTTGACAATATTATAATTCTTTATTTTTCTGTTTCAAAATTCACTTTTTATTATTCACCATTTCCAATAGTAAATAAAACTTCTAATTTGTTAATTGAGTGATTGTGTTCTGACCATTATTGTGTGCGTGTCGGCCCCGCCCCTCTACCGTAAGTTCCTGAGCTAGCGGCTAATGACCGTCGTTTTTCCTGCGCTGTCGAATTTAGCTAGTGGCCGAGTCAAATCAGTGAATTTTCATTAGGGCCGTCTCGTGGCGGCTGGCGCCCGCGGAGACAGTCGCGGAAAACAGGACGAAGATACCGGAGAATTATTTTCTCGGTTACAGTACTTATTGTATCCAAAAAGTAACGGCCACCTGACAAAGCAACCGTTAAAATAACGTTCGAACTACGTTAGTTGACCGTCATAGTGACAGTTGCTTTTTCAGGGGACCGTTGTTTTCCAGGCTATCCACAAATTTTTCAATTCAATAAAGAATGTCTTGTATTATATAAGAACATAACGAGTCACAAAATACAAGATTAAATAATTTGTCTCCTTACCCCTTAGGTATATAGTTGAAAATAATTAACCACTGCTCTCACAAAAAGATGACTCCTAGCCATGAAAATTCTTTTTCTTGAAAATTGGCAATTCATTTTTTTTCTATAATATTGAAATTTAAAATGATAAAATCGTAGAATATTATAATCCAATAAGATTACGCATATAGGCTCATCATTGCTTTAAACATACCGAACTACTCCATGCACGAAATATCTCTTAATGAAGGAGAGGGATTCAATAACGCAAAACGACGAAATTGTTTTTACGGTGCCGTCAAGTGTACTATTTGATATTACCTTCGGAAGACGCTATTTACTTTTTTTTTCCTCACATCGGTACAAAAATGACAACATTTGAATAAATCACAAGTTATTCACATAAAGCGAATATACACGTTTAAAAAATAAACGAAAATAAAAGGGTTTCCAAAATAGCCCGTATATGCATGACCAAGTAAAATAAATAAATATATGATGGGTAGCTCCGTATACGGAACTGTGCTTATCCTTAACGAAAAAATATTTTACTCGTTCTCTTTTTCTGCCTCTTGTATTACGCACTCATTTTATAATCTTGTCGAGTTCAATTGCGGTATATAAAATTTTTTCAAGTAGTACTCATCACTTTAATTTGCGATGAACTTATTCCAATTTTTCAGAATTATTTGACTTCCACTCAATGAAATTTCTTTCTGAATGTCCTGGGCACCGCGGATACAGCATTCAGAGTCTTTGATTTCTTTAATGTGATATTTCTTGACCACGTTGTTTGAAATTTCTACAAAGAGAATGAGAATGGTAAAAAATAACGTTGTGTCGAAAGTGCAATGTCAATCCGTTAAATTTGTTGTTTTATAGATATACATACCGCAATACGGATACGTTTGCGACATCTCTATTAATTTGTCATAATCCCACGTGACATTCTGCAATATATTCACCTCCAATTTTAGTTTAAATATCTTGGAATGGTACAAACTATAATTTTTGTGTTTAATATAAAAGTATTATAGTCACAATTAAATTATATTGATAATTAAAGTTGCTGCTGTATACCTTCTGCGCTGTGATTTGTTTTCGGACAGTTAAATTTCGATCCACTTGTGTACTTGTAAAAAATGTACGTTGTGACGAGGTGCTAGTGCGCGCTCGCAGCAACGAGCTAGGCTCCGAGTGCTCGAGCACCGAGAGCGCCAGAAATCGCGTGGCAACAGAATCGCTCCTCGGCGTCAAATTTGAATAACGAACGTTTGACTGCCGAGAGTATTGTTCCACAGGATTCTCGGAATTTGAGCGACAGCCCGCGAAGACGCGCGAGGATGGACGGAGAGAAGGAAGGTGGAAGAACGCGACGATCGACGAAGTCGATCCATGTCAGGCCGTGACCCCCCACCCCAGACGTCCGAGGCCCGCGTAACCCGGCAGAGCGTGCGAGACCGATTAGTCTAATTACTGACCCCGAAGAGAGTCAAATTCCCGTCGGCATATTAAGTAGTCTAATTCCTGTCCCCGTATTGAGTCTAATTCTGGAAGAGATTTGAGATATTATATTGAAGAGTTTAGAGATTGTATTGAGAAGTCTAATTGAGTAGTTTGGTTAGAGAGTTCGAACTGAAATCGAGTTTTGTGTCTTATATCGGAACCGAGCAATACCGCGTTGGGAGGAAACTGTCGCCGACCACAAAGACAATTATTCGTGGCTCCGAGCAGACGCTATCGCGAGGAGATTGCCGTTGCGAACGGAAGAGATTAGGCATCGAATAACTCGTCGCGCGCGGACCGTTTACCACGAGAGTCTCGACGTTATCATTCCCGTGCGTGTGTTATCATTTCCGCCGTGGAGAAAGAAGTTCACCATCCAACGAAAGCGAGACAGAGTCGAGATTCTGCAGGCCAAGGAGAAGGCAGCGTTGCGTAAAGAAGCAGCCCGCCCGGAGAATAAGGTAAACGCACGTGGTGCACCAATATTTAGTCATCTCGTGCAGCTCAATAATTGTCCTCCGTCGCGACCGGCTTCTCCGGCCGCCCCCGTTAGTTCTCGAGCGAATCGGTAATTAGGACCGCGTGATTTGTCGGACTCGAGTCGTGCTGTAAAAGTTTGTATTTGCGTGGAAACCGTTAATTCACGGTAATAAATAATTGTTAGTACTTTTTGGACTTGGATAGAAGCACGCGTTTGAATAATTTTTTTCGCACAAAGTCCCCGAACTGCACCCCTTCTAGCTAGCCGGAGCCGAAGAATTATTGACCTTAACGTAACGACCGACCCTGGCTGTCGGGTCAAAAAGTAGATAGCCTGGCGCCCAGCAATCGGCACAAAACAGGTAAGCACGGGAGTAATTGTGGAAACAGATCAATTGATATTTCTGTGGGCGTCGTTATATTTGGTCGCGGCTCCCCGTGTGAGTCATCCGAAATACTCGCACAAGGGGCTCGTCACAACGTAAGCAATGTAAAATTTTTCAGTGGACCATCCGTAAATTTGAAGTCATCATATAAAAACGTGTTGTTTTCGTCCTGGATACTTTTCACTGCTTCACACATTATGAATACCAAAGCCATCTCGCATGGAAGATCGAGAAGGCGCCATTTTCCTTTAACCAAATATACGCGCATATCAAATTTTATTCCGTTTTCACCTACATTCGGAGTTAAGAAAATTTTACTTATTCGCAGTTTTTCGACACCAAAGTTACCTCTGAAAAGAACAAATGCATCTTTAGTCAAGTTTTTGCACAGTTTCTCATCGGTGATGTTTACTTCTCCTTTTAATTGCAGCCAACAGAACAATTTCCTCCTGTTACTATTTTCTGCTTCTGTGGTTTCCTCGTCAATACGTTCATCAATACGTAGTGGTTTCCTAAGTAATTGTATTAGGCGCGCGTAAAAGTATCCAACTTTTCCGGTACATGCTACAATTAGAACATTTATTAGTATATAATTTTTAGACGAGGATTTTAAATGCTTATATTCGTATACCTATTTCTCCTTGCAGTCGTATCGTCACGCGGGTTTTGATTGGTGTATCGTCCGAAATAAATTTCCTCGATTTCTGTTTCGGATCATCAACGACATCCATGCTGGGTACTGTTCTTTTAATACATCTTACGGTATTTATTGGTTTCGATGTACTACACGTAGGTACATTTAATTCTATTTCTTGATCCGTAGTCAATTCATTGTTCTCGATCGGAGTACCCGCCGTCTCGGTGTTTTGTGTTTGTTGTTGACGCATTTTTTTCTTCACTTGGAAGCCCTCGGACTTCCTGTTTTTTTCAGCTTTCAATTTAGCCGAGACATACTCGTTGATTTTCGACTGTGTAGTGATTTATTGGAGTCATGGATGTCGCGAAATTTGTTTAAATAGCGTGCGATTGCTATTTATTAATGATAATAGATAATGCAGTGACTTATATATACATTTTTCAATCATATTATTGTAATGGTTTCAATGTACCTCTTATTTTTGTAAGATCTTTTTTATCAATCACTGTGAATTGTTCGTCCTTTGTTTTGCGTACTCTTAATTTTAAGCGTTCTTCTTCACTCCACATCCCGTCAACTAGTACATTTGCGCATTTTTTTGCGTTATTGGATGTTGCTGCTTTTCCTAACGTGATAGCATCTATCTTCACATCCAGTATTTCGACCTTTTGTATGATAGTTTCACATCATTATACAATTATACATTCTTATACTTCATTATATTCTGTAACAATGTATGTGTGCACATGTTCAACCGTGTTATTGTTTGCTACAATTACCTTTTCGTCACTCTCGGCACCGTCAATTATTTCATCAACAGTTCTATTATCGGGCTCGCGATTTGCCAAATTGTTGTCAACGTTTTCATCGTTCTCATTTGGTCGTCCCTCCAGGACGCGAAGTATCTTGTCCTGTTTGCAATTCAGTTCATCCAAATGTATGATCAAACTTTTTTCGAAATTCCTTTGATTCTGCGCCAATTGTTGATTCGAGGTCAGTAACGGATTTGTTTTCCTTTCGTCGCCTTCATCGACTGTGCGCCATCTTCCTCCAGACCAACATTCTTATTTTAGAATATCTCCTTCTCACTCGCCGATGAGTATCTCTTGTTGGAAAAATCGTTAGTACATTCAGCACTTTCTGGGGTCGAATCAAGTTCTATAGATTATTTTTGTTGTAATTCTTTCTGTGGCATTACCGGCGATGATATCATATAATTTGTCGCCTACAACTTATCGTGAATAATCAGTAATGGATCCGGCGCATATTTGTGTATACAATCATGCAGGTAATTTTGAGTATTCTATCTCGTTTCACCTTATACTTTTTCTCTTCTGCTGATTTCGTTTTACATCGCTCGAATGACTCGTCCATCTTGACAATGTAGTTATTTTCACTGGCGCTTATCGACGATTCTGATCAGTACTCATAATAATCCTGCAAATTTTATTTGTTCATATCACACACCAAGTGTGATATGACCATTGACATATTCTACTGTGTGATCATTTTATTTTACATATCGCAAAAGTACACGATATTTACAGTGTCACTTGGAAAGCTGCCATTCTCAATTTTTTTTTGCGTTATGGATATCAAGTTTTTATTGGTTACTCCAACATTTGCTCTCCTTGACATTGTATCCTGAGCAGAAAAAGTAAATAACAATATTATTATTCACTAATGATAATTATCCGCGAATGTATTTATAACAATTAGATGATTTTTATATTTACGGCGTAATCGCAGGTCATTTTTGATTGTGATTGTATTTCTAACGACTCGAACGACGGCGGTTGATATACTTCCGACATGTTAATTTGCGATAATTGTACTAGCCTCGATGGCGGTAGTGTTTTTTTTCTGTTGTTCGATCGACCGCTGTCTTCTTTCTGACGATGACGGTACATTCCTCATTTTGTTCGGTACAAATAACTTTATTATCTTGTAGGGTACAGTAATTTGTACATCGTTCGTTATCTTAGGTTTCGTCTTCACAGATTCCTTTAAAAGAGAGATTAGAAACAATAAAAGTTTTTTATTGAATACATCGCAATTTTTATTTATCCTGCACATCGCTTATTTTGTTTTCTCTTGTCTATCTTATAGTCTTAGAGCATTTTTAGATGACGAACTGAATGTCGAAACGTATGTGTATACACCGATCGGACCACCTTTTACCACAAGCGTCGTCGATATAAATGATAATTGTTTTAGTTATTTAGCCCAATGAATTAACCGTGCTTCATTTTTAGTTTTCTAATTTTTTATCGCATAATTCGCGCACTTGAGAATTTATACACAATGCTCGAAAAATTGCGTTTAAGGGGAGCCAGTTACCTAAACAGAGATATAAGAAAAAAAAACCTCTAAATGATAACCTTCTTTTAAAAGATTTTGAATTTAAGCCTCAATAAGTACATAACAAGCATTATAATTCTACAATTACGTAAAGACAGACATTGCACAAAAATGGTATGAGGTCAAATATAAAAATTTTCACTTGTAGTTTTCAAACCAAACCGGTGAACAAATTCGAGTGTTCAATGTGTTATTTTATCTGTCAAAAAGTTTATTCTGTATTGAATGGAGCAATTCTGGATGCAGTAAAAAATTAATTAACTGTAACCAATTGTTTAGTGAGTTTTTAATAGAGTAAGATTTATTTTCATATTGTGAATAATAGTTTTATCATGAAGACCTGAAATAAAAATTCCTATATATCATCCAGAATGCACTCTTCTACACATACAAGAACACATCAAACACTAAAATTTGTTCACTGATTTGGTCTGAAAGCTAGGAAAAGGGTAAATTTTTACTTTTTACTTCATACCATTCTGATGAGCTGTATATCGTTACAAGATTGCAGAATTATAATGTTCTTTAGATATTTGATGAAGTATTAATGTAAGACTTTTTTTTTTAAGTGTATGAGTCACACTATTTTTTTTTTATGACTTTTTTGAGATGACTGGGTCTCTCTAAAAACTTTCAAATGTACGTATCTTCTTGGATATAAGTCGTAACACAAAAAAATGTATACGAAAATTATTGATTCTAAAGTATACATTTACAAAATTCTTCAACTCCTCCTAAGCATTGATCTTAAATTAATAAACATAAGAATTGATTTTTTAAAAGCTTGGATATTTTTTTTGTTTTGGCAAAAATCTATAAAATATTTCTCACAACGATTTTTTTCGGATTTCTACTACAGTTCACAGGATAAATAAAAAATGTGAACTCTCATTAAAGAATCGGACAAATTCGTCCCAATTTAAGACAAAAAAATTGGCCCTGAGACAATTTTTTCCCGATTTTTTTATTGACTTTTAACTTTATACATAAATTTTTAACGCTCATATAAAAATTGTCCCAACGCCCGTTTACGCTGAAAATATTCTTCTTTATGAGTACTATTTTCGATTTTTTCTGAAAAAAAAAAAAAAAAAAAAATCCAAGTTTAAAAAGATAAAAATTTTCGTTTATTAATTCCAAATCAATGCTTCAGAGGAGTTTAAGATTTTTTAAATAAGATTGCATCAAAGTATACTACAAAATGAGAGACTTTTATGTAAGTTTTCCTTTTCTTTATGTAAATTTTGATGAGTTAGAGATCGAATTGGGCATCGCGGAACAGAAAATAGAGAATGGCAGCTCGAGCGATATACGTAAGGAAATATGCAGTATTTTATAAATGGTAAGAAAATTCGGACTATTTCTCCATCCACATAGACTCACGTATACGCATATTTCATACCTTTTGCAAAGGTTTAGATGTCACGAACACAATAGCGAACCGAAACGTGTATGAAACTCGATTAATATCAACCAGCTACGTCGTACTCAGAAGCACTCGCGCAGCAAAACGAAGGAGCTCGCGATTTTAGCAGCGACGCCTAGGGCAAACTGGCAACGCGCGCGACGCTACTTCCTCCTGTCCAGCCATGTGCGAGACAGAGAGAAAGCGATAGAAAGCACTTGTTTTCATTGCGATTGTACATTTTTATGACATTGTACCGAAAATAAGTTAAAAATTATAATCAATACCCTTTGTCTGTTGGCACGGCCACCAGAAGGATCCGTTACTTTTATGCGAAGTTAATCGGCTTTCCAATAAGCACCGCGAGCTACTTTATTCGTAGAATTTTTCTTTATATTGACACTTCTGTGTTCATAACATTGATTATCTTGAGGTCAAACTAGCTAACGCAAAAGAGAAAAAATGGTTATTCCAACTCGGGCGGTACACGCGAGAAAATATTTCATAACATACCTGAAACGCTCTAAATCACAGCTATTTTATCGCCCACACGTCTATGCAAACTTCATAGTTTTCGCAATTCTTAGGATGCTATGGACACAAACTCGAACGGAAACGTATATGAAACCTCCCATGAGTATCAATAAGTATTCAATCGTGCTGGGAAGCGCACACACAGCAAAACAACGAAGACACAGATTTGCAGCGACGTCTAAGGCGAACTGAGCGCGCGCACGTACGTACATTCTCCCTCCTCGCACACTGTTAAAAATATTAGCACATTTACATTATCGAATATTTTATTTATCAGTTGATATTTTTGATTTGATACACGAGTGTAGTGAAATTACAAATGTTTACATTGTATTTCCTAATTATCATAAGATTTAGTAGAACATGACGTAATTTTACATTTCACTTACATATGAAATTTAATATACCAGTTCATGTAAAAGACCTTCCTACACAGTTTGAATACGAGGGACCGTTATGGCGCCTGCGCATCGTACTCGGAAACATGCAGTGCTGCGGAATCTCATGGGCATGCGCGTACCGTTCATTCTGCTACTAGTCAGTGAAACGGCGCGCTACGATGAAAAATTACGCGGCTTAGGCACAAGTGACGCTAATTCAGCAAATTTTATGGTAAATGTTCTCAGCAAATTGTTATAATGTGAAAATGAGTGATTACGTTATTATATCAACGTCACTTTGCGTCAAGATAGTATCGTCGTGTTTCATCGATGTGTCAAAATAAACGACTATAAGCGGTACGATTGATACGTGGTACGTACATATTGAAGTTATAATAGAAACACACTATCTAGTATGACCATTAGTAACATTCTTATAAATCAAGAGGACTCATGATACAAGGAATCACGATACTGTTTGATCGTGTACCGTGTATGAGGATACTGTCTGATCGTGTTCCGTGTATCTCGATACTGTTTGATCGTGTACCGTGTATCAGGAGATGTTCAATTCAGAGTTGCAGATGGACATAACTACAAGACATAAAGTTTAAAGTACAGTTTGTTATATAATTCTTGTAATATAACAATAACTTGCAGCAATTCCAAAATTATTTGTTAAACTTCTCAACATTTAGAGGAAAAAAATAATTTGCAATAAAAAATTGGCAAAAAGCAATTTAAAAAAATAAAGCAAATTAAACAAAATTTTTTTTTTAAATAAAAAAATTTAAATAAAGGAGCGTGGTCCATTACTTCCTTCATCAATAACTATATTTTGGTATTTGTTCAAAAATATTATACTAATAACTTACTCAGAATTAAAATATTTCGCAGCTTTTCAAAATGTTGGTTTATGGTTTTGATATATTGTGACGGGTGGTGCGATAGAGTGGAAATGAGAGAATGTATAATCCGGATGAATTCAATAAAAAATGTATATCATTAGTTGTTTGGGCAGCCGCTATGCGTAACTGCCTTTGCTAAAAACGAACTATGCCCGAGGTCCGCCATGAGCCTCGCGCACGTGCTCGCCTTTCCGTAATTGGATGGGAAAATAAATGCGTACAACCGGTAAATGTAATAAATCTTTATACAAACTTGACTTAAATGAACTCGCGATGCCAGAGCTGTGGCATGTCGCATGGAAAACAAAATTATAACTCGGATTGTTAACGATTACATGAACAGTCTTATCACACGCGTCTGATGTGCCCGAGGTGCTTGCCGGAAGAGAGCTCGAACGAGGCGTGTACCGTCGCTTCCGCTTGACGCGATGCGTCTTTGGTGAAAGTGCGCCTCGCTTAGGGCGCATCCTCAAGGCGGAAGTTCTACGCGCGGGACTAAAGTCTGCTTGCGCGGCCGGCGCTGGGTTTGGACGATGTCGCCCGTTGGTGGAGCTCGGTTGACGCTAGGCTGGGGCGCCACATATCCATTTGCTTCCATTTTACAGTGACAAACACTGTTGTATGCAACATCCTTTATGTCTGAAATCTGGATTATGTATATCAATTGGGGAAGAGAGAAAAGAGTACGCCAAGGAAGCTTTGTATAAAAATAAGACGATATATGGAAAACCATTTGAGATCATTCAAAACTGCTAAATGTATAATGCCAAAACATTTGGCGTATATTGTAAGTAAACGAGTGAATTAATTTATATTATACTTTTAAGCACATTCCCCACAAAAAAGTGGCTAATCAAAAAATAATTACATAATGAATCTCAGTCCGAGATGCAATATGAGAATCATTATATCACCATTCTCTGGTATTTCGTGGTACTTTTCAATTCATTCAATGGTACTTTTCATCCCCTTACAGTTTGACAAAAGTGGCGTTTTGAGGCCCTTTCACGAGCCTTTATACGCACGAAAACCGTAAGTTGTCGTGCCATTTATTATGGAACATAATATGTGAAACTCGTGGAAACAAGATAACGCCCGGCGTCGATTGTGAAATTATGCACACGACGGCACTGGCACCGAAAGCGACCCGAACCCATGATGTTTGTACCGACTTGTAATCAGCTTCATAGCCTACGCCGAATGTCCGTTTTTCGGGACTAGTACCGCAAACTCTCGTTTGTTTATTAGTGATGCGAAATTCTCAACAAATATGAACTCTCAATTTGTATAGGAAGGTCCGCCTCATTAGAGTATTGGATTTTTTCCGCAGTCTGATGAAAAAAAAACTCATATCTCACCATTAATAGATCGTACAGAAAAACTTTAACCGAAAATTTGTAGGGAAATTTGTAAGATTAAATTAAGCATTTAAAAAATATTCATCATTAAACTTTGATGAATAATTGACATAGCGACAAATGATGTATATTTTCGTTTTTTCAATACAGACAAATATACTTACGTCTGAAAAAAAACTTGGAAAAATATTTTAAAGCATTTACTTGTTGACAGAAACTGAAATTTGTATAAATATCCTTGAAAATTATAAATTCAATTAAATTTTCCGAATTATTTATTAAAAACTGCTTAAATCGGTACACATCAAGGTTTGATGATGAATATCTTTTAAATGCTTAATTTAATCGACAAAACATAAGAAACAATTTTTGTAGAGCAGTTAATTGACTACAAAAATTTGTATTGCCCATTTCATAATATTCATTTGTTCACGAGTTATAAAATTCGTAAGCAAAGAAGATATTTGTCTTAAGATGATCAAACTTTAATCTTTAATATCTTTTAAATGGAGAGGTTTATAACAAAAATGCAAGAAAACTTTTTTGTGGAACGTTAAATTTCCTACGAAATTTTTATGTAAATTTAGTACGATCAATTAATAGTGAGATATACATTTTTTTCTATTGGACTGCGGATAAAATTGAAAACTTTAATGAGGAAGACCTTCCTACTTAAGATGAGAGCTCATATTTAGTGAGACTTTTCTAGAGGTGTCTAGCAACCAGTTTTTAAGAGTAACTAGTAAAAAAAATAGTCGTTTTTTTACCCACCGTAATATTTATATTAAAAAATAGGTTAGTTTATGAATTTTATTGATCATACTATTTTTAGGTAGTATCTACATAAATATATTTCTGAGGAGCCGAATTTACTTGATTAAAGGAGACAAACATGAAGTCCCGAGTGAACTGAATGACCTAAATTCTTCCAGACAGACGTTATTTAAATTGGATCAATTTTTTAACCAATGAACTGTTTAAAAATACATAATAATACATCATCTAAAGTAGTGCTGTGAAGAATGAATGCGTATCCACTAATGTATTACCTTTTATAACAGGAAGATCAGAACAGCTCCCAAAATGAGAACCAACCGCGAGTTAACTGTACCGGTACTATGGAATGTAATAAGATGCATGAAGATATGGAGCGAAACCTGCTGAACAACATCACAAATGATAGCAACAATGAGTACTCCATAAGCATGATATATAGTTCGGGAACAAAGCACAACAACATCGATGGCGATGAGAACGATGATGATAGCGACGACGACGGCGACGCCGATGACGACAACGACGGCGACACCAATGACGACAACGGCAGCGATAACGATGACAACAACGGCGGCGATAACGGTGATAATGGCCACACCGATGAGAATCAAGATGCAACCTTACGTATCGAACACGAAGAAGAACTAAAAGACGTCAACATTTTTTCCATTAAAAAAAAGAGCTTGTCAGAGTCAGTTAAAATGAAGAAGAATATTAAAAAACTGGACGTAATTGTGAGTGTCATTAGTGTTGCAGTTCGTTCACATTTCACTTACGTTGCCATTAAGCAAATGTTGAGAAATATAAACAGAATGCTTGAAGACGAGCCGATACCACGAACGCTAGTTGGCTTGTGGTCGTTGCTATCGAGAAATGATACAATGCACACAACTCGATACTACTATTGTGAATCGTGTTTAGCCGTCACTGGAAAAGGTAAAGAAAATCTGGAGATCTGTGAATGCCAAGAAAGTGTACCGAAGGCTGATAGAAAATCAGTTCCGTGTTTCATACATGTCAGTATCACTTCACATCTGCAACAACTGCTAAAAATACCATCCATATGCGATTCATTGCAATATCCGTATACGAGAAAGAAAAATAATGAGGATGTATCTGAAGACATATACGACGGTAAAGAATATCAGAAATTGTGCCAGCCCGGTGGTTTCTTAAGGAACAAACACAATTATTCCTTCACTCTAAACAAGAATGGATGCAAAGTAACGAAATCGTCCAATGCGAATGCATGGCCGATATTACTTGAAATCAATGAGTTCCCACCACATGCACGTAAACGCTATATACTTCTGGCCGGCATATGGGTAGACGCGAAACATCCAGACAATAATGGCATAGAATGGAAACATCCTGTTAACAACGGTATTATATTCAGAAGCAAATTTGTAACTGTAATGTGTACCGTCGATACCCCAGCCAGGGCAGACATTCTCAATTCAACTCGCTTCAACGGCAAGTACGGTTGCACATTTTGCTATACCAAAGGCCAAGGAATGAAGAACCATCCAAAAAATCGAGTCTATCCCATCGATGAGGCCTCACTTCGAACTGACCAAGAGATGCGCGAGCACATGCAAGAGGCATTCAATACAGGAGAACGAGTATTCCGTATAGAAGGATATTCCGTTCTTCAGATGCTACAGGAATTTGAATTAGGTACCGGCATAGTCAACGTCAGCATGCACAATTTATATTTGGGCGTAGTAAAATTTCATACATCACTTTTGATAAGCGGAAAAGCTAACAATCCCTTCTATGTAGAAACCCCGAAAAATAGAAAAACGATAAACAATATACTGATGTCTATTCGAAGACCCACGAAGATCTCCAGAAGCCCAAAGCCTATTGAGGAAATGACCGACTGGAAAGCAAACCAATGGAGAGATTGGGAACTGTATTACATGCTCCCATGCTTAGAAGGATAAGCCTACGAAAATGAAATCAATATCTTGGCATTGGTGTCTAATGCTGCATACACATTGAACAAAGACTGCATAACCCAAGGAAAGTTGGAGAAATCAAAAAGCGACATCGACAACTATGTAATGGAGTTCCAACGTAGGTTGGGAATTGTAAAAATGCGATATAATGTTCATCTGTTGACTCACTTGCTTGATACGGTAGCAAACTGGGGACCTATGTGAGCCAATAATGCGTTTCCATTTGAAGCATGGAATAGAAAGACAATAGATAGAGTGACCAGCGCCAATTCGAGGTGTGATCATTTGATGCGACACATGATGGATACGTTTCTCCAAGGATTAATTGATGATGCGACTGTATCACAAATGACTAAAACGATGATAACGGAATCACTCACTGATGGTAACAAGGCATAGAACAGAATGTTTATTCAGCGACAACAGCAAACAATTTCGAAATTCAGTGGAATTGGCAAGGGAAAGCACCGCTCCCCATCCGATTGGGAAAGTCAAGCTCTGAACGACGCCGAAATGGATGTAGCGAAAAGTCTCGACTACTACGAGAGTGCAATTATACACGGTATTCTTTACAAACGAAGTTTGAGAAGAAGAGAACAAAAAGAAACACGATATTGCAATGAATACATATATTGCAAAACCCACGGTTTCGCCAAAATCTTGGACATCGTACGATTTCGGGCAAACGACAACGGCAATGAGGTTCATGGTTTGTACCTCCTGCTCTTGACTACACTTGAAAAATGTCTTCAAACTGAGCATATCACCAAGGTAAGAGTAACGAGCACCAAGGTATTTGTTACGACCGTGGAAGAGTCGCCGAAACCAACCATAGTAATCAACAATAGAAAGAGCTTGTTCGCTATAAAACTGGCGAATATACAGGAGACTGATTAACGGAGTATATGACAATAGATGTAATGCATAATAGAGTATCTTCAAATCACGTACAACCCGGTATTCCTAATAAGACCAGTGATGCCAGACGGGCGAGAAAAGTCCCTCGGCGGGATTTTTCACCCTCCACTCTACCGCCTGCGGGACAAGTAAATCCCGCGGCCCGCATGGTCGCGCGACTTGCCCCATCCGCGCGCCGCTGCTCGGTAGTGGCTGTTAGCGCGGTAGGCCACGCCCACCGATCGCTGGCCGTCCGCTATTATTTCAATTATGCTATTGTTCTCCAAACATTAAAAAAATTTAACAAATAGAATAAACATTAATGTTCATTTTTTTTATCGATCGGGTGCAGCATAAATTTTTTTTAATAAAAAATAAAGAACAATTCACCTCGGATCGAACTGACGACCTCATGATTATGAGTCACGAGCTCGGCTGTTGCGCTAACGGTCTTTTTCTGAGGATCTACAAATTTATGGCTTATGGAATGTTCAATATATGAATTTTAAAAAGTTTTAAGTAAAAAAATTTTGTAAAGTTTTAATTCATATACAGAATTTGAAAAAATATGACTAAAATTGAACAGTGGCGTCGTCGGGAAAGAAATTATTTTCGATAATTATGCAGTAATTTATTTAATTAATTTTTTTTTCTTTCAGATAATGACATTCCGCAAATTTTGGTTATTCAGAGATCTCAATACAATGAATCATTCTTAAGATATAGCTACTTGAGTAAAAAATTGGAAAAACATTAATATTTCGCGAATTGATGTTTTTTCAGTTTTTTACTCAAGTAGCTACATCTTGAGAACGATTCATAGTATTGAGGTCTCTGAATAACCAAAATTTGCGGAATGTCATGAACTGCAAAAAAAAATTTACCGAAATCCAACTGACAATCTAACCCCAAATTTTACGGCATAACTATCGAAAATAATTTATTTTCCAGCGACGCCACCGTTCAATTTTAGCCATGATATTTACTCGACTTCTGTATATGAATTTAAACGTAAAAAAAATTTTTTACTTAAAACTTATTTCAATTCATATATTAAACATTCCATAAGCTATAAATTTGTGAATCCTCATAAGAAGACCGTTAGCGCAACAGCAGAGCTCGTGACTCGTAATCATGTGGTTGTCTGTTCGATCCGAGGTAAATAGTTTTTTTTTTTTTATAAAAAAAATTATGCTGTACCCGATCGATAAAAATAAATAAACATTAATTCTTATTCTATTTGTTACATTTTTTTAATGTTCAGAGAACAATAGTATAAGAGAAATAATAGCGCATGCCGAGCGACCGGTTGGCATGGCCTACCGCTACAAGTACATGCCTACTACCGCGGCGCGCGGGAGAGGGAAGCCGCCGAGTGGAGGTAGCCGAGGGACTTTTCTGCGGGAGCGCCTGACATCACTGAATAAGACCCCATGTCTTGTAATCATATTGTTTTTCATAATGTACCGATCAATTTTGTTATGTGAATTACAAATTACTCTGTCAATTGTATCTGTGAAAAATAGTACAATGCAAGGAACTTTGTTAGAATACCCCGTATATTAACCTTATACTCCTAACGTACGATTTTTAATTACTACGTCAAGAAAACATTTTAAAAAAATGAGTCAATAACCCAAAAAACAACTGTGACTCAAATAACAACTGTCGAACGCTATTTAAAAATTTTTTTGTCGAGTGACAGTCATTTTACAGATACATACATATATATTGTAACACGGTGGAGCGTTACAATATTTTCCCCCCTCGGCCGGCTCGAAGGCCATCACACACCACATTTTATAACTTTTAAGCATTATTTTTATAATCAATACGAAGCGATATTTTGTGTATAAATGCCCCCTCCCCCCCTGAAATGAATGGACAGTATATGTGTATTGATTGGCTTCGACCGTTGTGAGAATTATATAGGTAAGGTAGGCATTGACGTTGGCGGTAAGTTAATTGTAGATGGAATTTTTAGCGAAGCATAACTCGGGTCTGAGACCATGATCGCTTATTCAGATCTGAATCATTATATATCGATTGTAGCTGCTTAATAATTTTTATTAAAATTCACTAATCAGCCACAATCGACGAGTTTTTCTAATTCAACGGTCGAAGCCAATCTATACACAGTTCAATATCGGACGTTAAATAGTAATTAAAAATCGATTGTGAAACAGTTCCGCCAGGGCCACGGTGGCGAAATTGGTAACGCACCAGGCTAGAATTCTGGAGTTCCCGGTTCGAGCCCGGGTCGTGGCGTAACTTTTTCACAATTATTCGCGTTTGAATTAGAAAAACTCGTCGATTGTGGCTGATTAGTGAATTTTAATGAAAATTTAGTAAGCAGCTACAATCGATATATAATGATTCAGATCTGAATAAGCGATCATGGTCTCAGATCCGAGATATGCTTCGCTAAAAATTCCATCTACAATTAACTGACCGCCAACGTCAATGCCTACCTTACCTATGCATAGTATATGGACATTTGGAATTGGGAAGACGCGCCGAAGCATCAAGGATGGATCAGAGACACTACGGCCGCCTAAGCAAAGTGATGTGGTGAGAGTGTGGGCTGGAGACGGAGAGAACATCTGCCACGCCAACCAGCTGAGGAGTACACGCCACGTCACACGAGGAGCCTCCACTCGTGGGGACAAAGATTGGAGTTAGCCGCCCAACTGCGTGCGTGTACTCCAGCGATCGTCATTGGCAATCAAATTGCCCGCGGCGAACGCACCGCCCAACTGTGCCACACCGTTCGGCCGCAGCACAACCCGAGCGCCACTGACCAGCCACACTCGATGCATCGATCGATGCGCAACCGTAGTGTTCTCAAGCCGAGGAATCCCGAAGATCTCCGAGCAGGACCGAAGAGCTCGGAGAAAAAGACGGAGAACATCTTCCCCACTTAGAGCCTCGTCGTCGTCGCGACCCGTTAGGGAGAAATTGCGTGATAAAAGAGTGTGTGATAAAGAGTGACCGGGGATATTGTCCCCGGTGCTGCTTTTGGAGTGTCTGTATAAGAAAGTGTGCGTGAGTAATTTTTGTAATATTTTTAGTTCCCGTTTGCCCCCTCCTCCCTCAGCCCCGTATTTTTCGAGTTATTCCTATCATCTTTTGTATCGAGAAGACCGGCTGCCACCACGTAGAGACCGTCACTTCTGAGTACAGCCATTTGCATTATCTTGTATCGAGAAGGCCGGCTGCCACCGCGTGGAGATCGGTGCTTCTGAGATCAGTAGTTATTATAGTTAATATTGTTTTTGCGTGCGAGGTAGTGTGGTAGTTTACCGCGACTATCCCGGCTACTTTTGGTATTTAAAATTTTCCATGGTCGGAGACATACGATCGCTCATTATATTTATTTAGTAGATGGAATTACTGCGAAACATATCTCGGGTCGGAGACTTATGATCGCTCATTATATATCGATTGTGGCTGCTCAATAAATTTTTATTAAAATTCATTAATCAGCCAACAATCGACGATTTTTTCTAAAACGCGAATGATTGTGAAAAAAATCCCGCCACGACCCGGGTTCGAACCGGGAACCCCAGAATTCCAGCCTGGTGCGTTACCAATTTCGCCACCGTGGCCCTGGCAGAATCGTTCTCACAATCATTTTTAATTTAAGTTTAACGTCAGATAATGACATATATAGTGATAGGCATCGACCGTTGTAAGAATGGTATAGGTAAGGTAGGAGTCGACGATAGCGGTCAGTATTAGTAGATGGAATTACTGCGAAACATATCTCGGGTCGGAGACTTATGATCGCTCATTATATATCGATTGTGGCTGCTCAATAAATTTTTATTAAAATTCATTAATCAGCCAACAATCGACGATTTTTTCTAAAACGCGAATGATTGTGAAAAAAATCCCGCCACGACCCGGGTTCGAACCGGGAACCCCAGAATTCCAGCCTGGTGCGTTACCAATTTCGCCACCGTGGCCCTGGCAGAATCGTTCTCACAATCATTTTTAATTTAAGTTTAACGTCAGATAATGACATATATAGTGATAGGCATCGACCGTTGTAAGAATGGTATAGGTAAGGTAGGAGTCGACGATAGCGGTCAGTATTAGTAGATGGAATTTTAGCGAAAACATCTCTATGGTCGGAGACATACGATCGCTCATTATATTTATTTAGTAGATGGAATTACTGCGAAACATATCTCGGGTCGGAGACTTATGATCGCTCATTATATATCGATTGTGGCTGCTCAATAAATTTTTATTAAAATTCATTAATCAGCCACAATCGACGATTTTTTCTAAAACGCGAATGATTGTGAAAAAAATCCCGCCACGACCCGGGTTCGAACCGGGAACCCCAGAATTCCAGCCTGGTGCGTTACCAATTTCGCCACCGTGGCCCTGGCAGAATCGTTCTCACAATCATTTTTAATTTAAGTTTAACGTCAGATAATGACATATATAGTGATAGGCATCGACCGTTGTAAGAATGGTATAGGTAAGGTAGGAGTCGACGATAGCGGTCAGTATTAGTAGATGGAATTTTAGCGAAAACATCTCTATGGTCGGAGACATACGATCGCTCATTATATTTATTTAGTAGATGGAATTACTGCGAAACATATCTCGGGTCGGAGACTTATGATCGCTCATTATATATCGATTGTGGCTGCTCAATAAATTTTTATTAAAATTCATTAATCAGCCACAATCGACGATTTTTTCTAAAACGCGAATGATTAGTAGATGGAAGATTCCATCTACTAATACTGACCGCTATCGTCGACTCCTACCTTACCTATACCATTCTTACAACGGTCGATGCCTATCACTATATATGTCATTATCTGACGTTAAACTTAAATTAAAAATGATTGTGAGAACGATTCTGCCAGGGCCACGGTGGCGAAATTGGTAACGCACCGGGCTGGAATTCTGGGGTTCCCGGTTCGAACCCGGGTCGTGGCGGGATTTTTTTCACAATCATTCGCGTTTTAGAAAAAATCGTCGATTGTGGCTGATTAATGAATTTTAATAAAAATTTATTGAGCAGCCACAATCGATATATAATGAGCGATCATAAGTCTCCGACCCGAGATATGTTTCGCAGTAATTCCATCTACTAAATAAATATAATGAGCGATCGTATGTCTCCGACCATAGAGATGTTTTCGCTAAAATTCCATCTACTAATACTGACCGCTATCGTCGACTCCTACCTTACCTATACCATTCTTACAACGGTCGATGCCTATCACTATATATTTAAAATTTTCCTTCTTGCGTTATTTCCCCGTTTTACCCCTATTATCGAATACTCCCGTGCTTCTTCCCCCCCCCCCCCCCCTCCATCGTTTGGTTTACCTGACCGAGGTAATAATTAAGAAGCCAACGAGTTCGGGAATTCACCCCCTGAGACCCCTCATCCCTCTACCATCTAGCCGCGCCCCTATTTTTACGATTTATTGTTTTCTTTTATTTTTTTTGTCATATTACCGGGTCAAGTGACCGGTAATATTCCGTTGCTACACGATACGTAGCTGGCGCCCAAAACTCTTGTAAATATTTCTTTCATCGAATAAACTATTGTAACTATTGTTAGATTTGGCAATTTTTATCGAATCTTCACTAACCCCTTCCCCCTCCTTTAATAAAAGGGAAGCCGGTTATAATATATATATATATATATATATGTCGAACCTACGTCATTTCGACGGTTGCTTTCGCAAGTGACCGTTACTTTTTGGATACAATAAATACGTCGTTCCAACGTTATTTTGACGGTAGCTTTTGCAGATGGCCGTTATTTTTACGATTTTTATATATAAATACGCATATATGTAATATTACATATATAAAAAGGAATATTCCATGGAACAACTTTCGAAAGTTATTTCGACGGTTATTTTGTCGGGCGAACGTCATTTTTATTCGAGAACTTTGAACAGGGCCCAAAACTTAAAAATGACCGTCGTTTCTCCAAACGACCGAGAACCGACCGGGCCTTACCAACTCTTCGACGGTGATTTCTACGGTTATTTTTACAAATTCCGAGAGTCACTAAAGGGGTCAAAAACAACTCAGTCACTATCACGGTTATTTGAACAATTTTTCAGTAATTTAACGGTTATTCTGAAAGTTGACGTGGTTGCTAGGGTAAGAAGTCTTGATCTGTAATGTTTTCTGCCAGAAAAACGTGCATGCTGAACACAAAAAGGGACCAATGTTTTAGATAGTCGTTTGCCAAGAGGCCCATTAGACATATCATCGAGTAATACAGCAAGAAGTTTTTCCATTCAGATGCCTTCCATGAACTTTTGTCGGCAATCGATCGAGGTGTTCTAGTAATTTCACAAGAATGATGATAGGAATTAGTCGGTGTTCAAACTCTTCAGAATTCCTACCTAAATACCAAGATTTCTCGGAATGGATAGGGTCAAACCAAGCAGTGCCAAACATTTTTCTAACGCCCAGCAATACATTGTGCATGTAATCTGGTGGCAGTGACGATACGACACTGGAAATTGGTATCATCGTCAAGATGCTTGGACCTCTGACGCCTCGAACATATTTTTTCCTACTGTTAACTACCTGTTCAACGTCTAAATCGTAGTGTATATTTGAAGGTCTGAGACTTTCTTCCCCACGATATACGCGGGCAAACCCCTTTCTAACGGGAACACGCTCCCCTTCAAGCAGGCAATAAGAGCAGCCATGGTTGCCTTTGAACTGTACGATATTTTGAAGAGGTGCTCTAGCAACAGCATCCACGGAAGCCAAAAGAGTGTGTACTCTAACAGTTACTGGTTCCGCATCATCACCTGGTCTAGTGTACAATATGCCTTCATCGTGTAGCATTTTTAACTCATTCACAAATGGTTTCAAGAATAACTCCATACCATAAACCGCACAGCAATACATTATCGTTTCTTAATTGATATGGAAGCTCGTTAATGTATACTTGAATGGGCCACTTTAACACCTTTGATGATTTAAAAACGCGTACACCATCGGTGTTCCACTGTAAAGTGATATCATCACAGCATATGATTCTTCTGCGAATCAGTTTTTTGCACGCATTAGAATTGACCACATCACTATCGGTGTTTGTAGTTTGTCGCATGTGCTGGTGATTCTTGTCAAGTACATATATTATTTGTTCTCTCAGTGTGAAATGCAAAAAGAAATTGTTATCATGTTTGGGCTGTGGAACGTCGTGAATTCTCTGGCAAACATTACACTGCTTAGTATTTACGTTATCGCATGGAAAAAGTTCGTAGCAGTTTGGACAATAATAATAGGTCCTGACGTTTGGAAGTGGACAGCGTTATAAAATCTGATATTTTGATCGGTGCACCGGATTGGGTAAATGGGCATCAATTACTTGAATTAAATCATCCAAAGCGTAATCCGTTAGATGATGTATTGCAGCTAAACCGAGTATCAGCAGTTCACTTTCTTCTTTAGTTAAAGAACACCCAGCATAGATCGGAATCCTCACCTATGGATAATGAAAAATCTAATTGAATGAGTTCTCGTATTATAGAAAAAGAAAGACGTATAAGATAGCATGGTCAAAATTCAGCCAAATACACATAAAAGTATCAACATTAGAACTACAATTAGTTACAAACAATTCAAAATACGACTTAGCTGGGTTTAGAAAAACGGATTTGCAAATCATGGATAAATAATATTCTAAAAACACAATAAATAATGAAACTTATTGTGTTAAATGTGATGGGAACAGATTCTTACTTCTCCAAGAGGTTACTTCTCCAAGAGTGGATGTGGCGGGTTTCTATCATCTTCTAATATTCGCCCATCATCTTGACGATTTTGCAAAAAACCGTGTTCGTGGTCAGTTTCCTGTTTGGAATCATCACCTGTGTCGTGATTTTGGTTAGATAGATTTTCTAATTCGGCATCATGCTCTGAGTTATATCCATTTTCAGAGTTCCTGCTACTTTGTGAACTTCTGCTGTGACTGCCAGTGGACCGATCGGCTTGCTCATCCTCGAAATCCATAGTCTTAAATAAACGTTTCATAATTTTTATTATGAAAATTTTGATTCATTTTGAAGCGTATCCAGAAGTAATATACGACTTACGATCACTTGATCATCTACATCATCACTATCGTCTGCTACTGCTCTTGCGTTAGGTGTCGAATGCCCAGATATTTGTCTCCCTGCAAACCGATGTAGTTCATCATCTTCGTCAACTGACATGTTATTATTGTCAGAATCAGGGCCAATCATTGTTGCCTCATTCTCAAGATCACGTATATCTCGATTAGCGTGAGCATTAGGGTGTGCCATTTTTGGGCAATTTTTTTTTTCGACTCAGAAACAGGTTGTATACTTTCAGGAAGGTAAAATAAGAAGCCTGTAAAAATTTGAGCTCTTAATATTAATATTTAGATGCGCCTCATCGCGAATTTCTATTTCCCATTTAAATAACATGGGAAAAAAATTTTTTCATCTTTGGAATTTTATACGTTGGCAATGGCATATTGTTCGATGGAACGCAAAACATATTTTATAGAGAATCGCACGCTCTACAAAAAAGATGTCTTGCATTTTTTCGATAGACATAGCCATTCTGATGGTATTTGAGTTCAAAGTTCAAAATATACGAAAATTCATCTTTTTGTTAATATTATAGCGAAACTATTGACTCTGTCGAGAATCTTCGATCAACTTTTTTGTAGATTATTAAATTTACCATGAAAATTGTCTCATCCATGATTAAATTTGATTTGCCGTCTGATTTTCTCGAAGAAGATATACTTCTATGGCCGAATAACGAGAGCTATAGAGAAAATTTGGACTTTTTCACAAAATTGAAAGTAGTCAATGACGCTGCAGAACGTGGAGTGGCATTATTGGAACAATATAATGCATGTTTGACAAAGAATGAAGAGCAGTTCCAGTATTTATTACGAATAGTGAAGGAGCATCGTCGAAAATATCCGACTTGCAATAAAAAAATAATTGAATAATTATTAATGCATTGGCGAATTTTTTATACTCGGTATAGCAAGACTTACAATAATGGCAACAACAAATAAAAAAATGTTCATACTGTAATAAATTATTCAATATTTATAATTTTTCATTAATAAATTTACTTAAAAAGATTGAATGAAACATTTTTTTTTTACTATTAATGGAAATAACGAAAGATATTTTTCGTGAGTATTTTGTCGATTTTTTTTGTAACTATTTATGATAAGTACCAGCCCATTAGAACCAGTTTCGTGACAGAAGACAGGTCTCTACAGCATTGAACAATTAACAATAAATATTAATTAATCATGGATGAGACAATTTTCATGGTAAATTTAATAATCTACAAAAAAGTTGATCGAAGATTCTCAACAGAGTCAATAGTTTCGCTATAATATTAACAAAAAGATGAATTTTCGTATATTTTGAACTTTGAACTCAAATACCATCAGAATGGCTATGTCTATCGAAAAAATGCAAGACATCTTTTTTGTAGAGCGTGCGATTCTCTATAAAATATGTTTTGCGTTCCATCGAACAATATGCCATTGCCAACGTATAAAATTCCAAAGATGAAAAAATTTTTTTCCCATGTTATTTAAATGGGAAATAGAAATTCGCGATGAGGCGCATCTAAATATTAATATTAAGAGCTCAAATTTTTACAGGCTTCTTATTTTACCTTCCTGAAAGTATACAACCTGTTTCTGAGTCGAAAAAAAAAAATTGCCCAAAAATGGCACACCCTAGTGAGCATCTATGTTCTGTATAAAAAAAACATGAACTATTTCAATGCATGGTGCATTTTAAATGCAAGGACTGGCAAAACAAATCTAGTCTATGCTTTTCAGCATAAACAACTTATGAACGTTTGAGCAAACTCTGGCAGTACGTGACATACTGTCAGTAATGAAAAAAACTGTTAATCAATCCTTTTTACATATTATCGAAGAGAACCGAAGATAGATCGAACTTTCATGGCAGTTGTTGCCACGATTATATTGGAAATGATGTCTACTTTTGACATTCTTGGAATTGAAACTCTAACATTCTGTCTTGATTTTGTGTGTGGCAATTATTATATATGAGGAGATCACACAAATTTCGAGACTAGAATTCATCGCTGACAAATACGAGACTTTCATGCTAGCATAAATAAATAAGCTTTCCGTAACAGTTACACGAACCTGTTGCTCCAAATCTCGGTTCATTAACCTCTCACGTCGCAGTCGAGTACTCTTCGGAACATCACAGTCTTCATTTTCGAGGAATGATTTATACGGACCTCGTTCCATGATAATTTTTGAGTAATAATATTAATTACTTAATCTTCAAAAACACGTCGCTTACACACACGTTGCATCACAATCACACGATCCACATTCCGCGGCGGTAACAACAAATCGCCTCGATCTTTGTCGTACCACGTGGGCGCCCGGTAGCTGACGATGGTGCTGCCGTAGAGTTGAAATCGAGTCGTGTATAACATCCGGTAGAATACAATAATAGAAAACAAATTACCGCCATTTTAGTCGTGTGACGAGGTGGAAAGACCGGCCGGCGTTAGAAACCGCAGCGACCTACGTTTTGGTGAGTACATATATGTCGAAATAGTAGTAATAAAAAAGAATATTGTAAGTAGTAACATAAGAACATAATAGATACGTGTTTATCGACGAATCAATTGATCACTCATTATATCTTTTTAACTCTCATTTTCGTCCCCGCATATTCTCAAAACGCACGCAGCGAGTGAAATCGACCGTGACTTCATTCGAAAGCTGGACGATAAGAAATGCGTTTTGGTTGAATTCATCAATGAAAACAACACTGTGGCAGTTGGATTCTTAGTATGGGGCCAGTTTGACGTTCAAAAAGTCCATTGTATCATCGAAGTGAGGAGGTTAAAATGGAATGACCGAACTGCGACGTTCAACCTGCTGCAAGCATGAAGAAAAAGCTAAAAAGTGCCAATGTCAGGTGTTTATTAGACCATGCAAGTAACGATATATATATATATATATATATAAGGTCGTGAGTTTTGAGGAATGGGTGGGGATGAGTGAGTGAAAGGTTTACAAATAAAATACAAATTTCGCGAAAATAACAAACACTTGTTACGGCGTAAAAACCCTCATGGTTCAGAGGGAAAAGCCGTAACAAGCGGATTCTTTATTTATATAACTTTACTTTACAACAAAAAATAACGAAGAAATAAAGTCAATCGACTGGCAGTTGTCGGACAAATATGCACTAATTACTTACTGAGAATCTATAACGCGGACAATATTGTAGGCGCGACATGAACGATTACTACTACTATGGAATGATCATTCCGCAACCTATCGCGAGAGATCTCGTTGTACTTACTAATACCGGACTGGCGTCACAAACCAGCCGTCTAAACGCGGCGTTGAGCCACGAAGCGTGGTCAAGCCGGTCATGGGAAGCGCAGAGGATGGTCTCGACCCGCAGCACGCGCGCCCCAACGTCTTGGGGAACCAGACGCGTGATGCCCGGGCAACCAGGGTGTTGCCGCTTGCTGCGCTCGCCCTGGAACGGGTCGCGTATCAAACGTGGACACCGTTCCCCAACTATTTGCTACGGTCGCCTCGAGGCACACACTCACACACACACACAAATCGGCTAATACGCGAACTAACTTACTAGATCGCGAAAGTAATTATTATACCGCGAAGGGAAGAAGCTACAACGCAAGGGATTAGTAGTCGCTTCGCTGACCGAACGTTCAGGAGAATAATCCGCGAGGTGTCCACTCGTGGATCGCTGTCGATCGACTGTGTGGTGAATCTGCCTCTCTCCGCGCGCGTCGAGAGAACAAAAGGCCCACGTGATCGCCTGCGCGGGCCCGACGTGCGCGCGGGCCTACAGACCGCGGGCGCCTAAACGCGTGCGCTTCGACGCGACGACGAACCCGTGAGAGCGCGGTATTCAAACCGGCGATGAAAATAGTAACGGCGCGAACATCAGGCTTAGCACAGTTGCTGTAAAAGTCCTAGCATCCGGTGGTAAGTATTTATCGTATTAGTCACGTAAATTTTGATGTTCTTAATTAGCAAAAATTAGGAATCGGTTGATTAGCAGATAATGGGCGAATAAAATTCTAATTTATGTAACCAATTGAATTCAAATTCTTTTGTTTTTATTGTAGGTCTTTTACGATATGCATAGATTTCGTCATTTTTTGTACTGAATTATTTGTATCAGTTAATTGCAAAAAACTTAGTTGATCGCTAAATAATGAATAGTTACACTACCGGGGAAACCATCAATCAGTCAATGATAAACTTTGATCAACTATACAGCTTTGATTCTGAGTCCCTTATATTATTGGTCTTATAGCGATCGGTGTGCATAAAAGCCATATTTGTTGATTTGTTGAATAAATTCCAGCAGTGAGTAAATATTAACTTATGTTGCGGCTGTGTAGCTCAGATTATTACAGACTGTATTACAGTATGAATAATTTTTAAAGATAAAAGTACTTATGAAATGCACACGCGTTCAAATGATAGGATATAAATTCTGTGGATGAGGTTATATTACCATGAAAACTTCATTAACAATATATCGACTCTATCTAATGATCGATTTACAAATTCCACACTGAAACTTGAAATGTTTATAGGATAAATATACATGTCGAGAATTACATATATAGAGATAGAGAGACCGCTAAACTATTCTTTTTGGAAAGTTCATTGAGCTTGAGTTAAAGGGTGTTGCCTCATGCCAAATATTAGAAAAATGTCATTATTGTGAGGAACCAGTGGGCCTTATTAAATTGCATGTAACTGATAATTGGAATGCTTAACACAATCTGTTTCATTACTTGTAGGCTGGACTAAAATGTGTGAGCTTCAGTCGATTCTGGAAACTTACGGCGTTCTAAATCCGGATGAAAAATATCGAAGGGTGCTAAAGCAAAAGGGTGCAACGCTGCCTCAGAAAACGATGAAGATGCAACGAAACCGATTGCGAAGGTATTGATTTCTATAGGATTTTCAATTTCTTGATATCTTAAAGCATTGATCTCATACATTTCTATTATTAGACCAGTAAACAGTCCAATGCCAAAGAAATGAATCGACGGGCGAAGCTGTTGTTGCAGACAATAAAAAAACAGAAGAAAAATGCAATGCAACGAGCATTTGATGTTAGTATTTGGTTTTTTATAATTTTTAAGATGCAATCTTCCATAGGTGCAATAATTATAAATCTTATTCACAGAGTGCTAGTGATGATTCGAGTCCAGACGTTTTTTCCGCAAAGAATAAACCTGCATTAATATCAAAAATTTCAATACTAGAAGGCGAAAACAGAAAATTGCATAATATACTGCAAAAATATTCCCAATGAAGAATTGAACCCCTAAACATCACAAATACTTTTTATGATTATTCTATAGATTTACCAAAGATGAACGAAATGACTCGTAGTTTGTACAAGAACCTAGAGTTGTCCGTACAGATTTAATCGAAAACTGATATGCTGAGTAAAATGGAAATAAAGTTCCATAAATCTAGATTGAAGGGTACTCCAGATGTGGTAATTCAGCTGGACAGTCCGAAGGTATGTATCATCATGGCAAAATTAACCGATATTTGTTTATTAATCTCGAAGAACTTTCACTATTTTCGTACAGGACCCTAACATAACGAAAAAAACATTGACTACCAATATTGAGGAAACTAAACCGAGTTCGATAAGGGTTTAATAACCTATTCATTTCATTTAATCGAAATTATTCTTGTATGATTAGAAAAATTGTGTATACTTAATTGTAAATAATTTCAGAACGAGGAACTTGTCGACATTGGCGATTTAGGAGTATGGGTTCCGAAGAAATAAGTAGACAGCTGCAATGCTACTTATTTCAAAAAGTACATGTGCGATTTGTTGAGCGTTGTTTTTGGAAAGCAAGTTTTAGCTACATCGAGTATGACTGGGACAGTATCAAATATTGGTAAGAAGGCTGGCGTTAAACCAAAATCGAAGCTGGACTCACTGAAACTGGACGCAATTAAAAGGTCAGCAGTTGGTCATATTAACAAAATTAATATTACTCATTCTTCCGAGTTGTTCCGGCACAACTTGATAAATTTTTCTGTTCACAAAGACATTAAAAACGGGAGATGATTTATATTTAAATTACAAGAAAACAAATTCATATTTTGATCAAATTTCGTTAAAAGATTAATGAATTTTTTCAGCACACGCTGTCTCCAAATTTGGTCCACAGGAGGATCTGGACAAGGTATTCGCCCAGACAGTCAAGCAGAAGTGCAACAACGCACGTATTCCGCAATTTCCGGTCCCAATGTCGTCTGGGGATACGACCAAGCAAAAAAAGTTTTAATGCTTCGAGACGTAATAAGACCAAATAACCAGTTTTTGAATTTAAGTAGCACTTAAGTAGCATTTCAGTTCACTGAATGTATAAATCGCTTGCAATAAACGGAAAAAAAATGTGATACGGTAAATCAGTTTTTTGGTTATATTATTATAATTATTAAGGTTCCGACAGGTTTTTCTGTAGCAAATCGGTGACCTACAGGATACTGAACTACAGGGAATATGCAGTAATAAACTACTGGGAACTACTCGGAATAATCAGTAGTTAACTCCTGGTTCATTCAGTAGTTAACTCCTGGTAATTTCAGTAGTTAGCTACTTGCGGTTCTCAGTAGTTCTTAGTAGTGCACCAATTTAGTACCGGGCAGTAGTTCAGTAGTTATCAGTAGTTAACTACTGAATTCTTCCAGTAGTATTTTTCAGTAATTCACAGTAGTTTTTTTCGGTAAGATGATGTAATGCATATTGTTTGTCTCAGAACGCCATAGGTGCGAGTGAGATAGATCAAGCTTTTGAAAGTGTTATTTTTCGCCATGGTTAATTTTCCGATTAAAAGTCGAGAAGTACTGACCGCAGAATGTCAAGACGCACTCAGTACTCTTTGTCTTTTGCCTGAAACATCAATTGTAACCAAGAACAACGCTTTACAGTTTTCGTTTCCGACCAAGCAGATCATATTAAGGGAAAGCTGGAGTAGATTTTTTTTAACGATTTTGGTCGATATAATCGTTAATCTGGTGACGTGCATTCTCTAGAAAATAACAAATTATTTAGTTTGTAAATAATATTTACAATATGATATTTACAATTTGATACTTACAATAAGATATTTCCAGTAAAATAATTACAATTTGATATTTACAATCAAATATTTTCAATATAATATTTAAAATTATACCGTAATGTGCTATACGTTTTTGTCGTTTTCTCTGGTTCCACAGTGACCGGCAATGAGTTTGTCTTTCTCACACACGATCACTCAGTCGGTATAGCACATCACCTTAACCAGATAATCACGTAATTCCTTCACCGAGAATCCATTTGGAAAGCAAGTTTGTGTAATTAGTTTATAAAATCTGTTTTTTGAATCAGTTTAGTACATCAGTTCATAAAATCAGACAATAAATAAGTAAATCAAAGAATAAAATAGCAATTCTAGATTCAGACGTTTCTGATTTTTAAATTCGCTATTTAAGCCATTGACTATTTTGATTATTCGCTATTTTGGTCCCCATCCATATTTAAAATCATATTTTTACGGGACCGTGATTACTTGGACACCATGAATGTTGGGATAAATGGGAAGGTAATGCCAGCGAAAAAAGAGAGAAAAACGACACCGGCTTTCGAAAATATTAAACAGCTAGAGGCTACAGTGCTTGAAAACTTAGACAGCAATCAGGGAGAAATTCTATCTGGCACGAGCAATGCAGATGATAAACTCGAGAGTCCAATGAGTGGGAGTTATCAATTGGCACTATCACCCTCAACATCATCAGTACCCAATCCCGATATAATTACAATCGAGCAACAGGAGAATGGCGACTCGAAGGACACTCTGGAACAGGGACGTAAGCATACTTTTTGCCTTCACAGGCTACTGTGTTCCTCTGTTATTTTTTCAGAATGCCGATATTCGCAAAGATGCGCATTTTTGAAATTTAAATTGGGCACCGGCTTTGAAACTAGCGATCGCTGTCTCAAACTCGAGATGTGCTTCGCAGTTTCCATAAATAATATTGACCGAAAGTAGTCACATATGATAAAAAAGAATGTAAAGTAGAACCTTGCACATTGCTTCCTCATTTAATTTTGCTCTTTACACAGCAACCTCTATGAGGAAGTAACTGAATTTGGCTTCCTCATAGAGGAAGCTTTGTGAAGAGCAAAATTAAATGAGGAAGCAAAGTGCAAGGTTCTACTTTGCATCCTTGTTTTGACTAAATGAATAAATCACCGGCACATCTCATTTTGATTAGGCACAAACTTTTGTTTTACTTTATTAACTTTTGCGGAGGTTATAGCGAAAATTGCTATTTTTTCAAAAATTAAAAATGGTGTAATATTTAAATGACTTTACCGACCACCACCAAATTTGGTACACAGTAGGACTGTATGTTATTTTTCGTTGATAGATCATTTCAGTTAATTTGCTGAAATTCGACGAGATTTATAGCAAAATTTTGATTTTTTACAAAAATTCAAAATTCTATAAAATCCGAACCGCTTTACCGATTTTGTCGAAATTCAATACCAAACAGCATTTAATGTCTCTCTAGTTATAAAGAACTATTTAGCCATATCGGCGAACTTTTACGAAAGTTAGAGAGTATACGACATTTTTCAAAAAAATAAAAAATTCTATAAAATCAGTATACATAGATATATTTTCTCAAAAATTACAGCAATTGAAGAGGAATTAATACTCTACTTGCGTGCCAAATTTGAGCTCGATCTCGAAAAAAAAAATTTTTCATGAAAACAAAGCTTCCTCTATGAGGAAGCAAAATTTAATGAAAACAAAGGTGGAAGGAAAACATTACTTAGGGTAAATTTTTTTTTTTCGTAGTTACGAGAAATCAGATAGTTCCTTTACTCAAGACCATTGTGAAATTCTTGGAGAACGAATTTCGTTCCACGAATGAACCGCAAAGAGCGTCAATCTCTCCGGATCCCTCATGTCGATGACATGTTTCTCGCCCTACCACCGAACTCGTTCACCGAATACATCACCGAGACGTAAGTCTTCTGACCGCCGTACCCTTTCGCCCTATCTGTCAGCGAGTTACCGGTCTCCCAAGCGACTTTGCCGTTCGCCCAATAGGTCGACGGACCGGAAGATGTCACGGTCTTCCTATCGGAGTATGAATTTCAGAAGGAACGACCGACAAGAGGAATTCTCGAGACAAAGGTGAGACGGTACTTCGAATACTCTCGTGTATATAATAGGGGCTCACTTATTTGCTACTGTGTTTTCCGGAACGGTTTCCCGGGGAAAAATTTACTCAAATAGCAATGCGACCATTAGAGCAACAAGTAAATTTGGTATAAATGTTTTCAAAAAACATTACGGCCATTCCAAAAATAAATTTTGAAAACATCTCGCAAGATATATCACCATTTTTTGTATCCGTGTTGTAACCGGTATCGAGTAGCTTCTGTTTTATTTCTTATAACTGACCTTGTAACTAACTTTAAGGAAAAAATTCCTAGCGGTTTTGACACCTTTAACCAACGTTTTAACTGGTCATTTATTGGTCAAAATAATTCATACTATTAACGTTAACATGCTACTGGAGTGAACATTGGTTGGTAAAAAATACGCCGTACCGTAGAATCGACTATTCGTCGTAAATACATTACGTACCTGCTTCAAATTTGACAGAGACGTTATATAAATATAAATAGCTTGTTGCCTGGCCGAATTGCAGTAAAAAATGTATAGGAAATAGCAAGAATCATATATTTTAGAAGGTTCTGGTGACATTTCGAGTAGCCATATTGATTTTTGAGAGGTTCAGAAATATACTATTATTATCGTCCAAACTCTTTCGAATGTAATTTCTAGATATGGTGATGTAGGACTAGATAGGTGGTGTTGACAATTACGATTCTCTTTAATTTTCAAGCGATTTTATTCGAAATTCGAACGGATGCCGATGCGCCTATGTTGATATTGTAATCCTGTGCGATTTGAAACATATTTGTAATATATTAACACTGTAGTTAATAAACTAAGAAACCGAACCTTTCTACCGACCAATGTCGGTAAGAAACAAATCTATTCCAGCATTCCCTTAAGCGTTATGGCTATTTGAGGAAAAAAGTGAATTTTGAACAAATGTCTTCAAATTATACTGGCCATAATGGAAAAGTTAATGTGGACCAAATGTCTTCAAAAAGCGTAGTGGCCATTCGAGGAAAAAAGTGAATTCCGACGAAATGTCCTCAAACCCTTTACCACTTTTCACACTTGCGACCACAGCATCAATAACATCTGAATTATTAACTGCTAAAGATATTTTCACATGATATTATCGTGAGGACACGCAGATTGTACTATTGAATTTTCCAAATTTTCGTACATTTATAGAAGTGTAATGTAATTTGGAGGATATCAATTTCTTTATGGATTTGGATTTTTGGACTTTTCTATAGATTGAACTTGAACTGGGCACAGGAGTTATCGTTTCAAAATCATACTTGAAATACGGCGTGAAGATATTTTCGTCTCGTCCATCTGAAATAGTGCGACGGTTGATGTTGTACATCGTGGGAGCACATAAATTGAAAGAGATGACAGCGAAAGGGACAAAACAAAAGAGGGGAATTCCGTCCGACGTTTTGGGAGCTGTGAAATGTGAGAATTAGATTAACTTATACGCATGAACCGTAATCACTCTTCTCTTAGCTAAAGCTATAATGTTGATCTTCCGAAAAGTTGTAAATCACATATTAAATTCCGAATAACATTGTACATATCTGCAATTATGAAAAAATATTTATCGTGGTAGGTGAAATTTTTCGAAGGTTAATAAACAGTGATACACCGCTCGGAATTTCGTCGCCCAATGTTAAATGTCTATAGGACTGTCTCTCTCGGACCTTTTTGTTTTTCGATTCTCCTGATCAAACGGCTTTAAGTTTCGAAAAGCCCAAAGCTTAGCGCAATTCTCTAATACTACCGTACATTCTATCAAAATTGGAGCTCTTGTTGCCGAGTACTTCAGACGAAAATAGGTTTCAAAATTTTCAGCTGTGGTGGAAAGTAATGGGGGTAGTATCACTGCCTTTTAAAGCGGTCTCAGTGCACACAGTTGTATTGTGGCAATGTAACAGTTAGGTAACCTAACACAACAAGTAATATTTCCTGGGCGTTAAAAAAATCTGAATTACAAATTGTGACTCAGCAGTATAACATTATTATATTATGTGGTTATATAACCGTAAATAAAATAAGAAATTAAATTAAAACATTTAACTAACTAAATATACTATATAACTAAATGTAAATTGCTCTTAAAATTTGTAAAAAATATACTAAATAACTAAATGTAAATTGCTCTTAAAATTTGTTAAAAAATTCTTCGAAGTCTAAGGTATATAGAAATGTTTAAGCGATAACGTACCGTGCAAAGGTTCTTATACACATCAAAATTTTTCCAATTTTTATTTTGACAAAAATTAACAAAAATAGAAGCGTAGTCCAGCATATTTTGGGCCTAAGTTTACCAATATTGATATCTGATATAGGATCTATGAGAATTTTCTCAGATTATAAAAAATGGCCTTCAGTTATAAATAATCATGAGTATATAAATTGTTTTTAAAAAATATAATTAAAATTCTGTTTCCTGGTGAAAGATAGAACAAAAACATAAAAAAATCAGGATCAAAATCCAGGAGGTCGAGGGTCAGACCCAGATCGAGGTATGTCTCATATATAACAGCCAAAAGATGAAATTATTAAAAAATTCTCAGTTTGAAACCGTGTAAGTTGTGCCACGTGCCGTCGAATGCTGCAATTCTATTGCTCGAAGTTTTGATGAGAAAAATAATCACAGTAATTCTGTAAATTATCGTCGGATAAACATGTGGAGAAGTCCCGAAATCGGGTTTTAGAATATAGAAGTGAAATAGACTTAGAATACGACCGAAGTTTATCGTTTCTCAGAAAATGATGACTTCAGAGAACTTTTCAGAGAAATTTCAGTCCATCCATCCCGGATGTTGAGACTCCGCCCCAGATATCCGCCCGGACTCCATCCGGGACTAGTTTTTTCTGCGCGGGAAGTGAGTCCAGAAGGCAGCGTGTTGTGGTCAAATTCTTACGTCACACCGTCGGTATGATTCGATGGTGGGATTTATCAACATCAACACTTCACATTGTTGCTATGTTGCGACCTCCTGCAGTGGTGCTTCCATTGAGCAAATATACCGGTACTCTACGGTGGCGCAGCTTCCTATGTATATGGCATTGGCGAGCAAATAAGTGCGCCGATCAGCTGAAACGACGATATATGGAGTCGAGGGCACCGCGTGTGCTGACGAGCTTTGGTTAATTCCGATCTGGAGAACCGGCCATGAATGCATTTAATACATATTGTAGGTTGTTTGTTCCAACAGGGGAATATGGACCACAATCAAGATTCTGCCCTTGTGGAACACCAAGGCAGTTCGAGCTATACGAGATAACGATTCCCCGCGATAGGGCCTATTGGGGTCTCTCGCTCGCGCGCAGGTGTCGAGCAATTGCAGCATCTCGCTTTCACCCGCAGTTGCTACCTCTGCCAATTGGGGGAAATTGGTACAATACGGTTCACGTAATAATCTACCATTTGGGCTATTTCCTGCAGTTTTGCAAATATTTATATTTATACAGTCCTGCTTATGTTTATCGAAGGAACTTTGAGATTGGAAGTGCTTCAAGCATCTGTCGCATAGAAATTTACGTGTTTTATGCTTAAACAATTGGAAACGCAGCAGTCTAGACAGATTTTCTATCCACACAAAGTGAGAAATTGCTTGATAATCATCATTACCATCATCAACCTCCGTGCTAATATCACTATTAATCGTAAGGAGATGAATCATAGGTTCATCTGAAGTATTGTTACTTAAATAAACAGGCACTATCTTACTGAAACCTCTTTCTGCATTTTCTATACCGTAAACATTAATTGTTAATCCATTTATCCCCTCAAATTTCGGGATATCTCTCAGACGAATTGGAAAATATATATCTTCCTACCAGCCGTTTGAGAACGAAATCTCTCGCGACAAATTTATAGACGATCGACAGCGAAGCAGGATAGCTCAGCGTCGCTCAGCCTTGCTACCACGGTAGAGGGGAGTGGGCAAGTCCAACGCGTAAAGGAGAAACTCAGAAACTTTCCTCGATGTGAGAACTCATAAAATCTAATTTATTTAACTCAACAAAGCAATTTTTAAAGGAAGAAAGCGAGGTCGCAAAGCAAAATATCACCCCTTTAATCGAGTTCTCAATTCCGAACTAACATTGTGATAAGGGAGTTAACAAATTATTTCATCGAACAGACTCGATCATCCCTTCCGTTGCACACAATACTTCATTTGACTCTTAAAGACGCTCGATAATTCAACTTCCTAGGTTGCAAACGTTAATTTCTTTCGAGAATTCGCCAGTGAGAACTTAGCTCGAGAACTTCGTTTCTCACGGTTCAATGATGACCTTGATAATGACCGTTAACATGATATTGACCGAAGAAGTTATCGTAACGCCGGACTTTGACACGGATTTCTTCTAACAATATTAATTATTCAAAATAAATAAATTGATAAGGCGATCAGGAACTCTACTTAAGACACTAACTCTACGACTATGACAATTGGTAATTAATTTTACTAATTTTCCCCGTATCGAAATTTGATGGACCGCGCACGAAAACTGCCGTCAATACGATATCGCATCGGATTTGCCCTATCCAACCTCTAGTCTCAAACCAGACACGAACGACGGTCTTACCGGATTTGTTGCAGTACCTGAAGTCCCTCGAGATCAACTCGCCCAGAGATTCAGCATCGCGTTTGGAAAGGTGTCGATACTCTCGCTTAACGAAATGCACTAATCGGCAACGACGTGGTCCTTCCTCCTCGGGATCCTACGCTTGAGTCCTCGAGACTCCGACGCTCTCGCGCTTGCTAATCGTGCTCCCCACCCTTACGCCTAACCGAATTCCCGCCTTCTCGAACATTCCGAATTTCGAATAACCCTCGAACCTCGCGACAATGCGAGGCCGGACGTGTTCGGAAAATGTAACGCCGACGCAACGAAATCTTGCGACGCGGTACAACCACTAGCGAGTGCTAAAGGCGAGAATGATGGTCCAGCGATGCGGAGAAAGATGCAGCCTCAAGAGATGTACATACGAAGCTGCAGGCCGAGCCTCGCTTGTTTTCTACGGGCGATGGCCCGGTATGGACTTGAACGTCGATCGTAGTAGAGAGGCTAGTGTCTCTCGCTGGCCGTTGAACGTCGGTAGCGTATCGCCCGCTGCGTTGCTTTCGAATCCCGTACCGTGGAGATTGGCGACGACCGTCGCTCGCGCGGAAGAACATTCGTCCTTCCAAAAATAAAATAAAACAATGAGGAAAATTAGTAATAAGAAATGAATAATTCCTATTCCCCAATACTCGTGTCTGATCGCCTTGTATGGACTCGTCGCGGGAGGAAAGGCGTCGCTTCTCGCGCCGAACGGTGCAAGAGCTTGAAATTAAGCTCTTTTTTGATGAGTTAGAAAACCCCGTTACAGTGGATAATTGATATTGTTGTCTGAATTCGAGTTTTTTGTCCTGCAGGAAGTTGGACTGTCTTCAGAATTCTATTATAGAGTTTGATGTCTCGGTTGCACCAATTTATCCACTCGTGAACTGGTTGATTGGGAGCGTTTTTATAAGCATAGTTTATAATGCTAAGAACTCTTAAACACGCTTGCGAATCCATTTAGTTCTATATTGTAGCTCAAATGCAATCATCAAATAAGCACAGCTTAATTTCTGCAAACTTATTTATAAGGTGCCTCTAGAGACCCTACTAAAAACTTTGGAAGATAAAAATAAGAATTGTCGTCAGTGGAGGGTTGTAAGAGGACTACAATTCCAAGATCTATTTGTGACCATAGACAGATAAAGAATTCTGAGTATTGTTTTTCATTTGACCAGCGTCATACAGAACAGTCTGGAACTACCATGATCCCTATAAAGGGATGATCGTCTACTCATCGGGCTCAGTTAGCTTCACCGCATTCAAACAAGTACAAATATCAACCGGATTGTCTTGAGTAATTACCAGACAAGCATGGATCACGAAAAAATCAACAAGGTCGCCCGCATGAATGACTTCTTGTCCACAAAGAAAATCGCTGAATTGGAGACAAACAAGAATTATCAAGTGACAGTATTCAAGACGGCTCATACGAAATTTGATCCAAGGTTGATGGTTGTACTTGATGGAAAATTCATGGTTTTCCTACCAACGAGAGTTTTCAAGGTATTTCTGGATGATGCAGATTACCTTTCTCGGTACCAAACTGCTGCTGCACAGAATTCTCTATACCTGCCTTTCCTCGGTGGTCAATACAACCAGTGCGAATTTCCTTCGAGTGGAAATGTTCTGTAACATTTTTATATGATACTATGAATATAACTATACACTACGAATTGTCAAATATATTCTTTGACGGTTTAACTAATTATAAGGGTCGAATTGAAAGTTCAGACTTTGTTGGCGTTACCCAGGATGCACCACGTGGAGATCAAGGCTGATTTGCATGCCTTGTGCTAAAAACAAAAAGAAAAAAACAATAGCGCGTGTGGCACCGACCCTTACAGTAGATGTTTAATGTTTCCACCGTTAACATGCAGGCAAAACTGGATTCACCTATGAAAATTGTCAATAACTCTTCGGAGAACTTGTGGAGTGATGCGTGCGATTTCTACCGTGATACGTTGCTGTAAATCGTCTGGTGTGGTCAGTCTGTTTCTGTAAACAACGTCCTTAATGAAACCCCATAGGTAGAAATCAAAAGGTGGAAGATCCGGCGATCGCGGAGGCCACAAAATGTAATCGTCCAATCTAACGGTTTGGAAAGGAAATGTTCAGGTGATCCGTTACGAGTCGAGCGAAATGAGGCGGAGTACCATCCTGCTGGAACCACATCAATGTTGTTTGTAAGTTCACGTTCTCAATAAGGATTGGCAGTTGAGTACGCAGGAATTCCAGATAATTCTGCCTGGTGACATTACCGTTGGCAAAGTATGGGCCTATCACTTCCCCGTCAACAACGCCGCACCACGCATTCACTTTCCATCGATGTTGATGATCGACGTGTTGAGTCCAGTGAGGATTGACCCTCGACCAATAATGACAGCTAGGTCGATTCGATGACCCAGTACTCTGAAATGTTGCCTCGTCACTGAAAGGAGCCCAGTTGCAGAAATCGACCCTTTGTTGCCTATCTTGCGCCGATAATGTTTGAGTCAGCGTTACGTGATACGGGTGATAGCGGTCAGATCGCAGAATTCTCTGTGCTGTGCTTCGTGGTATACCCAAATCCTGTTCAATACCTCTCAAACTAATGTGAGGATTTATGTGAATCAAAGCCGACGTGGCGACGGCTCGTAGATTATTAGGATTGTTACCTTGTTGTTCTGGCTGTTGTCGTCGAAAAATCCTTCCTCTTTAATACTTTCGTTCAATTTTGCGAATAACTGCAGCTGAAGGAAAATATAGACTATTACGGTACCGCTCGCGATATGCTCGTGCTGTGGCTCGATACACTCCTCTACACAACTCTAAAACCAGTAAAATATCGATGATTTGACTAGCTGAATTCATCCTGACTCGACTCGAATTGAATTGAAACTGATCAAAGTGAAAGAATCCTCAACCCAGCAGGAAAATATTCTGTTCATTGTTTTGATTTGGTAATTTCGGTTAATAAACAGATCGGAAGAACGATCATCAACACAAAACTGCGCCAGAAATGTTTGTAATTTCGATTTGATTGAAGAATTCGTTTTTATCGTATTTCTCGAGTGAAATCATAGAAAATAACATGGATTATGAGGTTTTTGAAAAAAATTCGTCAAGAGGAACAACATTCATTGGGGTGAAAAATGCGGTTGCCATTTAAGAAAAATGACTTTGAGCTTGCGGCTTGCAAGCACGACCCTGCAAGCTCAAAATTACTGTCCTCAAAATGAAAATCCTTTAGGAGATATTCAGCCATACTGTTTCAAATGGGACACCCTGTAGTAATGCCAATAATAGTATATTACACTACAAGGGCAGAAAGTTGGACATTCCTGCACTGCACGCGATATCGCGCAGTTCAGGGCTTTCAAATTTCTGCCCATGTGGTGATTACTATTTTTCTTTATAACCGGTTGAAAGTACGAAAAAATAAAAAATAAAAGATAAATTGCATGCATTGATGGCTGCCCGACATTTCGCTCGTGCTGCTGGTCGACGGGGCAGGCATCAAATAATGAAGAAAGGCAAATATAATAACAGTTAAACAAAAAATTCCTGAAGCTTGTCAACATTGTAAAAATGTCCGGTTCTAAATTTTAATTCCACCTCTGCATTTAAATTTCTTGATACTTTTTCCTCGTCCTTTGATTCTTCTGATGAGGATGTTTCGTTCATTTCTCTATTTTGTTAATTATTTCTCACTGAGAGGTTATGGATAACTTCCTATTCGTAAAAGTAATAAAAACAATCGAGTGAGCGACCGCGATTGCTGACTGGCGGCCGCCTCGTGTATCGATGTCAGTGTATTAGTAACTTCTTTCTGCCCTGTATAGCAGACTGCATGAGTGTCTCTAGCAACGCTTAAATGTTAGAGTTTCTACTTCACAGTCGAAGCCGAAAGCACATACTTTCGGCCCGTTATAAAGAAAATTAATTTTTAAAGCATGTTTTGTAAGGTTTTCTATTTCTGTTTATCCCATAAATACGTCATGTGAGCGTTTCTTATGGTGTATAGTGATGGCATATATATGTATATATATGTGATGGATGTGTAATCGTAATATTGCTTATACATCTTAGATGCACAGATTTAGTTATTTTTGCTGTCAAACGTAGGGTCCTATAAGAATAAGAACTAATTCAATGTTTTTATTTTTTAGAAAAATATTAAATAGATTGTATTACTATATTATTACGGAATAAGCCAGTCCTGTTATCAAGTGACTTCAGAACGATAACAATACGTATTGTAACCCGTAATGTTTTATAGGAGCTATTACAACAAGGCCCATGGGTCACCACTTTACGATATTTTATGAGAGTGACACGTATATTCTCGGATCCATTTCTTTCCGAGTACGCAAATACTAATGAACTAATTTGCATATGCAATGAAATAAGCACCTTTATTGAAGATATTTATGGCAATAAAAATACAATGTCCGATATAAGTGATTGCCGTAAAAAAATATGTGAATGTCGTTCTATTTTCATCACGTCAGACAGAATGATATAAATTTAGAAAGTGAAAATAAACTGTGTAATCATATTATCTGGCTGGCCGAGTCAGCTAAGACGCAGCGCAACATCTCCATCCGTAGGATTCCTGCTTTGATTCCCGTCAAAGTACAAAAATATAAATATGTTTTTCTTTTCAGCAATTAATGTACACCATTATGTAGAGAAAGACGTAATATGTAATTAAATATATCAAATTTATAAATTTAATAAGGATAATGAAACAAATTCAGGTTTTCTCAAGAGTTGGGGAAACTAACAAATCGCTATTGCTTTGAGAAAATCGATGGAAGTAAATAATGAGAGAATGGTATCGTGTACTGGACCCGAAAGAGAGGTTTTTGGATAGAAGGAATAAACCTCAGATATCCGTTTTAAGCATCAAGGCAGGATATTTAATTCATCATCGGTTTAATGTTCAAGAATGATGAGAGATGGTTCTAAATAGAGAGATCGAGTTATAGGCAATAAGCTCTTGAACTCGAGTTGCTCACATATAACAGGAGGTTTATGCGGGAGTATCCCGAGAATGTAAACAAATGACTCGAAAATTCACGTGAGAGAACTGGCGTCATCACGCGGAGCGTCTACGCTCATGTGCAAGTGAATTTAATAAAAGCGTGCTCGCTCTGTTGGCACACTCGCCTTATTTCAATGATCGTGGGTTTTTAAGGGTTCCTCAGAATACTATTTCACGATACTAGATTCATTACAGGAACATTTCTAGGATGTAATTTCACGGCTATCGCAATTCTTTATCGATATTTTTATCCGTCAGAAAAAAAGAGGACTGTTCATGAGGGAAAGAATGACGACAAGGATAGGTTATTCATGCAAATCTAGAATCTGATTGCTCAAAGTGAGACAGAAATATACTAGCTTCCAATACGCGTTTTACTTGATTCTATTGTGACAATTATAGTCGATATTATAATTGTGCGAGAGAGATAGACAGAGTCTGTGTCTGTGAGTCGGATAATTGTGTTGATAGTCGGTGAGCGGGGCGGCCGCTATACTCGTATACCTGAAAATGCGTGACGCGGGCAAGTGTTGGTGTGATACCAAGGACTGCGCGCATATACAGGTGAGGAGCAGTGTTTATATTAGTTTTTCTACAGGGACCGTCAATCGACGGAGCCTGGCGATTGACTTCGGTCCCTGTCTTACAAGTCGAGGGACATACGAAATACTCATCGACTTCCAAGAAGATTTGCGAAGATGAGGCAAAGGAAAGACGGATATACCAGTGTCGTTTGCAATAACGAGGCTGATATTTCAAAATAGTGGAGTTTTCGGGGCGGGTAGACGTCGTCGCAATAACGAGGCCTACAAGAAGCGTGGAACCATGCGGTTTTTTGGTAACGTTTAAAGGAGTAGGTATCAATGTTGAGGCCTATAAAAAAGATTGGACGATGGGTTGTAGGTATAATGCAATATTGAGGCCTATAAAAAAGATTGGACGATGGGTTGCAGGTGTCAATGCAATATTGAGGCCTACGGGATTTTTTAAAGGTGGATTTTAGATGGACGATATTCTTATGAATATTTTACGGAACATTAAGGATAGAAAACTAGAGAAGGAAACTGTGGGTGTTAGTGCAAGACTAAGGCCACACAGGAGCTGGGCGTGCTCACGGGAAAAACCGAATGTGTTAGTGCGATACTAAGGCAATCGGGCGATCTGGGCTGTGCTCAAGGAACTCTTACTAGTGTCAATGCGATATTGAGCCCTGTTTGAGACGGAGATTATTCTAAATGTTACTAGATAGGTCTTTCAGGTGCGAAAGGTAGATAAATAATGAGTCACGAGTCGTGCGAGTGGTCGGCTTTTATACCGAATGCCCCACTACTCGGGAGGCTGTTTGGTACTATCCGCTCGGTGCTTGAGCGATTCAAATTTCTCATCTTCGATGGGGCGAGGATCCTCGCTAGCCGTTACGGTTCGGTGCGCACGGTTGAGCGTTCGAATGAACGTTATCCGCGAGTTTCTCGTCTTGGGTACGGCGTTCCGTTACAATAAATATGTTTTTGTTTTCAGCAATTAATGTACACCATTATGTAGAAAAAGACGTAATATGTAATTAAATATATCAAATTGATCAATTTAATAAGGACAAAATTATATTTTTTAATTGATTTTTTAAAAATTATTTTAGTAGGGGCTTAATAATGCAGCCTTTATAGGCCCTAACGGGAAAACTCATACAGGCCTCGCATTTTGAAGGTAGGCCAGCTTACTAGGACTGTGTGATAATTTCCATACTGGACGTCTGACAGAATACAATAAATCTACTGCTATTACGGGCAGTGGCGGTAGAATCGTGCATTTAGATAACAAGTGTTAGTGATTTTGTTTTTGTTATACATTTTACGGGATCTACTCTTATTATTATCATGATTGTAATGCTCAAAACTATTTTCTCGAGCAATTTTTAATAAAGTAACTTTGCAACAGGGATTAAAAGAGGGGTGTGTGAGTGGGTGGGTTAGCTGCCAACATCATATTTCGTATAACAGCACCACGTTCAACGCATTTCCCTTCTATTACGACTTTTTTCCATTATTTCACTCGACGCTGTGTCGGTGGCCGTGGGTCGTGATTCAATCTAATCGGACTCGCGGCTCTGTGCACTATTCGTACTCACTCGGTGCGCGGGGTTTGTGGGGTTTGAGTAGAAGTACTGTTGAACCAGGGGATCGAGGAGGAAGAGAGGAACGAGGGGCGAGCGGTGCGCTGCCGCGTCGGCGGCGGCTGGCAATATTTTAGCAGAGTTATTACCGAGTTATTCCGGAATTGATGGCCGCCGCGTAAATCATCCCGTCAGGATTGATGTACGAACCTACAGTTCTACCTATATACGTACACGGCCCACAGGGTCCCACTTTTTGTGTACCACTCTGCTCCTTCTTCCCGTCCTTCCGCTCGTCTCTTCTTGCATTCTTGTCTTATTGTCCTTCGACTAAGTATCAGCATCACGTACAGCAAAAGTAATAGCAGGGAGAAAAGCAGCAGCTGGTAGTCTCCTTCACATCGAGTAATTTTCTAAATAAGAAAACGTTCCAAACCCAACTAATGACGTTTCCTTTGTATCTCTTCATGTGTGGTATTCTTTTAAAAGTAATTGAACAATCAGGATCATTTTCAATGCTTTAGTCATTGAATGAAAAAAGGAATATAGGAATGCGAGGTGGAATTTATGCATGATGGTTTGGCATTTAGAATGTTAAATATGTCACGTTTTTGTTCGTTATTCATCCAGTCAGAAATATTCATGATCCTTATACATACTCATTCTTTTTTTTTGTTTCGACACACAAAGAAGCGTTGGCTCAGATACCTATTTTTTATCTCCTTCTGCAATTGTTCGTAGAAATAAACACATGAACATAATGAATATTGTACTTGTAACGGGGTAGCATTGCATATAAGAAGACGATTCGAAAAAGAGAGAAGCATAAGTGACATTAGCGCAGTGGTTTGCGCTCTGACTTAGGAATGAACATTCCGGATTCGATCCCCGGAGATCACCATATCTTTTCTCTCTTCGATACTTCGGCAATGCATCCACACTACCATCCTACACACATCCCCGAATTCTCGGCCCAACCGTTACACACTGTAGAAAATAAAAGCGATTTTCATATCCCAGAATGTATGAAATTTTAATCCCCGGTATATGACATAGAAAATAATATAAATTGAGTGGTATATAAATCATCTGTATACGAAATTCAGTAACAAAGAATCAATTTTCATATAATCACCATTTGGAATAATAATTCTTTTATACTACAACAGCTATTCATAAAGCCGTGTATTGAAAATAACGTAAAAGCTGGCAAATTTTGTGTCTGATCAAACATTTAATATACAGTAGACTCCTGATTAACCGGGGTGCTCGGGACCGAAGAATCTCTGGATAATCAAAATCCCGGTTAATCCGAAATAAACAGCTGAAGTGTATATTTCAAAATTTATTGATGTTATAACTCTATTTTTACTTGTACAAGGCGATTTGGTACAAATTTCACTCGATGATTGACTAGTGTAACTAGCATGTAAAGATTTTCTTTCTTAAAAATATTATCGTTACATAGATCAGGCTTTTTTTAAGTAATCTGGCAATTTCATTTGTTTTTTTCACTTCTTCCGATTTTCGTCTTCACCAGTTCGCTCAACCGTGACAGATCGCACGAGGATCGCCCACGTGCTGGGCTAAGAGAATAATCTCAAGATTAATCACGCACGGCTAATCTGCTTCATGGTTAATTCGACCCCGGTTGATCGGGAGTGCAATTTTATATTGAAAGTAGTCTTTCATTATTATTAAATTTTTATGAGAGAGAGAGAGAGAGAGTTGTTTATTTACATCACGTTAACGCTTCCAGGCGCACGGCCAACAGAGTAACACGAATCTTCAAATGTACAGCATTGATTACGAAAAGGCAAAGGTCCTTGTGAGAAGACTTCACAAACATTCTTCTTTCCGCTGGGCAGTACAATGTCGTCACGACATCGATAATTCTTTGATAATATGAAAATATAATTCCAAAATGGAACACCAAGTCACATCTACATTTTTCGAGACCATAAAACCGTTCTCGTGACCATCCCATACAGTGATTACATAGTCACAGAAATCATTTGCTTAATTGGAATCAACGCATTATTGGCTCAATCACCCGTGACGTATGAGTTAAGTACAGTAAAATGCTTACCTCAGACCCACCAGAAATAAGTACAACTTTCATCTCGAGTCGCTCAACAGCATTTAAAGTTCGACCAAAATATTTTTATTGCCACTCAACTTCATAGAGTTGTTCCCTCAGAGATATGGGTTCTATTGCCTGAACGATTAAGAATTTGTATCAATTGCGATTTCGATCGGACAATGAAATATTTGCCAACCTCTGTGCGAGGTGGTCAGGATTAGAAGTTTTTTTTCCGTGTATTTACAGACCGCAGTCTTAAAGCTAACGCAGAATTTATTTAAATCTTCTGCGTGCATATAAAATTACTATACCCTGCATATTAAAAAACCGATCAACTGTTGTTAAAAATTTAATAACTTAACCAGTTCATTGAAATATCAAAATCATTGAAATTTCATGGCACAACATCCAATATGAGTATCCAAAGCCTCGTTGGCATATTCAATGTTCTTATACCGATTTCCAATGTATTGGACATTAACAACCACATAATAATTTTCAGTACCAGTAACTTGTGGTTTTAAAGGAGATAGTAAGGATTTGATACTCCGTACGAAATCTCGTCGAGCGGCCGCGAAATAGTATAATGTCTGGTTGGGTTATGAGCTTCTACAATATAGATTTCATACTGCGGCCACGTTAAAACCCATAGAGACAATCTCAAAATCATTCTAGAATCAAATCAAGCCATCGGACTCCACACGGAGAGAAATAGATACTACACGGAAAGATATAGATATTGAGATTTTAGCAATCCAGTATTCTAAACAATTTGATGTGATCTATAAGTATCCAGATAGTATCAGGTATTACGAAGCATACCATCCTTACCATACGAAATTGTGTCCAAGGTAATCCAGTTATTGTAAATATTTTATGCAATGATAAGGATATAGATAGTAAGGATTCGGTTGCGCAATTGCTGTAAATAGTATCACCGGATTATAATACCTTTTTGAGATGTTATTATTATTAAAGTAAATACTATATCCATTGTAAATTTATATACCAACAACCAGTATCTGCGTAGTAACACGCAGAATACGGCCTGTAGTATATATGGATACAAAATATGACAGTCCGAAATGTAACAGATACTAACCATGCGATTGTACATTAGAATTTGGATTAGCATACTTCTTACTTTCCTTCCATACTACTGCATACACCTTATATCAGTATAATTTTTACTATCCTGATATACTGAATATGATGACAACATTTTTAACGATTTATGTTGTGACGTGATTTCCAAAAAATCACAAGGGCTTTTGTTATAGGTTAGTACTGTGTTTAAGGGGATCCTGGACTGGGCGATTTCGTAATATACACTATTCATCGTAAATATGCTGTAAATATACTTGAAATCTTGCAGGGATGTAATAAAAACCTTCACGCTTCGGCTTCCGGTCAGATTTGACACATTCAAGCTCCAGAAACGTTTATATCTTACTTCAACGAATCTTTGAACATCTCGAGTGGCCGTATTGGCTCTTGATTGGTTCAGTAATATACGTTTTTTAAAACATTTGCTTTATGACTTGAACGGTAATTCGACCGATCGCCGAAGCATAAAGTTTTTTATTATCTCCGTGCAAAAGTTGAAGTATATTTGTAGTATATTTACGATGAATAGTGTATACTATAAATCGCCTAATCGACTTCAACATCCCCTTAAGCGTTTTCGAGATGCTTCTCCCCGAACTTACCGTTTGATTTTGGTTGAGAATTTTTATGTTTGAGGTTTTTCTCGTTTTGGGAAGTTAAAGGAGAACGGTGCATTCCAATCTGTCGCCAGGACGAGAGCTCAACGAAACGAGCAGCTCGGCAGATGGGAGTTACCGATACGAGTTCTTGCAATTAGTTGTAAACCGGTGCAAATCCGGCGCTCTATGGTGAAAGTGCATCGCGTTGGAGAACGGGTGGAGTTTTGTTGTTAAGTTTGGCATAGAATAGAGCATTCTGATGCATTATGGATGTGAAGTATAGGCCCGTTTTCGCGTGAAGCACTAAGGGAGGCGATTGCGTAGATTTCGAAGATTGTTACCGGCATGATTTGCTCTCTCGATACAGTAACGAAATAATTCGAGGGAGAAGGCAGTATTTCTCGGGTAGGAGATTTCGGGAGACACTGAATGGTGATAATGTTGAGCTATCGCAGATTACTCGAAATAATTAGTCTTGCTCGGGATGCCGCCGAGGTGACTGAGTTCTGACTTAAGCTCCCATGTTGACGGTTTTTCTGCCGATCTCGTCGCATCGATTGTTCGGCTCCCGCACTTAGCGTATACAGTGTATAGCGTACGCTACAAGTTCTCATTTGCTATGAATTTTATTCAAAATATCAAATCAGTGGTTTTAAAAAATACTGAGTGCAGTTCAGTGCATCATGTTTTCGGTATTCTTCGTTGGAATATAGTTCTCGCTCCTCAATTGATCAGAAATAATTCTGGTGAGTCGTGTCCGTTTAATAAATTATTCAATCGATTATTGCGATTAAAGATCCCGAACTGCTGAATATTCGGGCAGCTAACGATGAGTGGAGGATAGGCGCGCGTTGCTCTGCAACTCGCCGATACCGTTCGCGATTTCGATGCGTTACGCTGGCTCTCGCTCATTAATTCGATAATTAAATTTATTGTAATTACTCCCGAATATTTTTGAAGAATATTAACTCCCGCGAGTGCATCCAGTTGCGTTTGTTAATTTTACGCGACCTCAAAAATTGACTCAACTACAGTTGTGTTTGGTTTTGTTCTTGATCGTCAGTGTTACCTCGAACTTTCGATCTTCATGGGAACCGAGCCGGCTCAAGTTGATTTCTAGGGCATATCTTCGTTCTTTAATAACGGTGAACCAAAAATTAGCTGGCGCCCACCAGGTCTGCAGATGCGCGAACGAGGGTGGACGTTCGAACGTGTCAGTATCGTATTGAAGTTCCCCTATAAAATACCGTTATCGAATGTGCTCACGAAAAATACGTTACAATGTTTACAGAAAAGAAGATTCTTGATGCTACCTATGGTGGATTGAGAGAAACTTCACGCTTGACTGTCAACTTATTAAAAACAACGCATGAGAGTGGTCTGAAAATTCAGTTTTCATATAAATTTTACCAACATTAAAAGTAAGTGAAAATGTAACCTCAATTTCGCGAATACACCGAACAGTAATATTGTAGTCACTTTATTGCATAGTACGGGTCAGTATAATTATTTTTCTGGTAAACATTGATATACTATAGACGCTTCGGAAGTAGTTGACATGTCGTAGCGGCATCGCGAAGCGACAGTCGTCGTATTTACTGTTATTTACTGTTACTTTAAAAACTTTTCTGTTGTTGATACTCAATAGTACTGTTGTGCCCCGACACCACGATTCTCTCGGTAGTAGTAGTATTGCCTAATAATCGTGGTATGCATGCGGCAGCAAGCGAGCTGCAAGCGGGTCGACGAGCGAACGAGCGATGGCCGCCTTACCAAACGTACAGCTGAGTCAACATTTTGCAACCGATGCATTTTCGTACCACATAACATATGTTACATGTGATACTTAATGCATCTTCTTCGAGATAGTAAATAATCAATAATAAATATTGATTAATTAAATGCTTAGGTGGCTGCTCTCTTACGACTATATAAGGTCCGGAGAGCAGACACTCGGCAGTCTCGATAGACTCCTGGAACTGTACCATTGGTCCCGGTAATGATGCGAAGCAAATGAATCTTACCCATAATATACATAAGAGTATATTATCTGGAGTGTAATTATCAAGCGTGTAAAAGTATTTATTTGTTATAAGAAATTATTCCTTATTATATCCATTCGCATATTCACTTGGGTTCCAACCCTTTACTGGTTAATCCCAATAACAACTACCAGATCGTAAAGCATCGCCGTAGCTCGGAGTAGCTAACCGGGTTTCGGCGGTATAACAGTACAATCTAAGATTGCATTAAGTCATACTATCTGTGAGATGGAATTAGAATCCTTGAGTACCATACGAAGATGTTAACCAACACAATTTTATTTTGTAGTTTATTTTAGTATCAGTTGATATAAGCACATAGTATATTAGATGTCGAATAAACAGATTCTTACTGGTGTAATAAGCAGTGCTGGCCCTATACGAGCATGCCAAGATACTACGGGGTAGTATATTTCTGCTATCGGGTAGCATACTTTTCTCTGCGTGCAGTAAGGAAGCCTCAACGGACTCTGAGGACATTTCGTGAAACATACACAATAGGCACGATAAGTAAAATCCTTGCTATTATTTAACCACTGATCGACTGAGCCAATCAAGTGGTAACCCATCCTAGTTCTAAGCCTGAGGTCAGACAGAGGTCATCCACCTAATTTGTAACGAACTAATTCGCGAAAACAATGAGATAAGCGACTTCGTCAGCCATATTTATATTTTGTAACAAAGATACAATGTATCCGATTAGACATAACCGATTGTAGAAAAAGAAACTGAATTTGCTTATATTCTTACATCAGAAACAATAATATAAACTTAAAAAGTTTAAACAACATTACCGATTGGATTTTATATTTCGTATTACAAAAATCTAAATAAACAATAAAAATTGTAGACTGAGAATGAAGAAAAATAGAGCCAATGGAATTTAGGTTGGCTTAACCTCTTCAGGAGGCTACTTACGGCGAACCGGGTAAGGAGGTTGACTCAACCTCATCAATAGGTTGCCGTGGTTTCCTCGATTGAAACATCTTGTATAGTTGAAAAAACTACCGCATAGTTACCTTAACTATTTCTATTAGCGTGCAGATTATCTATAGCGTTGCAACAGGCACCTATAGTTTAACCTAAATATTGTTCTATTAGTCAGTCGACTATACATTGTGAGGAATTTTCCCAGTGGGAGTCCTGCACCGTATAACTTTACCATTCCTCAGCACTATCCAGCGTATACAAAAGTTACAAATCGGAATTAGTCAAACGGTAATGAGCAAGTTCATTAGCTTTAATTCTGAACGAGAGCGTGGATCAGGTAGCGATAATTATGAAAGGCAGCTTTTATCAGGTAGCCGTAATCCGGAAAGGTAGCTTGTATCAGGTAGCCTTAACTCGGAATAGCTTGTATCAGGTATCCTTCGTCCCGAAAGAGAACCGGTGTTAGTTAACCACCACGTGGACTAGACTCGAAACGCGATAATACGGTAAAATCCCAAATTCAATTAACCGAACGATATCCGCAGATTATTAACTAAAGAAGTTGGGCGCCAGGTACCAAGTACCATCGATCCCGGATCGATTTTATTTTATTTTAATTTTCTTCAGAATAATGAATTTACCGAGGCTGGATAGTGAGAGAATGAAGTAAAATACCAAAACTCTCGGCTAACTCTTTCCCCCGAAGGAGAAGTATGATAGAAGGACTGGTTCGAATCAAATGAGTGACAACAACACGAAGCTTCAGGAATCTTTGGGGTTTATTAACAATTTCTGGGTAGCACTCGGATTTCACTCGACGCGCATGTTGGGTCGAATAATAGTTTACAATGCGGTGAGTTAGCGTAGTAACATAAGAAGAATAGGGTGAAATAAATAATAACAAAATTCTTAATCGAAACTTTGTCCGTGGGAAGAGAACAGATAATGTGCCGAGAAGGTAGCTTAAAATTAATTGAAATCCTTAATTACAAAAGAAAACGCAGTTGCTTAAACGAAAGTATGAAAGCGTATTATAAAGAAGTAAAGGTAGCCGAATATAAGGAATAAGTAGCCAAACTAATAACTGCGCGGAATATCTCGGCATTTTCTAACGAGATAATAAGAGAGCCCATGTAGAGAGGTAGCGTAACAACAACCGAGATGTAAACATCCCGGTGGACTCGCGGTGATCGCTGGCCTAAGACGCTCCGGCAGGGAAGCGCAAACGTAAATAAGAGACACGAAGGTAGCCCGTGATATTCATCGCAATAAATTCCTACTCGTTTTAGAGAGTCATATGATAACGTGAATGCCGCCAATTATTCGCAGAAGATAACGTTTTACAGAGCATATTCATGAAGAATACTAGTCAACAGTAGAAGATAGCAAATAGAACCGAAACTGAATGAATTAAAAGATCGACCAGAACTAATGGAAAATTCTTTACTGTAAACCAAATCTGAGTGGCATTCCTCATTAACGAAATTACTGAACAAAAATCCAAACTCAAAACTATGATAAAGTAATAAGGTAGCCGTTAAGAATTTTCCATTTAACAAGAATGAAGAGAGGGCTGAGTCTCACCAATGATGCCAGGCGCTTCCGAAGAAAAGTCCCTCGGCGACCCCCACCCGGCGGCTTCGCTCTCCCGCGCGCCGTGGTAGCAGGCACGGTAGCGGTAGGCCACGCCTACCGGTCGTTCGGCATGCGCTATTATTTTTCATGTGCTATTATTCTCTGAACATTAAAAAAATGTAACAAATAGAATAAAAATTAATGTTTTCTTTTTATCGATTGGGTACAGCATATTTTTTTGTATAAAAAAAAACGAACTATTCACCTCGGATCGAACAGACAACCTCATGATTACGAGTCACGAGCTCTGCCGCTGCGTTAACGGTCTTATGAGGATTCACAAATGTATGGCTTATTGAATGTTCAATATATGAATTAAAAAAAGTTTTAAGTAAAAAAATTGTTGAAAGTTTTAATTCATATTTTTCATTCATATATTCATATATTCATCTCGCAAATTGGTGTTTTTTCAGTTTCTTACTCAAGTAGCTACATCTTGAGAACGATTCTTAGTATTGAGATCTCTGAATAACCGAAATTTGCGGAATGTCATGAACTGCAAGAAAAAAAAAAATTCACCGAAATCCAACTGACATTCAAAACCCAAATTTTACGGCATAATTATCGAATTTTTTTTTTTTTTTGGCGATGCAACCGTTCAATTTTAGCCATGATATTTTCTCGAATTCTGTATATGAATTAAAACTTAAATATTTTTTTTTTTTACTTAAAACTTTTTAAAATTCATATCATAATTGGTGGATCATCAGAAAAACAGCGCAACAGCACAGCTCGTGACTCATAATCATGAGGTCGTCAGTTCGCTCCGAGGTGAATTGTTCTTTTTTTTTATAAATAAAAATTTATGCTGTACCGGATCGATAAAAAAAATAAACATTATTTTTTATTCTATTTGTTAAATTTTTTAAATGTCCGGCGAACAATAGCATAATAGAAATAATAGCGCACGGCGAGCGACCGGTGGGCGTGGCCTACCGCGCTAACAGCCACTACCGAGCAGCGGCGCGCGGGCGGGGAAAGTCGCGCGACCGTGCGGACCGCGGAATTTACTTGTCCCGCAGGCGCAGAGTGGGGGTGAAAAATCCCGCCGAGGGACTTTTCTCGCCCGTCTGGTCTCACCGGTATGTCGCAGATCCTCGAGGTGTCGCTCGTGTAGGTAGCGGAGTAGCGCACGTCCGTTCGGCTCAGCAGGACTTCCGAAAGAGACCGAAATCGATATGTCGCGTGCCGTCGATCGATGGCATTCCCCCACTCCGCCCAATCGCTGTAAATCGTCCTCCCAAGTGCTCATTGTTTATTCGCTCACGCCTTGCGTTACTCTGCGTTTCCTCCAATTGGAGAATTTGGTGTGGAGCGCACTTCACATATGAAGGCGGCCTTGCAGCTACGATGCACGCGGTGGTATGCTCTAGCTCTCGTTTCTTTCATAATCTCTTCCTGCAGCAAATTAGCTCTGCTTCCTGGAGGCCTTCAGCGAAATTTATCGTGATGTCCTAGACGCCATCTTGTTTCACGTTTGGCAACAGCGCACATCGCGAAAATGTGAACGGGATCTGAGCTAGGTTTGAATACTAAATAGGAACAGGATTTATTAGGTTAACTTCGGAAATGCTGCAATGTTTTTATTTCATTAAACCACCCAAACAATACATCAACTAAATATGCTAGAGCCAAGAAAGTCAATCCCAATTAGAGATACGAATATTTTATGAAACCTGAAAATGTAGATTGTTTTGTAAGGAGTCTGGTGTAGGTGGTTTTTACAAAGAGGGTGCACGTGATTTACTTACAAAAAAATGACAAATGTTTATTTCCACCAATAACACAAAAAAAATAATAATTATTAAGTACAATGAGTGTTGTCCCGGAAATAATTAAGAATTGATGCCACGAATTCTCGCCCGTTGGTCCCGAAATGCCGCACGACCCGAAAAACGAAGTGATAGCGAACACACGTTGAATCTTTTCCCGTTATTTCCCGGTTTTCTCCCGTGAAGCCAGGGAGCTCGAAAAGCCCTGACCCGATTCCGATACCGATCCCGAGAATATCCCGTGAATTGAAGGAGAGAAAACTTGAACCAAAATTTGTAATGTAACCCGAGAATTTCGACAAAGGTCGAGAAGAATCCGAAAATACGTGTTGCACGCTTCGCTAGCGGATCGAGAAGAAGGAGTCGTTACGGCAAATCGATGAAGAAGCGGCTCGCGCAGACGCGTAGCGCTCGCAACCGCAGTACCCGGAAAGTGGCGCCGCCAGCGTCAGCGGCCGCGCACGAAACCAAACCCGAGGCCGCGCAACGGCTGATTTTAATTCGCTAATTCCTGAACATAGATAAATTGGGGAAGAACAAAAAAATAACAGAACAAGATAATACCTAATTTCGTGAAATTAATTATAATATATGAGTAAGATATGAATGAATACATTCTTTGAAAAAAATCCAAGAAGACACTTGCTAAGCCAGGATGAGACTCTTTGATGAGATCTCTTAATGATACTGGCCGGTCACATGGCTTCCACCACATGTCAGTGGCTAATTTTTGGATCTCAACGATATGGCATGCGTCACTTGAAAAAGCGGGTTGAAGAGGTATAAGCTCAACCCGGCGCTTTTTATTCGCTGTACGAATGTTTTCTTTCCATTAAAATATATTTTATGCTAGAATCGACTCTCAATGGAGCTTCCGGTGAATCATTATCACTTTATTCTTCACTGTCTATCTCACTTTCTTTCAGTACCTTCACCGGCTAGAAATCATAACAAACTCGGCACGGCTCGGCACATGTGACAGACAACAAATATCGAGAGTGCGGTGGTGCCAAATACGTTAAACAAATACGGACATAAAAAATCAGTCCCTATAAATAAAGCACTGAAGAATAATGATTATTGACATATTTATAACATCCAAATACTGAACTGTAAAAGAGATTCGAATTCTACTAGCGTAGCTGTGACCGATCCTCCTTAATCGATTTTGATGATTAACTGCCGTTAACGGGATTTGAAATGCCTACCTGGGAGTTATGTCCACCTACCTATGCATATGAACTGTAACGCGGCATTTCGTTCGTTGTCGCTCGCGACATAAAAATGGTCCAGCCAGCAAACCCGGATATGGTTGCGAGGTAAAATAGGGCCATAAGATAGGGCAAACTGCGGTGTCGCGCCGAGTCGATCAGACCTACGCGAGATTATAGGAATTATTTATTGATTCTTTTTGAAAAATACTTCCGTACCACGGTCACCGCTCCCGCTGGCGATCCACGTGCGTTCCGTTCGACGAGGGAGGTACTGCGTCAGTACATCAAATCGATATTGTTGTATTTTCGGACAAGCAGCAATACGGACGGAGGAAAACCGCACTGAAGAAGCGCACCGAGGCACAGTCGTTGGAAGTGCTGCTGCGCAACGGAACATCGCCATACGGAAGTTTGGAACTCCCGCGTTACGACTAGAGCACTTGACGTCGCGATAGATCGATCGCGATCAATCGACGCGCGAAGGAATGCGCACAATCCGTTCCGCGGGCCCCTGGGCCCTCTTGTGGAATTCGGCGACGCCGGTACGCGCTGCGATTCGTCACGTGTTAGCTGGACACGCATGCGAACAGTAGCACCCCAAAAATTGTATTGACTCGGAAATTTTATTGGAAATTAATCGGATTCGAAAACAAAGAAATACCAATTTTGTCAAGAGTGGCGGTAGCGACTCGACGCCAAGTATAAAAAAGGATGCAAAGTAGAACCTTGCACATTGTTTTCTCATTCAATTTTGCTCTTTACATAGCAACCTCTACGAGGAAGTATTGTAACTGATTTTGGCTTCCTCATAGAGGAAGCTTTGTGAAGAGCAAAATTAAATGAGGAAACAATGTGCAAGGTTCTACTTTGCATCCTTGTTTTGAGTAAATGAATAAATCACCGGCGCATCTCATTTTTATTCGGCACAAACTTTTGTTTTACTTTATTAACTTTTGCGGAGGTTATAGCGGAAATCGCTATTTTTTCAAAAATTCAAAATGGTGTAATATTTGAACGACTTTACCGATCACCACCAAATTTGGTACACAGTAGGACTGTATGTTATTTTTTGTTTACAGAACATTTCAGTTAATTTGCTGAAATTCGACGCAATTTATAGCAAAATTTTGATTTTTCACAAAAATTCAAAATTCTATAAAATCCGAACCGCTTTACCGATTTTGTCGAAATTCAATACCAAACAGCATTTAATGTCTCTCTAGTTATAAAGAACTATTTAGCCATATCGGCGAACTTTTACGAAAGTTAGAGAGTATACGACATTTTTCAAAAAAATTCTATAAAATCAGTATACATTGTAACGAGGCGCTAGTGCGCGCTCGCAGCAACGAGCTAGGCCCCGAGTGCTCGTGCACCGAGAGCCCGAACCACGTGGCAACAGAATCGCTCCTCGGCGTCAAACTCGAAATATGAACGTTTGACTGCCGTGAGTATTGTTCCACAGGATTCACCGAATTAGAGCGACAGCCCGGGAAGACGCGCGAGGATGGACGGAGAGAAGGAAGGCGGAAGAACGCGACGATCGACGAAGTCGATCGATGTCAGGCCGTGACCCCCACCCCGGACGTCCGAGGCCCGCGTAATCCGGCAGAGCGCGCGAGACCGAGTAGTCTAATTACGGACCCCGAAGGAAATTCTAATTCCGGCCCTCGTATGGATAAGAGATTTTTGAGATATTATATTGAAAAGTAGAGATTGTATTGAGAAGTCCAATTTAGTAGTTGGTTAGAGAGTTCGACCTGAAGTCGAGTATTCTGTCGTATATCGGAAGAGCAATACCGCGTTGAGAGGAAGCTGTCGCCGACCACAATGATCATTATTCGTGGGTCCGAGCAGACGCTATCGCGAGGAGATTGCCGTTACGTACGAAAGAAATTAGACATCGAATAACTCGCCGCGCGCGGACTGTTTACCACGAGAGTCTCGTGAGAATAATTCCGATCGATCCGTGCGTGTGTGTTTCCGCCGTGGAGAAAGAGGTTCACCATCCAACGAAGGCGAGACAGGATCTGGAGAAGGCAGCATTTGCGTAACGAAGCAGACCGGACGGAGAAAAAGGTAGGCGCACGTGGTGCACCAATATTTAGTATTTCGTGTAGCTCAGAGTTGTCCTCCGTCGCGACCGGCTTCTCTGGCCGCCTCCGTAATAATCTCGAGCGAATCGGTGATTAGGACCGCGTCGATTGTCGGACTCGAGTCGTGTTGTAAATTTTTGTATTTGCGAGATAAGCAATAGTTTCCTGTAATAAATAATTGTTAGTATTTTTGAACTTGGAAAGAAGCACGCTTTCGAATAATTATTTCGTGTCAAGTCCCCGAACTGCACCCCTCCCAGCTAGCTGAATCAGGAAAAAGTATTGACCTTAGAGTGTAGCGAGTGACCCTGGCTGTCGGGTCAAAAAGGAGATAGCCTGGCGCCCAGCAATCGGTAGAAAAACAGGTAAGCACGGGAGTAACTGTGGAAAGCAAATAAATTGATATTTCTGTGGGCGTCGTTATATTTGGTCGTGGCTCCCCGTGTGAGTCATCCGAAATTACTTGCGCGAGGGGCTCGTCACAACATATACAGTATATTTTCTTCAAAATTACAGCAATTGAAGAGGAATTAATACTCTACATGCGTACCAAACTAGAGCTCGATCGATCGTACCATTCACGAGTTATCGACGATTGAATTTTCGGTCCTTGAAACACATACACACACACACGCGCGCGCACGCAGCACCCGCACGCACACGCACACACGCAAACGGACACACGGTCACGTTTTCTAAACCACTTCTCTCGACGTTTTAGGTGATTCTAAGCATACTGACATGAAAATCTCGAAAAAAAATTTTTGCATGAAAACAAAGCTTCCTCTATGAAGAAGGAATTTATTTGAAATTAAATTTTTTAAATTTGAAGTAATTTGAAATTAAAAGTATCGGTAACCGGTAACCGGTTTTAACCGGTAATTTTATATTGGTGTGTCAATGATAAGTATAGCCCATGTAATATATTTTCTGTAATATCCAACAGCCGAGAAAAAACAACCTTGCCTTAAATTTAGAAAATTCACTTAAACGTTACGAATTCCATTCAAATTGATATTTGAAGTCAAAATCCATAAAAAAATAATCAACACGAGCAGATCGTTTACGCCCTTAAGGTAAATAATGAATATTGAAAGTATCAATTTTGAATTTTTACTGAAAATATTCATTTCAGATTTAAAAATGCGGATGAATTGAGAGGATAGAGAATCTATGCAAGAAATAAAGTATTCTTGCTTTTCAGTCAGATTAACCCCTTAAGAATGTTCTTCGTCAATCTGAAAGGGTAAATCATTTCATCTTTCGTCGCCATCCTTCATGTTAGGCAAGTTTTATTGAAGTTACTTGGCGAATTGTTAATAGATCCGAAAAGCGATCGAATTGAGTAGACAGTTTACCGCCTTAATTACGGGCAATTTTCATTTACTGGTTATTCATTTTCATTATGGAGAATATTTCAGACCAATATTCCCTTGAAAATTGCGCGAGATGAGGTTCTATATAGAAATTCATACATTGATATGAAGGGGGTAGTTTACTCTCTTAAACATGGTTTTCCGAAAAAAAGCAAAAACACGTAAACTCTTATTTTACTAGCCCTCTCAAATGATACCAGTTTCATGAAATTCAATCGGTAAGTATTTTAAATAGGGTGAAAAAAAGATAATTTCGGGGTAATTCACCCCCACAAGAGAGAATTTATTTATTTTTTTCAGGTGAACTTTTCATTACTCGTAAAGAGAAACATTTTAGTTTTTGCTTCATTGAAATCGGTCGATCCCTACTAGGTGAAACTGTATTATCACCTCTCTAAATGTCGAACTTGGGGGGTTGATTTCACCCCCTAAAACCGTTTTTCCGCAGGTAAAAATAGTGTGTCTCGTAGTTTTTCAAGGGCTACAACATAGTTGAGTTTCATTGAAATCGGAGAGGGACACTTAAGTGACGTTCCTTGTCAGATCTAAGAGTAAAGCGTCAACATCAAGCTGCTCAAAATTGTGACAGCAAAAAGAAGTCGGCACGCGTTCTAACATTGTAACCTGATATTTTTTTTGCAGAAAGGAATGGCATAGGATACTGTCCCTCGCTAACAACCCTCGATGAATCACTAACAAAACATAAGTCAATGCGCGAGCTAGAAGCTCTCGCGTGATGTGACGGGCCATGATCCATTAAACATAAACTATTGAGCGCCATGAACTCAACTTATTGAGTTGCAAATAATAAGTTTGACGCTAGATCACAATTAAAATCACCTAATATTAATTCTTGCGAGAAATCAGGAAATAGTTGAGTAAAGGTATCCAAAAAGTGTGACAAATATCCGTGGTTCGGAGACGTGTACACCACAGCAAGCAACACCTTTGGGCGCGGTGTCTCCACGCTGACAATAAGAAACTCGACAAAATGTGTTCAGCGCACGTAATGCCTACTCCACCACCTAGCTTTCCCTCTCGATCAACGCTGCCACAAATTGAAATTTTTTAATCTGTAAAGTTTTCGGTGTTGATCGACGAGAGCACCGATATTACCGACACGTGCTCGTTGAATTCATTTCTCCTCACACGAAACTCGTCGTAACGGAGCTTTTAGAATTAATAGAGCTAGACGCTAGTAAACTTTCGGCCGACAAGATATACGCGGCATTCAAATCTTGCCTCGAGTCTAAAGGAGTTCCCATTACTAACGTAGTCGGCATGGCATCTGACAACGCATCTGTTATGACAGGGATACATCACTCGTAAAGCTTGTTCAACGTTGCCACGCTTCTGCAAAGAATTAATTAGAAGCATTTCAACGTACGTGTCCGGCAGTGCGAAACGTAGTGCAGTACTCTGAGAGTTCTAAGAACTTTTAGAAGTCGAGACTCGAAAAATTCTGAACTTATCAGACACGCGATGGCTTTCTCTTCAAAATTGCTTTACCAGAATCCTCGAAAACTGGAACGCTCTCAAAATGTAATTTGCGTACACCGTAAACGAGGATAAACTCAAATCGGCGAAACGATCTTACAGAATTTGGAAAATGATATAATCAAGGCTTATTTGATTTTTCTCAAGTATTCGCTAAACTTTTTTAACTCGTTCAACGGTTTGTTCTAATCACGAAAAGTGCTTATTCACAAGCTTTCCGAAAACAGCAGGCTTCTCATAGCGCAGATCGGGAGTTACCCGAAGTTATTGAAAATCTCCAAGCGGCACCTTGAACGTCGCTGATCTACGTGATTTTTTCCCTCTCGATGAGGTTATTCTCGGTCCCGAATTCGAGCAACTTTTGAAGGGATTTCCGGCAATCCACGAACAACCGATACAATAATCTTTCTTACAGTTCTATGTAAAGGCTGTGACAAAGATGCAGAAACGACTTCCGCTAAAGGTTTCTGTGATTGATGATTTGCGATTTATGGACCCACTTATTGCTCTTAATATTGAACGTAGAGGAAGCTTTAGAGACTCATCTAAATTTGCTGCACGCTTTGGAGAGGTCGACCTCACAAAATTAGCGTTCGAGTGGAATACATTGCCATTTGCATTCACTCCTGAATGAAAAAATGAGCTTCTCACTCTTAACCTAGACGCATTTTGGAAAGAGGTAGCTTTTAAACTGAATATTTCGGACGAGAAAATGTTTCCTAGTTTAGAGAAATTAGTAGAAGTAGTACTATCGCTTCCCCACTCGAACGCAGACGCTGAACGCATATTCTCCATCGATAATGATGTAAAAACGACAGAGCGTAATAAAATAGGCCACAAGTGTCTTAATGCCATCTGCTATATGAGATCGTCTTTTCACAACGCCGGAGTAGATTGTCGAAGTTTTGAAGTGGATGCTCAACATTTGGAACTCCATAATAGTGTAAATTTATATCCGTAAGGAGAGCGTGACGAGATATAAGCAAGTTTGTTGGATTATAAAACTACGATCAAAGCAACAAGCTAAAAGTGCAATAAATTATAAAAATTGAAATAGAAGAAGATTTATAACTAAATTGGTAAGTCATCATGTACCTCATCGTCGCGTTAAAAGATCAAAAAATAAATTCTATTTACTGCGTAAAAAAATGTAAATAAAAAATCAGGTATATCGGGTACAATCAACGCGAGAAATAAAATAAAAAATGTTTAATTAATTAAGACATGATATAAAAAAGTTATTTATTTATTATTTTTTATTTGGGGGGATATATGTACTTGTATAATTCACCTTATTTCTTTTAGTTGTAGTACTCTTAGTTATTTTGGGAAATAAGAGAGTTTAATGGAGGGTGGGAGTGGGGTCGTTCTTTTGTCCATATGGCAAAGCAAATTCGGACAAAAGAACGACCCCACGGCCTCATGCAGTGACCTCTACGTGGTGAGACCTGGGAAATTAATTCCGATTTTCAATATAAAAAAAAAAAAAAAACAAGATTTGTTTTAACTATGCGCTCAGTATTTTAATCGTTCAGGGCACAGTACAGGATATATATGGTACGATCGATATACCATAAATTATTGAACATTACAAGAACGCCGTTGGTACAGCGGTAGAATTCATGACTAGTAATCATGAAGTCGTCAGTTTCATCCGAAGTAAATAGTTTTTTTTTCTAATCGAAAAATGTTTTTTTGCTGTGGCTGATTAAAGAAAGTAAACGTGTAATTTCTAATAATTCGTTTACTTTTTGTATCGGCCATAGTAGAGCACAGAGGAAAAATATATATATATATGTATATTGTGATGTATATATGTATATTGTGATGAGGCGCTAGTGCACGCTCGCAGCAACGCGCTAAGGCCAGAGTGCTCGTGCACCAAGAGCGCTCGAAACCGCGTGGCAACAGAATCGCTCTTCGGCGTCAAACTCGGCTCACGAATGTTTGACTGTCGTGATTATTATATTTCACAGGATTCTCGAAATTAGAACGACAGGCCGGGACGTCGCTAGCGATGATCTTGGACGGATAGAGAAAAAGGAGGGCGGAACAACGCGACGATCGACGGAGTCGATCGATGTCAAGCCGTAACCCCCACCCCGAACGTCCGAGGCACGCGTAACCCGGCAGAGCGTGCAAGAATCCGTTAGTCGAGTTCGAGTCTGAAAGAAGTCTTTGTCCGTAGTCTAGTTTTGGTCTTTATCGAGAATCTGAGTATTGAGTAGGCCTAGACGCAAGAATTAAGAGGAAGCGCGGAGTATTAGGCTGTCGCCGAGCACCTCGAGAGTAATCGGTAGCTGTGAGCAGACGCCTACTCGCTAGCATTGCAATTGTACTGTAAACCTAATGAGAGCCGAAAACTTTCGCCGCGCGCGTAATAGAAGCCACGAGAGTCTCGTAGTAAAGAATACGATAGATCCGCACATGCGCTTCCGCCGTGGGAGCCTAGTAGGGGCAGTTAGTCAGTTAGGAACGAAGAATAACGAGTACGCGAGGACCAGCAGATCCGATAAGACAGGAGCGTGCGAGAGGGAAGCGATCCACGGGAAAGAAGGTAGGCGCACGTGGTGCACCGTTAAGTAATCATTCCGTGTAGCGTAGTATCGTCCTCCGTCGCGACCGGCTTCTCCGGTATCGATTGTGTGTTCTCGGAAAAACCAAATGATAGGATCGCGATAACTGTCGGACGCGAGTCGCCTATTGTCTAATTTTTGTTTTTTATTGAGAGAATCCTTTGTTAATTAGTTAATGAATCATTGTTAATGTTTTGAATCGAAACGAAGCCCGAGTTCGAATATTTGATTTCGCGAATAGCCCTCGAACTGCACCCCTTCCAGCTAGCCGGACCAGAAGACGAAGTGACCGTGGGACAAGTAAGTGACCCTGGCTGTCGGGTCCACAATAGATAGCCTTGCGCCCAGCGAACGGCAGTGGAGCAGGGAAAGAACGGGTGGAAACGCATCCGAATTAGAAAAATATCCATTTAGGCGTCGTTATATTTGGTCGTAGCTCCTTGTGCGAGTCCATCCAAAATACTCGCGCGAGGGGCTCGTCACAGTATATATGGGGCATTCCACGTCAAATCAGCAGACCATGACCCTCACCCTCATCGATTTTGTTCATTTTTTAATATGATGTTACTACCGACTCATAAAGGCCTCTAATTTTTTTTTCAGATTTTTTCGCCACCAGTAACATTTTTAAATCTTCGAAAAAAACCAATTTCAAAAACGCCGTTTTTAAAAATCTGAAAAAATTCACACTGATTCTATGATTTAAAATATGATTTTTGAGTGCCATGCGATAATGGGATCTCAATATTTACTATTTTTTCCACATTTTGCTTCCTCATAGAGGATAACGTTATGTAATTTTGCTTGATCAGAGGAAGGTTTGTCGTCATGAAGAAATTTTTTTTCGAGATTTTCATGTCAGTATGCTTAGAATCACTCAAAACGTCGAGAAAAATGGTTTAGAAAATGTGTGTGCGTGCGTGTGTGTGTGTGTCAATGTGAAAATGTGAAAAAATCGAAAAATACAATCGAACGAGAATCCGCTACTGAATAAACTCAGGCTTGTTGTAGCAGCGGTTCGCACATTGACAGATGATCAAATCGACAACTAAATTTAAAGTGCACGACGTGGCCTCTAATTTTTCGGGTCAGAACGAACGAGATCTAAATTGTCGAAAGTGTACTTACAAATTTATATTAAAACAAGGTTAATTCTTATGTCACGTTAAAGACTCCCGGTTCGTCCAGGTCGGATACTATCTTAGTTCAGGTGAGAGTTCAAAATGGACACTACAGGATGGACTGTGCGGCCGGGCAGACGAGACTCCTGGATCGTCCAGGTCGGATACTATCTTAGCCCAGGTGAGAGTTCAAAATGGACACCACAGGACGGACGTGCGGCCGGGGAGCAGAGACTCCTGGATCGTACAGGATGGAGACCGGGGGAGTTTTTCGTGTCCCGGAAGGAATCCGCGATGGAGTCCAGATGGACTGGAAGACTCCAGAGTGGACCTTGGGATCGGATCAAACCCCAAGCTCCATACGGGAGTACACTTTGTACTCCCGCCTGGATTGTCGGATTCCATTCCGGACACCATCCCGGATACCATCCACGACTCCATTCCAGACTCTTTCTTGGACTTTTTTTTTCCGCGCTGGCAAATATTGTAAAAATACTCATCGGAACAAATTCCTTAAGGTGTGGGTGTTGTGTGTATCGTCGTATCAGGTAATAATAATAATTTTTAATGCGGATTTTCGCGGATTATGTAGAGGTACCGAGGGACGCCACGAGGCCGCCATGCAATTATACTTACGCCGCTATGTTTTTTCAGGCTATTTGTTCGCGTAGCTGGGCCTAAAATTCCGACTGAAGCAATACCTGTTTATTTCATAAAAATATTTCATCACGGTTACAATGATGCCAGACGCTCCTGCAGAGGAGTCCCGCGGCTGCTCCCACTCGGCGGCTTCCCTCTCCCGCGCGCCGTAGTAGCAAGTCTTGTAGCGGTAGGCCACGCCGACCAGTCGCTTGCCGGGCGTTATATATATTTTTTTCTTATGCTATTGTTCCCTGAACATAAGAAAAATTTAACAAATAGAATTAAATTTAATATATACAGAGTGTTTAATTTATCTGAACACATTGAAATAGCTCGAGAACGACAATACGGATCAAAAAAAGTTGGTAACAAAAGTTGTTTGTCACGAAGAGGGACATCCATTGATACTAAACTCGACCCTGTAATGTTTTAATGTAATTTTAAAATAAGCTATACATTTCATGGAATAGATTTTTTTAATCAAAGTTACGAAAAGCAACATGGTTCCTTGGTTTATGAGGATTTAGGATAGCGCCCGGGGCACGGATTTGTTAAATGGAATCTGACAATGTTTCAGGTCTATGTATCGGGTAATGCTGATGTTGGCGGTATTTGGCTAAAACATAGGAATCTTTTTATAATGACATCGGTAAAAAAACTCGGTAAAAAAAATCGTTGAGGGTCGATTTGTTTAGTAAATACTCGTTGTAAAGGGTACTCTAATATCGGATTTGTGGTTATTCGAAAAAAAAATTTTGGTAATCCAGGTAAACTTGCAAACTATTGCGTTTTTTAAGAAAAAAAGTTGGTAGGTCTGATTAAAACATAGCAATGTTACATTATCTCGCAGCTATTGGACATCAATTTTTACTGGAAGTACCCAAAATTCTCTACAAAACAAAACAAAAAATGACCTCAATACGATGAAAATTGACGAGTTACAAGCATTTGAAAAATTGCAATTTTTCGATGAAAATTTTGTTGCGATAATTTTGTTGCGAAGTGTATATATTAGACTGGGCCAAAAAAAACGAACAATTTTTTTTAATGGTACATTGGAAATATTTTTCATGATGACAATAAAAAATTATCCTGAAAGTTTCAGCTCTTAATATTAATATTAAGGGGTGTATCATTACAACTATCGATTTGTTTACATCTACCTTATTTATTACCCAAAACTCATAAATTATGAATCTGAAAAATTTGAACTATTAATATTTTTGACCGCAATTAAATTTCCTACCAAAAAGCTCTCTTAGTAAATTTACGTACAATTAGCCGTTTCCTTCTAATTGCGCCTCAAACATTGATTTGTTTTTTCAAATTTTTGTATGAATTTTTTATCTTTGTATCTACTAGACAAATTAATATTTTCAAAGATCAAATGATTATTTTTGTGGGAAATTTAATGCTCTACAAAAAAGGTGTCTTAACATTTTTCAGAAAATTCACGCCTTCAAGAGTTATTTGGCATTAAAATAATTAAAATCGACATAAAAAATTTCGACATATATATACATATATATATACATATGTTAAAATGTTTCGCGATTTCGGACGATTTAAATACAAATACTATTTTTCATTGAACCCAGAATTCTTATTCTCTCATGTGTCGATGGACGAGAGTTTGCCTTCTTCATCAAAGGCTCTCCGAGGAGAATTGTTGTGAAGGCGGCTTGGGCGAGGAAGTAGAGGATTGTACTAGGTTAACTAAGCTACAATGGGGTTACCCGCTACTTGCGCTTGTCCTAACCTGAATTTTTTAAACAGGATGATTCCTGAACCGTTTATTCTACTAACTCCAAATTCATACGGTCGGAGGTACTTCCGTATGGAGTGTAATGAATGAACTTATTTATCTTATAAATGGCTTTATTGTATAATAATTGTCGGGAGAGTGCACAGTAATTGTAGGTGGTGATAGGTCGATGTGTGATATGGAACTGAAGCGTCCTCGGGCGTCGCGCAGGCCCTCGGACCGCGCTTACTGCGATAAGGGTTACTGTAGGATTGCTGACCTAAGCAATCCCACGAACTAAGGTGACGGCACCATAATGTTGCCGTTACACTTCCCCTGTTGCTGAACGATGCTCCGCATCGAATGGTACTTTTTTTTTACCTTGTTTTCCTGGAGTTGGCTCTATACAATATTAAATATTTTGAGTTTTTCAAAAGTAATTTAAAGATGTCGTTCGTTGTTGAAGCTTTGATTTTAGTTCGCCATATAATTGGTAGAGTTAATAGGTCGGTATTTAACGATTTTGTCAGGGCCGTGATTAATATATGTGTGTGTTGATCGTTGATTGTTGGTTGTTGATTGGTTCCCGAAAAGGTGTGGAGCAGATTTTGGTCTGGGATGTTGGTTTATTTGTCATTACGTATCTAATTGAGTATCCAAAAACGTTTGCTTTTCCCGTTCTTCCTAAGTTTATTTGAATGCTGGTAATCTGAAACTGACTGTGCATTAGTTTTTGTGTTAGTGGGTGAGGTTTGTTAAGTGGATTAGGTCAGGTTTCGGTTTCATGTATTAAAAATATATGAAAATAGATTTGAGGTATTTTCCTGTTAACATCTTCTTTGTCGGTTTTATGCTGTTGGTCTTTGTATTCTCAATATCCCATCAATTTCCAATTTTGCATTTTCCTGGTATGTTTTTATTATAATTTGTAACTGTTTTATGTCCATACAGTTTGTTGTTCGAGAGACTAGAGCTTCTGAAAAAGAAAAATCTATTTTGCTTAGTTCAGGTGGGGGTTAGTAGTAGAGACCTGTTATTTGGAAGTGGTTGGATCAGGCTGTGCTAAAGGAATTCATGGTTTGTACGTAAAAATAAAGACACGAAATAACTATGACTATGAACTATGATAAAAGCAAAGCGTGTATTAAAATTTTTTTTTTTGTTAAGCATGGTTATAATGTGATAACTTTAAGAATGTTGATAATGTAGGAATAGTATGCTTAAATTAAATGTAGATTGTGTTATTTATGAGTTTATAATGTATATAATGTAGTTTTTTTTTGTGATAAAAATAAGGTTAGTGATATATGTAGCTTATGTTATTTATGTATATAAGGTATATAATGTAGTTGTATAGATGATTCTTGTATGTGTTGCTATTTGTGTCGTGTTTCTGTAAGTTGTATGGTGTGATAGTATTGATAATGGTTGTGTATTATTGTATTTTGTAGCTGTATGTGTGTGTGTGTGTGTGTGTGTGTGTGTGTGTGTGTGGAAAGATCTCGTTTTTTATTTATTTTTTTATTATTTTTTATTGCTGTATTTTCTATAGGAGAAGGTTCCTGGCGTCTTCTAAAAAGAGGATGGCGTTAGCCCGTTGCCTGTTGAATGTAGCGGACTGTTTCGGTATCTTGTGACTGAAGCCATCTTTGGACGTCTTTCTTTGCCATCTTCGAGTCCGTGGTGTCGATGTTTTCCTGGCTTGCTGGTGCATTCTTTACTTCTCTTTCGAGCACCGTGACCTGGCTGCTGTTGCTGCTGTTGCTGCTGCTGCTGCTGTTGCTGTCGTTGTCTAAGTCGAGGTCGAAGTCGACTTCCATTTTTATGTGTTCGCTTCTGGGTTTAGGTATCGGTGTTTGTAAATTCGGATTGGAGTCAGGTTCCTGGTCTGGCTGATTTTTTTGCGTATAGCTGGGATCGGACGTTCTGGTTGTGGTTCTGGTTGTGGTTCTGGCTGTGCTTTTGGTTGTGGTTTGATTTTTGTGAGTAGGGTATTAGGTGTAGTTGATATTGTTGTCGGTGTCGACTCATGGGTGATTCGCTCTAGTGGCCAGGCTAGTCTTGTGAGCCAGTATGCTGCGCAGAGGTCCAAGTGGGTCAGCATTCTTCCCATTGGGAACACTACCATGCAAATGAGACATGGTACGTCCTCTTCGGGGCAATCCGCAGCTCGTCTTGCCAGTTGTTGCTTGCAAGCCTTGATGTGGTCGGCGATTCGTCTGAACACACCACGCTTCTTGCGGATTGGGCACATAACCTTCTTGTCTGTGTGAATCTCCATCTTTTTATTTTTAATCTGAAGAAATTTAGACACTAAATAATTTATTTTAGGTCTTATGGGTTTCCTTCTCAGGGGTCGCTTCATGCTCTGCTCTTCCTGTGGGTTTCCCTCTTTTGGCTGTTGTTGCTCGACAAATAGTGAAGCATAAAGCTATTGAAGTTTTATACTGTGTTATATGTGTTGTTTTGTGTGTTGTGTACTTGTAATGTGGCTGTGTTTCGGTATGTGTGTCATTATGGGATTTCGTCTGGAAGTGTTATGGCCGGTTGTGGTCTTGGTGAGTTGCGGGGTAGTTCATTTATGATGGTTACTTGTGGGATTGATGGAACTATGGTGGTTTCTCGGATTTATGTTGGTCGACAATGTGATTGTGTGGGTATTTCGCGTAATTCGATGTTTTCATTGTTTTGGATAATATTGGGTTTTGAGCGGTTAGTTATACAAGAGAAAAGTTTAAACAATTTGGACAAACCTCCCTAACACAGAAAATTTCTATCCTAAAATAGCCATTATTACGGTTGCAATAGTTGAAATGCCAGCGCACTTCATAGAAGATTCCATGGTTGCTAATCGGTTGTTAGTGTGTTGCGTTTTTACCATATCTTTAGCTCTAGCGAGAAGTTTTTAGCGATCCTTCGTTTTTAGCAAGGTCATTGTCAATATTGTTGGGTTCAATAAGGCGTGCAAATGATTTCGTCTCGATAAGAGCTGGTGTGATATTTAACGGTTCTGCGGCTTCAATGGATTTTTGAACTAATTCTGTAATGTTAAAAACCAATTTGTTCGAGAAAGTAAGATTGATCGACGACGTGATCTCTGTTGATGGTGTTAATTGAATAGTTTTCGTTCTTGCTCGACATGGTGGAGTGATTTGGAGAATACCTTAGTTTTTAATGATTTTGATACTCGGGTCAGTGTTACAATTTACGTACAAGTTTTCGAGTTCTGGTGCTGCGAAAAGCCATGCATTAGAGTTCGGAATTCTGAACCAATAAGTTTGACGAAGTGTTTTTAATCTAATGTCGCAAATTTCTATATCTTTAAACTGTGGGTTTGAAATGAGTTGAATTTCACAACTAGATGCACTATTAACGCGTTGAATTGGGTTAATTTGTTCGCATATATAACGAGATGATGAAAATTTACATTTTTCCAATGACTTTAGGTAGGTGTAACTTTCGAAGTTTTCGGAAATCGCTGTGAATTGGTACATTGGTTTTATAAATGCAAACTTCGAGATTGTGGTGATTTGTCGTACAGGTACTGACAGATGTTGGTATAGTTTATACGGTGTTAAGTCTAATAGTGAGATTTTAATAACGTAAATCAGGTTTTCTCCATCGTGGAAACCAGCTAGTTCTATGAGTGTTAGAAGTTCAGAAACATATTTTGCATCTAACTGAATCGGAAATTCTGTATTTGGAGACGATTTTATGATGGTTATTGCACTTGAGATTATTGCTTCGCTCGTTATGATTTTTGGGTGGATTTGACCAGTTTTTGCGACGAGGACAGCGTTGATTAGCGTCTCGATGTCGATTTCCAATTCCGTAAGGTCTTCTTCGATCTCCGTCATGAATTGTACGTCTTTTTGGTTACGTTCCATGATGTGCGTTTCTTCTTTAAGTGCCAAAAGGTTGACTTGTATTTTATTCGACTTGTAAGAGATAGCTTTGTCGAAAGTTTGTCAGTTGTCCGCGGCGACCGAGTGGCGCTGCGAGTAGAAGTCTTCGCTCGTATAGCGAGCCTATACTCTTTGTAAGCTGCCTATGCAGAGCGCTCGGCGCTAAACGATCGGGAGAGCAAAGAAAGTGTTTTGGTTTTTAATAAAGTATATTCAGAGTATTACTGGTGTAATTATTGAACAAGAAGAATATCAATTATCCTACATGGTAGCAGAGGTCCGTGGTTTCGTCTACGGAAAAGGAAAAATCTGCCGGCCAGCAACGAGTTAAAGCCTGAGGAGTGGCGTGGCTGGACGTGCCTTTGTCTTTTCTTGTAACGCCCAGTGAATGGGTATTCAGAGGTAAGTTGACGAATTTTTACATGAAAAAGTTTTTTTTTCATTCAGATGGATGAAATACAGAGGGTAAAAATCTGAAAATAAATGAGTGTGGAAATTAAGACGTGAGAAAAAAAAAAAAAAAAAAATTCGTTCAACGTTAAATTACAACAAAAACTTAGAAGTGGAATTTCGATACAATTCAATAAAAAAAAACTGCATAAAAAGAGTGTATAAAAAATTATAAAAATGTGCATTAACGATAATGCTAGATCGAATAAAGGAAAGACGAATTTGTTATGGTTGTGAGCCAGGCAAAGCGGGGATTTCCAGAACCGTGCGGCGGTTATTGTCTCAGAGAGCGACCGGGGGAGACGTGTGTGTGCATGCGCGCGGCGCGGTCTTCGCGTTAAAATCGACACTCGAGTACTTTTATAGAGACGACAGGCTCGGTACCTGTTCGCAGGTAAATATTTTTATACAGTGACAAGAAATTTTTGTGAGACGCGAATTGGGGCAAATTTAAGGGTGTCAGATTGAGAAATAAGATAGTAACATCTACAACGTTGTTTGGTTTTGTCTCTTTCTCGCGTGTTTATATGTGTGCGCCGTGCGTTTGGGCATCGCGGTCTCTCTCTCGCGCGCGTAGCGGCTCCTTGAGCTGATACGTAGCGCTTCGGTCGTCTGGTGTTCTCTGTGCTGGCGGACGGCTTGCGTTCGCACAGGACGGAGGGAGTTGTTGACGATTTTTTCAAGCCGGTATATACATCTAGTGGAATGCTCTTGGTCCCCTGCATGCTATGCTTTCTTTCGTGTCGTATAGATGTAGAAAGGGATTCACTTTCAATACCGTGCTTGCAAGTATAATAGAGGTTCAGATTGAAATTCCGAGAGAATGAAAAGTATTAAAAGTCCAGTTGTGGTTGATAAAAATCTCTCATTTAGTGATGATTGAATTTGTGATGATGAGTGCCCCAGCATAAAAAAAAAAAAAGGATAAAAATTTTCAATATTGTTTTTGCTTATTGAGAATTTTGAGTAAGCTGGAAAATTTTTAATGAGGTGTAAGGTATTGAAAAATACAGAATTGGTTTAAATTAAGAGATGGGGAAATGAGAGAAGTATTCGGTCAAAAATTAATATGAAAAATGCTCTGAATAAATGATTCTTAAGTCTACTGTTAAAAGTGAAATGAGAATTTTTTATGGTTTGGTGTCAATTACTGATTTGCCTTGCGGTCAGACTTGACTACCGACCTTCTTTGGGAGTTGCTCTCTTTTGTTTTTGTGGTTCACTACAGAGACTTGAATTGATTGGATATTTTTTCGAGCAAATTCATAAAGTTCTGGGGTTAATGTTCAGATGAACACTTGTGTTCGGTAAGTAATTTGTTCATTAACTAGGGGAATTGGTAGTATCGAAGTCGTGACTCATACGTGTGCTTGCGCAACCCAAAAACGACTGGCTTTCGGGGTAACACCCGGGGCCAAACTTCGCTAAGTGGTGTGCATGTGTGGTGTACACGATTAGAGAACCTGATTACTCGCTTCGGATTAATATGGTTGCTATGCAATTGTGTTGGTTCAGAGGCACGAAACATTATCCTATGAAAAAAAAAAAAAAATTTCAGAAGTACCCGGTTCTAACTGAAGAGGAAGAGTTAAGAGAAGAGAGAGAAAATTCAGAGTACGATGAAATAACAATTGAGTTAAACTATATATGGATGCCTGTCAGAGTACAGATATATAGTATTATACTAAAACTGGTATATAATGTATAGTATTAATTAAAAAAATTCTAATGGATGATGTTTCACAATCCTGGAACAGATGACTGACATAACTGAGGATCCAAATCAAGAATTTGCAGAGTATATGAGATTGAGGATCGGATCAGACGAGTCGAATCCTGATCAAATCAACAAATCGACAACCACAAAACAAAGAAGTTCAGAGAATACTACCGGGACAACATCAACAAATTCAGAGATGGATAACGACAAAGAGTCTGGGTCGTTAAAGAACACTGAAGAGTTACAGAAGGTCATTTCGCAGGCTCAAGAGTTAGCCAAAAGTCTGGCATCGAGTGTGTCTATCGATCAGTCTACTCGATTCTTGGTTAAAGATGCAGTGGATAAACTAGCACTGGCACACAACAAAATCCTTGAATCCGAAAAGTCTAAGCTGAAGTCTATCCAGTCTGTACACGGAAACTGTAGCAGCACGGATAGCGTGATGAATGCCAGACCAAAAATTCAGAGGAATTATAAATTAACCTCAAAAGCGAGTTTTGAAGTTTGGTTGGACTGTTTCAAAACAGAATTAACAAGCTGGATGTTACTTTACCTGATTGATCCTAAAGTGCCGCAACCGGCTGGGGTTTCAGAAACCGAGACTACTTTGAGGAAGAATTCAGTCAAAGACATAATCATAAGTCATATTGATGAGGAATATCACAAGAAGATTTTGGGTTTGACTGAGCCCATGGAAATCCTTCAGAAGCTACATGAAAGTCGAAAAGGTGAAGTTAGTTCCACGCCAACTTCAATACGAACAAAACTGTATAATCTCAGAATGAATAAAGGAGAAAGAGTTCACAATTTTTGTGAAAGATTCGATCAAATAATAAGAGAACACGAGCTAAGCGACGATCCTCAGAAGCTCACAGAGCAAGAGAAGCGATCTACTTTTTACCAAGCAATCATTGGAGTCATGCCCGAAATACGTCGTACAGACTCTGCGGTTATTACGACTACGGGTAAAGAAATGAGTATGGAAGCACTGAGGAAAGTCATGAATCGCATTCAAGAAGACAACGATGCCGACTCAAAGAAGCCGGAGCCGAGGGAACCAATGGCAACCAGAGCAAGCTCACAAAAATTCAAAGCAGAGAAAAATAAATGTTTCAGATGTAACAGAGATGGACATTGGCAACGAGAATGTCCGTTAATAAATACAGATCGGTGGTTTTGTTACGTATGCAATGGTGAAACTGACCACAAAGGAGATGATTGCCCAAGCAAATTCAATCGATCATCTCAAGTACATTATAAAAGGCATGGCAATAAAGAAGGTGATGCATACGGACCTCCGGCCAAAAAGAACAAACATAATAGTCAACAGACTAACAGCAGAGGCAAGAACAACTTCAGAGGCAATCGTGGTCATAGCAGAGGACGTTCAAAATTCAGAGGAAATCATCGTGGTTCCAGAGGGTGTCCATCGGCCAAACGGGCTGAATACGACAACGAGGATGGACACTCAGCCACTGATGAATATGATGATGATGAGTACAAGGAAAATCAAGGTAAGACAGAATATAGTAATGACAAGTTCAAAAATGAAAGGTACATCGAGTTTATAGCAGATTCGGGAGCAACCGAACATATTGTCAATAAAAGCTTTATTCTGAGTGACATTAAAATCTCTGAAAAAGGGGTTATCAAGAGCGCCAATAAAAATGACTTTGCTGATATTGTAATTGATGGTAGAGGCAATCTGCTGCTTTTGAATAACGTTTCGAATGAAAATCCCATCAAATTAACAAACGTAATTGCGGCAAAAGATATCTCGGAAAATCTATTATCATTGAGAAGACTCGTAGATGCAGGTTTTGGTATATATCTCGACAATGAAATATTCCGAGTATACAATAAAGAAAACGATAAAACTATATTCGAAGGTGTCTATGAAAAACCAGTTTGGGTTGTCAGGTTTGAAGTCCTGAAATCCATCAACAAGGATGACGCTGTTGTAAATACGTGTGATAATTATACTTGTACAGCGTGTCTAGCAATAGACAATGAGTCTTCAGAGCAATCACAGACAAATAATACAGTCGAACGGTCGTCAGTTTCGGAGGGAGGCAATTCAGAGCACGATGAAGAGGTATCGAAAGAAATAGAGTCTGTGATTGGGAGGGAGAATCCTGAAGAACTCATCGAATCGAATGCTCAAAATGTCAATTCAGAGGAAATAACTGCAGAGAATGACGCTAGCCTGACATCCCATAGAATAATCAAAGTGGATGACTTAAATACTATCGAGAATTTGGAGGGGATGTTCATGGAACATCCTTCTGATACAACAAACTCAGATAAAAAACCAAGTGAAGGAATGTTATGGCACGTCAGACTAGGTCATGCATCTTTGAATTATTTGAAAATGCTACAAAAGAAAGATGAGAGGTTGCAGCATGTAAAATTCGAAGAATCAATAAGAGATTGCGAAGTATGTATACTATCGAAAATGGAAAAACTCCCATTTAAACAAAATCGAAGCAGAGCAGAAAGGCCATTACAGATTATACATTCAGATTTAATGGGCCCAATCAAGCCCACCTCATGGCCAGGGGGAAAGAGATACATTATGACGTTGATAGATGATTATTCACGGTATGCCAGAATATATTGCTTAAAATCAAAAGACGAAGCAGGTCAAGCGTTTGAAAATTACCTGATATCTGCTTGTAATCTCTTGGGAACAAATGCAAAAGTATGCTATGTTAGGTCAGATAGAGGTACTGAGTACACCGGCGGTAGATTTGCCGAGATTATGAAGAAGGAACATATTGAACCTGACTGTGGTCCACCGTATACTCCAGAACTCAACGGAGTAGCTGAGAGGTTCAATAAAACGATTCAGAGAACAATCAGAGCATTTATGTGTGATTCCGGTTTACCATCAAGCATGTGGGAATTAGCAGCAGAAACAGCTGTTCATTCATACAATGTTACGCCTCACAAATCAATTGATTACGAAATTCCAATATTAAAATTTTCACCAAAAGCTCGATGTCATCTCGAAGAGATTAGAAGATTTGGATGCATTGCTTATGTCAAGATACCTAAAACTAAAACTAAATTCAGTAATGTATCGATAAAAGCTGTCTTAGTAGGACATACGGATACTGGATATATTCTATGGCATCCTAGCTCAAGGAAGTTCTTAGAGTCAAGACATGTGAGATTTCTTGAGAAACAGGTGTATAAGGACGCGTATAAAGATTGTCAAGAAGAAAGAAAAGAGGTAACGAGACAAGAAAATGAACATGCATCTGATATGATGGTTGAATTTTCAGAGAATGAGTCAATAGAAGATTTGCGAAATACGGCTGAAATAAATCAAAAACCTGCTCCAGAGAGTTTAGAGGTGCGCGAAACTAAGAAAAAAAGAGGACGACCGAAGAAAACAAAAGTGAATGAGGATAAACAAAATTCCGAATTAAATAAAAGGAAGTCTGTTGTTGAAGTTGACCAAAATATTGGTCCTGTAACAAGGAGCAAATCTAAGAAAATCAACGACATTAGTTTCGCACGTTACATAAAAATCTCAGAGGACGAACAGACAAATGAAGACGAGTTGGGACATATTCTCTTAGCATCAATTCAAAAAGATCCCATTTCATATGAAGAGGCAGTTAACTCGAAAGATAAAAGTCTGTGGATCGAAGCTATAAAAGAAGAGTTAGACTCTATGAAAGAAAATAAAGTATGGGAAATAGTTGACAGACCCAAAGAAAAACCAAATGGTAGAAGACCCAACATAGTTGATTCAAAGTGGGTATTTAAAAGAAAAATTGATAGCGATGGCACGATTAAATATAAAGCTCGTCTAGTAACAAGGGGTTTCAAAGACAAAAATATATATGACCTGAAAGAAACATATGCTCCAGTTTCAAGGCTGTCACTTATAAGAGCTGTCATTTTTGTCATCAATAAAGAGGATCGGGAAATGTGTCAAATGGATGTAAAGACTGCATTCTTGAACGGTGAGCTTGAAGAGGAGGTATTTATGGAAATACCAGAAGGAGTAAACAACTCAGAGGATATGAGATTAACCAAAGTCTGTAAATTACAGAAATCTCTGTATGGGTTGAAAGTAAGTCCCAAGAAATGGAATAAAAAATTTTCAGAGGAAGCACGTAAGCTAGGGCTTGAAAATGATCTACACGATCCGTGCTTATTTACTTGGAGACAAAAAGGCAAGCTGGCAATGGTTATACTATATGTAGATGACATGTTAATTGCAAGCAATGATACTGAAAAGCTCAAACAAATCAAAACTCAGTTGAGTAGCGTGTTTCACATGAAAGATCTTGGAGATCCAAGAAACTTTCTTGGAATGACCATTCAGAGAAACAGAAAAGAAAGAAACATTGTAATACACCAAGCTTCATATACCGAGAAAATCTTAGAAAAATTCAACATGAAAGAGTGCAAACCTCAGAATACCCCGATGGTAACTCGACAAGTTAAAAATAGAAATAAAAAGATTAAACACAACACAGAAAACGTAGAGACGAATAATGAAATCAAAAGGGTGCCTTATAGGGAAGCTATCGGGAGTTTGATGTATCTAGCGAACGCTACACGCCCAGATATAGCTTATGCGGTTAACTATCTAGCAAGAAGACAATTGGAACCCACTGAGGATGACTGGAACGATGTGAAACGAATATTCAGATACTTAAGAGGATCAACTAATGTCGGTTTAAAATTCACATCTAACTCTGAGATTCTAGAAGCATTAACTGACTCAAGTTTTAGAGATTGTGAGAACTCAACATCCACGGGTGGATATATTATAAAATTGTTTGGGGACACCATCGCCTGGAGAAGCCATAAACAGTCTTGTCCAACACTTTCTACTTGCCAGGCAGAATATCTGGCTATGAGCGATGCGTGTCAGGAATTGATATCACTGGACAAATCAATCAGGTATATATTGGGGCGAACTCTGTTTCCTGTAACCATATGGTGTGATAACAGGTCTGCAAGAGACTGCACTGAAATGGACGGGAGTCACAAACTTAAAACATTTGACCAGAGTTTGGAAAACATACAGAGGGATCTAATATTCAGAGAAGAAACGGTAACTAGGAAATCCATGGCAGCAAGTCATGGAGACTTCATAAAACAATGCGTTGACGAGAAAAAGGTCAAAGTCTTGTGGATACCTACAAAAGAGAATTTAGCGGACATTATGACAAAACCCTTAGCTGAGAGAGAGTTTACTTATCTACGAGATCTAATCACGAACACGAGATTGAAAAACATGAGTTAAGGTTGTTCAGAGGTCAACGTAAATCTATAGAGGCAACTAATATTTTTTATGATTTTATGTTCACAGAATAGTGATGAACAGACTCTATGCAAGGAGAAGAAAATCGAACCAATCAAGCCAAAGAAGAATTAAAACCGATTATTCATTTAACTAAGTTTTAGATTGAGTTTTGTAGTAGTTAAATGCTTCTCTTTGCTAATTTTATTTTATTCTGTTCAGTTTTAATACTAGTATATATGCATATGATATTCATTTGATGTAAGGCAAAATCGACAAAGGGAGGGAGTGTAAGAGATAGCTTTGTCGAAAGTTTGTCAGTTGTCCGCGGCGACCGAGTGGCGCTGCGAGTAGAAGTCTTCGCTCGTATAGCGAGCCTATACTCTTTGTAAGCTGCCTATGCAGAGCGCTCGGCGCTAAACGATCGGGAGAGCAAAGAAAGTGTTTTGGTTTTTAATAAAGTATATTCAGAGTATTACTGGTGTAATTATTGAACAAGAAGAATATCAATTATCCTACACGACTCCACGTCCAATAATTTTGCTAATGATTTTATTTGCTTTTGCGTTACGTCGAATCCTGATCTTACAATGTGCGTTTGATTTTGGAGGATGGCTGCTAATTCTATGGTGCCATTCCCAAGTGATTCTATCTGTGTCGAGCTTCGTCTCGCATCTTAACTATCCATGGTGCCAAATAAGACTTTGTTGATTTTTCCTACAAATTCGAATGGTGCTCGCTTTTTCCTATTGTGAAGGAAAGTTGGTATCATCTGGTTTAAAATTGATTCTGTGTTTTCGATTTTGGTTTTGCGCTGTTGATAATTGTCCACGGTTTTGCGCTGTTGATAGTTGTCCACCGATAAGACATGTTGGGATCAGTTTATTACACTATGCTCTTACGGAATGCAGGTTTTCTTGAAGTTGCGTGCGTCGCGTTGAAAGTCCATGTTGGTATATGTTACAAGCGTCCATGTCGTATGATACGGACGAAGTGTGGTAATTTGTTCCGAATATAATCCAGGGTTGCAGTCAATTGGAGTAATTTTCGTCATGTCGTCCCTGTCTAGTGTGTGTGCGTGGCATCTGTAACATATGCCGTTTTCATTTTATCGACATGTACGGTTTTCGGTTGATTATCGTCAATTTGTATTTTTACGTTGTGCTTGTCTAAAATTTCTAGGATTTCATAGGGGCCGCAGTAATTACTGTCGAGTTTTCCTTTTCGCGGTTCTTCAATCAGAAATACTAATTGACCTGCTTGAAATTCCGGTATTTTCGTGCGTTTGTCGTAGTATCGTTTCGTTCGTTCTTTATATTGTAAGTGCTTCTGTAGTGCTTTTTCTTGAACTGTTCGTAGGTTTGTGTTAAGGGTAGACATGTAATCGTCATATGTGATAACTTTTTCGGGAGGTGGAAATTGCGATGACGTGCGTGCTAGTCTGCCAAAAACCAGTTCGTACGGTTTGAATCCTGTACTCTCGTGAACGCTCGTATTGTAAGAGAGGGTCGCGAAAATTTAAAAGTTCATCCCATTCACGTTTGTCGTCAATAAAGTGGTTGAGATATTCAGCTAAAACGTGGTGACTTCGTTCAATCGCACCATTAGACTGAGGATGATATGCTGATGTTTTGTAGCGGCGAATTTGGAAGCGTTCTGTAAAGCCGTTGAACAACTCAGACATAAAATTTGTGCCTTGATCTGAAAGCATTGCTCTAGGAGCGCCGAATAAAGATATGAGTGTCGTTGCGAGTGCTTTCGCAACGTCTTGTGCTCTTTGTTGCTTTAACCGAACGGCAATGCTAAATTTACTAAAAAGGTCGAGGATTGTTGGGATGTGTTCGTTTCCGTTCTTCGTTTTGGGACCGACGATATCTATTGCTATTTTATCGAAGGGTTCGGCGGGTGAATCGGTTATTATCATTGGTGCTCTGTTTTTGACACGAACGAGCTTGTTTTTCTGACAATCAATGCAGTATTTGATGAAATTTCGGATATTGTCCTTCATGTTTTTCCAGTAGTATTGTGAAAGAATTCGTTTGTGTGTCTTTTCGATGCCTTTATGACCGCCTATTGTTGATCCATGGAGTTCCTTAATTATTTGTTGTTATTGTTCTGTTGGTGGAACGCTCAGAAGTCCTTCGCAGAGATTGATTTTAATTTTTGATCCGGATGTAAACAACTGTAGTTCACTTTTTATATTATTCCACAAAAATGAGTCAATGATTTTTGGATCTTTCGAGATGATGCATGATCTAAGGTTTTCGTATTTGAATAATTTTTTGAGACCTCTTATACATTTTCTTACTGTCGTCCAACTCGTGCTGTCAGTTGATTTTTCTTTACAGAACATTGTAATATAGCTTCTGGCTTTTAAGCGTGTGATGACAATTTGTTCGCTCTTCGGATCGTCTACCAAAAGTGATTGCTGATCGAATTCTCCTTTTTCAAATAATAATTTTGCGATCATCGTGTCGTTCCCGCAATCAGCTGACTGAAAGAGTGCTATGTTGTCTTTGTAGGCCAATATATTGTTTTGAGTTATCGTAATGTTGTTAGTGAGATGGACGTCCTTCGTCGTAGATGTTGTTCTTGTCTCTGGTGGTACTTCTCGTTGTTTGAGGTGTTTTCTGTGGTATTGTGATGGTTGATAAGCGAAGTCGCTGTCTGAATTTTCTGAAGACTCTTCTGATGTTAATAACAATATGGTATTGCTGTCTATGTTCCTTAACGATTCTGGGTTGTTGTATGGATTTCGTTGTGACTTTTCTGGATGGTGTTCTGGTGCTTGCCACAGAGCATGTGGTGGTGATCGGAATTGCGGTTTAACTTCTGGGTTTCTTGATCGGTATTGTATTATCGGCGATAGTGGATATGGCGGTAGCACTTCTGAGGTGTTTGGTGAGTGTTGTACCATTGGCGGTAGAGGTCTTCGTGGTGAGCATTGCGGTTGTAGTGATGAGCATTGTGGTGTTGTTTGTGGAGAGAGATGATTGGAGTTATCTTCGATTTTTGCTGCTTGTTTATTCCAATATTCTGGTGTGATTTCCGGTGAAAGCTTACCAGTGTTATCATTAGTTTCTGTTGCTTGTTTATCCCAGTATTCTGGTTTCATTTCCGGTGAAAAATATCCTGGATCATCTTTGATCTCTACTGCTTTTCCGCATGACTGTTTTCCTGATAGTTGCATTCTCTCAAGCCGTATATGTCCTGGATTATCAATAACTTCTTGCCATTTCTTTGGTATCGTTGTTGCTGTTGGAGGTGAGCGGAAGTTTGGTTCAATCGTTTGTCGCGCAAGGTCATTTTCGTTTCTATTCATGTTTTCGCGTTTTTTCGTGTTGACGGTGACCTGAATATTGGGCGTACTGCCGGTTCGTTTGCGTTTTGATCACCAGGCGCTTCTCCGATCAGTGCTGGTGATGATATGCTTCCAAGGTTGGCGGGTTCTCCATCTTTGGTTGCTGTCTCGTTTGCCAATTCTTTTCCGTTTCGTTGAGCCTATACGTCGTCGTTTAGTTTTGGAATTGTTTGTTTGTGCCCCGACCGGATAGAGCGCGCAAAGCAGTTAGGAAACCGAATCTGGTAAACAGGCCCCCAGTGATTAGATTAGGAAACGGTTCGATAAAGTTTAAGAATAGCGTCAGGTACCTGGGGGTACACTTCGACAGATGCCTGGGAGTGCGGTCTCACTGCAACCACCTAAGTGGCAAAGTGGGACTCCTCTTCGGCAAACTGGCGAAGTTGGCGGGAAGCCGCTGGGGTCTGCGATTCGGATCCCTTGCAACGATGTACAGGGGCGTCTTCCTCCCGACGGTAACGTATGCCGCCGCGGGGTGGTCGGACCTGTGCAACGATGGGGATCTGAAGGTCCTTAGGTCTCTGCAGCGCAGAGCGTTGATCTCGGTGGCGTCCGCCTATCGGACGTTATCGTGGGCCTCGCTCTGTGTCACTGCGGGCGCGACCCCGGTCGACCATCTCTTAGAAGAGCGCCGAGCGCGTTATCAGGTTAGGATAGGGAAAAGCGCCATCATCAATGGCGTCCAGATCGACGGTGGTGAAACCAACGCCGTCGATCAAATCAAGGTTCAGGTGGAAAACATGTGGCAGGCCGCGTGGCAATTGTCACAAAAAGGCCGCACCACATTCGCCTTCTTCAAGAGCATCCGAGAAAGACTGGCAGCGAAATGGTTCCGGCCAAGCCACTGGGTCTCTCAAGTCGTCACCGGCCACGGCGATTTCCGCGACCGTCTAGCGTCGCTGGGTCTCGCCGACGGAGGGGACTGCGAGGCCTGCGGTGTGCCGGAAGACGCTAAGCACGTCCTCCTCGAGTGCGCAAATTACGAGCCACAAAGGGTGGCTCTCAACGAATTTATAGGCGGACGTCAATGGCCCGAAGCGGCGCACCAATTGGTGTCGACGTCGGGGGCATTCGACGCGTTCGCCGGATACTGCGAGGAGGTCATGTGGCTGAAGAGCCAGGCCCACGCAGTAGAGTGAGTTGGAGAGAGAGCGTGAGAGAGGGAGAGATATGATATGATATGATATGATATGATATATATTTATTATGCCCGAGCCTAGGCTTTGGGGCAAGTGGGTAAATTACAATATAATTAGTAGGATTAAAACTAGTTGATTAGGCGCAGAAGAATATAATACAAATATGGTACTAAGACTAACTTAAAGTATTGGCATGAGTACAATGATAGTTTTAAATTTATAATCTGTACCAGGTTGAAGCTGCTAAGTAGGAACGAGTGCAAGATGTGGAATGCAGCGGCAGCGACAGCACTCTCTGCCTCGAGTTACAATACGAGTAAGGTCAAGACTGGTATAGGTATTACAGTGGGTAGTGAGCCTCCAAGCCTGATCGTGTGCCACTAATGCCATCAAAAAGTGATTATGCCTCTAATTCTGATCGGAGGAGAAATGTATAGCAACGCTTTTTGAACACATCTAGTGAAGTTGAGGTGCGAATAGTAGCGGGCAGCGAATTCCACACATAGAAGGAGGAAAGCAGGTAGGAGTTACGAAATGTAGTTGTACGATGGGTGGGGATAGTAAAGACACGTGATGGAGCTATAGTACGGTCAGGACGACGAGGAGTATTAAGATGCGGCAGAAATTCGTTACGGAGATAGGACGCGGAGTCTGAATGGAGGATGCGATAAGTAGAGCACGCAAGGAAGTAATTCCTTCTGTTTATCACCGATAACCAACTCAATTGATGCCTGGAGGGCGTAATATGGACATCTCTGCGTAAGTTAAAGATGAACCGTATACAATTGTTGATTAGGACCTGAAGTTTTGAATTCAGCTCGTCAGTAGCATCATGGTAGACAAGACAGCAATAGTCCACTAGAGGGAAAATGAGCGTTACAATTAATTTCCGGCGTATTTGATGAGAGAGAGAATTTCTGTGGTACTTAAGTCTGTAGAGCGTGAAATGGACTTTTTGGGAAATCATGGCTACATGGCTTTTCCAAGAAAGATTGTTAGAGATAATGACTCCAAGATTTTTTGCTTCAGAAACATAAGGAAGTGTGGTGTCATTGACAGTGATGGAAGGCAGGGAAGATGAGTAGATCTCAGTCACATATGATGAGCTACCCATGATGAGGATTTTTGATTTAGATAGGTTCAGTGAGAGCCCGTTGTTAGCTGAGTAGTCCGCAATGGAAGCAGCATCAGCGGCAATTTTATCGAGGCCTTGCCTTAGTTGGGATGGTTGACAACTTAGATAGATTTGAGTGTCATCAGCAAAAATCAAGTGTTTGGAAAATCTCAAACACGTGGCAATGTCATTTATGAAAAGAGAGAAGAGAAGGGGTCCTAAGACAGAGCCCTGGGGTACACCACTCGTTATTGGTTGCGGCAGAGACTGGGCTGAGTCATGATCCACTACTACTTGAGTACGATTAGTCAAGTAGGAGTGGATCCAAGTAAGCGCAGTGTTTGAGAAGCCGATGGTTTGGAGCTTTTTTAAAAGGATGGTGTGAGGGATGGTGTCAAACGCTTTGCTAAAGTCGAAGAGAATTAGAATAGTTAGTAAGCGGTCATCAACACCCTTCCTCACATCATCGCAGAGCCTGAGTAGTGCAGATTGTGTGCTATGACCAGTGCGGAATCCGGATTGCTTGGGGTCAAGGATACTGTGTAAATTGATAAAGTCAGTGATTTGTTTGTGAGCTATTCTCTCAAGGAGTTTAGAGATCTCGGGAAGGTTTGCTATCGGGCGAGTATCAGATGGAGACAGTGGTGTTTTCACCTTGGATACAGGACGGTTAAGAGCATATTTCCATGCTAATGGGAAAACACCTAGACGGAAGGAGGAATTAAAGAGGGATGTAATGATCTCCTTGATTACAGGGAAGGCCGAACGAATAGCGAAGAGAGGTATGCGGTCCGCACCGGAACTGAAGGAATGTAGTGGAGACGAAACAATAATATCATGGATATTGGCAGCAGAGATAGGGGCAAATGAGAAGGAAAGCCCACTAACGAGGCAATTTGAAGTGAGCATATATAGTTCGAATGATGAGCAAGGCAACGAGGCAGTAGAAATGGAGGAGTAGTAAGAATTAAGTTCATTGGCGTCAAAAAAGTGTAGAGGAGAGGTTGAATTATTCTTTATAAGGCCCAGTCGAGCCAGTGCCTTCCACATCTGCGCTGGGTCTGTAATACAATTAATAGAATTGTACCTGTATGTCTCAATGGCGCTTTTTATGTCTTTCGTAAGCTGGTTTCTAAAATTCTGGTAAATCGCAAACCCTAGCAGACTATTCGCACGTTTAGCCTGAGTGTATAACGCATCCCTAGTTTTCATGCGGTTTGCTATTTCTAAGGTTAGCCATGGCGCCGAGGGTCTACGTATCACTAGTTGGCGGATGGGGGCATGGGTGTCAAGTGCAATCAGGAGAAGGTCAGATAGCATGGCAGTAAGAGAATCAATGTCAGATTGATTCCTGCAATCATTTAATATCACCGCATCTGATTCAAGTATTCGGGTAAGAATAGTAGAACGGTAATCCGCGTCAACGAAATTTTTATAATTGCGGCATAGAATAGTACGCTCTTTCCTGTCCGAGTTGTGGAAGGAATATTCCAAGTTTAACATATCATGACCTGCGATAAAAGGGGAAGAAGACTTGTGAAATGAGCAAACTTTATCGAGGTCATCAACAATAACTAGGTCGAGGAGAGAGTCAGAATGTGATGTGTGGTAAGTCGAATCAGAAGGAATAATATTAAGCGATAGAGATCTGACAAGGTCATGGAGGTAGTCCGATTCATAGCTAGGAGAGAGTAGATTGCAGTTTAAGTCACCAGCAATGATCAGATTACTGAAGGAGTGAGTATAAGTATTTAGACAATTCAGGAAGAGATTGAACATGTGGCCCCCTGGTCTTCTGTAGATAGATGCGAAGAGAGTAGGACTAGCACCAGGTGAGCAAATACTTAGCAGCATGTACTCTGGATCATTGCTGAAATCACTCGGAGACTTAGCCACAAGGGAAACCTTTAGTGATTCATGAATATAGCAGGCCACACCACCACCAACCTTGCCTTCGCGATCATTGCGAATAAGGAAATAGCCGGGGAGTGAGAGAAGTTCATCCGGAATACTTGAATGAAGCCATGACTCTGAGATCGAAATAATGTGAGAAAAGTGAGTCGAGAAGTGTAGTCGAATAAGGTCAATATGACCAAGCAAGGAATTAGCATTAAATTGGGCTAAGATTAAATTATTATTGGGAGGATGTCTACTATTCGATATGATGTGAGGAGGGGGGATTGCTCGCAGAGGAAGTCAGGTGAGCATTGAGAGATCAGAGTCCTTAGTTATATGTATAATGGGCTGACCATTGTCGCGACGCACCAAAATCTTGCCAGAACGAACCCAGACATATTTGTGTGATGTAGCAGCTGCTTTGGCCTTGGTGCGACGGAGAAGGTCATAGACTGGAGGAGGAAGGAGTTCGTTTACATAAATTTTACCTGGGGCTGTAGTTGCAAGGACTTCAGCAACCGTAAGGTCGCGTTTAGCTCGTTTTTTATGAATAATGAAGTCTCTGACTGCCAGTGATTTGAGGGTAATAATGATGGATTTAGAATGAGCAGTGTTCTGGCTAATTGAGCCACCTGGATGTGGTGTTATTTTCCTGGGGAGATTACGTGTTTCAAGAATATCAGCGACCAGGTTATTGACATCGAGTGAATCGAAAACCTTATGAGCGATATCTAATGGTGAGTCGCTAGTATCACTTGGTATGCCTGAAATAACGAGTTCTGCCACGAAAGATTGGGGTGATGGATTGTCGCATGAACGGTCACTAATACTATCGGTGACTTTTTGAAGCTGGGTTTGAATGGTATTTAGTCGCTCTTCGTGGTCGGCAAGTTGGTTATTGATGGATGAAATTTGAGCAATGGCTTTCGCCATATCCATATTGACAATAGTTTGTTGGTCTATGAAGGTGCTCAGTTTTTCTTCAAGTGTGCTTAATTTGTCAAGTTTACTGAGAATTAGGGAAAGCTCGTTGCCCGTGGAGGAAGATGAGGCAACGGGGCTCGATGGAGGAGGCATTTCAACAAAGCTTTCGACACAACAGGTGCTAGCAGATCGATAGCCAATGTACGATTTCGCACAGCCCGGATGAAAATTCTTGATACAAGTAGGGCACGAAACACTAGCTCCTGCTATCCTCTTAGAGCACTTATGGCATTTAGTGGAAGACATACAGAGTTATACCAGAAAACTAAGGGTAATGGAGTTTTGGCGTAAAGGAGGTAAGGTAGGAATTAACAAGACGGTAGTATGAGACGTAGAGCGCAGATAATAAGTCTAAAGCGTAGGGAGTATACTAGGTATATCTGTGAGGGTAAGAATCAGGTGAGCTTCGAATAAGACGGTGTGAAGCAGATAAATAGTCACCAATCGCCGATCATCGGGCCAGATTTTGAGGTTAAGCGCATGCGTAGTAGAAGATGGCGGCCAAGCACAAGCGCGGAGTAGTACAGCTTGCTGAGTGATGGAGTAGATAGTAGTCAACAGGAGTAGCTGGAGGTAGAACACCGATGATGGACGAGCAGCTCCTTCGTGTACAGTCGGGGAAGCACGTGATCGACCGAGCATGCGCAGCGTAAACAGATAGGTGGATCAAGGCCAATGTAAGATTTCGAGACGCATGCGTAGAGTGAGGCAGCTGTCATGCGCATGCGTAAGGTTGGACCCAAGATGATGGGGCAATATGGCCACAGGTTGTAGTTTTGAGGTTAGATTATTGTCCCGACTTTCCAATTAATATCACACAATTAGTAGAAGTTGGATTAAAGAGCAAATGTGTGATAATGGAAAGCGGTGATTTGATTCGCTATTGTCTGCAACAAAAACGCCCGGAGGCACGAGAAGGCAGCAAATAGTCAGAGTAGAATGGGGCAGAAAAATAATGGCAGCCTGAGGTACTCACAGAGAGAGAGAGAGAGAGCAAGTGCAGCAGAGAAAGTGTGAGAGAGAGAGAGAGAGAGAGAGAGAAAGAGTGAATATATATTTGTATATCTATCTAGAAATGTGCGTATAAGCACAAGCAGGAGCGGTGGGCAGGGGGGGAGAGAAAAGGGACGGATATAGAGCGAGAGAGAGAGAGAGAGATATGATATATGATATGATATGATATATATTTATTATGCCCGAGCCTAGGCTTTGGGGCAAGTGGGTAAATTACAATATAATTAGTAGGGTTAAAACTAGTTGATTAGGCGCAGAAGAATATAATACAAATATAGTACTAAGACTAACTTAAAGTATTGGCATGAGTACAATGATAGTTTTAAATTTATAATCTGTACCAGGTTGAAGCTGCTAAGTAGGAACGAGTGCAAGATGTGGAATGCAGCGGCAGCGACAGCACTCTCTGCCTCGAGTTACAATACAAGTATGGTCAAGACTGGTATAGGTATTACAGTGGGTAGTGAGCCTCCAAGCCTGATCGTGTGCCACTTATGCCATCAAAAAGTGATTATGCCTCTAGTTCTGATCGGAGGAGAAATGTATAGCAACGCTTTTTGAACACATCTAGTGAAGTTGAGGTGCGAATAGTAGAGGGCAGCGAATTCCACACATAGAAGGAGGAAAGCAGGTAGGAGTTACGAAATGTAGCTGTACGATGGGTGGGGATAGTAAAGACACGTGATGGAGCTACAGTACGGTCAGGACGACGAGGAGTATTAAGATGCGGCAGAAATTCGTTACGGAGATAGGACGCGGAGTCTGAATGGAGGATGCGATAAGTAGAGCACGCAAGGAAGTAATTCCTTCTGTTTATCACCGATAACCAACTCAATTGATGCCTGAAGGGCGTAATATGGACATCTCTGCGTAAGTTAAAGATGAACCGTATACAATTGTTGATTAGGACCTGAAGTTTTGAATTCAGCTCGTCAGTAGCATCATGGTAGACAAGACAGCAATAGTCCACTAGAGGGAAAATGAGCGTTACAATTAATTTCCGGCGTATTTGATGAGAGAGAGAATTTCTGTGGTACTTAAGTCTGTAGAGCGTGAAGTGGACTTTTTGGGAAATCATGGCTACATGGCTTTTCCAAGAAAGATTGTTAGAGATAATGACTCCAAGATTTTTTGCTTCAGAAACATAAGGAAGTGTGGTGTCATTGACAGTGATGGAAGGCAGGGAAGATGAGTAGATCTCAGTCACATATGATGAGCTACCCATGATGAGGATTTTTGATTTAGATAGGTTCAGTGAGAGCCCGTTGTTAGCTGAGTAGTCCGCAATGGAAGCAGCATCAGCGGCAATTTTATCGAGGCCTTGCCTTAGTTGGGATGGTTGACAACTTAGATAGATTTGAGTGTCATCAGCAAAAATCAAGTGTTTGGAGAATCTCAAACACGTGGCAATGTCATTTATGAAAAGAGAGAAGAGAAGGGGTCCTAAGACAGAGCCCTGGGGTACACCACTCGTTATTGGTTGCGGCAGAGACTGAGCTGAGTCATGATCCACTACTACTTGAGTACGATTAGTCAAGTAGGAGTGGATCCAAGTAAGCGCAGTGTTTGAGAAGCCGATGGTTTGGAGCTTTTTTAAAAGGATGGTGTGAGGGATGGTGTCAAACGCTTTGCTAAAGTCGAAGAGAATTAGAATAGTTAGTAAGCGGTCATCAACACCCTTCCTCACATCATCGCAGAGCCTGAGTAGCGCAGATTGTGTGCTATGACCAGTGCGGAATCCGGATTCCTTGGGGTCAAGGATACTGTGTAAATTGATAAAGTCAGTGATTTGTTTGTGAGCTATTCTCTCAAGGAGTTTAGAGATCTCGGGAAGGTTTGCTATCGGGCGAGTATCAGATGGAGACAGTGGTGTTTTCACCTTGGACACAGGACGGATAAGAGCATATTTCCATGCTAATGGGAAAACACCTAGACGGAAGGAGGAATTAAAGAGGGATGTAACGATCTCCTTGATTACAGGGAAGGCCGAACGAATAGCGAAGAGAGGTATGCGGTCCGCACCGGAACTGAAGAAATGTAGTGGAGACGAAACAATAATATCATGGATATTGGCAGCAGAGATAGGGGCAAATGAGAAGGAAGGCCCACTAACGAGGCAATTTGAAGTGAGCATATATAGTTCGAATGATGAGCAAGGCAACGAGGCAGTAGAAATGGAAAAGTAGTAAGAATTAAGTTCATTGGCGTCAAAAAAGTGTAGAGGAGAGGTTGAATTATTCTTTATAAGGCCCAGTCGAGCCAGTGCCTTCCACATCTGCGCTGGGTCTGTAATACAATTAATAGAATTGTACCTGTATGTCTCAATGGCGCTTTTTATGTCTTTCGTAAGCTGGTTTCTAAAATTCCGGTAAACCGCAAACCCTAGCAGACTATTCGCACGTTTAGCCTGAGCGTATAACGCATCCCTAGTTTTCATGCGGTTTGCTATTTCTAAGGTTAGCCATGGCGCCGAAGGTCTACGTATCACTAGTTGGCGGATGGGGGCATGGGTGTCAAGTGCAATCAGGAGAAGGTCAGATAGCATGGCAGTAAGAGAATCAATGTCAGATTGATTCCTGCAATCATTTAATATCACCGAGAGAGAGAGAGAGAGTGATAGAGAGAGAGAAAATAAATAAGTAATATATAAACATAAACATATAAACATATATATATATATTGTGACGAGGCGCTAGTGCGCGCTCGCAGCAACGAGCTAGGCCCCGAGTGCTCGTGCACCGAGAGCCCGAACCGCGTGGCAACAGAATCGCTCCTCGGCGTCAAACTCCCAATATGAACGTTTGACTGCCGTGAGTATTGTTCTACAGGATTCGAGGAATTAGAGCGACAGCCCGGGAAGACGCGCGAGGATGGACGGAGAGAAGGAAGGCGGAAGAACGCGACGATCGACGAAGTCGATCGATGTCAGGCCGTGACCCCCACCCCGGACGTCCGAGGCCCGCGTAACCCGGCCGAGCGTGCGAGACCCAATTACTCTAATTCCGGACCCCGTATCGTATAGTCAGATTTGTAAGATTGTCTTGAAGGACTCTAATTCCGGACCCCGTACCGAATAGTCAGATTGAGTGATATCTTGAAAGAATAGAGAATTGTATTGAGAGTTGAGATCAGTAGCTGGTTAGAGTTCGACCTAAAGCCGAGTATTTCTGTCGGAACAATTAGACATCGAACAACTCGCCGCGCGCGAACCGTTTACCTCGAGAGTCTCGTGATAATTAATTACGATAGACCCGTGCGTGCGTGTATCCGCCGTGAAGGAAGAATTCACCAGCCAAAGAAAGGGAGACAGGAATAGAAGGAGGCAGTATCGAGAGACCGAGACTACCTGCACGCAGAAAAAGGTAGGCGCACGTGGTGCACCAATACTTAATAATTCCGTGTAGCGTAGTGTCTTCCTCCGTCGCGACCGGCTTCTCCGGCTGCATCCGTAATAATTGAGAGCGATTCGGGTTAGGACCGCGATAATTGTCGGACTCGAGTCGTGATTGTAAAATTTTGTATTTGCGTGGAAACCGTTAATTCACGGTAATAAATTATTGTTATCATTTTTGAACTTAGAAAAGGGTATAGTTTCGAATATTTATTTTCGCTGCAAGCCCCCGAACTGCACCCCTTCCAGCTAGCCGGACCCGTAATAGTATTGACCGCGGAAATAGCGAATGACCCTGGCTGTCGGGTCCAAAAAGTAGATAGCCTGGCGCCCAGCACACGACAGAAGAACAGGTAAGCGGGAAGAAGTGTGGAAGCAGGAAAATTAATAACAATTTGGGGCGTCGTTATATTTGGTCGTGGCTCCCCGTGTGAGTGGCCGAAATTACTTGCGCGAGGGGCTCGTCACAATTTTTGGCGCCCAACGTGGGGCAGTGGCTAAAATTTCGGACCTTTGCGGGCGAAACTAATATTCGAAAAAGCAGAAGTGTAGTGAAAATTCCTTTGTCTCGAGATACCGAGAAATAATATTCGTGCGTGAAGAATCTCGACGAGTCGAGCTAGAGCCACTTGAGTGCCCGCGCGTCAACAAGTGTTGGAAAAAGTGTAAACACCGCGCGTCGACACTCAGAGAGCCCGTTCGAAGTGCGTGAACGAGAAACCGTACAGAAAAAATATTTCGTGGTGAATATTTCTCGGGTTTCGTCGAGCCAGACGAGATTGAACGCGACTGTTCTCGAGAAATAAGTGCGCGAGCCTAGATCGACCGCGTGTAAACAAGCGGACAGTGAAGGACGTAAACATCACGCGATAACGATCGGCCGAGCCAACTCGAGTTCGGAGAATAACAAGAGGTGTCGAGACAAATATTTTCGGGAGTAATATTTGAAATTGTGTACCGTAAAATTATTAGAGACAATGGCAGAAGGACTTCAAAATAAATCGACACCAAACCCTAGTGAATCCGAGAGTGAGGATAGGATCAGTGTTGGCGTGCGCGAACGTAGCCAAAGAGTGTTAGATCGAGCGCCGTGGATCGACACACTCCCCAGACGTCACATGAGGCGGTTGCTGAAGCAATCCCACGCCAGTGCCGAGGGGGATGATGACACAATCCGCGATCGACTCCGGAGATTAGAACTCCGCGAGTGTGGAATACAGGGTGTAGAGTGGAGTAAAGAGGACGAGACGCATGAAATGGACGAACCCACCACCTGCGAACTAGCGACAGTGGATGATATGGACGAAACGGAGGTGCGGGAAATGCTCCGCGCAATAATGAACCGATCGCGAGTGACAGCTGTCGCGAGGAACCGCGTGAGTCAGTTCGTAAGTACCGCGCTGCGGGAACCGGGCAGCTCACGGCCAGAGAGTCCAGTCGAACCACCACGAGGCGCGCTCAAGAGGAAGCGCGTGGGGATACGCGACATTCGGTCCAGCGGCAGAACACCCCCTCCCACTCCACAACCGAGAAGAGTAATACCGGCTGACTGGGATGGCACAGACGACCTGAGTGAGGAGCGCTTTAAATGCAGCAGCGCCAATGTGACCCTGCGCCGTGGCGAGACCTCGCGAAGAGTCCGTAAGGACGTGCCAGAGGATACGCAGATCGGTGCAGAGGTTCACACGAGACTAGATCATCCGACGTGCCGAGACGCTGGAACGCAAACGGACAGCGATCCCGAAATCAGGCCGAGGAACAACCACAACAGAACGGAACCACGCGAGTCAACGAGACGCTCGAGCAACCGCCGCCGCAGAGCGAGAAGAAATCGTCGAACGCACGAGCAGTCCGAAGACTCCATGAGTGCAACAACAATGACAGATGACAGCGCGACGTCGTCGTACTCATCCTCCGGTAGTGAGACGGAGACAGACGAGAGCACGTGGCGAGTGGTGGAGCCCCGTAACGCGCGTCGTAGGAGACAGCGCTCGGAGCGGCCGATGACGCAATCGGCTCACCGACACCCCAGACGCCGCCGCGAACGTGACATCGGCGACATCGCAAGAAAATGGAGAGTAACCTTCACGGGGGAGGATGAATTTGGATGCGAGGAATTTTTAGAGCAAATCCGAGAAAAAATTGCCGCCTCCGACATCCAATACGACGATCGACTGCAGGTGCTCCCTGAGGTATTGAAAGGTCGAGCTATTCAATGGTACCGCGCAAACAAAAAATACTGGCAGTCGTGGAGGAACTTTGTCCGCGATTTTCGGGCATGGTTCAGCACAGACCGTGATCAACAGTGCCTGAAAGAAGACATCAGGAAAAGGACGCAGGGAGCCGACGAGTCTGCGACAGATTATTTGATCTGCGTTCAAGGACTATATAATCGGCTGAGGCGAAACAAGAGCGTACGGCATCAATTGGATCAAGCCTACGCCGGCCTCCGTCCTGAGTACTGGGACAGGATTGACCGAAGAGATTTCCGCTCGTACGCTGAACTAGTGCAGCAGACCTCGCGGGTGGAGCAGCGATGGGCGAGAGCACTGGCTCGACGTCCTCCTCCAAGCCGCAACGAGTCGTATGCCAAGGAGTTCGCATGGGTTGGAAAATCGGTAGTATCGAAAACGAATGATTATCCACCGAGACCGGCGACGCGCGCCCCGTATAGAGCGCCTGCGCCGAGAGTCAACGCCGTGGAGAGCGAGTCAGCTGACGCAAGAGAGCCAGCAGCGCCGAAGCGCCGTCGACGAGCGAAGCGTAAGAGCGGGGGTAGCGAGGCAGCCGAAGTCGAGGCAGCTGCCCCACCACTCACGTACGCTCGAGCCGCCGCGCAGCAGCCACCACGAGCCGCCGCGCCGCAGCCAGCGCGAAGAGCCGAACAGCAGCAGCAGCAACCAGCAAGACCGCCGCCGAGTGGGGGAGCCCCCAACAACGGACGCGAGCAAGCGGGCCGTGTGGAGAGGGCCGGAGAGAACCGACCGAGTTCCCCTCGAGGCCCACCGAGCCTCTATAGAAGACCCCCACCGTTCTGCATGAACTGCGGTGAAGCGGGCCACTTCGGGCGAGATTGCGAAAATCCCCGAGTGCTCCTGTGCACAGCGTGCGGCCGCCGAGATGTCAATCGTACGACATGCGGCTGTGCGTTGTCAAAAAACGCCAATCGGAACTGGCAGCCGCGGGACAGCCAGCGCACCGAGTAAGCCGAGACCCGCCAGACAGTAGAGAAAGAACCAGCGTAGTCCGGTCCCAAATCGACCCACTCCCTAATTCCTTCCAGGGTGCAGTTCGCGTAGAAACCTCGAGCGCAAATACTAGCTTAAATGTAAGAGCAGATATTTCGAGCGTTCCGTGTACTTTTCATTCAGCACCGGTAGAGGAAGTCGAAACAGGTGAGTCCCCCTACAGGTCGACTGGCATTTGGACGCTGGATCAGCTCAGTTCCGATGAAACTGAGACTGAAGAAGCAAATAAAAATGAAATTGGTAAAATGAATCACGCGATCGACGACGCGTTAGAGACCGGTAGGGAGGTTGCCGCGACTCACGCGAACGACGAACGCGGCGCGATAGAAAACCATAGAAATTCGATAGAGCATCGCACGAGCGAGATCGGTCCCGAGACGAGTCTGCCCGAGCGCGCGGAGATCCTCGAGTCGTTTCCCCCACCACCACTAGAGTGGCAGCGCGAGAGGGGACGCGTTCGAATTTTCGTAGAGCTGTTGATCGGGGATAGAGTACTCGAGGCACTGATCGACACCGGTGCGACGATTTCGGTTTTCGGTCGCGTGGGGGGAGAAATCGTGAGGGATTTAACTTTGCCTCACCGAAATTATCCCGCGAACAGAAATGACTTTGTAACAATGGCTAACGGTACGCCGGAACGTGTTCTCGGGGAAGCATTATTCCCGATCGAGCTAGACGGTGTCCAAAAATGGTTTCCGTCGATAATTGTCCGCCAATTAAAATCGAATTGTTTATTGGGGATGGACTTTATCGGATTATTTGGGGTTAACGTGTACGGCAAGCGCGGCACGTGGTCGTTGGCAGAAGTAGGGGTAGAACACCCAATCGTGCGCTCGAGCGATGAACTCGCGACACTTGGCGTGTGTTTTGGCCTACAGGGACCCGTAGCTAGCGAGACGGCACGTTTATAGGAATTAAGAACTCGAACCAAAAGCCGCGAAGCACTGGAAAAAGATGATAGTCGAGGAAATCGCGCCGAACGCGCCCGACAAGGAAAAGTGGATCGCGCGAATGAGCAGACTCGTCGAGATGCGCGATCTCGTGACAAATAAAATTCGCGAAGCATCATTGAAGCAGGCCGCGTATTATAATCAACGCAGGCCAGAGGTGCCGTTGCACGTCGGAGACCGAGTATACCGGAAATACCGCGTGTTGTCAAAAGCCGCGAATAATATGACCTCTAAGTTCGCGAAGAAATACGCTGGACCGTTCGAAGTCGTGAGAGTCGTGTCACCAAGCGTGGTTGAACTGACTAACCCCGACGGTCGACCTGCAGGGAGATGGCACGTGAAAGACTTGAAATTATTGAGTAATTCACAGGTCGCGGAACGCTCGACTGCTCAAGCCGGAAAGTCATAGGATAAAGAATGGAACTTGGTATTGTAGCGAATTTATGCGAAATATTAGATAAAAGGATCGAGTTATGCACAGTAAGATTTTTGTTGATTTTGTACCGCAAGGAGCGAGGATTTATTTTTTTGTACGTCGCGCCGATGGGCGAACATAATTTTTATTTTCATTTTTATATTAGTTTTATTTTCTGTTGTGCTAAGAAGTAGCGCGGAAAGACACCGTTGCGAGTTACCCCGAAACCGGGAGGATTAGTTTTAAGATTTTGTTGAATAAAAGTTTTTTTTTGTATGGGAAATATTTGGTGTTGGTATTTGACTTTGGAACAATGACATTGCGGTGGTGGAAAGCCGAGAGATGACGGAGGAGTGATTCTGCAGCATAGCACGTTGCGATGGTGTATCGGCGTGAGCCTACCTAGCGTCAGAGCGGTAGTCTGGCCTAGTGGGGGGATGTGACGAGGCGCTAGTGCGCGCTCGCAGCAACGAGCTAGGCCCCGAGTGCTCGTGCACCGAGAGCCCGAACCGCGTGGCAACAGAATCGCTCCTCGGCGTCAAACTCCCAATATGAACGTTTGACTGCCGTGAGTATTGTTCTACAGGATTCGAGGAATTAGAGCGACAGCCCGGGAAGACGCGCGAGGATGGACGGAGAGAAGGAAGGCGGAAGAACGCGACGATCGACGAAGTCGATCGATGTCAGGCCGTGACCCCCACCCCGGACGTCCGAGGCCCGCGTAACCCGGCCGAGCGTGCGAGACCCAATTACTCTAATTCCGGACCCCGTATCGTATAGTCAGATTTGTAAGATTGTCTTGAAGGACTCTAATTCCGGACCCCGTACCGAATAGTCAGATTGAGTGATATCTTGAAAGAATAGAGAATTGTATTGAGAGTTGAGATCAGTAGCTGGTTAGAGTTCGACCTAAAGCCGAGTATTTCTGTCGGAACAATTAGACATCGAACAACTCGCCGCGCGCGAACCGTTTACCTCGAGAGTCTCGTGATAATTAATTACGATAGACCCGTGCGTGCGTGTATCCGCCGTGAAGGAAGAATTCACCAGCCAAAGAAAGGGAGACAGGAATAGAAGGAGGCAGTATCGAGAGACCGAGACTACCTGCACGCAGAAAAAGGTAGGCGCACGTGGTGCACCAATACTTAATAATTCCGTGTAGCGTAGTGTCTTCCTCCGTCGCGACCGGCTTCTCCGGCTGCATCCGTAATAATTGAGAGCGATTCGGGTTAGGACCGCGATAATTGTCGGACTCGAGTCGTGATTGTAAAATTTTGTATTTGCGTGGAAACCGTTAATTCACGGTAATAAATTATTGTTATCATTTTTGAACTTAGAAAAGGGTATAGTTTCGAATATTTATTTTCGCTGCAAGCCCCCGAACTGCACCCCTTCCAGCTAGCCGGACCCGTAATAGTATTGACCGCGGAAATAGCGAATGACCCTGGCTGTCGGGTCCAAAAAGTAGATAGCCTGGCGCCCAGCACACGACAGAAGAACAGGTAAGCGGGAAGAAGTGTGGAAGCAGGAAAATTAATAACAATTTGGGGCGTCGTTATATTTGGTCGTGGCTCCCCGTGTGAGTGGCCGAAATTACTTGCGCGAGGGGCTCGTCACAATATATATATATATATAAATTTTAAAGAAATGTGCGTATCAGCACAGATAGTGCGTAGAGCAGGGTTTTCGGGAGAGCACAAAACGTGCATCTCCCACAAAATCGTGACGCTGCGGCCAAGTCGGAACCGCAGCGGGGCAGGCGGAGCCCATAATCCTCTTGGGACTGCCGACTGCCCGACGATTAGATCAGGTAGGAAATTTTCGATAGGTAGGACCTTTGACAAAACAACACAGAAGAACAAAGAACACTGACACACACGAACCCGAAACAAACCCCACACCCGTAAGATCCTGAACAGAAAACCCACAAAACGACAAATCCCTAAACGAAACACATAGAGTCACCACGTAGAATCAATCCTACACAAAAATCTGGGCTTGTGTCCGGGCGGGACACAGGGAGCAGGCCTTCCCGTGGTTCCCCGTGAGCACTGGGGGAAATTTGTTCCGACCTCGTGCGGAGTTCCGGCTCCACATGTGGCCGGGGCCTAGTCCCCCCGTGGCCAAACTGCTCTCTCCGCAATACGCCAGCGGAAGTCAAAGGATTTTTCCACTGCCCGTTGTTGTGGCCGGTCCATCGCTATATAGTGGATAGTTAAAAGTTGCGTGTACCCATAAGGGTGAGGTAGCATGGGTCGAGTTGTCCTCGGACTTCCGACTTAGACATTAAATGTTTGTTTGTGCCTCGTTGGGCTAGTTTGGTTTGGCCTCGTTGGGCTCGTTTCGTCACTCCTCGTTGGGCTTTCTCCTTTTTCGAACTCGTATTTCGTTCTCGATAATATCCTTGGTTTGTCGCCTTCGTCAATATTTCCTTCGTTCGATGTACCTTCTTGAGTTTGCTTGGTCATCTTTCCTCGTGTCACTGGATTCTGAGAATATTCCTTTTTCGTTCGCTTGGTCGTTATCCTTGTTGATGTGAGTTCTTTATCTTCTGTTGGTGGAGATTCGTAGTTATCGTCATCGATTGATGAATTTGTTTTTTGTTGTGCACTCTCCTCGTTTTTGTTTGTTGTTAGTGGGTCGTTTAATGCTTTGTTCGGTGTTTTATGTTTCATTAAGCCGGTTTTTGATTGAGTATCCGATTTTCTTGGTACTTCTTCCATTTCTACGTCAGTTTGCTCTTGTTCGGTGTCGTTCTCCGATTCAGTAGTTTGTTCGTTTGCACGTTGTTTTTTCTTCGGTATTGGGTTTCCTGAGGCTTCGTCCGTTGTTGAGTGACTGTGAATTAGCGGTGACGGTTGCTGATTTGTTTTCTGTCTCTTGTCGTTCTGGCCTGCTGAATCGTTTGATGATGTTTCACCTGGTCTTATTGGAAGTATAGATATGGGGTTTCTAGAGAGTGCGTCTGCGATGACGTTCAGTTTTCCGGGCTTGTGACAAATTTCGTAGGTGTAGTTGTTTAACACCGCTTGCCATCATTGCAGTTGTTGTGGCGGATTAGGCTCTTTGACCAGATAGGTGAGAGCTCTGTTGTCTGTGACGAGGTCGAAGTTACGTCCGTAGAGGTAATATTGGAAATGTTCCGATGCACTGACAATTGCTAAAAGCTCTTTTCGCATCGCATCGTATGATAGTTCTGCTTTTTTCAGGGCTCGCGAGTAAAATCCGACAGGGTGGTCAACTCCATCGTGTTCCTGCCTTACTACTGCGCCAATGGCGTAATCCGATGCGTCGGTTTATTTTTTTATTTTTTTAGCATTTCCCCCTGCATGCAGGTACTGCGCCTATTGCAGGGTCGGCCCGGGTCAGTAGCCAGTCCCCCCTGGGGACCTGGTCCGGATTAGTAACCAGGCCCCCATGCGGCCGCATCCGACTTCACCCTCTACATCGCATTTGCCATGGCATTGCTGTCATGGGCATAGGAAAACTGCGGAAAACCTATGCCGATGTAGCCGGTCTCGAGATCGCCTCACGGCACCGGAGCTACGTCACGTTTCGTCGAGAACGTAAACACGGACTACAGCTGTATACATGTGACCCCCACAGGTAGAGTACCTGTGTGTGTCCCACGTATACATCTGGAGCTTCATCGCGTCCGGATGCGTCGGTTGTAAGTTTGAATCGTTTTGTGAGATCTGGATAACGCAAAATGGGATGTTCCATGATTTTGCTCTTTAGGCAGTCGAAAGCTTTTTGTCATTCATCCGTTCATTTAAATTTTGCCTCTTTTTTCAATTGTTTTGTCAATGGAATGGCTATTGTTGCAAAGTTGCGGATAAAACGTCTGTAAAAATTTGCAAGAGCGTGAAACTGTGCAATGTTTTTTTTGGTTGTTGGAATTGGGAAATGTTCTATTGATTCGACTAAAGCTGAATTGGGTTTTACGCCGTCCTGCGTTATGAGGTGTCCCAGGTATGTTACTTCTTTGCGAAGGAATTGGCATTTTTCTGTTTGGAGCGTTAACCCAGCGTTGGTCAATCTTTGTGCCAACCTATCAAATTTCCGTCCGTGATCGACAAGAGTTGAGGCGTAAAGTACTATGTCGTCTAAATAGACAAATAAACCTGTGCCTTGGAGACCAGTCAACGCGAAGTCCATTAGGCGCTGAAATGTTGCTGGGCCATTTTTCAACCCAAACGGCATTTGGTTAAACTCGTAATGACCGTTGGGAGTGGAGAATGCTGGTTTCTCCTTGTCGTCCGGGTGCATCTCCATTTGGTGAAAACCTGACGCTAAGTCAAGCACCGTAAAATAACGCGAGTTGCTTAGTTGGTCAAGGATTTCTGCGATGTTAGGTAGTGGGTACGTATCCGGAGTCGTTTTATCATTTAATTTGCGAAAGTCTATGACCATTTGCCATCTCTTGTTACCTTGGTTGTCAGGTTTTTTGGAGACAATCCAGACCGGTGAGTTGAATGGTGATAAGGAAGGTTGAATGATGCCGTTGCTCAAAAGATTACTGACTTGCTTGTAAATTTCTTCTCTGTGTATTGGCGGAAATCGATATTGTTTTATGTTGATTGACTTATCATCTATTGTGTGAATTTCATGTTTGACTAGAGTTGTGTGGCCCAACAGTTCTCCAGGCAGGGCAAACAAGTGTGAGTGTTTTTGGACGAGGTCAAGAGCATGATCCTTCTCTTTGTCATCTAGATCGTCTAGTTGTAAGAGCGGTTTTATAACTTCGAACCTGATTTCCTTTGCTGCCATAGTACGAATTGCTACACGTGATTCGGACTGAATTTCATGAGAATCGTTTGCCTGAAGGTTTGTTGACCATTCCCAGTTTTGGTGTATTGGCTCCATTTCGGGTGGTGGAATTTCCCTGATTTTTTCGATTGGTTCTAATTCTACCGTCGGGATTGTGAAGCGAATGTTGAAGTCATTGTCGTTAATTGCGGCTAAGTATACGATCCCGTTGTTGTTCTTTACAATTGCATTACTGATGTAGAAGTGAGGATCTTTGAATTTTAGTCTTGGGATGTATCCTTCGGAGAGCGTGCTATTTACACGGACGTGAATTACGCATTTTGATCGTGCCGGGATATGAACTTTTTCGTACGTTTCGAAGGCAATAATGTAGTTGCCAAATGAAATACATGATTCCGTGTACAGAATGTCAGCTGGGGTTCCTTTGAAGAAGGCATCTCCTAGAACTGCTCCTTGAGAGATTGGAAGGTTATTGTTGACCACATGAAATTCGACAAAATGATTTTCGATGCTGATTATGACCATAACCAGTGTGAAAATGGTACCATCTGTGATGCCTGAAAGTTCGTAGATAATGTTCTTTTCCATTTGTACGTGTCTTGAGACGACTTCTTTCTTCATTAGATTTATTTGCGATCCAGTGTCTACGAGAAATTTAGCGCTGCTGTTTTGAAGATTACGAGACCTGATTATTACAGTTGGAGGTTTATGCCTTTTTGTGAGTCTCAGTGAAATCGTTGCTTTCCTGATTATTGTTATCACTGTGTGATTTTGAATTTTTAGTTCGTCATCGTGCGCTCTTGAGATCTACTCCGTGTCGCGCTGTCCCGCGGGGCTGGTGTGGAGTTTTCTAGATCCATGTTTGCTACTGTATTTGTGATGTCCTCAATAGCATTGTCTCGTGGTTGCTTTGAGGCGGCATTGAAGTACCTGTTGTCTCGTGAGTCGTCAAGATTCCTGCCACTCTGGAATCTATCTCGTGAGTCGTAGCGCCGGTCGCGCGAATCTTCGCGGTATCTGTCGCGAAATGGTCTATTCGCGGCATTGTAACGTGTATCATTCTAATACCGGTCGCGTGAGTCGCTGCGTTGGTTGTTTCGATATTGATCGCATGAATTGCTTCGGTAGTTGTTTGAATGTCGGTCGCGCGAGTCGCTGCGGTAGTTGTTTTGATACTGATCGCGCGAATCGCTGCAATAATTATTTTGATACCGATCGCGAGAATTATTGCGGTAATTGTTCTGGTACCGGTCGCGCAAATTGTTGCTATTGTAGTACCCCAGATTTTCCATTTAAAGATTTAAATTATTAAATCGTTGGAATTCATTGCCGTTGCGAAAATGATTCCAACAGCAATCATTTTCGTCACCAGCTTCGAGCATGCGAGCATGTCAATGCACTCGAAGCTGAGTCGACATTTCAATTAGGCCGACCCAGCAATCGCGGGTCGAGCGGACTAAATCGGCTATCGATTTAGTCAGTCTTGAGAGAAGCAGAGTAACGATCGGTTGGGCTCGTTGCCATCGTAATTAGCATAACTACGATCACCAGAAAACTAATGTAATCATACCAAATCAATAAACCTTGTTTACTATCGGGAATCGCGTGGACTCCAGTTCTTAAATCGGTCCGATCCCAACTACTATTTCTTAAACCGCCGGAAAATAGACGAACCGATCACTCGTCTCAATTTCGGGCACAACATTTTGGTGGCAGCGGTGGGATTCACCGTAAGTGAACCCCGAAAAGTAAAGTACACAAGTGAAAACCCAAAGTCAAACCCGACTCCAAATCGTTGGGGTAAACGACTTGGTGCGATTCACACGCGGTCGTGAATCGTTGAAGAAGACGTCAGTCAGGTACCACTGACGAGGAGCCAACCGAAGGACGAAAGTCCAGCCAACCGAAGGACGAACGTCCAGCCAACCGAAGGACGAAAGTCCAGCCAACCGAAGGACGAACGTCCAGCCAACTGAAGGACGAAAGTCCAGCCAACTGAGGGACGAACGTCCAACCAAAGGATCGACTACGCCAGGAAGGGCGTACTCATCGACCAGCAAGGTCAACGCGACAACGCAGTCGGGGAACAACGTCAAGGTCATCACGACAACGGAGACGACAACCTCGAAGTCCAGCTGCACCATGGAAGGGTTCTGGAAACTGTAAGTGGCGGTTGCCAAAAAATGTTATTTCTGCATGAGCCTATTATTCCGAGCCAGAAAAACGGGTTAAACAATTTTAGAGATTAAGGCATTAAATCCGTGGGACTGAGCCCGCGAGCCCAGATCTCTCGTTAAAAAAAAATCGATACCCTTACCGGAAATCGTTGCAAGTTTGTAGCAACTTGCAAGGATTTACGGTATTAATTCGCGAAAGGCAGGAGGCCAGGCTAACACCAACCACTGTCCATCATAATTAAAAATCTATCTACATATAATTAAAACCCCTTTCGAAAAAGGGAAAATAACAAAAAATAAAAACTGCCCTATTCGCGATAAAATTAAATTAAATCGTTGCTGAGTCATCGCATCACATGCCGCGAGAAGATCAAGATCGACAGCGGCGGAGAGCGAGCTCCGTGGACACGACTATACAAGCCGACGGTGTAGATATCACCACCGGCTTAGAGGAAGCGGTAGGCGACATCACCTTGAGGACGCAACGCGCCCTTAGGAAGATTTCGCCGACCGGCGGAACCCCCGGCACGGAAGAGGCCCGCATAGCAGAAAGTTTAGTAAAGGAGTTCGGCATCAACATAAGAAGAGGACCCTCGTTCGGTGAAGCCACGTACATGGATCAAGAAGAGGAATCCAAGGGCGAGGGCGCTAAAGCCATTGCCACACCAGATATCGATGCCGAGCTAGAAAGGATGCTCCGAGACACCGGTCTGGAAGGACAAAGAGGAGCCCTGGAAAGGGCCAAAACCAAATCCAAAAATCCAGGAAATGGTAGAGGAGCAATCCCTAAGAGCACCGCTAGGGGAACGACACAGAGGGACGACCGAATGGAAGAGGAGCCCTACGAGTTACCAGCACCACCGCCATGGAATGCTGCCTCTCGGAACAGCGCTCAAGGTCGTCTGGAAACACCCCACCGTGGAAAAAACACCACATCATCGAAGCACGTGCAAGATACACCTGAAGATCTGGTACAATCCGTGCACGACCAAGCTGTCCAGTTAGAGACACAATTGGAGCTTATTAGCACTCTTCAGACGCAGCTCGAGGAACTCAAGATGGATGTTGCCCGGGAAAAGGAACAAAGAGGCAAGGAAACCCCAGCCAAAACCCCGACACCTTCGCCAAGAAGAGTGTCAGGTGATCCGCCTGGAGGCCCCCCAGAGGAGCCGCCAAAACGACCACCAGTACCGCCGAGAAGAAGTCAAGGACTAGGACCCCCAGAAGATCCTAGAGGAAACCCTCCTCATCGAGGATTCGGAGGAGAGCCCTCAGGTGACCCTCAGGGCGGCGGACTCTACTATGACGGTGGTGAAGATTCGAAACCGCTCGAGCTTGCCCTGGGAATCCAATTCATCAAGTATTTTGATGGAAGCGATCCGGGTAAACTCGGCGCATTCCTACGCTCGTGCGACACGGTATTCTCAAGAATAAAGGCGGAAGAAAAACGTACTCTACTCGCCTTAATACTTAGTGGCAGAATTGAAGGAAGAGCAGCCGAGGAGCTGAGGTTTCAGAACATTCACACTCTGGAGCAATTAAAAGCGGAGCTTGAATCGCGTTTTGGACGCCAAAGATCTCTGTCAGCTATGCAAATGGAATTCCATTCCATGAAACAAGAACAGAACGAGAATGTCACCGCGTACGCGACCCGAGTGGAACAAATCACCACGGAAGTGGTGGGAAAAATCTGCGAGGAGGTTTGCACCGATGAACAGGCCCGGTTTGTGGAATGGATAACGCGGAAATCTGCTCTGACAGTATTTGTGGGTGGGTTGCACGGCCAAGTGCAAATCCTGGTGCGATCGCCGAACTGTGCTACCCTGCATGAGGCAATAAATGCGGCTGTAGAAATAAGTAACGAAACGCACCCAAATGGAGCAGCAAAGAAGACCCAAGGAGGTCAGAGAAGGTCGCTACCCGCTCAGCCGAGCGAAAAAACTTGTTACAACTGTGGAAACAACGGGCATATGGCGCGGGATTGCACCGGCCAATCAGGCCGATTGAGCCTGCCTGTTCCCAGTCACCCGAGAGAAATCAATCAGCTGGAAATGGTATGCACCTACTGTAAATTTAAAGGACACTCGTGGCAAGAATGCAGGAAGAGGTTAAAGAAAGAAGGAGATGAAGGAACTGCAAGACAACAGAGAAGTGGAGACAGGCCGCCGAGTCTCGATAAAGCTCTGGAATCCTGCACCGCAGTGCAAACCAGCACCTCTACCAAGGCCACGCGTACGCTATGCACAATAATTATACATACGGTCACCGTGAGTAGACCGTCGGAAGGGGCCGTAGAGGGAGAGCGCGATAAAGAAAAAATGTGCAGAGTGGCAGCCGAGCGTAGTACTCCGCTTGCTACTACGCGTACGCCGGACAGCATTGACCCCGAAGTTATGAGCACCGGCCGTCAGACACTAGGGAATAAGGAGATGCATGTCCTTGAAGTTACCGATCCATCAAAGAATTCAACGGCCAGTGATTTAGATGTCGCAAGCCCGACCACAAGAGCAGATCCGGAGAAACTCGTCGCCGTAAAAATTTTTCCTGCACCAACAACCGTAAAACAGGTGCAATCGTTCGTCGGATTAGCTGGCTACTATTGAAAATTTATTCGAGATTTTTCGAAGGTAGCAAAACCACTAACCGGCTTGTTAAAAAAGGGGACGAAGTTCGAGTGGACTGCAGTATGCGATGCCGCGTTCGAAGAATTGAAGACGGCATTAACCACGGCTCCCGTGCTACAATACCTCGACTTCGACCGTCAATTCTTAGTAACCACGGACGCCTCTGATAAGGCAATCGGGGCAGTCCTTTCTCAAGGCACGGTCGGCGAAGATTTGCCTATATGCTATGTGAGCCGCACTCTCTCGAAGGCTGAGATTAATTACTCGACAACGGAGAAAGAGTTGCTCGCAATAGTGTGGGCCATAGCGCAATTCCGACCGTATATTTACGGAACCCGGTTCAAGGTCATCACCGACCATCAACCACTCACCTGGCTATTTGGGATAACCGACCCGGGTTCTCGCCTGATGAGGTGGAAAATAAAGTTATCAGAGCACGAGTTCGATGTGGAATACAAGGCTGGGAAGAGAAATACAAACGCGGACGCTCTAAGCCGCATTTTTATTACCACAAGCTCAAGCGCGAGAAAAAGATACGAGTCACGGGAGAAATAAAAGGACAGCAAGTTCGGTAGAGGAAACGACGACACAAACCGAACTCCCATGCAAAGCAGCGAGCCAGAAGGAGAAGGAAATAGATGGCTCACGAACGACCGAACACACTAACGCCCGCACCAACACATGCAAGCCGTGTGGCTGGGGCGCTCCAGCTACGAAGCATGGCACAAAGAGTAGATGCGAGGAGAGCGAGACCGGAGTAGAGGATAGCGCGAGTGCAGCAAGAGAGACGGAGCGACGCCACTCACTGCGGAGCGAAAAGGACGCCGATACTCCACCGTTCCAAGCTTACGTAGACCGACTCGCTGGCCAAGCGAACGGCCATCAGCCAGGCGGGTCTGGGGAAGCGGAGAGCGGGGCGAATAGTGAGATAGGGAGTTCCTCCAGTGCAGACGAGGAAGCCGCTACAAAAAACAAGCGTCGCTGCAGCATAGGCGTAACCTGTCCGTCACTAGAGGACCGAGGGAAAATATTAGAAGAATACCATGATGCCCTCCTCGGTGGGCACCAGGGTACAAAGAGGACGCCAGAACGCCAGAGGATGAAGAACGGAATAGAAAATCACATCACAGCTTGCGAGAAATATCAAAAAAACAAGCTACGATGTAAAATAAAGGCACCAATGACAGGGGCAGAGAACAGATGCGTTCTCACATTCCAGGATGCACTAACCAAATACAGTGTAGTGGTGGCTATTCCCAACCAGGAAGCTCAGACAGTCGCCAAAGCTTTGGTGGAAGAAATCATCTGTCGATATGGAACACCTGAGATCCTTCTGTCCGACCAAGGTACCAACTTCTGGAGTTCGACTTTTAAAGAAGCTTGTAAGCTCCTCCGAATCAAGAAGATCCAAACCACAGCATGCCATCCCGAAAGCAATGGAGCTTTGGAGAGATCACATCGGACCTTGGCGGAGTATTTAAAGAATTTCATAAATGAAGACCAAGATAACTGGGATGAATGGTTGCCATACGCTATGTTTGAGTATAACACCACACCACACACAGCTACCGGCCTATCTCCTTATGTGCTAGTATTCGGGTGCGAGGCAGAATTGCCTACCGCGGTAAAACAAGAACCGCGGCCCACATATACACATGCAGACTACGTGAGCGAGCTACGCGAGAGGCTACGGGCCTCATGGTCGGTAGCACGACGTAGCCTGTGCGACGCCAAGGAGAGAGCGAAGCAGAATTATGACATCAAAGCGAGAAAGCAAGAATACCGCGTCGGTGATCGCGTACTTCTTCACGACGGGACGGTGAGAAGAGGGCGGTCAGCGAAGCTAACACCGGTATGGACGGGGCCCCACACCATCATGGAGCGACGAGGCTCTGTCACCTACGTGATTAAGAAAGGACGGAAAACCGTAACGGTCCATGCGAACCGCTTGCGGCCCTTCATCGAGCACTAGCCGCTTATCACACAAGATAAGATAAGATAAGCGGCCGACGAAGGAAGGATATTAAAAGAAACTAAGAAAGTATAGGGAAAGGCACGGATGCACAAGAGGAGCATCTACGTGCATATGTTTTTCATAATATTTAAACCTAATTTAAAATTAAAACAAAAACACGAAGACGGTATAAATTCAACTAAAAATTTTTTGGTATCATTTATATTAATAAATAAATAAATAAAGGAAAAATAAATGGAAAAGGGCAACACTGCCCACATAATGGACGGCACTGCCCAAAACGAGCCTTGACCCTCACCAGCAATATGGTGATTCCCATGGAACAACACGGAAGATGGATGTATATCGCACCATACGAAGATCTAATTACGATGACGTGCGAGAAAACACCCGCGTACCGCGAAACGTTAAAAAATTCGGGAATTCTGGCTTTAATAGGCTCATGCGAGGCAACCGCCCAAGATTTCAGTGTGCGAACTCTGAAACGGGTTACCGAAGTGCGAAACGAAAATTATTTACCGTCATATAATCTCACTTTAGTGGAGATTGACGAACAATACCATTCTCGCGGAAAGAGTGAAAGTGAAAATTTTAAATTGTCAAATGTGTTGCGAAATCCCGAGGAATTAAAAACCTTGGAATTCGCGTGAAACAAATAGGTGAAAACCTCGGTAAAGACGTTAAAGAAAATGCACAGTTCTATCACAATGTTAGCTTTTACTCTTTAAGTGCGATCGCGCCTATAGCCTTGGTCAGTTACGCGGTCTACAAATTATATGAGCTGAGGCTGGAGCGTAATCCTACACCAGCTAGCACGTGTGAGTCGGCGACCCCGGAGTCACCGGCTGCAGTGGATGCCTTATCGCATCAGCAAGAAAACAGACTACATTCGGAACTCCAGCGAGCATGCTCGGAGAGAGATAACAATCGCGTGCGACTGTCGTACCCGGCCAAGGCTTGGCGCTAGTGAGATAAAAACAACTCTTGTACAACATGTCATTAAAGGCGATAGGGACAAGTTCAACCGAATCAGTAAAGAAAAAATTTCTTTTGCTTAATTTTTTCTTTTTTAAGGGGGGAGGGATGTAGTACCCCAGATTTTCCATTTAAAGATTTAAATTATTAAATCGTTGGAATTCATTGCCGTTGCGAAAATGATTCCAACAGCAATCATTTTCGTCACCAGCTTCGAGCATGCGAGCATGTCAATGCACTCGAAGCTGAGTCGACATTTCAATTAGGCCGACCCAGCAATCGCGGGTCGAGCGGACTAAATCGGCTATCGATTTAGTCAGTCTTGAGAGAAGCAGAGTAACGATCGGTTGGGCTCGTTGCCATCGTAATTAGCATAACTACGATCACCAGAAAACTAATGTAATCATACCAAATCAATAAACCTTGTTTACTATCGGGAATCGCGTGGACTCCAGTTCTTAAATCGGTCCGATCCCAACTACTATTTCTTAAACCGCCGGAAAATAGACGAACCGATCACTCGTCTTAATTTCGGGCACAACACTATAATTATTTTTGTATCTGTCTCGAGAGTCGTTGCGATAGTTGTTTTGATACCTGTCGCGCGAATCGCTGAGATAGTTATTTTTGTAACCGTCTCGAGAATCGTTGCGATAGTTATTTTGATACCTGTCGCGCGAGACGTTGCGATAGTTGTTTTGATACCTGTCGCGCGAGTCGTTGCGATAGTTGTTTTGGAAACGGTCACGTGAATTGTTGCGGTATTAGTCGAAGGTGCCTTGTGTGTTCGGACGGTGGTTGTACTCTTGGACGTTTTTCAAAGTTATACAATCCGTAGTTTAGTGGGAACGGCTTTTGTGATAGTCGCAGAAAACGTTGCTTCGTTGTTCGTTTCTTGTTTCGGCGAATCGTACTCTAGCTGTTTGTGGTGTATCGGAGTCCTCTGATTCTTGACGATTCCGGCGTACCGAATTGCTTCTTCCGATTTCGGGTTCGGTTCTCTTGGCTTCCTTTATTGCGTCTTCGAGGGTGTCCAGCTGCCGATGTATTAAAAGGTGTCCAATTCGGCCGTGTAAGCCTCTGATGAACGCTCTGACTACTGCTTTTTGGATTTCCGAAATTCTGTCCGTACACTACGGTGCTTGGGCTACGGTGTTGTAGACTTCTTTCAATCGGTCGATGACGCGATTTTGTAAAGTTCTAGCGCCAGCTGCGTAATCGCTTATCGTTTCATCGCGCTTTTGAAATATCGATTTTAATTCTAGTTCCAGGTCAACAAGTTCTACTTGGTTCCCAAAATTTTCTTTAAGGTCTTGTAAAAGTGCGGCTATTGTTATATATATTTTTGAATGTACGAAGTCTAATGCGTTACACGATAATTTGAATGGCACCATTTCCAGGACACGAGCGTGATCCGTTTCTGGCAAGATTCTTCTTGATTTTTCGCAAGCGCGTGTGAAATGTTCGACAGGGATGTTCTTCCCGTCAAATGTGGGTATCGCGTTATATACGTCGCGAAACGTTACGCTATTGTTACTGTTATTGTTTGCCATTTGATTGTCTGAAATGTCGTCGTTATTCATAAAATGTCGGTGGGGTACGCGTTGGCGTGAACGCCGCGGTGGCCTTGATGGTATTATATTGGCAGTATTTATCAAAACGGAAGAAAAATAATAATTTCCTAAATAGAAGTTGTCCAAATATGTTAAACTCACTTACCAGGGCTGACGATGATCCTTGATTTGCGCTAAAGACGTTTATAGTACAGGTAGAAATAAGCAAAATTATACAACAAGAAGAAACAGAAAATGGGCGTTTTTAAAATTTATATATATATATATATATATATATATTTATATATATTGTAACACGGTGGAGCGTTACAATATTTTCCCCCCCTCGGCCGGCTCGAAGGCCATCACACACCACGTTTTATAACTTTTAAGCGGTATTTTTATAATCAATGGAAGCGATATTTTGTGTAAGAATTCCCCCTTTATGCCCCCCCCCCCCCCCCCCCCTCCCTGGTATGAATGCGTATTAGATTGCCACTTGGGATTGCAACATGGCCGAGGCATCAAGGACCAACGAGAGACACTACGGCAGCCTAGGCAAAGTGACGTGGTGAGAGTGTGGGCTGGAAAGAGACAGACGATCTGCCACGCCAGCCGACTGAGAAGTACACGCCACGTCACACAAGGAGCCTAAATTCGTGGGGACATATGTTGGAGTTCGCCGCCCAACTGCGTGCGTGTACTCGCTCCAACGATCGGCAGCGGCAATCCAAACAGCCCGCGGCGACCGCACTGCCCAACTGCGTTACACCGTTCCGCCGCAGCACCGCCCGAGCGCCACTAACCAGCCGCACTCGATCCATCGATCAATGCCGAAGCGCGTAGTGTTCTCGAGCCGACAACTTCCGAGGATGCCCGAGGAATCCCGAGGATCTCCGAGCAGGACCGAAGAGCTCGGAGAAGAAGACGGAGGACATCTTCCGCACTTCGAGCCCCGCCGTCGTCGCGACCCGCTAGCGTGATAAAGAGTGTGTGATAAAGAGTGACCGGGGGTATTGTCCCCGGTGCTGCTTTTGAGTGTCTGTGAGAGAAATTGTGCGTAAGTGATTTTTATAATATCTTTAGTTTCCGTTTTGCTTCCCCCCCCCCCCCCCCCAGCCCCGTATCTTTCGAGTTATTTTTCTCTGATCGTTTGTATCAAGAAGACCGGCTGCCACCACTTGGAGACCGGCGCCTCTGATTACAGCCATTTTGTATTATCTTGTATCGAGAGGGCCGGCTGTCACCGCGTGGAGATCGGTGCTTCTGGGCACAATTATTATTAGAGTTATTATTGTTTTTGCGTGCGAGATAGTGTGGTGGTTCATCGCGACTAACGCTCGTACATTTAGTATTTAATTTCCCTTTGCGCTATTGCCCATTTTTACCCCTCCCCCCCATTATCGAATACTCCCGTGCTTCACCCCCGCCAACCCCTCGTTTTGGTTTACCTGACCGAGGTAATAAATAAGAAGCCAACGAGTTCAGGAATTCACCCCCTGAGACCCCTCGTTCCTCTACCCTCTAGCCGCGCCCCCATTTTTGCGATTATTGTTTTCCTTTATATTATTTTTCTTATGATATTACCGGGTCAAGTGACCAGTAATATTACGGTTGCTACACCTTACGTAGCTGGCGCCCAAACCCCGTACTTTTATTTTCTGTATTAAACTTTTGTTATTGCCATTCTTATTATTTGGCGATTATTGTTTTTTTTTTCTCACTAACCCCTTCCCCCACCGTTAATAAAAGGGAAGCCGGTTATAATATATATATTTAAATTATTTTGTACGTATTGTTAATGAGCAATGCTTATCTGGTTTTAAAAAATTTGTTTAAATCAATATACTTGTTCATGTGTTTTTGCAAGAATAAACAATTTATAATATCAATAGGTCAAAGTGCAAATTTATTGGTACTATAACGAGAGCAACAGCTTTGGAAAATAAGTTGGTTTAAAGTAAAAAAAAAAAAAAAGAACAATGCGGAGAATATAACAAAATTTGTTTACTGATTCATTTATTTATCTGTTTATTATTTCATTTTGTAAATAATATGACCAATTTGTTTAGATCTATATATATATTAGGGTGTGTCATTTTTGGGCAATTTTTTTTTTTCGACTCAGAAACAGGTTGTATACTTTCAGGAAGGTAAAATAAGAAGCCTGTAAAAATTTTAGCTCTTAATATTAATATTTAGATGCGCCTCATCGCGAATTTCTATTTCCCATTTAAATAACATGGGAAAAAAATTATTTCATGTTTGGAATTTTATACGTTGGCAATGGCATATTGTTCGATGGAACGCACAACATATTTTATAGAGAATCGCACGCTCTACAAAAAAGATGTCTTGCATTTTTTCGATAGATATAGCCATTCTGATAATATTTGAGTTCAAAGTTCAAAATATACGAAAATTCATCTTTTTGTTAATATTATAGCGAAACTATTGACTCTATTGAGAATCTTCAATCAACTTTTATGTAAATTATTAAATTTACCATGAAAATTGTCTCATCCATGATTAATTAATATTTATTGGTGAATTGTTCAATGCTGTAGAGACCTGTCTTCTGTCACGAAACTGGTTCTAATGGGCTGATACTTATCATAAATAGTTACAAAAAAAATCGACAAAATACTCACGAAAAATATCTTTCGTTATTTCCATTAATAGTAAAAAAAAATGTTTATGTTTATGTTAAAAATTAACAAAAAGATGAATTTTCGTATATTTTGAACTTTGAACTCAAATATCATCAGAATGACTATGTCTATCGAAAAAATGCAAGACATCTTTTTTGTAGAGCGTGCGATTCTCTATAAAATATGTGTTGCGTTCCATCGAACAATATGCCATTGCCAACGTATAAAATTCCAAACATGAAAAATTTTTTTTCCCATGTTATTTAAATGGGAAATAGAAATTCGCGATGAGGCGCATCTAAATATTAATATTAAGAGCTAAAATTTTTACAGGCTTCTTATTTTACCTTCCTGAAAGTATACAACCTGTTTCTGAGTCGAAAAAAAAAAATTGCCCAAAAATGACACACCCTAATATATATATATAACATTTAAATCAATATACTATTAGTGGAATATTGTTATTTTAAATAATTGGTGTAATTGTTATTTATTTATTTCTTTAATTCAATTTTGGCTGTTTGCACATGTTCGTACATAAATAACGGTATTTTGCTCTATATGTGTGTAAAAGTGTATAATCTATGTATTATTGCATAAATTACTAACATCATCGAATTCTGGCTTCAATAAGTTATTGGGATGACTGGGTTTTGAGTTGGTTTATTTTTAAATAATTGCGTTTTAGCTTTGTTATTATTGTATAAATAGACAATTTTGCGGTATTATTCCAGTTGGATAATTAAATCCTGGGCTTATTGTTCTTGTGAAATTATCAACCTTCGGCTAAAAATGCTTCAATTCAATAAAAAGAATAGCAAGCTCTGTATTTGTAAATTTTTATATAAAAATTTTCGAATTTTAGATTTATGAGTTTATAAAAATGATCGATCTTTACATTCATAAATTTTTACAGAAAAGTTTGAATTTACAATTTATTTAATTTTTCGCTTGAAACAAGAAACTTCGGATTTGTCAATTTTAAAGGTAGTAAAAATGTTGGGTTTATTAATTTATTCAAATACTCGATCCTTGAATTTATTAATTAATAGGAAAAACAAATTTACGTTTATTAATGAGATGGGATTAAATAAATTGACGTTTGCTAATTTAATGGAATAAACAAATTTGTTTTTATTTTTTTATTTTTTTTATTTATTTATTGGAAGAAACAAAATTCTATTTGTTAATTTATTGAAGAAAACAAATTTATGTTTATTAATTTGATAGAATTATATAAATTTACATTAACGAATTTGTTGAAACTAAATAAATTGTTATTTCGTTGATAAATTAATTTCAAACAATTTGGTGTTGGCATACACAAATTATTTACAGAGAAAGCGGATTTTCGATCTCTAAATCCATTAGAACAACCAATTTTCTGAATTTATCAGATTACTAAAAATAATCGAGTTATTTTAATTTGTCAATTTATTTTGGGTAACCGAGTCTGCAATCTTTAATTAAAAATTTTAGTTTAACACTAGCTTTGAATAAACGAACTTTTGAATCTATTAATTTGCCTCAATGACCGAATGATGAACTCACTGGTGTGTTGGAATAGAGGAACCTTGAAATAATTTATTTACTGGAATAGTCGACTGTGTAAAAATGGTATTGAATGACCGGAACTCTAACTTGTAAATATGTTTTAAAGAATTGGATTTTTTAATCCACAATAATTTTATTTTACAGCGTTTTTTTTTAACTTGTGAATTAATCTAAATAATCGAATTTTGCACTTAGCAATGTATTTGACTAGACGAAGTTTGCCGTATGTTTTTGTTTAAATAACCAAATCTTGTAAAAATGTGTATTCCTGTGTGATGATAATCAAGCGATAGGGAGAATTAGCAAAATTGATAATTTTTTTTCTTTTTGTATTCAATAACCATTTGGAATTTATGGGGTTTGAACGAGCAGATATTTATCGATAAGAAAATGAATTAAATTGGATAAGTTTTCGAACATTGACTTGTTAAACTTTTTCTCTTTAAATGTGACTGAAAACTATTGAGGGTAGGTACTGTAGGTTTGGAGTGTTACTTTTTTTCAAAAGGAATTCGAGTTATCAGTTCGTTATGTTGTGCTTCATATGTGTGTGGGAATATATCTGGCTGTACGTATGACTGCGAAGGGTTATGGCTATGCGCGTGAGTGTGAAGAGTGTGTGGTTGCGCTAGCTGTGTGCTTACACTTCGCGCTTCGGTGACAAGGATAGCGCTAGCCACGCGTTACAAAGAAAAGAATAGCCGAATGCTTTGTGCGTGAAGCCTCATGCCAAATAATTATTAAAATGGTTAATTAAATTCTACTTACAGTGCCAACAAAAGTAGTAATGCTTTTTGCATTAAAATGGTCTGATTTTACGAAATTTGTAGGTTTCCGGTAATTATGTCTTCCTTGCTTCCTTCTATCTGGTGTATTCCTTAATATGTTGTTTGGCTGATGGTGTTCTTCGAGTTGATGTTGTCCAAATTTTGTATTTTCAACGAAACTTTTCACTTTGATTGATTGGTATCACTTTTTTTTTTTTTTGTGTGCGTGGTTTGTGTATTCGCGACACTTCTGACACCAATGTAATGAATGAACTTATTTGTCTTATAAATGGCTTTATTGTATAATAATTGTCGGGAGAGTGCACAGTAATTATAGGTTGTGATAGGTCGATGTGTGATATAGAACTGAAGCGTCCTCGGGCGCCGCGCAGGCCCGCGGACCGCGCTTAGTGCGATAAGGGTTACTGTGGGATTGCTGACCTAAGCAATCCCACGAACTAAGGTGACGGCACCATAATGCTGCCGTTACAGGAGCTTTACACTCAATTCACTAAAAAGGGTGACAACAATCGCGTCTATTGGGACGCACTAAAAACTATGCAAACAGGCTATGACCTGAATTACAATTTATACTACAGACTCAAAATTCATACGGTCGGAAGTACTTCGGTATGGAGCTTTACACTCAATTCACTAAAATGGGTAACAACAATCGCGTTTATTGGGACGCACTAAAAACTATGCAAACAGGCTATGACCTGAGTTACAATTTATACTACAGACTCTAAATTCATACGGTCGGAAGTACTTCCGTATGGAGCTTTACACTCAATTCACTAAAAAAGGTGACAGCAATCGCTTCTATCGGGACGCACTAAAAAATACGCAAGTAGGAAAAATTTCGAAGTCAATTAATTGAATGACGCTATATTCGCACGGTCGGAGGTGCTCCGGGGCGGGGCTTTACACCCAACTTGCAAAGATGGTGACGAATTGATTAATAATCTGGATGAAGCTGATAATGGAGATGAGTTTTTCGTCCCGGTGGTCGGACACGACTACGGTGTCTCGCGACTGTACGCTTTGTAGCCTAATAACAATAATTCGAGTTTTTCACGCCACTCTCCTTCTGTTATTAAAGAATTGTCCTCATACACAGAAACACATTGAAAAATCATGAGATTCTTCCGTGTTCTGTAGTTGTAATCCTCGGACTCTGAATTTAGAATTTATGATTTATAATAAACTCGCGAATTAGTTTATCTATGCGGAGCTCGATCGTTGTTGGATGAGCTATGAGATCTATTGCTGTGGCACAGCTAAATGCTGACGGATGGCTCGTTTCGTCTATCGGTACAGTCCGCGTGAGTAGGCCTACTCGATAGTCGTCTGTCTGTGTCGCGATCCCTAAGCTATTGTTTATCTAGGCACAGATGTGCTCCAGTGTCAGGTGCCCCTTCCCTGCCACCTTATATGCTTGATTTTGGAGATCGGCAGATACTCGGCCCACGCCCTCAATCAGCGCTTTGAGAAGAGCGCGGACTAATTGCATCGACTGTACTGGCGAATGAGTGTACCGGGTGGCTCCGTAGGGTAAAGCACCGGTGTGCTCAGGGTTCGCAGATCACACGCCCAAACCAAACTCTGCGAGGCTCGTGTTAAGCACGATTCGCGCAGGGATTCAGGTATGGGAGAGAAACACCCACACTTGTGTGCGTGTTATCTGCCAACGATGAGGCGTTCACACTCAGTGTTTGGGTGTGAAGGATGACTCAAGGTCGGAATCACCTTTGAGATCCGAGTTCGCAGATTTTATACGACCAAACCAAACTTTGGGAGGCTCGTGTTAAGCACGATTCGCGCAGGGATTCAAGTGTGAGTGAGAAGCACCCACACTTGTGTTCGTATTATCTGCCAACTGAGAACTCTTTACACCGAAAAGATCTGTGGGAATTATTGCAAGCCGATGCGCAGTGCTCGGAGTACAATAATTCCTAGTTTTATTTTTCACTTTTCGAGAAGGATAGCCACAACGCTGTGTGTGGGGACCCAAACACGAAAAAGTGGCCCTAATGCGAACGTATTATGCCGGCCTACGCGCTGTGCGAGGGAGACAGTAATATGCCGAATATCCTAGGTTTACTCTCGGACTCGGTAGCAAGAACGCAATGTCAGGGGACCGAGTCGTTCGAGTAAACTTCTATCTGGACTTTACCTTACTTTGATGTTACAAATACAAACGAAAATTTGACTGTTGCTGAGAAGCAGCAGTATGTGACCCGAACTGTGAGAGTTGCCGAAAAGAAGAGTCTCGAGCCGTCCGCGGTTATCGCTTATATACCCGATCGCCGTTCGGGTGGTGAAACGTTACGGTTTCGGGGCCCTCCGCGAGGGTGGAATCGGCGTTGGTCACGTGACTATCGCGTGAGGTGGATTGCGTGACGCACGCCGGCCACGTTTTCGGTTGCTCGAGGTTCCGTGGAGGTTCCTAGGAGGTCGAATTTTGTACTCCCGTGCTATGACCCATGCCGTTGTAGGTTCAAAATTGTGATTTGTTCACATAATAATTTGTTATTTAAATAAATTGTTTACGTATGGGAAGTAGGTGCCCTCCGTGGCGTTCTCAGTATGATTGGTTACATTCTGTGATTTGTTAAGGAACTATTTTACAATTTATCTAAAATTGTTAAATAGTTGAATATTTTCTTTGGTTTGTTGTTCTGGTTAGATGTTTTTGATCAGAAGATGCTCCGTGCTCTTCTCTATTTTTTGTTGTAGGTGGTGCTCGTTGACTTTTATACACAAGGCGTTATTAAGAAATTAGTTATTACAGAGAGCGAAGGCATGTTTGATCTATGAGAGAGCGAGCGACATTGACATATCTCTGATCTCTCTAAGATAGTGTGCGGTCACGCCCACTATCCCGACCGTCGTCGGTGATAGTCGCCCAAGGTAACGTGTGCGCGCGTAGTGGTGTGTGCTGTCGGTACGGCGGCGCACACCCATTAACTTGGTTCCTATGTGTATAGGCGGTGCTACGTGGTCGCTCGCTGTGGTGTGGCTGTTAACTCTCGTTGGTGTCTCTCTTCGCTGTTTTTCGTCGTGTAGACATACGCTGAGTCGAAATATCGTCTCAAGTACCAAAACTATTCTGTACGTTGAGAGGATGTTTCGAGATGATATTCTTTATAACGATCTTTCAATTATTTTATGGCTTTTCCTCAGGAGTTCGCGTGTCCTAATTGGATTAAAGAAAATTATTACTTTTGTAGCGGTACAGTCGCGAGACGTTCCGTTACAATATATATATATATATGGGGCATTCCACGTCAAATCAGCAAACCATGACGCTCACCCTCATCGATTTTCTTCATTTTTTAATATGATCTTATTATCGACTCATAAAGGCCTCCAATTTTTTTCAGATTTTTTCGCCACCAGTAACCTTTTTAAATCTCCAAAAAGAACCGATTTCAAAAACGCCGTTTTTAAAAATCTGAAAAAAATTCGCACTAATTCTATGATTTAAAATATGATTTTTGACTACCGTGCGATAATGGAATCTCAATATTTACTATTTTTTCTACATTTTGCTTTTTCATAGAGGAAGCTTTGTTTTCTTGAAAAAAAATTTTTTTTCGAGATTTTTATGGCAGTATACTTAGAATCACATAAAACGTCGAGAAAAATAGTTTAGAAAATGTGACTGTATGTGTGTCTGTGTGTGTATGTGTGTATGTGTGTGTGTTCAGGGAACTGAAAATTCTGTCGTCGATAACTCGCGAATGGCACGATCGATCGAGCTCAAATTTGGCGTGCAAGTAGAGAAGTAACTCCTCTTTGATTGCTATGATTTTGAAGAAAATATATTTATGTATACTGATTTTATAGAATTTGTAATTTTTTTGAAAAATGTCGTATACTCTCTAACTTTCGTAAAAGTTCGCCGATATAACTAAATAATTCTTCGTAACTAGAGACACGCTAAATGCTATTTGATATCGAATTTTGAATTTTTGTAAAAAATAAAAATGTTGCTATCAGTCACGTCGAATCTCAGCAAATGAACTGAAATGTTCTACAAACGAAAAATAACATACAGCCCCACTGTGTACCAAATTTGCTGGTGATCGGTAAAGTCGTTTAAATTTTATATCATTTTGAATATTTGAAAAAATAGCGATTTTCGCTATAACCTCCGCAAAAGTTAATAAAGTAAAACAAATGCTTGTGCCCAATAAAAATGAGATGTGCCAGTGATTTATTCATTTATTCAAAATAAGCATGCAAAATCGAACCTTGCACATTGCTTCCTCATTTAATTTTGATCTTCCAAAAGCTTCGTCTATGAAGAAGCAAAATGTGGTTAAAATAGTAAATATTGAAATCCCATTATCGCATGGCACTCAAAAATCATGTTTTATATCATAGAATCAGTGTGAATTTTTTCAGATTTTTAAAAACGGCGTTTTTGAAATTTGTTTTTTTCGAAGATTTAAAAATGTTACTGGTGGTGAAAAAATCTGAAAAAAAATTAGAGACCTTTATGAGTCGGTAGTAACATCATATCAAAAAATGAACAAAATCGATGAGGCTGAGGGTCATGGCCTGCTGATTTGACGTGGAATGCCCCATATATATTGTAACCGAGAAAATAATTCTCCGGTACCTTCGTCCTGTTTTCCGCGACTGTCTCCTAGGGAGCCAGCCGCCACGAGACGGCCCTTACGAAAATTCACCGATTTGACTCGGCCACTAGCTAAATTCGACAGCACAGGAAAAACGCCGGTCATTAGCCGCTAGCTCAGGATCTTACGGTAGAGGGGCGGGGCCGACACGCACACAATAATGGTCAGTACACAATTACTCAATTAACGATTTAGAAGTTTTATTAACTATTGGACATGGTGAATAATGAAAGATGAATTTTGAAACGGAAAACAAAGAATTATAATATTGAAGCTAGGTGGGTGTAATTTATAATTTAAAAAAGTGGGCAAATTTTAGTTCAGCGAGTAATTTACTGAGTCGCAAGGTGAAAGTTTCGAATTCTCGTAGTACCAAAAAAATAATACGTCACAAGCAATAAGGAACGCTATTCCGGCAACAATGACAGCGGTAAACCGACAATTAAATTCGGGCTCTCACACTCTTGAGAGATTCGACTCACTTCTCAACAACGTAAATTAATCGCAGGATAATAATTATTAATGAAATCAAAAAAAAACACAACTAGAGAATTTTGCGAGAATAATTTTTCGTAATCGTCGCCACTAAGGTCGACAGCGCACAGATCGGCTCGACTCTTTATCGAAAAATAAATAAGTAAACAGAAACGGATAAACACTAACTAATTCTACGGCAAGACTCACGATCGCTCTCTTCTCTAAAGAATCGGCTGGGACTTGATATTACAGTCGCGTAGTTCTCGTAGGAATAATCTCCCAATGCGATAGCGCGAATAACGATCCGACTAATACTTGCCTCGCCCGCTCAACTCTCAACTTACGGTAGTTCTTCCGAAAACTCAAATCTTTTCGGAACTTTATTTTCCCGAAATCCGGCTTAGGACGGCAATACTAAAACACCGGTATGCTCCAAGGAGACTGAGTCCGGTACGACAGCACGGCAAGCTCGGGAAATCTCTAACTTAATTCTCATCACTAAATCTGACTCAACAATTCAATAACTCACTAACTCACTCAGTTTACATTACATCATACAAACATTAAATAATCAACACAAATTCTAGACGGCACACAAGACAAAACGAGACAAGTAGCACCTTCGCGACTCCTGCCTCTCTTCCAGGGCCTTAAACTACGTGACTATCTCACTCGGTAATGACTTAAATTTTATTAAATCCTACAAATCGTCATTTTTCAATCACAGTTCCGCAAACGATAGAATAAATCCCGGGATACGGGTACTCACGGCCCTCACTGGTTCTGATCCTCGACACTCTTCTCAATCCTCTCCAGGAAGTCTGGTAGCTGACCCCGATCTTCTAAATTTCGGAAAACACCACGACACATCCGTTGTCGATCACAGGTAATCGCGAAGAGAGAGCTCGATCGTCCTTTGTCTTGCGACAACTAGGACTACTAATCCCCACTTTCGGCCCTCGATTGCCGAAATTTAACGATGTGTGCCGATCGTCTCCTTTCCTCATCAAAAGTCGTCGCTCATTTCTGCTCTTCGTTACGCTGACTCTAACTAATCAAAATGTTGTGGAGTTCTCCACACCCGACAGCGGAATAAATTTCTCAGCTCATTATATGCAACTGATAACGGATCACTAGAAGGATTTTAGTGTGATCCTTCCTCATTCATGAGGCTTTTTGCTCATCGGGAATTTCAGAATTTTCCGATAACCTCAAGTGGCCCCGCCTCAGCCTGCGGTGCGGTGAAAACCGTGTACCGGCCAACGCTGATTTTCCGCAGATCCCGTGGGCATCTCAGATGGTGGAGGTGCCGCCTCATGGCTCGTGAGCGCCGCGGGATGGATCTGATACGGGGGCATCATAGCGTCCTTGGACCTAGAGAGAATCCAGGGGCTGCTCCGGGGCATTTAGGATAAGTCCCACCAAGCATCGGGTACCTCATCTTTCCTCAAGTTGGCGGTTAAATGGTGGAGGTCCGTAACTCTAAGCGGGCAGAGCGGGGGCGACGTTGGTAAGCTTCCAGCCGTCAGCTGCCCTCTGCCTCAAATTTGTGGATTCTTGTTGACGAGGTGGACGATCTCGCCGAACAATCCAACTGGGACTACAGGGACTACAGGACAGCAGGTCGCCAGTGAACGAAGACGCAGACCCCTCAGGCTCATTCCTACGATGGTCGACACGTTGAGAAACCAGTGAGGTCGGACCTTACAAAGTTTTTCTTACATCTAACACACAAGCACACAAATTCGACACAGAAACGGTTCTTAAACTAACTTAATTCTAATTCGTTGCCCTGGAGAGAGCTCGACAGCGGACGGTGTGCCACATCTTAACCTACGACTTTCGACAGCAGCAGTAGTGAGGTGCAGAAAAAAAACACCACGTTACACTGCAAATACCATAAGAAATCATCAACTCACTCGAGATCACCCCCGCATATCAGTAACCCAAAATCTCGATTAGTTTTGCCCGCTAAAAATATTCCCTCACTCATGGCATATCCCGTGCCATGCCCAGCCCCATGCCCGGAAGTCCCCTCTCTTCAACAGTTTTTAAACCCCTATTTTCTCCAGCAACGTGTCCCTTCGCGCAATCCAATCTCTTATCACGGAGAAACCTCAAGGTTCTGCCATCATCCAAACGCACGAAGACCCACAAGCGTGCCAGAGCAAGTCTCAGAGCCAATAGGCCCACAACAACCCCTTCGCTATTTTCATATTTTCTTCCCGGCTTCCTCAGTATTGAAACCCTGGCCCGGAGCCCACGCCCGTCTTCCCTGGAATCAGGAAAGTTGCCAAAGTACCTCACAAACGCCCTACGAACCCAACCATCTTTTCCCAACCATCCTTATCTACAAGTCTCAACGCTCAGCCCGGTTGAGTCAGAGAGACCCATTGCCCTACTAAGAGACACCTCTCCACTCTCCCTTATTAATTTATATCGGCTTAATTCGCCATTCGCCACAACCCCCCTCCCATTTGTTCATCAACCCCAACCCCGCCTGAAAGTTTTTTGCAGTTAAGAAATAGAAAATGGACAGTTTTTGTTTTTGATTTTTGGTTTTACTTGTTTTTTCATCGGGAATCATAGAATATAAAATTTTTTCTTTCATTTGTGGTTCATGTAAAAAATCTGAACATGAATGATTTTTTTTTTGTTTCTATTTTTGTTTTTGGGAAATTCCTCCAGATCTACCCGTTTCAATGATATCCCCTATACCCCATTTCTATGACCCATGCGCATCGATCAAACCCTCCGCCCGCGAATGATTGTGTGAGCGCTTAATACGTCAAGGGCGTACTTTCGTTTAAGCGCGGGGGAGTTTGTATCAAAGTAAATCAATACAATATTTCCCCTCCTCGGCTGGCTCGAAGCTCATCACACACTGCCACTATTTAATATAATGTAATTTTTAATATACCCGAAAGGTATTATTTAGATTTAGTCCAGATTTATATTGTGTGTAGGAATGATTCGTATGAGTGATTAGTTAGTACAACCGACAAGACCAGCGAAACCTTCAAGGACCACCACCATAAGAAACATCAAGGTTGCCTAAGCAAAGTGACGTGGTGACAGTGTGGGCTGGAGAGAGAGAGAGATACTCGCTACGCCAGTCAGTTGAGGAGTACACGCCGCAGCAGACGAGCAGCCTCAACTTGTGTGGCTAAAAGGTTGGAGTTAGCCACCCAACTGCGTGCGTGCACTCTCACCAGGGATCGTCAGTAGCATTCAAAGCGCCCACGGCGATCACACTATCCAGCTGAGTTGCGATGCCTCGCCACAGCCAAGTCCAGCGCCACTGACCAGCCATCCTCGACTCATAATAATTCTTCTCGCGCCGCAAACCTAGGTGGCGACTTTCCGCTGCCCTGCTGCTGGTGATTGGCCCGTGTAGTCGTTGACATCGGGGGTATCATGAAATGTTCGAAATCAAAGATAGTATTTGGAATTTTATTAATTAAGTGGTCGTGGTCTGTGCGATTCGGGCGTTCTAGCGAGCGACTTGCTGGCTGGACCCTGGTCGTTGCATATTTATTTAACGGGGGAACGGAGAGCTGTGGCGATACCGTCGTAACGCGACATGCCGCGTCACAACTTGCCCTTCCTTAAAAGCACCCTCCCTGCGCGAGGTGGGGAAGACGCTGTGTCGGCCATTCCGTATCTCACTCAACTAGCTGCCGAGTCCGCTCGATCGAACAGACCAATACCAGTGCCGATTCCCATTAACTATTTAACCCATCACCATCGATGATCTTAACGACACAAGGTTTCTATTATTCCCAGTATATCCCCGGGGGTACGGTTGTAGGAGGTGGGGTGTTCAAGGGGAAAGAAACCGATCAGTTTCTTTGATCTTTCTTTTCGTTTATTCGAGGCTGGGATGGCGGGAAGGAGGGGGAACTATTTCTACCCAACGCCTCTCACACCCCCTAAAATAAAATAAACAATAAAAAAAGAAAACAAAAAAACGGGATGTCGACCGATGGACGGCGCCCATAAAAAAAAAGCAACAAAAATGATACAAAATAGAAAGGTGCTCTTTCTCGCGAAAAGAAACAAACTATGCAAAACTAAAAATTTATGCAAAACGAAAATGAATTTATTTTGCGTATTTGCGCAAATGTGCTACGTGGTGTCACCCGACCGCTTTGCCGGTGAGCTTGACTAGTTTGATCACTACCGGGAAAACTACTTTCGTTACTGTAAACGATCCCGCGTATTTCAGAGCGAGTTTGACGGCGACGTCTTGCGCCGCTAACGATAATATCCTATTCTTTTCCAAGACAATGTCACCGACTTCGTCTTGAAGGTCTCATCTGTCCTTGTTATAGTAATGGGCCTGACGATCCGACGCTTTCCCGATATGCTGAGTGACAAAGTCCCGTTGTTGGAAGATCCGCTGCATACGCTCGGCTCATGCTTTCCGGCTGTTTTTGGAGATTTCCTCGAGGGGATCAACTTTCCCTCGCACGAAGCTGGAGGGCCGTGGTTCCCTCCCGTTATTGAAGAATATGGGGCTGAGATAATTCAGGCTCTATACGGAGCCGTATTGTACGCGTACCGTAGATCGTGTAAATGTTTGTGCCATTCGCTGTGGTCCTTACCCAGATACTTTTTCGACCGGGTCTGCTTGAGCTTGGTACGGCGATACCGTGGTCCGGTATATGCCGAACGTTTCGGCGTACTCATTCAACGCTATATTTACGAATTCGGTTCCGTTGTCGGTGTGGAGCACTTCCGGGGTGCCCCATCGATAAACTATTGATTCTTCAAAGGCGGTTATAATCGATTTGGCATCCGCCTATTTTAAGGAGGCCACCTCGATGTAACGTGAGAAGAGATCTAAAAAAACTAAAAGATACGAGTAGCCCGCCTTAGTTTTAAGGAGATGTCGAATAATGTTGTTGTTCCACCTTCTGGCGCAGGCATGTCTCGCATCATCCGACGTAATGCTTTACTTCGCGGTACATACCTCGCCAATAATAATGAACGGCTAGCTGGCGATAAGTGCGGTCCACTCCAGGATGAGCGGCTGTCGGAACTACCAGTTTCCAAGCGTCCAAATCCGATATAGCCGCTTCTTTGAAAAGATTCGGCCTGTAATAAAAGAGGTGACCTTCTGACAATGCCCACCCATCGTATCGACGGTGCTTCTATATGGCCTCCACTCGTTCGTTATACCAAGATTTTTCGAGAGCATCTTCCACGGCACAGAGCTCTGACTGGTACGATGCTGGTTGGTCTTCGTACATCCTTGACAAGGCGACCAGTACCATGTGTTCTGTGCCTTTGCGGTGGATGATGTCGCTCTGCCACGCCTGTAGTTTCACCCCCCATCTCGCTGGTCTACCCGTAGGATACTTTAGATTTTGCAGCCACGTAAGCGTGATCGGTGACTACCGTAAAATGATAGCCCTCCAAATATTGCCGAAATTTTAGTATGGCTCAAACCAAGGCAAGACACTCCTTTTCGGTGGTAGTGTGGCGGATCTCTGAGCCCGTCATCGTCCGACTAGCGTACGTTATGATACGTTCTTCTCCCTCCTGCAGCTGGTGAAGCACCGCTCCAAGTCCTCTATCACTCGCATCCGTGTGGAGGATAAAGGGTAGCGAAAAATCCGGGTGCGTCAGCACTGGTGCATTCACTAGCGCGTTTTTGAGAGTTTCGAACACCTCCTCTTGCGCGGAACCCCACTCCCAAACGGCTCTGACGCTCGTGAGTTTGTGTAGCGGTGAGGTGCTTTCGGCAAACTCCGGGATGAACCTCCTATACCAGGAAGTCATCCTTATGAAACGGCGGATTCGTTTCACCGTCCGGGGTCTCGGATACTCGAGTATCGGTTTGAGCTTGTCGGGGTCCGTCTGTAGGTCGTCCCAGTTTACTTTAAGACCCAAGCAGCGCACTCCGCTAGTATAGAACTCGTCAGTCAGGGTTAACCACTAACTCTGCCTCCTTGATGATATTGAGGACTTCCGGAGCCAGTCCAAATGATCTTTGAATGTCTCCGTTACTACGATCACATAGTCTAGGTAAGTGAAGACATTCGGTTCTAATTCCGAGCTGATCAACGAGTTCAACAAACGTTGAAATGTCACGGGGGCATTGCTTAAGCTATACGGTTTTTCCATCTACTTCTTGTCGCATTGCTTGCTTTCTAATAGGCGTAGTCGGGTAAAACCGATGTTTGATCGGCTCGTGATCTTCCACTTCAATCCTGTGAACAGCAAGTTTTGTGAATCCGAACTTCAGAGGTAGTAGGTCGACATGCTCATCCAAAAATTCCTTAAGCCATTGTTTCTGATCCTCGTCCCAATCGCCTATTCCCAATAAGTCATCGCTCACCGTAGTTAGTGCTGTGTGATCGTAGAAGGGGTGGCGTTGTGTACTGCCTACTACGGCCTAGGTTTCGCTATTCCCGTCCACCTTCAACCCGAAAATTTGTATAAACCCCATGCCGAGGATACAGTTTTGGGGGAGCTTCTCGAAGATGCGAATGGGCTTCCCTCGGATGGTAGCATCCACTTTTACATCGAGAAAAATTCCCCCGATATTGGCTCCACTGCTCCGTTTCCGACGGTACCTTGTACCCCCGGCGTTGGGTTTATGTTCTGGTTGAGCTGGGCGATGATTTCCAAGCCGGCTCGATCTAAATACGCCCGATTTGATCCACAATCCACTAATGCCCGGAGAATTCTTTTTCCCACTCTGGCAGAAATGAAAACTCGATCATCCACTCCCCTATCTACTGGGGCATAGCAAGATATCTGATCGATTTCCATAACCTGATGTTCCGATAACGTGAAGTCTCTGGCGTTAGAGGGTCCAATCGGCAGCAACTCTTGTTCTACAGTTGCTGGTGGCTCCGATTCCAATTCTACAATATTTCCAATACTTTGGCAGAAAATTTCTTAGGTTGCTCAGGAGTGCCTGACTCCTGTTCTTCTGAGGATCCATTTCTCAACGCCGGTGTTTCTATTGTTGAAGCTTTCACTTCCGTTCCCATTTCCAATATTTCCTCAACGAAATCAACCAGTATGGAGATCTCCGGAGTGGTATCCACCACCTCTACCGAGTTTTTCTCCCCAAACGCTGTCTCGAGTTCCCACAATGGAGCTAATCGACGTCTCGACTGGCTTGACCCTGGTTCACCGGGTAGAATCCTCTAACAGCATCTCCGTGGATGGAGCTATGGGGCGTGACGGGTTTCGACTCCAACTCTTCTTCCAACTACCCTTCTTCTCCTCCTTTTTGGTCTCGCCCTTGTCAGTTTCACTGACTGCACAAACTTCGGTGGGTTTGGGGAAAAGGTCGCGATGTGGCTGCGGCTCTCCGCTCTTTGGGTCCGATTTCTTAGGTTCCCCTCTGGCCCATTTACGTTCCACCCGTAGGAGTGCTTTTGCGATGGAGCCGTATGTCGCGAAGTCCTCTCTATCCAAGAAGAGGAAGAAGTCCCGTCGTAGCCCTTCGAAAGCTCTGTCCAACTGCTTATTTTCCGAGATGGCCTTGGAGCGTTGATCGGAGATGCCTCAAGGCCACAATGTAGTGGACACCATCTTCGTCCGGTTTCTAATCCCAGTCACGAATACGTTGCTTCAACTTCCGCTGACTGGCGTCCTCCAGGAACCAAGATCAAAAATGTCGACAGAATTCCGACCAAGAATGCCATGCGTGCTCATTTTGCCGATACCAGTTGAGGGCTACGCTCATCAGTATTTCATGAAGTAGGATGGGCCGATCCTCTCTGGAGATCTTCCTGGTATCGCATATATCCTAAAAATGAATCAGGAACTCTTCGGTGCTCTCATGTTTGCTTCCTCCGAAAATTACTCCCCTTTTTCGCGCATGTTCAACGCTGGGTAAGGATCGTTTGGACAGGGTACTATGACCTGAGTGGTAGAAATAGCTTGTCCTGTGAGCGGAACAATCTCTTATTCTCTCTTTGCGAGAGTGACGTCGGTCCCTTGCCGAATCCGAAGTGTCCGAATCCCTATGATACCTTGAACGTGGTCTTGAGATCTCACGTCGTCTTTCCGATCGTCTCGGTGAGTAGATGAGCGGTCCTCGGACCTGGAACGATTTTAAGGGTTCCACCTGTCCGATTTCCTTCTCTGGGACCTCCGATAGTCTTCCTCTGATCCCACATTGGAACTGGAGGGACTTCGATGATATGACCGCTCTCCTTTTGAGTAGCGTGTCCTCCGAACCTACCCTTCCTGGGGATAGCTGGTTGGGTGCTGACTGCTGGTTTCCCCGGCGATAACCCTGAAACGCCTCGTCCGACGAGTTTGAGCTGATGTTCGAGGTTTCGGAGGGGTAGCGGCGGTTCGGTTGATGGCGTCCAAAACCACGACAGCTGGTCTCATTGTCCCTCGTCGGCTGATGTCTTAGCCTTTGGGGAAGCTGGGTGCTGGTCGCACGGGGGCGGTCATATATCCCTTTTTCGCTCTGCTGCTGCCCTCTTTCATTCGGTAGGACTTCTGGCCCCGTCGTCTCCTGTCGGGGGTAGAGCTTCTTGAGCTCGAGATGCCGGACAGGGTCTCCGTCGGTAGGGTCTGATTTGTAGATACCGCCGCGATAGTCACTGGCAGATGCTGAACTACGATCTGAGCGAGCTGCTGCAGGAGCAGGCTTCTGTTGACCTGGGGTAATTCGGGTACCGCTGCGACGGCAGGTTGTGACTGAGCACTAATGCTGGATTCCAAAGAGGCGGCTGCGGCCGCTCCGCGTTGGGATTTCGGCATTGGCGGGAGGAGCCCTCCCGCTCCCACCGACGGTTGTCGCCCCGTGGTTCCAGTATGTGTGATCCGTTTCCCAAGGGAGCTGGATTCCGGTACCGGTGGTGGATCCTGCCACCACGCATTTCCAAAAATTCCGGAGACATTCACCGGGACCGCAGCAAGAAAAGCCTGGTCCTCTGGTGTGAGTGTGCTGAGCGGCGATGTCTCCTTGGTCCCCTGCTGAGGAACTTGGCCGACGGCGGTTGATTCTCCGGTAGCCAAAGCTGCTGTTTCCCCTGTGCTCGAGGGTCCAGGCATACTGTTATTGAGTAGAGAACGAGCGGCTACTCCTTCTTCCATGACGACATTCCAATTTTCTCGAACCCAATCACATAACTCTTGGGACGTTCCCTGTGTAGATAGCCCTGCTGCCTGTATCCAACCTTCTAGCTGCGCGCGGGTGTAGCTTTCTGCTCCGATATCCTTGACGTCACTCAACCAATAACTGGGTCACTTAATTACCAAAAATATGTGCGATACCGCAGTTGTTTAAGCTAAATCCTATTTCTAAGATTACAAAAATACACAAATTCAAACGACAGATGGACTCGTAACGCAAGAGAAATGACCGATAACTCCCAATTTAACAATAATACCAAGTTGACCGAAAAACTGTCATGTACGTTCGATCGGACGTTCCTAGGTTCGAACACGGTAGTTTTGACCGAATACGCGGAGCGAAAACTAAAATAGCCACGTGGACTGAAGATCCCACGAATGTCGGCCAGAGCGTTGCCCCCCCCCCCCCCTCCAAGTAAGTGGTATGGAATGAGAGGTACTAAAAGGTACGGGAGCAACACCCTCGAATTCGCAATCAATGGACAACCAATTGAAAACAGACGATAACAATTCTAAAAAAATAACAAAAAACGCAATAACTTCTTCAAAACCGTAATCGGGTACGATCGAGGTACAAGAGTATTCTCGGCAGGGAGATACTCCGACGACAGGCTCAAATACGGACCAAATATTTAAATAAATTTTTCCAAAAAACCGAAATTTACTAGATACGATTAATTCCTACAGGTGTCCGTACCCACCGACGGCTAATTTCCAGGGAAGCTGAAAAAAAATATCCACTGAAAAAAAATAGAATTTCTGCGGAAAGATTATTTCTTAAAAAACTAGTTAAATGTCTCAGTAAAGTGAGGGTATGACAAAAAGTAGTGTCTCCAAACAGTTAAGTTTCCCGAAAAAAAAAGAAATGAATTTTGGACGAAAAGTTAAGTTTCCAAATGGTAAATTTTTCCCAACAAAATTCATTTTTCACTAAGAGTAAGGTTTTCAAAAAGTTAAGGTTTCTAAAAATATTGAATTTACGACAAGAAGTGAGGTTTCCAAAAGTATAAGTTTTCCAAAAAAAAAAAACTTTCGATAAAAAAGCAGGAAATGTTTCCAAAAAGTGAATTTGGCAATAAAACGGATTTACGAAAAGTACAATTTTCCAAAAAAAGAATCTCTATTCGAAAAGTAATTTTTTTCGAAGAACAATTTTCCAAAATAGAGCGTATTTCCTGAAGATAATAGCCGATGGTTACAACCGGTACGAAGTTCGAAAAAGTTCGACTTATTTACTGAAAGGTAACAAATGGGGTTACCTGGATCCCACAATGTCCACCTCTCTTTGCAACGGGTATATTTTCGTTACCATACTAGTCCGCTTTTCGGAAGTACGTGTAGCACGGGTGGTACGAGTTGCTCACACTGATAAGTTCTGAGTAATGTTGCCGTAGGGTTAATAGTTACTCTCCTTCCAATTGTCGAAAGCCCGTAAACCTGTTCAAGGGAGGTAAACGCTCGAAAGGATACCAATTTCTAAGAGTGGTTTGAGCTGCCCAGACTATGTAGCGTCTTTAGGAGTATGTGCAAATTTTCCAAAATTTATTTTTTACTGTTCACAAAATTAGACAACTTCGCAAATCGGGTTGAGCTGACCGGAATTATTAAACATTTCCGCTCATAATTTACTTTCTATAAATTAATTAGGTTTGTTCTAATTATTTACCCTATCCAAAACAAATCCACAGTCTCAAACTTAATTACGAATTCCAAAATTATTCTAAGTTTTCAAAATCTCTTAAGTTTTTTAAAATCATGTTAATTTTTCAAGATTACTTAAATGTTCCAAAATTATTGGAATTTTTCAAAATTATTTGGATTTTATAAGATTATTTAAACTTCAGATTACTTTTACCTTATATGCTGTAACCGAGAAAATAATTCTCCGGCACCTTCGTCCTGTTTTCCGCGACTGTCTCCCAGGGCGCCAGCCGCCACGAGACGGCCCTAACGAAAATTCACCGATTTGACTCGGCCACTAGCTAAATTCGACAGTGCAGGAAAAACGATGGTCATTAGCCGCTAGCTCAGGATCTTACGGTAGAAGGGCGGGGCCGACACGCACACAATAATGGTCAGAACACAATCACTCAATTAACGATATAAAAGTTTTATCAACTATTGGACATGGTGAATAATAAAAGATGAATTTTGAATCGGAAAACAAAGAATTATAATATTGAACCTAGGTGGGTGTAGTTTATAATTAAGAAAAGTGGGCAAATTTTAGTTCAGCGAGTAATTTACTGAGTCGCAAGGTGAAAGTTTCGAATTCTCGTAGTACCAAAAATAATACGTCACAAGCAATAAGGAACGCTATGCCGGCAACAATGACAGCGATAAACCGACAATTAAATTCGGGCTCTCACACTCTTGAGAGATTCCACTCACTTCTCAATAACGTAAATTAACTGCAGGATAATTATTATTAACCCTTTGACTGCTACAGACGCATATATGCGTCTGGCGGAAGCTATCGGTATGGACTAAGGACGCATAGCGATCGTTAGTACTCGCCGCGCGCCGTCCGTACGGACTGCATAGGCCAGAAGTGTTCAGCAGTCAAAGGGTTAATGAAATCAAATAAAACACAACTAGAGAACTTTGCGAGAATAATTTTTCGTAATCGTCGCCACTAAGGTCGACAGCGCACAGATCGGCTCGACTCTTTATCGGAAAATAAATAAGTAAACAGAACGGACAAACACTAACTAATTCTACGGCAAGACTCACGATCGCTCTCTCCTCTAAAGAATCGGCTGGGACTTAATATTACAGTCGCGTAGTTCTCGTAGGAATAATCTCCTAATGCGACAGCGCGAATAACGATCAGACTAATACTTCTCTCGCCCGCTCAACTCTCAACTTACGGTAGTTCTTCCGAAAACTCAAATCTTTTCGGAACTTTATTTTCCCGAAATCCGGCTTAGGACGGCAATACTAAAACACCGGTATGCTCCAAGGAGACCGAGTCCGGTACGACAGCACGGCAACCTCGGGAAGTCTCTAACTAAATTCTCATCACTACATCTGACTCAATAACTCAATACTCACTCAGTTTACATTACACTATACAACCATTAAACAATCAACACGAGTTCTGACAGCACAAAAGACAAAACGAGACAAGTAGCACCTTCGCGACTCCTGCCTCTCTTCCAAGGCCTTAAACTACGGGAGTATCTCACTCGGTAATAACTTAAATTTTATAAAATCCTATAAACCGTAATTTTTCGAACACAGTTCCGCAAACGACAGAATAAATCCCGGGATACGGGTACTCACGGCCCTCACTGGTTCTGATCTTCGACACTCTTCTTACTCCTCTCTAGGAAGTCTGGTATCTGACCCCGATCTTCTAAATTTCGGAAAGCACCACGACACGTCCGTTGTCGATCACAGGTAATCGCGAAGAGAGGTCCTTTGCTCGATGGTCCTTTGTCTTGCGACAACTAGGACAACTAATCCCCACTTTCGGCCCTCGATTGCCGAAATTTAACGATGCGTGCCGATCGTCTCCCTTCCTCATCAAAAGTCGTCGCTCATTTCTGCTCTTCGTTACGCTGACTCTAATTAAACAAAATGTTGTGGAGTTCTCCACACCCGACAGCGGAATAACTTTTCTCAGCTCATTATATGCACTAATAACGGATCACTAGAAGGATTTTAGTGTGATCCTTCCTCATTCATGAGAGTAGAGGCGGCCCAAGATCGCGAGACAGAAGGGGCGTGTCCTCCCCCTCCCTGGAGTGCCCTTCCCCCTCCCTCAAGTACCCTCCTCCCCCGCTCTGATTGGTTCCTATCCATCCTATCCTTGTCCACCCCCTCCCTGTACGCGTGTTATACGCACTCACCCCCCGCCACCCGTTTCCTCTCGCTCCCACCCACGCTGTGGACCAAGATCGCTGGTCCCGGCCTCTGCCCTCCCCTTCAGAGTACGCTGGTGATTGGTCCCTATCCTTGTCCACCGCCCTCCCTGTACACTTGTTATACGCACTCACCCCCGCCAACCCTTTCCTCTCGTTCACGCCCACGCTGTGGACTAAGATCGCGAGAGACACCACGTGGTATTGGCGCCGCCGGTAAGTCGCACCGCAGTGTTACCGACCGCGAGGGCGAGGGTGGCGCCACTGGTGAGTGTCACCGAAACTCCAAGCGGTGGCCCAAGATCGCGAGAGAGAGTGGGAGACCCGCGTGCTCCACGCTAGCCGGCCACCAGTCTACTGTGGCGCCGCGTATGAGTGTGATATCGCATAGTGGCCCTGTGACCGCGAGAAGCCTCCCCACCCGCAACCGCGAGCCCCCCTCCCACCTTAACCCACCAGCGCGAGATGATCGGCGCGTCCGTATATTCGTTCTGCTCGCGCTTTTATTTCTTGCTTATCCTACGTTTTATGCTAAAAGGCTTCTTCGAATAAATTAAGACATATATATATTTACAAAATTTGTTTATTTATGTATATATTGTAACGTGGTAAAATTCTAACGCTTTATGCCCGCTCCTCGCGATACGACGACTCCCGACAGATCCGTAGGGCCTCACGAAAATGACGAGCATTTTTATTAATTTCCGTTTATTTTATTTTATTTTATTTTATGTACGAGAGACGATGGGTTATCGACGAATATACTTCGATCTTTCTCGGCCAAATTCCCTTGGAGAAGCGAGTTTGATTATGCTCACGAGACGTTATCCACTCCCGAAAGATTCAAGGAGTCACTGAGCCCAGAGTGTGCAATATCATCGCTGTATTACCCGTCTACGCCATCGTCGATTGCGCTGCGCTACGAATTCCCGTTTTGGGCTCCGCGCGTCAGAAGCACCAACTATTAGAATAAGTGACGGATTGCGAGAAATTAGAGTTGGTCGCCTGATTGTTCGCCGACGAAATAATTAGGGTAGGGATGAGAGGGCTCGTGCTTCCGTGAGCGACACTTCTCGAGGCTGTTCCGTGGGAACCATCGTGTCGTGAGGGGCTGTATAATAGTGTCATTGGTATATTGGACAAATAGAGAGCCCCGTCACACAAGATCGTTTGATCCCAGACTCCCGCAGGATTGATAATTTTATAATGGGATAGAGAGGGAGGAGACCGACAAAATTACATCTAGTGTCGAGGTAAGCCTCGTCTCTCTTAATAATTTAATAGTTTTCTTTTGTTTAAAAATAAATGTCGATGACGACGATATTTCGCGCGTGGTCGAGTCCGCGAGCCCTTTTGGCTTGGTATTTTGCATTGGTTGGGTCCCGCGTGTCTTTACGGCGAAGTCGTTGTTATTCGTGAGTGCGTATAGTTAAATGTAAAACATTTTTACTGTCGGGATATCTGCCCGGAACATGCCATTGTTTTCTTTGTTATTTCCCTTGAATTCGGGAATTGTTGTTTTATGCGCGGGAACGATAGTGTTGTCCAGTGTGAGAGTGATCCGCGATATAATTGATTATTGTTAACAGTGGATTGAGTAGCTGTTTTTCTTTTTCGGGGAGAGTTTGAGTGTCGCGAAAAGTATGTAAGATTGTGTGTCACGAGAGTGAAGATCGTTCCCGCTGCATTGGTTGAGTGAGTGAGAGAGAGAGAGTCAGTCGAGAACGCGTCGCTTAACGTTGATACGAGAGAAGCGCGTGATCTCTTTTTCTTCCCCTCGAGTCAAATTTAATAATAAATTTTATTTTGAAAGTCAGGTGGGTCCACGGAGCCATCCTGAAATTATTTGTAATAGTATCGTTTTATCTATTCCCGAAATCTATTTCTGTTCTCTCTCTCGTGTGTCTTGTATGTTTTATAGCGTGTGTGTGTGTGTGAGTTGTGAGAGCCGCGGCGTATGGTAACTCACAGAGGTTATCGAGACCTACGTTTGATTGTTTTATGGGAGGACTTATTTTCTGTCGTCCTCTCATTATATTAAATTGAAATAAAAGGGTATCTTCGGATATATTGAAACTCCCTTGGAGCAATGTTTCAGAACAGATTAATTTCGTAAGTGAGAGTAGTAGCCCAAAAGAATCCCGCCACTCTACAATTTTTGACGGCTGCAGCTAGTTCGGCAACAGCAGCTTGGTCCCGAATAGCCAATAGAGTTTTTCCCGGCGCGAAAGCGCCTGGCGCCCTAATAAAATAAAGGGAAAAACTCTTGGGGACTTTAGCTTTGTGGTGTTTTAGGGATTTTGGAAAAATACACTACAATATATTGTTTATATGTTTACATTATTTATCTTAGCGGTGTCCTTATCTCGCTGCTATACAGCCATTGCATTTTCTGCGTTGTGGAGGTGGCGGGCCATCGACGTACTCTCTCAAGGTTGATGGCTTGTAGTGTAAATAGCATGGCAGGTATAAGGCGACCTCGCGGTCAGCTTTAATATACTCAGGTAGTTCTTCCCACAAAACGGGTATATGTTTGCCCCAATGTTTCAACAGCAGCGGTTTTGGGATGTATTCTAGCTCGGATTTGCTGAGTTTTCATGGATCCTTGGAGCAGTCGATTATAAGTATACCGTCGATGGTGTCCATTTTTACAGATATCGGTGAGAGAGAGCCAGAGAGAGAGGAGCCCTGTGACAATGCTACAAGGAATGTTTCTTTACGACTAACTTATCTCAACGGCGAGCGTGTGCTTGTATACAGATGATTCATATGTCGTTGAGCAATGAGGAGAAGGGGAGGAAGAGTTTTTTCGAATGATAACGAATGAATACATTTTTCAGTTTTATTTACATTTACAAGTAACACCCAAATCTCGCAGTACAAGTTTGTATACATGATTTTTTTTTCTTCCGTTACATATACCGCCGCCGCATATATTATTATTAGGTTTTGTATTTTTTACAAAATTTTTCTTTTTCCTCATCTTCGCTTGAGTTGAATGCTTTAGTTGTTTGTAGTAATGCGCTACGATACGATCATTCTTCAACTTGTTTGCAGAAAAATTTCTACAAAAAGCTTCCAGAGTACAACCCCGAGACATATAATCGAGAAACATAAGGCAGTATTCACCACACACTCGAGACTTGAGGGCTTGCAACGGCGTTGTGCTCCATTCGTAGGTTCGAGTGTTTCTGCGTAGGCGGTTATGGTGTTGGTTGACGAGCGGGGCTAGTCCATAACTATCGAAAAAGATGCCGTAGCCATTTTCGTCAACGTATGTTGCAACCCAATGTCCAATCCAAAACCAGATTGGTTATGGTCGTCTGTGTTTAGCACCAATGCTGCGGGTCTAGACCAGCGACTCGGGATGCGATCGGCAGGGAAGACTCCTTTCGTCTGAGCCGATATTAGTTGTAGTGCCTCTGATATTTGTAGACTGTTCATGATTTTTCTGTTGCTGTTGTCGGTGTCTAGACTGTGATTGGTATCGTCTCTGCTGAGGATTATTGTTACGTGGTGGAGGTGTCACTCGGATCGGTGTGTAGCGTCTTGGTGGGGGAGAGAATCGTGTTTCTTTTGTTCGGAATAGAGCCACTATCCCATCGTCATAAACTAGCTCTGTTCCTGCGTAAGTAGTGTTTGTCTCTTGACTGGCGTACGAGAGTGTAACATCCTTGAATATATATTCGTTACTACAGTGTATATTTGTAGGGATATTTTTATGTTCCATTTTAATCACGTTACTCTTAATGTCGGTGCCCGTATCTATCGTTGTTACTTTTTCTTTCTTTTTCAGTGTAGATGTGGAGGTTTCGAATAAATTGGGTTCACGACGTCGAGTTCTTTAAAGTTCAACCAAGAGCGTATTTTTTCTGCATTGTTTAGAGCACACGTTGTAGAATCTTCTTTCAAAACACCATGATGAATGCAATATGTTTTATTGATTGGCATTTTTTTGAAACACGGTCCATTAAACTCTTCCAGATTTATAATTTCACGTCCCAGCACATCGCGTAACAGTTCGGCTTTTTGTGAGCCACGGGTGTAAATCCGTAGAGCATTTCGACACATATTTCGTAGTTTAGCGTAGACTTTTTTCAATGGTGCATCACCGTCGACCCACTCCAATCCATGATGGTAATACGTGAGATTATTGTTGGTCGTTCGAATCTCTTTAGGTAGTTCCCCAAAGTCGTAGGGCTGTTCGATAAGCCAGTGTCTGCAGTGTTCGTTGTGGGTCGAAGTAATGGCTACTTCCTTAGGTAGAAATTGACCAGATATACCGTAGAGAGCTTGAATATCTATTGTCATAGCCATGGTGATGAGAGTTTTTTCGAAGACTGATTCTGAGAGTATCTCAGCGAGTCGCTTAAATACCGGTTCGGCTACCACCACCACTACCGCCGCCACCGTTATCACCACCAGAACTATGATCTCGGGGTGGTAGATAGGGTGGCTGTTGTATGGCTGAGGCCCTCTCTTACGCACTAAAATCCGTAATAACTTGATGCGCCGAATCTATTTCAATAACATTGTCATACTCTGCGTACACAAGACAATTTAATGTCGCTGACAGTGGTTCTTCAAAACGTACTTCGACACGTACACTGCCGTGACTTATGAGATTCCAAAGACTAATGCAGCCGGCCGACAAGTCGGGTGTCAAATCAAAGGCGTACAGACCGTAGCCGTTAGGGTAGTCATCTCTGTCTATGTCGAGGCCTTCGTTTTGAAAATGTATTCCGGTACCACCGTGTAGAGTTTGGTAGCTGCGAACCCAAGAGTTGTTATTTCCAAACTCGGGTTGAAGAGGCTTACTGGGTACCTGCTTTCCGTCGACGTAAAGAGAGAGAAAATTTATTGAATTCTGATGGAAGTTAAACGGATTTAACATCCTATTACTGTTGAATGCACGATTATTCACAAATCCAATGATCATTCGTTTGGGTAATTGACCAAGAATAATATTGTCCAGAGTATCTCCGATAATACCGCTGTGCATGGTAAAAGCCTTAACCTCCACTCTCGTTATAGGGTATTTTGCCGTGGCTTTCGCGAGCATTTTAGTATGAGCGATCAGTACGCCTGGAGCAATTTTTGCTCGTCGCACTAGTAGCGTTGCTTCATTTATTTGTATACTATGCGTCACTCCTTGCACAGGCAGCTTCATGAGGCAAAAATCGTCTTTTGAGCGTACGAGTAGTAATCGTACTTCGACACCGTTTATCAAAAATTTATCTTGATTAAAAATATCACAGTGCAAATGTCCAATCATATCAACATTTTTATAATTTATTATATACTTTTCGCGCGCTTTCATACCATTATTCCGACCGCTTGATTGACCAGGTAGTTCTTCAAAGCAGCCAGCGTTGTCGGCGTACCACAGAGCCGTTGTAAGGTGTGAATTCTTTGCCGCTGGTCCATAATTCAGCAGAGTTTCAATGTACGCTCTGTAGGGATACGCATTGTTGGGTAGTGCGACAAGTTTCTGATTGAAATATATATCGACTTGATTAAAAAGACTATGCAGAAAATTATTAATGGGTGCTACTTGATACTCTGATTTCGCCGAAGCGTTGACTTTTACATTCAGTACAATCATTGTATGAGCCAGATCCAGGTATTCTTCTCCATGACCGGCAATTACAAATTCCAGTGGGCCATCGTTCGAGAGGGATGAGACGGGTTTGTAGTGGACCCATTGCGAGCCTTCTATAGCTGTTTGTGTTGGTTGTATAGTAAACAAGTCAAGTTCTGACTTCATACACTCGCAAGAGTGCGTGTGCAAGAAAGACATTGTTAAACTCAACCAAAGATATCGCTCGATTTCCTCTTCTTTCTTCTCTTCACCACCCGTTTGACGGTCTTCCCGCTTTTCCTTTTTTTCCTCTTCACAATTGTTTTTCTACTACCCCCTCTCCTCTTCTTCTTCGTTATAGTTCGTGATTTCTTCGAAATGGAGCCGCGACTTTTCCTCTTTTTCGTGCGTGTTCGTACGCGTCCCGTTAACGACTTCATCATTCTCCTCGCGTCTGTAGTATTATATCCCGAACCGTTCATGAAAAGAGAAATTTTTCCTTCAGCTTTTCTCTGTAAATTATCAGTTGATTCAACGACACGTCGCTGCGAGATCTCTTTAAAAGGTTTCTTGTGACCGCTCACGTCCTCAAGCACATGCAGACCGGTGCGAAGAATCTCATTTCCTATAGCTTTAGCCCCCTTCTTCAACAGTGGAAATACACTCCTGAAGAGTCCGCCGAGGAAGCTACCGATCCCGTGACCGCGTTGATAAGAGGATCCAACATACACATTATGTATGCGCCCACCAGCACCACCACCAATTTGATTCTCGTAGTAAGCCGTATAATGAGCCACCATAGCTACACTCTATCTGATAAACACGTTTTTTTCCCCAGAGAACTGTAGTGTTTAACGTTCCACTCGCGAATGTGCGCTGTTTTGTCTGAATCAGCTCTTATATTTCTCGAGTCTTGAACGCTCATCGTAATGTTTTTTTCATTTATCACACTCTCTTAAAGTGAAGTGTGATCGTCAGTGGCCCGTACTCGAATGCTATAGGTTTACCCAGATCATCTCTTATATCTATCTCAATAGAGTGAAAGCAATTGTTTATTAGAGGTATGTAATTCGGTGGTGAAATAGTATATTGTGCAACTAGTGCGGCAAGTTGTCGATTGCCCACGAAAGCGAAGTTGAGCGCACTCGCTTCGCTCGTGCGCTCATTCGCTTGAGGGGGCAATCGACAACGCCGCACGAGTTGCACATACTATTTTTTATTACGAATGTGGAAAATTTCCCGAAAATTGGGGTTCAGGGGCAAAGCCCCGGTGGGGTCCAGGGGCGAAGCCCCGGTGGGGGGTTGGGCGGGCGAAGCCCCCACCAGACCAAAAATAAAATCTGAAAATTTAAAAAGATTTATAAAATTAAGGTTAAGATGACTTAGTTAACGATGAAAATAATTTTATTTTGAGCAAGAACAAGAACAAGAACAGGGAAAAATTAATTAGTTTTAGTGTCATTTAAATAAACCGTCAGGTTTGAGCAGTTTGTGAACGTAATATTCATGGCTTTCTTCGATGGAATCGGTTCCGAAATTTCAGGATCCATATTTTCTTTGTCCTCCATGGTGATGTCAATATGCTTCGTTGTTCCAAAACTTGGGTTTGAATCTTCGTGTGAAGTCGATGGCCTTGTCGAGATAGCACGTGCAATTTGCTCACCGATTCGTTTTTTATTTCCAACGGAGTTTTCCACGTAACCTTCAGCTACTGAATCTGATTTCCACCCTCCGTGTCTCTTGATTGTGAGGAGATCAGCACCAGAATCAGCTAGTAAAGTAGCTGACGTCCTTCTAAACGTATGGCCTGTGTAAGACTCCGGATTTTCCAATTTTAAGTACGTAGCTACTGTTTTTGGCATGCTACCAAACGTATTGATTCCAATATTTTGTTTGGTACATTTACCATTTCGGTAACCCACGAAGAATCTTTTGCTGGCTAAATTAGTCGGACGTGAAGATGAATATTTTTTATAAATCCGATAAAATTCATCCGTCACAACGAAAGATCTTGCTTTACCAGTTTTAGTTTTCGGAATTTTGACTAGTAGCATATCACCTTTATCAATAATATTGTCGACAGTTATATCACAGAGCTCTTGTTGTCGACATGCACCTTGGACCCCAAAAATCAAAGCTACCTAAAATTTGAAAGAACTAACAAATAAGTTTATATATTTATTTATCCAATCACTATAAATGATTCAGCAAATTTGAAAAGTACTAACCTTGATTGCCAAGTACTGATTATCAGGAGCTTCGTGCAAAAATCGATTGATCTGTTCGGCGTCTAACGTTTGAGCTTTTTTTGATCTAAAGCCTTTGTTCTTCTGCTTTAAAAAAACAATCAAACTTGAATACTTAAAAATGTTAATTTTGTGTTTAATGTCAATCATACTCCGTAACATCGAGTAAGTTGACCACAAAGTTGACGGTAATTTCGTTTCGGACAATTCGGCAAAGTATGCAAGAAGAATAGGTTCAGAAAAACTTTTAAGTTTTTTATTTCTTCGCCATTCCATGAACTTATTGTATGCAGCTTCATATTTTGGTCTTGATACTTGAGGAACTAAATTATTAACAACTTCTTTAGCTTTTTCCAGTATTTCAGGTGGTGTGCATTCGCCGTCAGAGCTTTCATCAGTTTCCGGTATCACTTCAGACTCCAAATTCATTTCAAAATCTTTTCAATGTTCAATGTCGATAAATTTTTAAATGGTTTTATAAACTAAACTCTGTCACATTAACCTTAATTCAGTTTTAATATTTCGATTGTTTTTTTTTTATTTTAATTTCAGCACCGTTATTATTTTGTTTAATTTCATTTCAAACGGTTTCTGTGAATTTGCGTGCGCCAACAATAATTTCAGTGCGACAAGTAAACTTGTCGCACCCAAATAACCGTTTGGTCAATAAAATAACTAAACTGTAATTAAAAAATGGTCAAATAGCCATTTTTCAACCGTAACAGCATACGTAAAGATACCACTTCTCCCGCATGAGTAATAAAAAATATTTCACGTGCGTCGTGCCGTATGTGTATCTCTGTGTATCCAAATTAACTATACGAAGTAGAGTTGTTTGCGTGTCTCCCACGGTATAGGGTGCACAAATATCTGTGTATACACAAAGTTGATGAGGTAGCGCTCGGTTTATACAAGCAGGTACGCCAGCCCGGTGCGCTACACCACGTTTTAGGTATAGATGAATTCCTTCAGGAGTTTCTCGATCGACCACTGGTAGCAAACGTTTCTCGAAACCCAATATTCGTTGTACTTTGCGGCTCATTTGTATCACATTACCGGCACACGTGCTTTTCTTCGTTACATCGATAGACACATAACCGTTTGCATTTTTTTCATTTACAATCTGTACCCGCTTCACGTAGACCTTTTAATCGGTTTATGTGAAACACGAGCTCCTCGTGATTTTTGTACAACCCGTATGGCACACGTTCCGTAATCGGTATTTCAGTGTCGCAAAGAGTCCACTTCATCTCAGTCTCGGTTTCCTGGAGATGAGTCATCGTGCAGGGTATCTGAATTTCTGACAAACCCACGCTCCATTGACCTTTCAACGAAATTTCCCTCTTGAGTTGAGTGGTAGAGCGTGTTGTTGTATCGTCCGGGAAATATTTCATACTGCTGTTACTGGGTAGTACGAGGAAAAAATTATCCACGTCTTGCATTGTATTCACGCGATGTTCTAAACGTTTAACGCAGATATCCACGAGTTGAATTTTGACGGGTATCCCACCCAACTCACGAAAATTTGTTTTTTAGCACCGCGGCCTTTTGTCCGCAGCACTTGATCGATTTTAAATCCTCGATCTTTGTTCGCACGATTTTCGTGAACACGGGTCAATTCTTCGGGATAAAAGAAACCGTCGATAGTCTCGCCTTCGAGATCGTTTAGCTCGTAAACACGCAGCCCTTGGCGTTCAATAATTCTCTTGACACAACAAATTTCTTCACTCCAATTTTTCTCGTAACCCTTCTCGAACGTACCTTTTATTCTACTAATACGAAAATTATCACCAACTTTGTATTTATATACCGTGAAGCGCCTTTTTTCGCGTCTTTTTACAGCAGCGCGCATCATATTATGTGACGCAATGCCGGCATTGTGTAATGTTACTGCTGCAGGCTGCATTTTAATTGTCGAATGTATCGCGTGATTGTAAGCATACACAAATTGCTCCAACACGTCGATATAGCGATGTGTGTTTTTATGTGTAAAGTAACGCTACATGCGTTCCTTCAGTGTGCGGTTAAAACGTTCGACAATGGATGCTTTTATATCGGGATTACGAGCAACCCGAAATCGGATGTCGTATTCTTTGAGAAATTTTTGTACCTCATTACCGAGAAACTCCTTGCCTCGGTCTGTCTGCAGGTATACAGGTTTACGACCCTCGCTTCGTTCGAAAATCCGTTTAAACGCTTTTGTCACTTCACGAGCCGTTTTGTCTTGCAGAGGTTCGACCCACGCGTACTTACTAAGTACGTCAAGAACCATTAGCAGGTAGGAGACATTATCATTGTAGCTCGTCAATGAGCGTAGATCCACGAAATCGGCCTCCCAAACATCGTCGATATTACCAACATCGTAGTAGAGTCGTGGAAAGAGACGTCGCACTGGTCTGTGCATAGTGTATGCGTCCTGTTGCGTAAGCCATTCATACACATCGCTCGCTTTATTTTTCCCGCTGATCAGTCGTCTAGCTCCAGCATAACCGGCTGGATTTTAAGTATTGTAATATACTTTTGCGAACGTCGTGTTTGCCACGGTTGTATTTTAAAGTTTAATCCAACGACCAAACCGGTAACCGCGGGGTTTGCTTTTCCGTCGTTTTGAAGGAGGCTCTTGATTTCTCGTAATATCATCGCAACTATCATGCGTGTATTCGATATTTTCACTGGCGTTATCGTCGTTCGCGTTATACGTGGTGTTGGTCTCGGGATTTCTATGATTATTTCGCGTACGTTTAACCGCTTTAGTTTGAGCCATCTGCCATAAAGTTTCGTTCCCGATAAATTCTCGCGGTACACCGCCAGCTCGAAGACACGAGATGAACTATAAACGCCCAGGAGGTTTTACCCCTTTTCTAGATCTCACAGCATCATTCTCGAGATCGACAATATTGGAATTTGGAAGGTGTATATCATTTATTGTGACGATACCTTTGCTATCCCAACTCACGTTATTATTCCGAGTCGCGGTGGTACGAAGGTATTCAACAAGTGATGATGCTTTACGCCTATATGTTTTTCGTACGCTATTTATGATTACGTCATCCGTTAGAGACGGTTTATGGATTTCTTTGTGTTCTGGCATTTCAGTTTTCACACCACTGAGAAATAGAAATCGTTGTAATACCTGCATATAGTCCTTCCATTTACGTGAGTCATCATCTCCATACTTTTTCGATTTTAATATCCTAAACAGTTCGGCGTCCTCGCGCGAAAGCGCGTCGCCAGATGTCTGCACGGTTTTCTTCATGTTTAGCAGATCTTCAATTTTACCGTCATGACCGAAACCGGTCATGGGTTCTTGTTCGTCGGTATTACTGCAGCAGTGCTCGTGTTTAGCATCCGTAATCGGTACTAAGGCCATTTTCTTTGCGTGCTCCATAGCTTCTCATGAACTTCCTCCCTCACTGCCGGCAAATAATCTACTGAATAGCGTTGAGATAATCGGCGCTAATAATAGTGGTAAAAACGCACCGCCACCTTTTTGAATTATTATACGTTTTTTTGTCTTCCAATTGTAGCGTTTACGACGACGACGACGACAACGACCACTAGCAGCGACACTCGGGTTCATCATGCCACAAGCGGCGATTTGTCGAAGCACGTTCTTATATTTTTTCAACCGATTTTTGACGCTACTCTTAATATCGATCGATCCGTGTAAAATATTGACAGCACACTCACAGATACATTTAATAAACGATTCATCAGCTGTTTGTAGTAGAGCTTTGCGCTGCTCCTTATTAGAATGATAAAGCGCATTCAGCATAGCGCTACAACGTTCATTAAAAGGTGTTTTACTTCCTCGTACCCTCCTCGTACTATCTTGTTTTTGAATGTTTTTCACCATAGCTGTATACGCGCTGCGGTAATGTTCTCTTCTCACGATGTGCTGTGGCCTTTTGCGCGCTGTTGACTGATATTCTCGTGTACATGCGCTCGTTTTTTAAATGCGTTGTCTCGAGTTCTTTGGGACATAAACCTGCATAAGTTTATCGTCGGGAAAAATTGTCGTACGGCATCGGCAATTATCGGGTCTGGATTGTTTTAGATCCAAGAGAAGATATCCGTGAGGTTGTGCTGTTGCATCGTGATACGCCTCAATTAAGATATGCGGATTTTCCGGATAAACCTGACGTGCTAGATGACGAATTTGAGCTCGATCACGAGGATTTTTGAAAATCACTATATAGTTTGTGTTTAACGAAATATCTCTTTGACCATGACCCTGGTGAAAAATATTTTGCGTAATGAATATAACACTGATATTCTTATGGTGGCTTCCTTTAGTAAAAAGATCTACAATAGTGCTATTCGATGATTCACGCATTGAATCATCGATAATAATAAGCTTTTTTAGAGTATTATCACTCGAATAATCAGACGGTTGCGGTATTCCTTCGATAAACTCTATTGTCTGTTCTTTTTTGTAATTCGTGCTATTATCACGAGTAGAGTATGATGCTTGAGATGACGATGATGATGATGATGATGATGAGGAGTTAACACGGATCGCGCGTATATTTGGATCCAAAGTATCACCGTAGTAAAATATGATTCTATCAAATACAACGTCACACATTGAATTTAAATTGTCAAGAAATTTTCTCACAAACACTGTTTATCCACATCCTGTGGGTCCGCATATAAGCGATGTCCATGGATGTTTCCATCTTACATCCATATTTTTTAAAGATTAAGTTTATCGCAAAACGGTGTTTTAAATATTTGTTATAAGCTTTTCACGCGGCGGCAGCGACGGCGGCGGACCCCCCACACGTCGTTATTAGCTTATTCGACGTGTACGCGTGCGCCCGCGGTTCAGCTTAAACAGACACACGCTCGTGCGGTCATAAGCTTATAAATGAGCGTGTGTGTGTGTGTGTGGAGAAGCTTATAGCGTCACATGCGCGCGCATGAGCTAATATAAGCGCATGTGAAAGTTAGCCTAGATGGAGGATAGAAATTGTAACACGACATAATAATAATAATAATAAAAATTTTATTGAAACTTATTTTTAAATATATTGGATTCAAATTTTATTTTACAACTAGACAATCGAATAAAAAACAGTACATACAATATATATCGATATAAAATTTAATATCTTTTTATTAAAATATGAAAATATAACAATATAATACACACATACATACACACACTCATACAGTTTGTATTTACATTTAACAGTCATACCTACATACAAACACGTTTATTTACAAATTATTACAAATATATATATTACATTGTGCGTGTGTGCGGTTCTTAAAAACTAGCTTGACTTTTTAAACCCGAACAGCAGTGACATGTCGTGTCGTATGTGTCGTCGTTTGCGGCACACAACACGACATGTCTTCAGCACGTTGCGGGTGACCACGTTGTGCATCGCTGTTCGCTGGATTGCGGGGAAACGAAGGGAAATAGATTTAGCGTCGTTGCATGGTAGATCACTTAAAATAAGTTCTCTAATCGACTCGAAATTTACCAAACGGGAATTGGCATAGTTCAGGCTGAGCCCCTTCACCTTGCAGACGGTTTTCACAACTTTTTGCGGCTCGTCACTTGTGACCACCGTATAGCCATAAAATTTTGGGCCTCCCGAAACGAATGAGCTTATATAGGCGTTCTCACCGTCGCCTGACAGCTCGTTTGTCATATCGCCGAGAAGATCGCCTAATGGTGGTACCCATTCGCCGGGTTGACCCGAGCTCTTGTAGATAACCGAGTCTGTATCATAATACAGGACTCGGCGATCCAAGCGCTCAAGATAGCTATACAGCTTGAGACGAGCCAGAGCTGTTGTGAACGCCGCTATTACTACAATGATGAGCGGGTTAGCTACAACTGCCTCGGCACGCGATTGCCAATTAACATATATAACATTATCGTTCACTATAAGTAGTCTATTTACCTCCTTTTCGTTGTCGTAGTGTAGGGCCAGTAATTTCTCCCGGTCTGTCACGATTTCCGTACGCGTCAGATTATCTCGTTGGCCAAACTTTCCCCAAAACGAGTTGAGGCAAAGTTTAGCCACCGAGCGCAGACCGGGATTTTTTCGGAGTTAACCCATGTCTAAAGCGATACCCTCAGCTTGAGCATAGTTCCTAATGAATGCTTCGCATGACGCCTTATCCACACAATGTTAAGGTGGTCCGCTAGCCTCCTGCTTAATTTTTAAAAAAGTGTCTACATAGGCTGAGAAGAGGCCACCTTCACGCGTCTCGGGATTGTACTGCGTTGTTTCGTAAGCCCAGATGTTATCGATTTTTATTATCGCGTAGCCGACTTCTAACGCTTTACGCACCTCGTCTGTCACCCACGTCCCGGTCAAGCGACGATCGTTCACGTCATCGTGCGGACAATCTTCCTGCACCTCGAGCTCCGTGCATTTCCGACAAAGAGCAAATAGCAATTTTCCGCGGGCTCGTACAAGCAGTACGGGATGGAACAGGTCACGTGGTGGAAGGATCGTACATTTGATCATGCCATTGATGGTTCTACCTAACGCCTCGTACGAGTCGTTAAATAGAGCCTAACACTCTGACCCTACGTATATTGTCGGATGACCCACGGGGAATCTTCCTGTTTTCGAAATATACGGGTAGAGTGAGCAAATATCAATGTACGATATTTTCTCATCGGGTGAAACATCGTAGGCCGTCACCGTATTACCTGTACGACCACCATAAAAACCGTCGCGAGGATTTAAACATGCGGTCGGGCGTCGCGGGTGGCTATTCAAAAAAGCATCGATGCTCGGATCGTTTTTACGCATCTCTGCGAATTTACACTCCCACATTTCTACCAACTCGTAGCCGTGAGAGCGTATCTTCGCGCTCGTTGTCACTGTCCGCTCGAACCGAGCATCGAAACTTTTATTCTCCGCTAGTGAACCACGTGCTCGATCATTCGGAAAGCAAGATACGCAACCGTGCCAATAACAACCATGATATTGGTACACTACACGCCGATCATCGAATTCCAGATAGCCGTCGACACGCGGTCCTTCGGGTACTAGTGGTCGCGTGCCGGTTGAATCACATCACGACCTACCTCTCGTTCAACCCAAAGAAGCCAGTCAACGGCTTGCTGAGAATCCGCTCCCGAGCGTCTATACCCACCAGCGGGTTTAACTCCTATTGTTTTAGGATTCAGAAAATTGCGTCGATACGCTAATGAGCAGGCGGAAGCTATCGTTACAGCCTCGGTGAAGGGGCAAACATTGCCCGTCTCGAGGAAGATTTTACGGAATTCGCGACAAGCTCGACGGAGAATTTCCACATCCATTATACAATATTTCACGATTTCCTCGTGAAAATTGAATGTGCGATTTTCCCGAAGTTGCTCCGCATACCAAACGTAAAATTTTTCGCGTTCAGCCGTGCTCATTGTGTCGGGTGAGTAGTATCTCGCTGCGGGTAGAACGCCGTTGGTGTGAGCATCCACGTTTTTTCCACGAACCCGAATGCCTTGGGTAAATCAGCCAAACGCATATGAAAATTATTTAAACTGTCGATAAAAACAGTGCGTCCAATACGCAATGAGATTATCGAATTTCCAGTTAAAATTATGCTCGGCTTAGGCCTATCTGTGTGGCGATTTACGATATTTCTCAATATGAATTATGCATCAAACGGCTTTGCGTTGTGAGCGATACACACGATATTGCGAAATTTCGTCGCCCGCCGCACGGAAAGATCAACCAGCTCAGACACGGAGTCTTTCACGAATACATGTTCACATACTCCACACCAACGGCAAACTCCCGCGGGTTTTGCATCGCCCAACTCCAGACAAATTGTGCAAAGTTGTTGCGCTACACCAAGCGTCACAACATGCTCACGCACCACGTTTGTGTTTGAGCTACCCTCACTAAAACTATCATCCTGACGCGTTTCAAAATCGTAAAAAATTAATAGCGTATCTGGATGCGTTTGTTCCCCGTTTTCCGATTTCTTCACGACACGCGGTTTCGCCACCTGCATGTGTTGCAATATACTACACCGCACTTGTGAGTATTATTAAACCCGCGGATTGTTTGCCCACAAATCCTACACACGCGTAAAGTCTCGCAGACGGATGCTCGTGCACGCGTATCGCTCTCTCGACGGTTTGATCGCGGCTTCAAATGCTTTTCGAAACAGGCTGTGTTATAAAACACCCTACCGCATTCATCACACGCTCGTTGCTCATCGTTGTTATCGTTGATAACACTCTGTTCCGCAGATGCTGTACCGCCGATGATAGAATCATTCACCGCGGCGTGGTCAGTATCTGCGACACAGGGTGGCACGCTAAGACACCGGGGGCAGCTACTCGAGCATTTATGCTGACCTTCGCGGCGGAAGGATTTATTGCAGGGTATACATTAATTCCGTCCGCCTGCAGCACCAAGCAAATTGGTAATAGGTGAGTAGTGCTTTAAAATAGTACAATACGCTATATTAACAATTTCTATGCGTGCTGCATCGTCGAAACACGAGCGCCCATCAAAGATCGGCGCTGCACCCTGACCTAGCGTTTCCCAATCGTAAACAACGATAGCCACGCGCAACGAGGTGTAATAATTTTGGAAAGCGCGTATTTCGGGAATACCGCAGCCTTCTTCGGGTACTATAACGCGAGCCTTTTTCACAAGCCTGTGCGCTTCTTGCCGTTGAGCGGGCAAAGACACGTGGCGGAAGCGATTCCACGCGGCCAATTGCTCTTTGCACCGATTGGCTTTTAATTTATTATTTTCCCGAGCAACCACCAGTGAACGCGGAAAACATAAATTGCCATCCTGGCGGACGTGGACGAGCGATTTACTTTTTAACATTGGGACGCGAATCCCACCACCACCATTACGGGCCTCCACATATGTGACGGTGAAGCGGAGGGTATCGAGAGCCGAGAGCACTCGCGAACTCTGATTAACATTGGACATCAAGTCCCAAAGCTGATCAGGTTCGAAGCGCGCGATCGGTCTTACCGATATACCCGCTGCACCGTCAGCCATATCAGCGGTCTGAAAGCCGATACCAATCAAATCAGATTGGTCGTGGTCTTTCACAAAATGATGGTGGATGTCGCGAACCGCGCTATGCACCCAAGCGACAGGGTTTACAGAGTCGGACGGCGGTACTAGCGTTATCCGTCTGACGCGATAAAACTTTGAAACGACGCGAATATACATCCCGGACATTACCCACAATAACGAACCTTTCCCCCGCGGGTTTTCGCACCTCGAGATCATCTGTTAAGGCGTTTTCGGAATTCAATTGTGACTCTACGTTAATGCTACTGGCACTATTGCGCGCACTGCCTCTATGCTCCGTGTCAAGGGTATCGCTTTGCACTCTACTACTACCGCAACCTAGCTGAACAACAGATGCACAAACCTTTGGTGTTGTCCATGTTGATGATGACAATGCTGCCGATGATGATGATGATGATGATGCTGCCGATGACGATGACGATGACGATGACGATGACGATGACGATGACGATGACGATGACGATGACGATGACGATGACGATGACGATGACGATGACGATGACGATGACGATGACGATGACGATGACGATGACGATGACGATGACGATGACGATGACGATGACGATGACGATGACGATGACGATGACGATGACGATGACGATGACGATGACGATGACGATGACGATGACGATGACGATGACGATGACGATGACGATGACGATGACGATGACGATGACGATGACGATGACGATGACGATGACGATGACGATGACGATGACGATGACGATGACGATGACGATGACGATGACGATGACGATGACGATGACGATGACGATGACGATGACGATGACGATGACGATGACGATGACGATGACGATGACGATGACGATGACGATGACGATGACGATGACGATGACGATGACGATGACGATGACGATGACGATGACGATGACGATGACGATGACGATGACGATGACGATGACGATGACGATGACGATGACGATGACGATGACGATGACGATGACGATGACGATGACGATGACGATGACGATGACGATGACGATGACGATGACGATGACGATGACGATGACGATGACGATGACGATGACGATGACGATGACGATGACGATGACGATGACGATGACGATGACGATGACGATGACGATGACGATGACGATGACGATGACGATGACGATGACGATGACGATGACGATGACGATGACGATGACGATGACGATGACGATGACGATGACGATGACGATGACGATGACGATGACGATGACGATGACGATGACGATGACGATGACGATGACGATGACGATGACGATGACGATGACGATGACGATGACGATGACGATGACGATGACGATGACGATGACGATGACGATGACGATGACGATGACGATGACGATGACGATGACGATGACGATGACGATGACGATGACGATGACGATGACGATGACGATGACGATGACGATGACGATGACGATGACGATGACGATGACGATGACGACGACGTTGACGCACTCGGTTCCGACTCCATCTCGTCGTTCGCGCCAACGTCAGAAGATACCACCGTAGAAATAAAAAATACAAAATTGACAGAACTTATTCTAGCGAAATTAACATTAATAATACCAAAATACGGATTTTAGTATACATCTGTACCAACTATATATTTATTTATTATCAACTTACCGTTCACTATGTCGATCCCACGAACGAGGCGCGGCAGCGGTCTGTGGAGAAGACCACCGAACAGCGCGAGATGATCCCAGACGCATCGCTGGGCCACGAATGATGCGTCGAAAGCTCCGCTCTCATACGCCGCGGTTATCAAATCCCGATTCCCGCGGCGGAACAGAGTCGCAAACTCTGCCCTAATTGAGCAGTGGTTAAATTCGCAATATATGCAAACCACCGCTCGTGCAGGTATCACGACATCCGCGAGTCACGCCTTACGAACACTCTCGCAGTGCGTCGTAGAGATTCCACGAGCGCCCTTTGCGACGTGTTGGACGGCATTTTTTAAACTGACTGGCGAAAACACAAAACACAACAAAAACACAAAAACGAACGGTTTGACACGCGCTAAATGTGAGTACCCGCGAGAAAAAGTCAAGAATTTTTAAAAATTCACGCACGAAAATACAAAACACAACAGAAACACAAAAACAAACGGTTCGATACGCGCTAACTGAGAGTAGACACAATAAAAAGTAAACAATTTTTAAAATTCACGCATGAAAATACAAAACACAACAAAAACACAAAAACAAACGGTTTGACGCACGCTGAACACGGGTAGAGACGAGAAAAAGTCGACACGCACGGTGATACGTCTCAAAACGGAATTGGAGGAAAATCTCTGTTTCTGGCAGTTTTATACTTTCGAACCAAATACACCCCCACCTACGCATTTCGTTAAACTTTCCGCGAAAAGTATGTGAAAAAAAAGGGTCTGTCAAGATCTACAAGTCCTCCAATGCAATCGAACTTGACACAGTATTCCTCGAAGTTTTTGATGGTCATCTCGTCCCATTGCAGAGCGCAGATCCTTTCCACAGGCGGTAATTGGTTCAGTTTCGCTCTCAATTTGTCGAAGATATCCTCACAAAAGCCAGGTCTAATATCGATTTCTGTTATCCATGACCTGACGGTGCTTACCGATGGAAAGTGGCATCCTGCTTTCTGTAATCGCTTATATGCGGTTGCTGAATAATAAAATAATTGTTTTGCCGAATCTCTTTCGTCTTCTGCAAATGGAGCGTTCTTACGATGCACCTGCAATTTAACCATTGCTCTCGCTGCTGGTTCGGTACAATTCCTTTCATCAAGGAATTCGTCCAAACTTTGATTGCATTTTTTCTTCAAGCTCTCATTTTGATTTAGAGCGGGTTTTAGTCGGATATTCAGTCGCCTGATACGCCTGCGATATTCCTCAACCTTCGCTACTAGTTTAATATTCGCTCGACTCAAATTTCGACTGTGATGTCTTTGCTCGAATGATGACTTAACGTCACGTTTTTTCGAGGTCGTCGTGAGTTCCGGCTCGATAGTGGTCCATGCCATCTTTTCATCATCTACATCTACAAACGAAAGCTCAGCGGGCTTTTTATACGGGCGTGTCGATTCTTCTGCCTGCGCAGAAGCCATTGCCACCACAGCGGACACTTCGTCACTTTGAGTTCCTTCGAGTGGCTCTACCAGCATGGTAGAGAGTAAAATATTTGGACTTGTGTCCTCAATGATGTCCATATCCTCCGATGCACAAAAAGGCATGGGGACAGCATCGCGTTTCAATTTGCCATTTGCATTAATGCAGTTTGGTTCGAAATAGTCAGCGCATAAGCCTGCATTACGAAGCGTGGCGGCAGTCCAAGTCTTCAAGTGAGGATTGCCTGTTATAAAATAGTTTAAAAGTTAGTCGATCCTGAAAATTAATATTCATAAACAATTCAATTTCTTACTAATAGTTTACGTTCTCTGCAAATATTCATTATGAATTGAATCTGCATTATTCATGAATAATTCAAATTCTCAGAAACAATTAAAATTTTGATTAATGATTTACAAAATCTGTAAATATACGAATTTTTTATACTGATTCCTAAACATTTTCCGATTTTGATCGACGAACAACCGTATGATCTACCATTATTATAATATTATTTTAGCTCAATTGAGAGTAAATCATTACAATTACAGACGGGCATTGTAATGATTTATTTGTCTCAATTCTCAATTACCTGCAGCATTTGCAATGGAATTATTTCTAATTAAACAAAAAAAAGTTGCAAAGTGAAACTTTGCACATTTGTTAAAATTATCAAAGTTGTAAAGGGGGAATTTGAAAATTTCAATTCTTTCACAAAGCTACCTGTATGAGGAAGATATTAATTATTCTGACTTCCTCGTAGACGTTACTCTTACTTTCTTCACTTTTACGGAATTTATAGGGAAAATTTCAATTTTTTCAAATAATCAATGATGTAAAATCTAAACGACTTTACCGATCATCACCAATTCTGGTACGTAGGAGGTCTGTATGTTATTTTTCGTCTCTAGAACATTTCAGTCGATTTTTTGAGATTCGACGAGATTTATAGCAGTTATTTTTTTCCCAAAATTCAAAATTCTATAAAATTCGAACCGCTTTACCGATTTTCTCGAAATTCAATACCAAAGAGCATTTAACGTGTCTTTAGCTATGAAAAACTATTTAGCCAAATCGTCGAACTTTTAGGAAAGTTAGAGAGTATACGACATTTTTCCAAAAAATTAAAATTCTATATAATCAGTATACATGGATATATTTTCTTAAAAATCAGAGCAATTAAAGAGGCGTTACTACTTTACTTGCGTACGAAATTTGAGCTCGATCGATCGAGCATTCGCGAGTTATGCCCGATTGAATTTTCGGTTTCCGGAACACACACGCACTCACAAAAACATTTTTCTCGATGTTTTACGTGATTTTGAGCATGCTGACATGAAAATGTCGAAAAAAAAAAATGTCATGAAAACAAAGCTTCCTCTATGAGGAAGCAAAATATTATCAGAAAATCGAAAAAAATGTTAACAAACACCATATAACAATAACTTTCTGACATTACAATTACTGTAGGTAATTCAAGATTATTATAAAAATGTAGAAAAATTGACTCATTGTTGAATAAATTACCAAATAAATAAATATACTGCCTTGTCGTTTAACACGTGAAGTGTCCTTCAATCTACGCTAGACGCCAAATAATAATGTTAGCTAATTAACTTATAGATATAAATTTACCTGTGCATTGAATCCAGATATCATGTCGAGGATCATCAGCTTGAGGAAAGCGGAAAAGGTGGGATTGCGTGGTGATTCGTCCGTTTGTACAATTTTTGTACGCACATCGGTCATAAACCCGTTCCTTTTTTCTTACTTGTGCTATAATCAGTTAACACTGTTTTGTTTGATAATAATCGCGTCAGATCGCAGTAATCTTTAGCTCTAAGCATTCGCACGGTCTAGATCCGCGAGACTACTGGCTAAAATGATGGGAAAACAAAACAAACCCAACGGACGCAACAATGTTGCAACTAAACGTGCATTTCCGCGAAATTTCGTGTGCGAGGCGGGGAATGTCTAGTATCGGCAACGTTAATTTTTTGGACGAACGCCGAAGTCGAGAGAGACATTGTAAGCTGCTCTTCGATTATTGTTTAAAAAAAACAGGTTATTTATTAATTAATTTTTATTTTCAAACAAATACTTCATCGGAGATGAGATAAAAGCACTGAAAGTTCTTGTGCCTGAAATAACATTTGAAGGGTTCATAGAGTCCGCATTTTAATTAAAAATTACTAATTATTAATTAATAGTAATTATTTTCCTCGTATAGTATCCTGATATCCCAAACATGCTTGTAGATAGATATCAATGAAAAAATGCGATTAAAAAAAGCCGAAACGATCAAGAAAAGCTTAAACTTTCATTTAGAGCTTTTCTTGATCGTTTCGGCTTTTTTTTCGTTAACATTCATTACGGATGAGTGTGTACGAATTTTGACAAAGCTATTGTGAAGTGATAGTTAGACGAGTCGGTAGTCTGCTAGATTCATATCCGGACGGTCGGGTTTCAATTCTGAAGAGTTTAATTTTTTTTTTTCCCCTTGAAAGCAAAAAAAAACGCCGAAACGATTGAGAAAAGCTAAAATTTTCTCTTTTAGCATTTCTCGATCGTTTCGGCGTTTCTTCCGTCACTATTCATGGACGATAAGCTTATGCATAATATTCCAAATTCCAATAGAAACTGATGTAGGGATAGTCAATGTGCATAATTATCTCAGATTGGTTGATAAAATATTTATATATAATTTATATATATGGCTTCGTGTCTCTGCCACTACTCTTGATAATATATATATATATATATGAATACCTCACGCATAAACGACGATGTCAAATCTCAGCATTAAAACGATAGATTTTTAGCGACTGCACTCATTGGAAAGAGAATATATATATATATATAATTTGCTCTCGATCCTTGGAACAAGCAAGAAAAACTTAATATCCGCGGCAAACGAGCTCAGCCTCTGACGTCACAGAAAGCCAGCGGCGGGGAAGAACTCCTCCCCACCAGGCTAGTCGCTCGTGAACATTTAGCCTGTAATACCAGCCGGAATGGTGATCACGTTCGCCCTGGTTACACGGGAATCTGTAATATCGCCTAAGGTGATGGTCACAAAATCGAGCTTTCGCGCTCGCCGCTACGATTTAGCGCCATCGAATTGGTACCACGCAAAACCCGAGCGTTGTGCATCTCCCTACTCATCTCTGCGGCTAGCGTGGAGCACGCGGGTCTCCCACTCTCTCTCGCGATCTTGGGCCACCGCTTGGAGTTTCGGCGACACTCACCAGTGGCGCCAGCCTCGCCCTCGCAGTCGGTAACACTGCGGTGCGACTTACCGGCGGCGCCACTACCACGTGGTGTCTCTCGCGATCTTGGACCACAGGGTGGGCGGGAACGAGAGGAGTGGGTTGGTGGGGGTGAGTGCGTATAACAAGTGTACAGGGAGGGCGGTGGACAAGGATAGGGACCAATCACCAGCGTACTCTGAAAGGGAGGGCAGAGGGTGGGACCAGCGATCTTGGTCCACAGCGTGGGTGGGAGTGACAGGAAAGGGGTGGCAGGGGTGAGTTCGTATAACACGCGTACAGGGAGGGGGGTGGACAAGGATAGGGACCAATCAGAGCGGGGGAGGAGGGTACTTGAGGGAGGGGAAGGGCCCTCCGGGGAGGGGGAGGACACGCCCCTTCTGTGTCGCGATCTTGGGCCTCCTCTATTCATGACGCTTTTCGCTCATCGGGAATTTCAGAATTTACCGACAACCTCAAGTGGCCCCGCCTTAGCCTGCGGTGCGGTGAATAACCGTGTATCGGCCAACGCTGCTCTTCCGCAGATCCCGTGGGCATCTCAGATGGTGGAGGTGTCGCCTCACGGCTCGTGAGCGCCGCGAGATGGATCTGGTACGGGGGCATCATAGCATCCTTGGACCTAGAGAGAATCCAGGCATTCTAGAGGCTCCGGGGCATTTAGGATATTTCCCACCAAGCATCGGGTACCTCATCTTTCCTCAAGTTGGCGGTTAAATGGTAGAGGTCCGTAGCTCTAAGCGGGCAGAGCGGGGGCGACGGTGGTAAGCTTCCAGCCGTCCACTGCTCTCTGCCTCAAATTTGTAGATTTATTGACGAGGTGGACGATCTCGCCGAACAATCCAACCTCCACTCGGCGTACACTCCTCGTGAAGGTGAGGACTAATACCACCCCGCAGGTTCCTCACGTCCAGCGGGGCTAATGCTGTCCCTGGGAACACTGGACAGCAGGTCGCCAGCGAACGAAGACGCGGACCCCTCAGGCTCATTCCAACGATGGTCGAGACGTTGCGAAACCAGTGAGGTCGGACCTTACAAATTTTTTTTTATATCTAACACACAAGCACACAAATTCGACACAAAAATGATTCTTAAACTAGATTAATTCTAATTCGTTGCCCTAGAGAGAGCTCGACAGCGGACGGTGTGCCAGATCTTAACCTACGACTCTCGACAGCAGCAGTAACGGGGTGTGCAGAAAAAAACACCACGTTACAATGCAAATTTCCCAAAATAATTTTAACTCAGTCTGGTATCAACCTCAGTACAGTGAAGACGTATCGAATGTCTGCTCCGCGTTGATTTACAAAGTGAGTTTGGTATAGCGGACTGTACAGTGAGAGATTGGAACCCCCCAAAAAATGGATGCCGAAGAAGCAGCGATTCATGAACAGTCAACGGATACCTCCACCTCTCAGGAATTTACTCTTGTGCGACCCAGAGGTAGACCAAAGAAAATAGAAAATAAAAGAAAAAATAGAAAGAAAATTAAAGTAAAATAGAAAGAAAGCAAGTGGATAATCACAGCGCATCAACAGAGAGTCAGTCTGACAGTGTCAAAATTACACCGCATAAAGTCGCACTAACAAACGCAAATAGTATGCACCAAAACAGAAATGCAACTACATCATCAGGAAATAATCGACAACCATGAGTACCTGACACGGTATACAAAATATTATTTTTCATCAATTCAACGCAAATTAAACAGAGTAGAAATGTCTCGACAATGGAACAAAGTAGTACCTCTATCGAAAAGGTTACCTACTTAAAACAAAGACCCCTGCGGTAAGAGTAGTGCACATGCTAAATCAGCTGAAACAACATCAAATTATAGACAGCTATACAGAGACCACTGCCCACAGTGACGACCGCACCCGCGTTCCTCCGCCAGAAACTTTCGCGGCTGTGATCACTGGTGCAGATTACGTTATCGACGACGTGACGGTTACCCGCGCGGAAAATAACAGTCCAGGAAAGAGTCCAGAATGAAATCCGGGCAATCCAGGCGGGAGTACGAAGTGTACTCCCCTATAGACCTTGGGGTTTGATCTGATACCAAGGTCCATTCTGGAGTCTTCCAGTCCATCGGGACTCCATCGCGGATTCCTTCCGGGCCACGAGAAACTCCCCCGGACTCCATCCTGTACGATCCAGGAATCTCGGCTCCCCGACCGCACAGTCTATCCTGTGGCGTTCATTTTGGACTCCCACCTGGACTAAGATATTATCCGACCTAGACGATCCAGGAGTCTCGTTGGCCCGGCCGCACAGTCCATCCTATGGTGTCCATGTCACCTGAAGTAAAATAGTATTAGACCTGGACGATCCAGGAGTCTCGGCTCTCCGGTCGCACAGTCCATCCTGTGGTGTTCATTTTGAACTCTCATCTGGACTAAGATAGTATTCGACCTGGCTGATCAAGGAGTCTCGGCTGCAGGGCCGCACAGTCCATGGTAAGTAAACACTTCTGCGCCGATCCGAGATCTCCTCCACCTTCACTGCCACAACCCTGCAGAAAATGTGCGCACTTCTCACACGCAACTAATCGCTGCCCAAAGATTACCCGATGCAGCAAGGGTGAGGGTGACCACCGTACAGAGAATCGACTACCAACCTACCGATCAAATGCACTACATGTAACACAATTGATGACGTTGCATGGTCTATAAAATGCCCCAATCGGCCAAAACAACCAATAGAAGGAATCTCCAACACACAAACAAAATCACTTAACAAAAAAGCAGATTCTTGAAGGATGAAATGAGAAAAAACAGCCGCATCCATGCACCTACACCCATCCACGACACTATAATAAACATCTACTTCAGAAAAATCAACAATCCATTAAATGTAAACAGGACAGAACTGATCCAAAAACGGAAAGCGAGATTCGTCGGGAATTTAACATCGAAACAACAATAGTATTCACTGGCAACTGGCTTTATATCCTGATTGTAGATCTCGAAAAACCCGAAGAGCTAACACCGACCCAAAAAATTGCTTCTGGAAGCTGCCCTGTTTTTAAAAATTATGCTTCGAATTCTCTATTCTAATATAAACAGTTATAGGAACAAAAGCTATTTCATCAAAAGTATCATAGAAGAAAGAAATATTAACTGTACTTCCCTGGTGAATCAAAACACAATCCCTCTACAAACATTAAATACAGCGATAGGGTAATAATATCCCAACCAGGGAACATGATTAATCATACCATTAGAAGCGGAGCCTTATTCCAATTCCATCCAAGCTTGAACATGAGGAAAAAGAATCCACGAACAGTAAACGATGCATGTAACAATGGTTTCCATGTGTCCATTCCATTTCTCGATGACGGACTGCACATTATTATGGTTTATATTCATAACAACTCTTAGAACTCAACTCAATAAAAAATAGTATTTTTATCGAAAACAAACTATTTAAGTACGTTTTACTATTGGGCGACTTCAATCCAGATCGAAGGAAACGATTACAAATCCAGGATTTTCTACATAACTCTAACTTCGCACAAATCATCACACCACCAACCTTTGTATGCCTAACAATAGGGACACAACATCAGATTTAATCTTTTACACAGAAAATATCAAGAACATCTTTACAAACATTGAAACTACATCCGACTTCGGTTCTGACCACCTTTCCATTCTGATTACAATCATGCCCGGTATACCCATTGTATAAACACCGACGGTAGAAAAGCTTTATTTCGCCAAAGCGGATATAAAAATAAAATAAATCAGGAACTATCGCAGCTATCGAAGCCCACTCAGGCTCGCAAATAACAGAAGAACTCATAGACACGTATAATACCACATTATCCGAAGTAGTATCGAAAAATACACCGAGACACGAGAACAAATTATTCTTACACGAGCTGCCACCTTTCGTCATAAGACAAATAAAGATCAAGCGCCGTCTGTACAGAGAATACCAAAGTAATACCAATTTCAAACTCACTGCTGGCTCAAGGCGTGCAATGAGATCCAAAAAACGCAGGAAAAAAATTACTGGCAAGTAGTCAAAAGGCTCAGCAAATACAATCAAGCCTCTAATAGTATCCGACATATTACATCGAATGGAAAGATGCTCACTACCAGTATGGTAAAGGTCGACACGCTGACCAATGATCTCAACTTCAATGCTCAGAATTTTACAGATGTCTCAAATTGGTATGAAGATTTTGCTCACCAACCAGCCATACAAGAAGAGGAATTCAGCGGTATAACAGAAACAGAAATCGCCGGAATTCTAAAAAAATGTAACATCACATCACCAGGGTTTGACAACGTCCTTATGGGGATAATAAAAAAATTGAATCAGAGGATCCATCAGTTCATCTGTGAAATACTTAACTACTGCCTGAAGAACTCTATTTTCCCGTGGCACATAGGACTACCATTTAAACTATTTCAACTGCAATATCCTCAATATCTACTTTACACAGTACAAAAGGTTCTCTAAGCGCGGTCAATTATGGTCAGAATAGATTCAGCATCCTCATTCATACCTGAACAAGGAATTCCTCAAGGATCCCCACTCTCACCATGATTTTAGAACATTTACTGCAATGACATGTACAACCACAATTATATTGACAAAGAATCAATTGACCTGAGCCAATATATGTTACAATTCGCCAACGACACAGTGTTAATTTGACACAAAAAAGCCTTAACAGAAGCTGTCGAATCGATGCAGAACTGCGCTGAAAATATCACAACATGGTTTAACAACCGGCGACTTAAGCCTAACCCTCGAAAATCTAAATTACTGCTTATCAATCACAAAATCACACCGCAATCACCAAACGTATATTACCCGAACAAACCGCAAAATATCTGGGCATACATATTGACCCAAAACTAAACTTCAATCATCGTCTTCAACAATGCAAAATTAAAATAACCCAACGAGCTTCACACTTTAGAAGCCTAACATTCAAATAATGCAATATTCACATCAGACATTCAACTAAGATTCACAAAGCTATTTGCCGACCAATAATCGAATACGAGTATCCCGTATTCATGAATTCTAAAGAATTAGCATTCAAAAAATACTGCGGTAACCTGTGCTATAAGACGTTAACTATTAAGTATTTATTTATTCGTAAGTATTTATGTATACTTGTTATTAAAATTACGCAAGGTGATAAAGGAATTGAAATTCTTTTTTAAATCCAGGGCCGAAGGACTACGGTTGATGGCCAATTGGCAATATATATTAAAAATGTAAAACTTACAATTGTATGTATGTATTGTATTATTTAACCGAGCGCTCAGTCCATTGCGGACCGTTGTGCTCGTTCCCATCTGGGGAGGGTATCCCTTTACGTGAGAGGTTCGATTAGGCCTGCCTTCTTGGCAAAGCGCAAGAGGGCGACCACTCTGACCTTCTCCAGATCTAGTGAGGCGAGAGCAGGTTCTCCGAGTATGTCCTTACGGGTCTCGGCCAGCGCCCTGCATCTCGCGATTACGTGGAGGAGTGTTTCGTCCTCCTCCGTGCATCTCGAACACCGTGGTTCCGCATTCAGCCCCAGCCGATTGAGATGCTTACCTGTGTGCCAATGTCCCGTGACAAGGCCAACCACAGCCCTTAGCTGATGTCTGTCCAGGCCTGCAAGAGTAGAGCCTAACGAGCTCGAGGGGCCCTTGAAGATGGCCCTCGAGTGTCCCAAGCCACCTGTCTGTAGTCAGAGGTCCGTGAAACGTCCCTCTGTCCATTGGTTTGACAGGGATCTAATATGGTCCATGGCTATTGGGATTGGGCGGATAACCGCCGGATCGGTTGCGGACGCACCGATCTTGGCCAGGTTATGCGCCTCCTCATTCCCTAGGATGCCCGAGTGTCCCGGCACCCAGAGGACTTTGACGCTGTTGTGGCAGGCTATCTGCGACAACAGCGCATTGCAGTCGAGCACCAGTCGGGACTTCTTCATAACGTGATGGAGAGACCCGATCGCTGCCCAGCTGTCACTGCATATATAGATGTGCTTGCCGCTGTATCCTTTGTCCAGAATGAGTCTGGCACAGGTCCAGATGGCGTACACCTCCGCTTGAAAAATCGTGGCGGTTTGCCCTAGTCCCAAGGACACCCTTGTCTTGGGCCCACCACTCCAGATTCCTATTCCAACTCCAGTTCCTCTTTTGGACCCGTCCGTGTACCAGACGAGTCCTCTAGGGGTCCGCTTGATTCTCTTTCCATTCCTGCCTGCTAGGAAAGAAGATCTGGTAGTTGTGGTCGAAGTTGTAGCAACGATCACAGCAATCCCCTTCCAGCGTACGGATCTCCTCCAGGTCCCCGTATCGCTGTAGCAGGGATGCATGGCCCGTTGCCGATCTTCTCCACTTACCATTAAAATGTAAGCGTAACGCTGCTTTCCTAGCGTTAGCTTCTGCGATGATGTGAGGGGGCGCTATGTTTAGAAGAGCCCCCATCGCTAGGGTCAGGGTGGTTCTCATCGCCCCGGTAATTCCCAGCCTAATGAGTCTGTAGACTCTGTCTATTGTCTTCCTGTTGGTGGCCCTCTCTAGGGCGGGCCACCATACAAGGGAAGCATAGGTGATTTGAGGGACGAGGATGGCCGTGTATATCCACTTGACCATACCCGGCCTTAATCCCCAAGTCTGTTCGAACATACGCCTGCAGGCCCAGAAAGGCAGTAGCTTTCGTGGCCTGTTTGGCTATGTGGCTTTTCCAGCTGAGCTTACTGTCCAGGGTGACGCCAAGATAGCGTACCTCCGTGGAGTACTGAAGCTCAGCTCCAGATATGTGAGGGGGCTTCGGTCTGAAACCCCTTTTCCGCGTAAAGAGCACCAGTCTTCTCAGTCTTGTCGGGGTTTACCCTTAACGACTTAGAGGTGCACCATTCTTGCATGAGGTGGAGGGCGCGCTGCATCCTCCACGTCATCTCCGCTGAGTGGGTGCCTTTGGTCATTATCATGACATCGTCGGCGTATCCCACCACGCTTACGCCGAGCCCATTGAGTGCCGCAAGTAGCCCGTCCACGACCATGATCCACAGGAGAGGGGAAGTGACCCCCCCCCCTGTGGACACCCACGCCTGACGTGCGCCCTCACGGTTGACCCCTTGAGTCCTGCCGTAACCGTTCTCGTTCGAAGCATAAAGTGAATCCATTCGATGATCGACTCATCTACTCTGAATTCCCTTGCTGCCTCGCAGATGGCGTCGAAGGAAGTGTTGTCAAACGCCCCTTCGACGTCCAGAAACACACACAGGGCTGATTCCTTGCTGCTGAGCGTCCTCTCAATATCATTAACGATACTGTGGAGGGCGGTTTCAACAGAACGGCCCGCCTGGTATGCATGTTGTGATGGCTGCACTGGTCTTTCTACCAGCGCTCCCTCCCTGATGAATCTGTCCACCAGTCTTTCCATCGTTTTCAGTAGAAAAGATGTCAGGCTGATGGGTCTGAAGGACTTGGCTAGGTCGTAGCTGTTTTTGCCCGGTTTCGGGATAAAAACTACCCTGACCTCACGCCATGCTTTCGGCACGTACCTTAGTGCTAGGCAAGAGCGAAAAATTCGTTTTAGGTGTCCCATGAGTAGCTCCACTCCCTCCTGGAGGAGGGCAGGGAATATCCCATCCACCCCTGGACATTTGAACCGGTCAAAAGTCCCGATCGCCCATCTCATTCTGCTGTCTGTGACAGCCCTGGATGCTGTAGCCCAGTCACCTGGTCTGCTAGCTTTTTACGCCTCCATTTGAGGCAGTTCACGGGTCGTCAATCCAGAGCCGGGGAAATGCACCTTAAACAGATGCGCCAACACTTCCTCGTGGTTCTCGGTCGTCCTGCCATCGGGCAGGGTGAGTCCCTCGAGTTTGTTGGGTGGACCTGATGTGAAGATTCTGCGGAGTCTGGCTACCAAGGGTAGGGCCTCGATTTCTCGGCAGAATTTCCTCCAGGCCGTCTCTTTGGACTTCTTTATGAGTTTTTTGTACTCTCTCTGGGTCGTCCTGTAGGCGGCCCAGTCGTCGTCCGTGTTCGTCCTCATGGCTCTGTTTAGTAGCTTGCGGGACCGGAAGCCGAGTTGGTTCAGCTCCCCGTTCCACCAGACTACCTTCTTGTTGTTTTGTTTTCTCCTTTTGAGGGGTCAGGCGACCTCGAAGGAGCGGACCAGAGCGTTCTGCAGATGTTCTGCCTCCCGCTCGATCGCTCCCTCTGTCCGCGGAGACCCACGGGTACCCCCGAGCCTGCTGTTCAGCTCCGCTTGAAATCGGGGCCAATCCGCAGCTCTGGGATTCCTGTAGGCTACCGTCGGGGCCTGTTTGCTGCTCCCTGCCAGGGAGAAAGTTATCAGTCGGTGGTCGGATAGAGTGTCCTCGTCACCGACCCGCCAGCTCGTTATAGCCTGGGCCACTCTAGGTGACCCCAGCGTCAGGTCGATTACCTCCTGCCTGCGTGAGGTAACGAAGGTCGGTTTGGATCCTCTATTTAGGATCTCAAGCTCCGTCGTAGAGAGATACTCCAGGAGAGCAGTGCCTCTCTCGTTTACGTCCGAGCTGCCCCATATGGTGTGGTGCGAGTTTGCATCGCATCCCACCAGCAGGTTTAGCCCCTTGTTCTTGCAGAAGTGCACTAGCTTTCTAAGCTCCCTCGTTGGAGGAGGCTCCACAGAGTCGTACGGGAGGTACGCCGATCCTATTACTAGCTCCGACGTTCCACCCCCGACCCTGAGCTTGATGGTGGCCGCCGCAAGGTCTCATGTGCAGAACCGGTTGAGCTTAATGGCGTCATGCCTCTTATTGATAAAGAGGCATGCCCGTGGCCCTGGTTCTGGGCAGACATAGATCAATGAACCTATGTCTACACTAATACTCCTCACCAGACCTCTGTATACCCAGGGTTCTTGGATTAGGGCTATGTCTGTTTGCAGCCTTGCAAGGTCCCGGCTCAGGAGAGCCGTGGCCGCCTTGCAGTGCTGCAAATTAATCTGCGAAACTTTGGTGGTTCCTACAGTCATGTTGGCTGCAGGCATTAACTCGTTCGCGTTTAGTGCTGGGAGGGGAGGGGGGAAAGGATGGTGGAGGGGAGAAGGATGGAAGGGGGGGTAGGATTGTGGGATGGGGCCCAGCAAGCCATTGCTTACTGGTCCGCCACCTCCGCATTGTCCGCTGGGGCAGTAGACCCAGGCACTGCACTGGGCGGTCGGGGCAGACTCCTCTGGGTCAGAGCGAGTACTTTTTGGGTACCTCCCTGAATCACTTCGGCGCCCGTCTTCGCTACCTTCCGCACGGTGCTGGGTCTGCTCCTCGGCGTTTTGGGGCCCTGGCCTGTCGGGAAGCCCCCTCGTCCGCGAGAGTTTGTACCCCTCCCGGGCGCGGGTCCCCGTCCCTTGAGCCAGTGCTCCTTGGGGTGTCTAGTAGCGCTTGTCATACTAGCCTTCGCAGGCATCATATGGCTCGCGCCCCCTGTCTCCCCGGCTGCTCCCGTCGGAGCCAACAGGATCGGGGACCGTAGGACGGGTGTCCCAGGTCTCCGCTCCGTTGCAGATCCACCGGTCGGCAGTGGGGATGCTTCGAGCGTCGCGGGCGCTCCCGGCACGGGTGCACTTGCGGTCGGAATCCCCTCGAGAGGGGCCCCATCCGCTCGCGCACTCCCTGCCGGGGGTCCCGCAGTCGGTACTGTCCCCGCTGCCGCCTCGGTGTCTCCATGACTTCCCTTAGCCCCGGGCTTGGCGTTGGCCCGATAAAAGCGGGCCCTCGTCAGCCCGAAGTGGGGGTTAAAGTTGGTGGCCTCCAGCACTTTCAGTGAGGAGGCATCTACGCCTACAACCAGATGTTCGGTGTCATTGACCGTTTTTCTGTCCCACATCCTCCAGAGGTGCGGGCGCAGATTACGGTTATGACGTTGTAGGCGCTGATAAATCTCTTCCAACGATTTATCTGTAGCGTCGCGGAGCACGGCGGTCCGGCCCCCCAGAGCCTGCTAAGGGGGGTAAGGCTAAATACAATTGGGGGTCGCCTGGTACCCAAAGGGCATCGTTAGAGACACTACTTCCCTAGTGCCATGCATCCCATAGGCACGATAGCTCCCACCGTAGGATTCGAGGATTTGGTCCGCGGCGGGGCCTTAGTTCCCCTTATACGGATTTTATCCCGCTAGGTCCGCGTATAGCTCCCGCAGGCCAGGTCCGGGCGTGCTCCCGTCTTGTGCCCTGGTCGCCGTAACGACGCCCCAGTGCACGCGACCGCGGAGACTCCCGGGTCCTGGCCCCCTCCTATCCGCCACCTGGAGACGCGTTCGGTTGGCGGCTCAACCCTGTTGCCCGCTCTTCCTTACGAAGATAGGGCAACGCCGAGAAACTTACAATTAATAATATAAAAAAACAAAAAAAAAAAAAACAAAAAAAAACATGTATATATTATCAATAAATCTCGATTACTACTACTAATTTTAACTTGTTAAACGAAATTAAAGTTCCAAAATGACGTTACTTGTTCAAATTATGGCAATTTTCAAATTATATTAATTTTCCTGAGATTAAACATTTTTTTCCGAAATTATTCCAAATTCGAAATCCGTTCACGGTTCCAATACGATGTCATTAATACGAAAATAATAAACAGATATTTAGCAACAGTCTGGTTGTTCAGTAACAACCTTTTATACCTGGAAACAATTTACATATATGATAGTACGATGGTGTAATGCGAGAGAGATACCACGTGTTCTCACTTAGTGCGAGGCTACTACAACTCCGCGTACTCTCGTACTTGTCTGGGTGCACTAGCACTCAACAGATAGACACTGAAATAAAATTTTATTTGGAAGAACATATTCCTTCCCGTGATAACTAAAATCGAACCTTAAATTGTCGTCCGAGCACTCTTTGTTTATTATTGTTCGCGTGGCCAAGAGCGTGACCAAGAGCTTTGAGTCGCGCTAGCGGTCAGCGGATCACGCTTGCCTTATGCTTCATTGTAGCGGCATCCTCATCGCTCTTGTTACGATCCACGCGAAACTCTTATTCACAGCTCGTATCTATATGTACCGTTTTCCCAAAATCAATTAATTTGTGCGCAGCTATTATCCCGATAAAACTCTTCTCTCGGGCCCTACGTTGAGTGCTAAATTGTGACACGATTCTATATTCCGAGATAATTCGGGAAAATCATCCCGGAGAACCGCTCAACAAATTCGACACCCTGAAATACACAAATTATGCAATAGGGCGCGAGGCCCTTCTATTGAAGCCTGAAGGGCCAAGAGGACAAAAAAACACTGAGATGCTCGGCTACGAACGATAACACGAGTCGAGGGGGTTAGAGCGGAGAATTTCGCGAATAACCGCGAATAGAACAGCACCGATCAATAGGTAATTAAAAACTTTAATTAAAGGATTCACACACCAACATGATTCGCAGAAGCGGAATCCGTGCTTTCTGGTACAACTTACGCTATGCAAAAGATATGAAAGAGGAAGTCCACCTCAAATATTCCCACTGGTTTAGAGAGTTTTCGTCCTTCCTTCCTTCTAGTGTCTCATCGCTTTCACAAATTTCTTTCTTTTTCAACTTTTTCTTCTTTCGTGAACAAGTGACGATCTTTTCGCGCCTGCCGATCATGTGGCGCTAGGCGAGGGCCGGCGATGGCTGTCTGTCCATAGCGCAATCATTGTCGTCGCGGGCGGACTAGAGTCTCGCGCCGCAAACCTAGGTGGCGAATTTCCACTGCCTTGCTGCTGGTGATGGGCCTGTGTGGTCGTTGACATCGGGGGTATCGTAAAATGTCCGAAATCAAAGACAGTATTCGGAATTTTATTAATTAGGTGGCCTTGATCTGTGCGATTCGGGCGTCTCTAGCGAGAGACTTGCCGGCTGAACACTGGTCGTTGCATACTTATTTAACGGGGAAAACAGAGAGCTGTGGCGATACCGCCATAACGCGAAATGCCACGTTACAAAGTTGTGACAGGAATTCTTGTCTCGACGTCTAGCGAAACTATCCTAAAGTTGGTATACTAAGCGTTAACGTACACGGGAGCATGCGCCAAGTATAGATCTAACGAATAGGACATAGCGAGCGAAATATCGAGAGACTCCGCGCTAGATCGTCAAGTGAGACGCACGTTGACCTCACCTCGGTCTAACACGTTGTTGCACGTGTGCGCATATAGGATTGATTGCGTTCGAGCATCTCGACAAAACTGGACCTAGGAGACAGGCCAAATTAATTAAATCAATCCACGGGAAGGCGTCCCAAAATTACAATTCGATCCACGAGAAGGCGTCTCAGACAATTATTCGACCGAAGGGAATGCATCCCTAAATATTGTGACGGAGGATAATCCGATTAATATTGTATACACATTGTTCAACAAAACTGTAAGTAAATTTTTGGTTACATAACACTTTTTACTTCTGCCATTTTGTTGGGTCCCCAAATTGAACCCACCCCACGCTTTATTCCTTTCATTGAAGTATTTCGAACAAACTATATGAAGTTATAGGTCTCCAAAACAAATTGGCGCCCAACGAACATTAATAATATAACTTTTGAGCCCCAGCAGCCACTGACCTAAACCACGCTGGGTGAAATCTTTCTTCTAAAATTAAAACTATTTATCGAGATTAATTGGATCAACTAAAATATTAAATAAAACAAAGGAGAAGAAAAGATTTTGTCTCAATTGGCGCCCAGCGTGGGGCACGTTTGGGAAATTTCGTTATAAATTGTAACGGAACGTCTCGTGACTGTACCGCTACAAAAGGAATAATTTTCGTTAATCCAATTAGGACATGCGAACTCCTGAGGAAAAGTCATAAAATAATTGGAAGATGATTATAAAGAATATCATGTTGAAATGTCCTCTCAACGTACAGAAAATTTTCGGTACTTGAGACGATATTTCAATTCAGCGTATGTTTACACGACAAAAAACAGGGAAGAGAGAGACCGACGAAAAACACCCACACTACAGCAAGCGACGACGTAGCACCGCTTATACGCACAGGAGCCGAGTTCGTAGGTGTGCGCCGCTATACCTACAGCACACATCACCACGCGCGCACACGTTACCTTGGGCGATTATCATCGACGACGTTCGGGATAGTGGGAGTGAGCGCATACTACCTCAGACTCCGAGATATGTCGACGCTGCTCGCTCTCCAGTAGATAAAGCATGCCTTCTCTCTCTGTAATAACGAATTCCTTAATAACTCCTTGTGTATAAAAGTTAACGAGCACCACCTAAAAACAAAAAATGGAGGAGAGCATGGAGCATCTTCTGACCAAAAACATCTAACCAGAACAATAAACCAAAGGAAATATTTAACTATTTAACAATTTTAGAAAAATTTAACAATTTAACAATTTTAGAAAAATTTAACAATTTAACAATTTTAGAAAAATTTAACAATTTAACAATTTTAGAAAAATTGTTAAATATTTCCTTAAACCACAGAATGTAACAAATCATCCCGGGAACACCATGGAGGGCACCTACTTCCCATAAGTAAACAATTTGTCTAAAAAACAAACTATTATTTAAACAAATGACAATTTTAAACCTACAACGGCATGGGCCATAGCACGGAAGTACAAAATTCGACCCCCTAGGAACCTCCATGGAACCTCGAGCAAGCATAAACGTGGTCGGCGCGCGTGACGCAATCCACCTCACGCGATAGTCATGTGACAGTCACCAACGCCGATTCCACCCTCGCGGAGGGCCCCGAAACCGTACCGTTTCGCCGCCCCGTCCATCGAACGGCGATCGGTTATATAAGCGCCCACCGCGGACGGCTCGAGACTTTCCTTTTCGGCAATTCTCAAAGTTCGAGTCACGTACTGCTGCTTCTCAGCAACAGTCAAATCTTCGTTTGTATTGTAAAATCAGTGTAACGTAGAGTCCAGATAGCAGTTTACTCCAACGACTCGGTCCCCTGACATTGCGTTCTTGCTAACGAGTCCGATAGTAAACTTAGGATATTCGGCGTATTACAGTCTCCCTCGCACAGCGCGTAGGCCGGCATAATACTTTCGCATTAGGGCCACTTTTTCGTGTTTGGGTCCCCCACACACAGCGTTGTCGCTATCCTTCTCGAAAAGTGAAAAATTAAGATAGGCGTTATTGTACCCCAAGCACTGCGCATCGGCTTGCAATAATTCCTAGATATCTTTTCGGTGTAAAGAGTTCTCAGTTGGCAGATAATACGAACACAAGTGTGGGTGCTTCTCACTCACACTTGAATCCCTGCGCAAATCGTGCTTAACACGAGCCTCGCAAAGTTCGGTTCGGTCGTATAAAATCTGCGAACTCGGATCTCGCAGGTGATTCCAACCTTGAGCTCTCCGTCACACCCAAACACTGAGTAAACGCCTCATCGTTGGCAGATAACACGCACACAAGTGTGGGTGCTTCTCACCCATACTTGAATCCCTGCGCGAATCGTGCTTAACACGAGCCTCGCAATGTTAGGTTTCGGCGTGTGATCTGCGAACCCTGAGCACACCCGTGCCTTACGCTACCGAGCCACCCGGTACACTCATTGGCCAGTACAGTCGACGCAATTAATCCGCGCTCTTCTCAGAGCGCTGATTGAGGGCGTGGGCCGAGTATCTGCCAATCTCCAAAATCAAGCATATAAGGTGGCAGAGAAGGAGCACCTGACACTGGAGCACATCTGTGCCTAGATAAACAATAACTTAGGGATCGCGACACAGACAGACGGCTATCGAGTAGGCCTACTCACACGGACTGTACCGACAGACGAAACGAGCTGTCCGTTAACGTTTAGCTGTGCCACGGCAATAGATCTCATAGCTCATTCAACAACGATCGAGCTCCGCGCAAATAAACTAACTCGCGAGTTTATTATAAATCATTAATTGTAAATTCAAAGTCCGAGAATTACAACTACAGAACACGGAAGAATCTCATGATTTTTCAATGTGTTTCTGTGTATGAGGACAATTCTTTCATAACAGTAGGAGAGTGGCGCGAAACACTCGAATTATTGTTATTAGACTACGAAGCGTACAGTCGCGAGACACCGTAGTCGTGTCCGACCACCGGGACATAAAACTCATCTCCATTATCAGCTTCATCCCGATTATTAATCAATTCATCACCATCGTTGTAAGTTGGGTGAAAAGCCCCGCACGGGAGCACCTCCGACCGTACGAATATAGCGTCAGTCAATTGATTGACTTAGGAATTTTTCCTACTTGCGTAGTTTTTAGTGCGTCCCAAAAGTCGCGATTTTTCTCAACCTTTTTAATGAATTGACTGTAAAGCTCCATATGGAAGTACTTCCGACCGTATGAATTTAAAGTCGGTATAATAAATTATCCAGGAATCGTCCTGCTTAAAAAGTTCAGGTTAGGATAAGCGCAAGTAGCAGGTAACCCCATTGTAGCTTGGTTAACCTAGTACAATCCCCTACTTCCTCGCCCAAGCCGCCTTCACAATAATTCTCCTCGGAGAGCCTGTGATGAAGAAGGCAAACTCTCGTCTATAGACACATTCGAGAATAAGAATTCGACCTAATCTGAAGCATCAAACAAAAAACCCCAAATCCACTCATCACCTAATTCCCAGTAGGTCGCTCGAGTCCAGCACCCGAATCCTGAATACCGCCGCTTGCGCGTTTCGGCATTGAAAAATTATAAAAACATCGCGATTTTAGATTCAGAGAATTTTAAGATTAAGTGACAACATCATTTTTAAAGGAATCGCGTCCTCTCTCTCTAGGTAAAACTAACACCCATTTCTGGGTTAAATAAAAAATAGTTTTATTATTTAAATCCTTCGAAATCGCGAAACGTTTCAAAATATTGAATTTAGTAAAATTAATATTGATCAATTAAAGAAAAGAAGATTTATGTTTGATATACCGCTGCGCCACAGTGAGGTCACGCATGTAAACAGTGACGCTCGGCCGCACGGCGTGTAAACAAACCACTCTCAGAGAATAGAATATAAAGAGAAACATTCGGGCGACTTTGTAGCATCGAACCGTGCTCTCGAACTATTTCAAAGCAAATATTACTGATGGAAAATATTGTGCTAAATCAATTGTAGAGTTACAGTCCTTTTCGACTCAACGCAACGATTGCTTATAAATGAAATGAATGTTATTATGCGTGCTAATTCATTGGAATTGTAAACGTAAATTAATGAATTATTATATTATTTAAGTTAGTTAAATTTTGAATGTTGAGAAAATTTAATGTTACATTTTGATCGAAACAGCTCTACTGACAGAGGACAGGTTCCCGTCGCAAGAAGTTTATCAGACTTCGATCAACAAATTATAAACTGCAGCAATTAATAAAAATTGCCTCATTATAGGTTAAAAATCCTATCAGAGAAAATTGAATAATCATAAAACAATAGACATCGTTTGACACAGTCTCTTCCCTGTCATTCGATAACAAACTCACTGCTTTGAGGAATAGTAGGATAACATACCCTAGACCCTACATTCCGTAATAAAATTTGAATTATCAGGTCAATGAAATCCTGTTTTGAAAATAAAAATTGAGATTAATAAATTGATCGAAATTTGAAAACTGAATGTTAAGTTAACGAAGTTCCTACATTTTCTATTTCGTGAATTACTGTGTGTCTAGATGTTGCTATGGCACACAGCAGAGGGGTAGTGTTTATTTACAGTGTTCATAAATCATTGTGATAATCAATTGGGCTTTAATGCAAAAGATTACCTGCTTGTGTCGCTTATCGTGTATTGCTTATATTTAACACCGCTTATATTCTGTATTGCTTATCATTTATATTGTTATTATTAATATTGTTATAATCCATATTGTTATTATTTATATCGGTTATTAATTTATATTGCTTATTATTTATATTACCTATTGCTTATATTGTGTATTGCTCACATCGTGTGTCGCTCATATTACGTATTATTTATATTAAGTGTCATCTTGCAAGTAATCCAGAATAGACCGACGTTCCAAAAACCACATTAAAACACAACGTTTCATCAAGATATATAAATTGAGATTCCTTTGTTTGTCCGAATGTAATTAGATCAATATTGTTGGTTTAGGCCTTGGCACGACGTCGAAGTATTTTTCAAAATTTGTATTGAATATGTATCGGTCGCCCCCAAGAAGGCCGCCGAATAAAAATCAAAACACCGATAATCCGTCGTCCTCGCAAACCGTTTCGATGCCTAACCCAGATCAACAGCATACCGGTGCAGATTTATTTAATGAAACATTAGTTGTGAACGGTACGACTCTGACATCGGTAGTCAAAGAAAGCAGACGCGTATCCCTCAGTAGAGGAAGGGCTACAAGATCACCAACACCGAATTTGCAACAACCAGGCGCTAGAACAGTGGTCTCTCTTGAAGAGCGTCTCGAAGCTCTCGAACAAAAAATTGATCTACGCGAATCGAATGTCGACTTTCGTCTCGTAATATTTAAAAATTTGATCTCGTCAATTAAACATTCGGTAGATGACCTCGCAACACAACTTACCCAACCGCGGGAAATACGATTCGAGTCTCGGGATACAACACGTCAACCAAATTCTCGGGTTAATGTTGAGACCGAGGGGGGAGAGTTAAAGGCTGGCTATAGCCCAGATGGTACGCGCGACGAGGAATTAAATTTTCGGTCGAGTAATTCGACATCGACACGCCCACAGAACAGAAAAACACCTCGAAGCCGATTGCTCGGTGCTACAGGGGCCTTTGTGCAATTCCAATCTCCTCAAACTGCAGCTCATCAAATAACTAATAACCAAGCGCGTACTGCAACCGTTTCCAGTGACGCAATAGATCCTGTTGCTTCATGTAACGTACGATTTCAGGGTGATGGGCCTACCAGTCACACGAATTCTCAACAGGTACGGCAAGCGTCTGTTAATGCAAATCCTCTTGCTAATGATAATCAACATCTTGGTGGATCAGTCGCTAAGTTGATTAAAGTAATTGTAGGTCAACCGTTGGATGATGACAGTATCCGGGATGAAGACGTCTTCATAACCCGGGATGAACATGATCAAATGGTACGTGGTACGTCACAAAATGCGATTATTCGTACACAACCACAAAACGTTGGTCGATTTAATCATAGATCACAGTCTTTTACATCATCTCGATCAACAACACCCGGCACACTCTCGTATCAAGCGAGTGAGCCTAACGACGCTGAGATAGCCAACCGCCCTACCATTTCTTCTGGTAGATATCGGGGCGATAGTATCCCAGAATACAACCCTATTCAAATTGGTCCAATAATAAACTCGTGGGAAATCAGTTTTCCAAAAACTGAAAAGAACCCAGATCAATTCCTACTCTTACTTAAGGATTACTTAGGTCAAAGTGGGATTAAAAAAGATCTTTATGTTCCATTCCTCTGGTAAATGAATAATCTTGGCGTTCGTGAAAGGACTTCACTACAGCTTTCCTATGTGACTGGGGAGTAAGAAAGACGGATCCCGATCTACTCGCGGAGGTGCAAAATTTAAAGTTGGAAAAAGGCGAGACACTATTGGAATATGCTTGCCGCGTTCGATTTACCTACGAACGGATGGTGCCCCCGGCTTTCAGGACCCAGTTAAAGCCAATCCTGACACGGTTCGGCTCACGACTTTCTAGTGAGGTATTTAATCTTCAACATCAAAATTACCACGATCTTTGCAGCTATTTGAATGAACGTCAATACCAGAGCCAGAGGTCCGGCGAATTTAACACATATCGCAATAGATCAAAGCCATTTGATCTGAAGGCCGTACAGCACAAGACAGATCCTTCATATGACGAAGAGGAAGCCGAATTGGAAGGACCGAACGAATATGACCAGGTCACTGATTTAAAGGCCTTCCAAAACAAACATGAGAAGCCACAGAAGAGCAACTTCCAGAAATCAAAACCAATCGGTCGACAACGCCTCGAATAAAATTTGCAAAGTGATGAGAAGACCCACAATCAAAATAACACTACTTCAAATCAAGCGACGTCTCCCAGAAGCAATCAACCATGCCAGTTCGATCTAGTCAAAATATTCTGCTTCAATTGCGGTCAATATGGGCATGCATCACGCTTTTGTACTGCCGAACGGCAGGTGGTATGTTCGTTTTACCGTAAAACAGACCATCAGGTCAAAGACTGCCCACAGACTCAGGGAAACGAGTAGTGCCTTCAGTAACTAGACCTCAATTTACTGAGTCGAAAGGCACTAATGGGGTGCGAGAACTTGAAGTCTCGCGAAAACTAACCAAGCCGGAGTCTCCAGTCGACATAGAACAAATAAAAAATTTAGATGGACCGAGCAATCAAGATAACTCTACTGAAAGGAGGTTAATTGAAAAGAGCATCAAGCTGGACGTCATGGTGGGCGATTCCGAAAATTCGGAAAGGTCAGATTCCACTACAGAGCGCACACAGAACGAGTGCCGACCTCCAATTTTCTGTTCTGTATTGTCAACACACAACGTGGAGTACTTTACCCGAATGCATGACATTGATGTGAATCCGTTCGGCTGGGAAAAACTCATTGAAGATACCGTTCAAGGTAGGGCTCAGTTGTCAACAATCTGCGATCAAGATTGGTATAAAACTAAAATCCAATTGGTCAAGAAAGATCCTAGTCGCTTCTCTGAATGGAAAATCGTGGGAGATGAATTGTTTTATTATCGATCTGATTTTGAGAAGGCTCTCATCGACGACGAGCACCCATGAAAGAAGGTAGTACCGCCAGGAGATATTTTGACCGTTTTAGCTGAAAACCACGACACACACGGAAAGGATAAAACACTTGATCGAATAAGGCAAGCCTATTATTGGCCCGGTATGACTTTGGACGTTGAATCGTATGTAGAAAATTGCGAAGTGTGTCTCAAAGTAAAATATAATCAGAGACCGGTTAAAGGGCCACCAATTACCAGGCCTGTTCAACTGCCTTGGGCCCAAATTTCGATCGATACGGTCGTTTCACAATTACGTTCAAAAAAGGGGAATACCGATATTCTGGTCATCCAAGATCTGTCTACGAAGTACATTGAGTTGCACCCGATGCGACGACGTATCGGGAAACTGGTGACTAAGATTTTAGATACTGACTTCGACCGTTGGAGCACCCCAAAATCAGTTATCACTGACAGCGACACTGAATACATTAATAAAGAACTAAAGGCATTTTTTACCGCACGGGGTGTCGAACATATCACCACCCCCATATCACATCCTCAAGCGAACCTGGTTGAACGCGTGAATCGAACAATCAAACCAATGATAGCAGCGTTCGTTAAAGATAAGCACAGTGAATGGGATGAGTATCTTTCGAAATTCCAATTTGCATATAATACCGTACCATACTCAGGCACAAGAATATCGCCTTTCTTTCTAAATCACGGTCGCGAAGCTGTGGCACAACATTCCGTTGATACCATGGAAAGCCCGAACAACTGGATGAATCGATCAAGTAGTGGGTCGATCGTATCAAGAAAATGGAGGAGTTCCGTCATTAGGTCGAAATTCAGTTAACTAAATATTCGAAACAACGCCTTGCCAAAGCCAGCACCAGTAACACGATATCTGTAGATGTAAATATTGGAACGGAGGTCTACTACCCTAATAAGAAGCTCAACAATAAAGTAGAGGGGTATTCAGCTAAATTTTCACTTATATACGCGGGACCTGCTTTTGTCAAAAGAAAGTTAGGACAGATGATAGTTGAATTGGTCGATAAGCATGACGTAGTCGTAGGGAAATATTATGTAACTGATTTAAAAATACCTAAGCGAAATCTTCGTCTAGCAGCAAAAAAGAACTCTAACAATAACGCCATCACCGACCATGGACCAGGAGCTGAAGGAAGTCGAAGAGGAGAAGTCCCGGCTCCTTGCCAGAATTCGAGAACTGGAACTATACTGTCCCGAGTGTCCGGACTGCAACATACGCTCAAAAGGATTAACCGACTGGCTGCGCTTGAACTATTCAACTTAGCCAACTTGGATGATCCCGGCTGACTACCGTCACTTCGTCGGTGAAGGTGAAGAAGTATTGACTCGCAGGTTCAAAACCCGGTTCGACAACCCGATAGATCGACCAAATCAAGTTCTATCGCTCCTCGTTCGGAAGAATGCACTCTTGACCGCAGCACCAACCATGGAAGCTGCTAAACGCACGGTCCACACTCTGTCAGAAGAGAAACGTCAGCTGGCTGTTAAAGCGATCGAAACGCCATTCGCCAACAAAATAATGGACCAGATCTTCAAGGATCGCCCGGAGCACGATGATGGTTCCATCATCAATGTTGTCGTTCCGAAGAAATACCAAAAGGAGACGACCAAATAGATCTATATCCATTAAACCAAAACATAGTTAGGAGATTTCCCACCGGTCCCAATAAGTTTTGTCTTTGTTCCTCATTTAAGAGGAAAATGTAGCTTTTATTTCGTTTCGTTTTGTTTAGTCGGCAAGACTATTAGACAGAGAAATCCCATGCCCAAATATTATTCAACCAAAGAGGTATCTTTCATTTTCGTTTTTGTTTAGTCGACAAGCTACCGGTCAAGTAAATCCCATGTTCTAATATCATTTACACCAAATAAATTGTTTATTTTGTAGTACTCCTTGTCTTCTTATCTGTGAAAAATGCAGGAGTAACATCGCCCACTGGTCAATGGGTGACGGTGTTAACCATTTATTTACAGATACATAGGTTAACAGAGGTTCAGTCTCGCCACGACGTCAAGGTTCGAAGGGGGATGGTTGTGACAGGAATTCTTGTCTCGACGTCTCGCGAAACTATCCTAATATTGGTATTGTTAAGCGTTAACGTACACGGGTGCATGCGCCGAGTATAGATCTAACGAATAGGACATTGTCACGGACAAGAACAAGAGGCGTTTTTTAGTTCAAGTTAAATTTGTTATTTGTATTTGAATTTGCGTTTGCGTTATATTGTACAAGACCAATGTTTTCAATTTATTTCTTTCCGTCTCCACGGCGAAGTCGTTTTTCGGATTTGCACGCACTGGGAGAAGGCCAGTGGCAATGTTACCCTTATTTTGATTTTTGGATCCCGCGGGAATTCCTTTGAAAATGTGGATCCACAGCGAGCGAGAGTCGATTTGGACTCGAGGCCGCATTTTTGGGTACGCAATCGTGATGCGATTTCGACGTGTGAGCAACCAGAGACTCGCCTAATTTGTAATAAAAAAGTAAATCACAAGGGTAGATTTCAAACTCAAAATTTTAAGCATCGGTCTTTCCCGCGGGGACACGCCGCCACCGATGGCGCTCGTTTTCGGTTGTTATTTATAAATGAAGTGAATAGCGGTTTCCCCTTTCCCGGCGTACGCGTTGCTTTTTATCAGTCAGTTGAAATTTGACTGCCGACTAAGAAGGTATGTTTAAAAAAATTCTGTTAAACGAATTTGTTTTTGTAATCGTAAAAATACACAACAGTAAAAAAAAGAATTTATAATTATTAAACTTTTTACTTTTCCCTTTTTATCAATTACAAATATTTTGACTGTTACAGACATACCGAGCGAAATATCAAGAAACTCCTCGCTAGATCGTCAAGTGAGACGCACGTTGCCCTCACCTCGGTCTAACACGTTGTTGCACGTGTGCGCATATAGAATTGATTGCGTGCGAGCATCTCGACAAAACTAGACCTAGGAGACAGACCAAATTTATTAAATCGATTCACGGGAAGGCGTCCCAAAATTATAATTCGATCCACGAGAAAGCGTCTCCGACAATTACTCGACCGAAGGGAACGCATCCCGAAATATTGTGACGGAGGATAATTCGATTAATATTGTATACACATTGTTCAACAAAACTGTCAGTAAATCTTTGGTTACATAACACTCTTTACTTCTGCAATTTCCTTGGGTCCCCAAATTGAACCCACCCCACGCTTTATTCCTTTCATTGAAGTATTTCGAACAAACTATATAAAGTTATTGGTCTTCAAAACCAATTAGCGCCCAACAAACATTAATAATATAACTTTTAAGTCTCAGCAGCTACTGACCCAGGCCGCGCTGAGTGAAATCTTTCTTCTATACTTCAAACTATTTATCGAGATTAATTGGATCAACTAAAATATTAAATAAAACAAAGGAGAAGAAAAGATTTTGTCTCAAAGTATATAAGGATCTAACGCAACCTATCGATAATATTACATGAACATGTCGATCTCAACGCAAGAAAAATTTTGGTACCACGGACAATGAGCTGCGTCGAAAATCGGCGACGGTATTAATGTTTAAAATTGACTAATCGCAGCGCACTTATATCGGAGGGCGATGCTTCTATTTACTACCACAGTCAAATCATACGCACAGGTGATGAAAGATATAGACGGCGGTTCGAGGAAATAGCTATTGTTTTTAGTCACTGGCATGAAATTTCTGAAAACATCGGTTATGGAAAATTTGTATTGTGTGAAAAACGGATTGTGTAACTTGGCTAATAAAAAAGAATCCATGAATATGCCATAATTATTCACGCCAAATGTTTGATTTAAACAGAAATGCATGATCTGAATAGATTTGAGGTAGTTAACACTAATGATTTCAAAATATAAACACCCATACCCGCCTCGTATTATAGTTTTTATCGCTCAAATATCATTTTATATGATTTCGTGATAAAAAGTTTACGTCAGTAACAAATATGATGCGGAAGTCGCTAGCAACATGTATTCTTCGCTTTTTCATTATATTTGGTGAGGAGAGGAGTAATTATAATAAAAAATAAATAATAATCAGCAAAACCTTTTTGGACCCAATATGAAAAATCAAAAATTCCTTTTTACTGAATCAAGTAAAAGCTTTTCAAAGACTGTCTTCAAGAAAATGTAGAGAATAATTACCTCCCTTCATGATGAAATCGAAGGATTTTTGTGTTGCTTCGTCAACCGGTTGGGCTTAATTTCGCTATGTCGCCAGAGGACGCAGTCTAAAGACAGCGGCAATTACACTACGACGACTATTCTTGTCATTACTCGAGTGGGTTATTTGGGGGCGGGTACGTTATGTTATATATTTTACACATGCGCACATCCAGATGCATATACCCGGATAATTATTTATTCATTTACCCGCGCGGAAAAAAATAGTCCAGGAAAGAGTCGATGATGGAGTCCCGGATGGAATCCAATATGGTGTCCGGTATGGACCTTGGGGTTTGATCCGTTCCCAAGGTCTATTCTGCAGTCTTCTAGTCCATCCTGGATGATCCAAGAGTCTCGGCTGTTCGGTCGCACAGTCCATCGTTGTGTCCATTTTAGACTCTCACGCCTAAAATAATGAGAAAGCAATTTGGAGAATTCTACTTTGAAGTTTTTCGTTATAAAAGTCGAAATTTTGAAAAATCTTGAGCACATAACAAATTATATAGAAACTATGTACTGTGACGTGATTTTCTGGAAATCACGATCACAAGAGTTTTTGTTACCGGTTATTACTGTGTTTAAACGTTTTCGAGATGCTTCTCCCCGAATTAACCGTTTGATTTTGGTTGAGAATTTTTAGGTTTGCGGTGTTTCTTGTTTTGGGAAGTTAAAGGAGATCGGTGCAGTCCAATCTGTCGCGATGACGAGAGCTCAACGAAACAAGCAGCCCGGCAGATGGGAGTCACCGATACGAGTTCTTACAATTAGTTGTAGACCGATGCAAATCCGGCATCCTATGGTGAAAGTGCATTGCGCTGGAGAACGGGTGGAGTTTTGTTGTTAAGTTTGGCATAGAATAGAGCATTCTGATGCATTATGGATATGAAGTAGATTGTGTAGATTTCGAAGATTGTTACCAGCATGATTTGCGCTCTCGATACGGTAACGAAATAATTCGAGGGAGAGGCCAGTAGTTCTCGGGTAGGAGATTTTGGGAGACATTGAATAATAATCATGTTGAGCTATCGCCGATTAGTCGAAATAATTAGTCTTGCTCGAGCCACCGCCGGATTGACTGAGTTTCGACTCGAGCTCCCGTGTTGACGGTTTTTTTGCCGCTTTCGCCGCGTCTATTGTTCAGCTCTCACGCTTGGCGTACGCAGTGTCTAGCGTACGCTACAAGTTCTCGTTTGCTGTGAATATTATTTCAAAGATAAAATTAGTGGTTTCGAAAATTATTCAGTGCAATTCAGTGGATCATGTTTTCGATATTCTTCATTGAAATATAGTTCTCGCTCCTCGATTTATCAGAAATAATTCGAGTGAGTCGTTTCCGTTTAATAAATTATTTAATCAATTATTTCGATTGAAGATCCCGTACTGCTGAATATTCATGCAGTTATCGATGAGTTGAGGATGCGAGCACGTTGCTCTGCAGAGCAACGCGCCGCTACCGATCATGATTTCGATGCGTTACGCTGGCTTTCGCGCATTAATTCAATAATTAAATTTATTGTAATTTGTTCCGAACATTTTAGCAGAATATTAGCGTTCTCTCTTTTCGAGTTCTCGTTACGAAAAAGAAGCTATTTACTGAGCCATACCTTGATAGTTACGTTTGTTAATTTTACGCGACCTCAAAAATTAATTAAGCTACTGTTTTGTTTGGTTTTGTTCTCGATCATCAGTGTTACCCCGAACTTTCGATCTTTATGGGAATCGAGCCGGCTCAATTCGAATCCTAGAGCATACCGGTTCATTAATACCAGTGAAACAAAAATTAACTGGCGCCTATCGGGTTTGCAGATGCGCGAACGAGGGTGACGGCCGAAGGTAACAGTATCGTGTTGCAGTTCCCGTATAAAATACCGTTATCAAATGTGCTCACGAAATATATGTCACAGTACCTATCCACAAAATAATATTGATTTCATATATAAAATTTGATTCGGCAAATTTATGTTTGGCGAAAGGTAATGCAATAACAACATTTTTTCTTAAAGTTCAAATTTTGAGAAATTTCAAACGTATTGCAGATTATTACAAAACAATGTACTATAATTGTTGGGAAATAGACCTCATTTCATGTATAATATTTGAATTCGTTGTCTCGTGTTTTATTAAAGTTACGTCAACAACGTGAATTTTTCGAAAACTTCGTGACTCTATAAAGTCCGACCGCTTTTCTGATTTCGGTCAAATTTAATACCAAATAACATTATGAGTACCTACACTTGGGAAGAATTGCTTTGCGTATCGCCATCTAACGAAAGATAGAGCGCGGAGGTGCGAAGTTTCACTTTGAACATGGCTTTATCATTATTTATCACGTTTTAAACGGCTTTATGAGATAGTTTGGAGGAAGCTTTGTATAAAGTACAAAACGACATGGAAACAATTTGCCAGTTTTCAAGTTTCAGCATTCTTTTAAATTGACGAATATAAATCGTGTTAAATCTATTTGTGAATACTTTTTCCGGAAAATTAGAGTAACCGATGAGAAGTTGATACTCCACTTGTAAACAAAATTTTAGTCCGATATATTGTGAGATTCGTTAGTTATGGGCAATGAATGTTGGTATTTATGGGTATTAGGTACATAAATTGTTGAATCCAAAACAAGCAATCGATGTTACGTATAGCCATTAAGGTAGTTCAGCAGTAAACCGTAACTAACTTAATACTATGTTTTTTATATGGGATGGAAAGGGTGAGTTTTCTTTTGTTCAATGGATTCTTAAAAAATGGATGTTCGCGCCGTTCCTATTTTCATCGCTGGTTTGAATATCGCGCTCTCACGGGTTCGTCGTCGCGTCGTAGCGCACGCGTTTAGGCGCCCGCGGTCTGTAGGCCCGCGCGCACGTCGGGCCCGCGCAGGCGATCACGTGGGCCCTTTGTTCTCTCGACGCGCGCGGAGAGAGGCAGATTCACCACACAGTCGATCGACCACGATCCACGAGTGGACACCTCGCGGATTATTTTCCTGAACGTTCGGTCAGCGAAGCGACTATTAATCTCTGATTGCGTTGTAGCTTCTTCCCTTCGCGGTATAATAATTACTTTCGCGATCTAGTAAGTTAGTTCGCGTATTAGCCGATTTGTGTGTGTGTGTGTGAGTGTGTGCCTCGAGGCGACCGTAGCAAATTGTTGGGGAACGGTGTCCACGTTTGATACGTGACCCGTTCCAGGGCGAGCGCAGCAAGCGGCAACACCCTGATTGCCCGGGCATCACGTGTCTGGTTCCCCAAGACGTTGGGGCGCGCGTGGTGCGGGTCGAGACCATCCTCTGCGCTTCTCGTGACCGGCTTGACCACGCTTCGTGGCTCAACGCCGCGTTTAGACGGCTGGTTTGTGACGCCAGTCCGGCATTCGTAAGTACAACTCAATCTCGCGATAGGTTGCGGAACGATCATTCCATAGTAGTAGTAATCGTTCGTGTCGCGCCTACAACATTGTCCGCATTATAGATTCTTATTACGTAATTAGTGCATATTTGTCCGACATCTGCCAGTCGATTGACTTTATTTCTTCGTTATTTTTGTTGTAAAGTAAAGTTATATAAGTAAAGAATCCTCCTGTTACGGCTTTTCCCTCTGAACCGTGAGGGTTTTTACGCCGTAACAAGTGTTTGTTATTTTCGCGAAATTTGTATTTTATTTGTAAACCTTTCACTCACTCATCCCCACCTATTCCTCAAAACTCACGACCTTAGATATATATCTTTACTTGCATGATCTAATAAACAATGGATTTAACCGAAAGATTATTGATCCATTAATTATTGTAGATACTTCGTTTTGGCACAGGCCTCATAAGGATAGCGTAGTGAAGTCGCGAAGGTTTTGTCTACTAGAGGTACGTCCCATACTTTGGGAAGAAATATAGTAAACGCTATAAAAACATAGCAAGACTATCGATAATTCTACTGTAAAGTATAGTTGCCTGCGGAGCCATCAATATTTTATGGTTCTATAGTAATGGGAACTACACGATATAAAGTATAAGGAATGATTAGAACATTATCACATGGATTACATATTGTGTAGTTGAGAAAACTACCGCATTGTTATCTTAACCATTTCTCTGGTTTCGTGCAGATTACATTTTCATAATTATATACTTCAAAAAGAAGTGAAACTCGATATTGCAAAATATATATTATGACTATATGTGAATAAGAAAAAAAGAATATGTAATAAAAAAAAAAACCACTTTAACCGATTTTGACGATTAACTGACAGGGACGGGGTTTGAATTACTTACCTACAAGTAACCTTTACCTACCTGTGCCTATCAACCTAACACTTTACCGACTACGCTATCACTAACTTGGCAATTTCTCGTGTTCAAATTCCCTATAAGCTATATCAGGGATAAATTCTTTTGAATTAGCAACCAATATGCCCACCTCACGGCGGGGTCATCATTTTATTTGTTTTGCTTCCTCATAGAGGAAGCTTTGTTTTCATGAAATTTTTTTTTTCGAGATTTTCATGTCAGTATGCTTAGAATCACCTAAAACATTGAGAAAAGTGGTTTAGAAAATGTGTCCGTATGTGTGTATGTGTGTGCGTGTGTATGTGTGTTTCAAGGACCTAAAATTCAATTTTCATTCGGTGGGAGCGGTTAGAGTACTAGCCTCTAAACCAGAACATCGGTAGGTCGCGGGTTCGATTCCCGGTGCCGTCGATTTTTGTTGAGAAATGTAACTACGGACGCGATGAAGCTCCAGATGTATACGTGGGACACACACAGGTACTCTACCTGTGGGGGTCACATGTATACAGCTGTAGTCCGTGTTTACGTTCTCGACGAAACGTGACGTAGCTCCGGTGCCGTGAGGCGATCTCGAGACCGGCTACATCGGCATAGGTTTTCCGCAGTTTTCCTATGCCCATGGCAGCAATGCCATGGCAAATGCGATGTAGAGGGGGAAGTCGGATGCGGCCGCATGGGGGCCTGGTTACTAATCCGGACCAGGTCCCCAGGGGGGACTGGCTACTGACCCGGGCCGACCCTGCAATAGGCGCAGTACCTGCAGGCAGGGGGAAATGCTAATAAAAAAAAAAAAAAAAATTCAATTTTCGATAACTCGCGAATGGCACGATCGATCGAGGCACGATCAATTGCTATAATTTTTGACAAAATATGTCTATGTATACTGATTTTATAGAATTTTTAATTTTTTCGAATAATGTCGTATACTCTCTAACTTTCGTAAAAATTCGCGGATATGGCTAAATAGTTCTTTATAACTAGAGAAACATTAAATGCTGTTTGGTATTGAATTTCGACAAAATCGGTAAAGCGGTTCGGATTTTATTGAATTTAAAATTTTTGTAAAAAATAAAAATTATGCTATAAATCACGTCGTATTTCAGCAAATTAACTGAAATGTTCCACAAACGAAAAATAACATACAGTTCTATTGTGTACCAAATTTGATGGTGATCGGTAAAGTCGTTCAAATATTACACCATTTTGAATATTTGAAAAAATAGCAATTTTCGCTATATCCTTCGCGGAAGTTACTAAAGTAAAAATAAAGTTTGTGCCTAATAAAAAATGAGATGTGCTGGTGCTTTATTCATTTATTCAAAACAAGGATGCAAAGTAGAACTTTGCACATTGCTTCCTCATTAAATTTTGCTTTTGACAAAGCTTCCTCTATGAGGAAGCCAAAATCAGTTACAATACTTCCTCGTAGAGGTGGCAATGTAAAGAGCAAAATTTAATGAGGAAGCAATTTGCAAAATTCTACTTTGCATCCTTTTTTTCTCAATGCATCATATAAAGTTTATATATTTTTCATCATTTATATGACATTATAAGTACAATTCAGGACTATGCGTATCGCTGAAGAAGACTCATTTTAGATGCTCTGTCGACAATATAAGTAAGTAGTTATACGAGAGTGAAATATTTCCGTAATGTACGAATAAACATAGATCGAGTTGGCAATCAGATACACTATTTTTCCCCGACATCGGCAGATTGTTGAGTGCATTCTCCACAGACGTAACTAGTATCACCGCAATGAATAATTCTGGTAACTATGCGATATGTTTGACCGAGGACACGTCTATACGCCATTGTTTCAGCAACATACGGAATATCGTGACATGTATTACTACAATTAGGAAAATTATGAAGTCTTGACGGGTTTCCTAGGAACTATAACTTATAGTAATTCTTACACATTCATATTTTTATAGTTAGGCCTCTATCAGGCCTAGCGCGCCCTCCGTTAGACCTCCCAAGCCTCCATTCACTGACAAGCTTGTTTAACATGATCCACCACAACCTGCTTTTGACCTCGGCTTCTATCGATGTGAACCTCCGTAACCTGCATGCAATCCAAATTCAATAAACTCGTCCTTCACAACCTTCTCTGGACCTGGATTTGACGAACCTGTGTAAGACGTCATTTTAATGCTAGGTCAACATGCTGGTGGGGACACGTGATCGACGGTGTGAGGAGGTAATTTTTAAAAAATGCATATATGCATATATGCATATTGTATATTAATCATACCAATATACTTGGTTTGATTACAGGGTATATGAATAAAACCCTTCATACTATTCTTTTAATAAATAGTATTGCATTTGCAGCGCCACCAAGATGGATGAAATACTATAAATATCCTGAAACATTATATATTTTATAAACGAAAAGGCCATATAATTCCCTATTTTTTAGTTAATAGAGCAAAAGTTCGTACTTAGTATTCGTTGATTTCCTTTTGTTTTCGCTCCAAAATCTATAATTCTCGGAATGTTGAAATATGTAGGTGAAAAAAAAAAATGATTAGCAAGACTAATAATTTTAATAAATGAAATCTGCGAAGAATTGTTCCGTGACGTGAGACGTTACTGCAGTAAAAGTGTTTATTGAATTTTTACTCGGCCATCGAAAAATATTTTCGAAATATTTTTCATCAACGATAATGATTGGGCTGATAAACATGTAATTGTGCACGCTTGCCGGTACCGAAGGCATCTCCGCATATGATTCGCAGCCGAATTTTGTCTGGCTAGCGGAATGGTCCCCACCATTTTCTAGCATATTCTCAGATCCCACTCCCCGGAATTTTCGTGCGTGCATCAGCTATGTAATATTTATGAGCTTGCAAAGATTGTGCGAAGAATGATTAATTATTTTTATATATGAACATTTTTTTATGTATATAAAAAGTCGAATGAACAAGTAAAAAATAAAGGTGCTCGAGGATTGAAAGACATGCCAAAGTATTACGATATTCTCGACCTTTCACAAATACCGAAAAAATACCGCGTGGTTAGCGATCGAACGAGAGTGACGTGGGTACACCAATCGGCGAAGAAAACTTCTTGTCATTACGTTATAGTTTAAAAAAATCAGTGGTAGGTACGAAATTGAAACACCGGTAGTAATATAACCTATTTCGTAAACATTCAGCGACCGGTGAAGTAGCTAATGCAGAAACAAGAATTTTCATCGAGGACATCCATACTCAGTGGAAAGAACTGCCGGCAGCTAAAAAACTGACAAAGTTGCTCGTAACGTGGCTCGAGAAGAAGTTAATACCTAAATTGCAAACGATTGTGACACATGCACAATATTGAGTCTCTAGACGAATGAGAAAATATTTTGGAACTCGATGAAAACCCTCACAACTATTGGTAAATTTTCTTCATTATCATTAAATAAGCTGTTCACGGCAAGCATAAAAAAAATTGTGTTGTAATTTTAACTTTTTAAATTTGGATAAAATTAGTTAATGCAAGCACATTAAAACTTCTTTTTTCCACTGCTTAGGTAGTCACAGAATTATTTGCAATCTTGTCTAAATATATACGTGTTTCTTTTCACTATCAACTAAACCAGATAACATTATGTTATGTTTGAAAATTTGTCTCACTTAGACTTTCAAAATGTTTTGTTTGAATTCTATTTAATTTCCAAGTTTTATATTACATTTTAGATTCCTGAACCATACAAGAAGTCCGGAAAGGATGAGGTAAATATTAATTAAAAATAAAATTATATAAAACGTGTTGACAATAACTGATTCCGGGATTTTTAATTTATGATTTCTTCTTCCTCGGATATATAAATTTCTGACGTCTTAATTCAAACTTCTTCGTGACTACAAATCGTTTTGCTTCCTCATAGAGGAATTTTTGTTTTCATGAACAAATTTTTTTTCGAGATTTTCATGTCAGTATGCTTAGAATCACCTAAAACGTAGAGAAATAAGGATACAAAGTAGAACGTTGCACATTGCTTCCTCATTAAATTTTGCTCATTACATAGCAACCTCTATGAGAAAGTATTGTAACTGATTTTGGCATCCTCATAGAGGAAGCTCTGTCAAGAGCAAAATTTAATGAGGAAGCAATGTGCAAAGTTCTACTTTGCATCCTTGTTTTGAATAAATGAATAAATCACCGGCACATCTCATTTTTATTAGGCACAAACTTTTGTTTTACTTTAGTATTTTCCGCGAAAATTATAGTGAAAATCGATATTTTTTCAAATATTCAAAATGGTGTAAAATTTGAACGACTACCGATCACCACCAAACTTAGTACACAATAGAACTGTATGTTATTTTTCGTTTGTGGAACATTTCAGTTAATTTGCTGAAATGCGACGTGATTTATAGCATAATTTTTATTTTTTACAAAAATTTCAAATTACATAAAATCCGAACCGCTTTACCGATTTTGTCGGAATTGAATACCAAACAGCATTTAACGTCTCTCTAATTATACAGAACTATTTAGCCATATCGGCGAACTTTTACGAAAGTTAAAGAGTATACGACATTTTCCAAATAAATAAAAAAATGTCGCTGAAGCTATCAGGCAGTTCAGCAGGCACTTCATGGAGCCTAGACTACAGGAGGACGAACGCAATGCTTTCGAAGTGGTCGATGAAACGTAGAACAATAACTCCTGATGTAGACGACAGGCGCGGCGGATGTTCTGCATGATGAGAGCGGGAATTTCGAACAGATCATTTTCTTCTTTCGATTACGTGATCCTACGGAACACGTTATCACTATATAATTAGTTATGAACCAATAAATTATCGGATTATTGTGTGTACTATCGTTGGGTAAGGCCAGTTAGTTATGTTTTTCATCAATAACTGTGGTATCAAGAGACAACGTAACATGTTTATGCTTAGTATAAATGAGATATTTTCTTTCTCGATGATAGTGCTTTACAAGTTATTGTTGGCATAGAAAATGTTAATTATATAAATAATAGTGTGGTTCAGATAAATGATATCGCATAATACACAATCTATCGCAGAAGCAGCGTGACAGCGAAGTGCGTTAGTGAAAGTTTCGCCTTCGTGAGATTCATGGATTGACTCCTAAGCGTGTTTTTTTTTTTTCCAAAAAAAAAACTATTGTTTTTAAGGACGAACATTCTCAACATTATACATTGGCAACTTATAATATTCAAAATGCACCTTAAAACAAATGTTCAAGTGGAGGCTCCCTGATCGATAAATGAGATAGCATCTCTCTGACAATATACTATGCTGATCTCAAAATGTTATATAAAGAATTTCATAGAATATCATAATTTTTTACATTTACTTTAGAAATGGTCAAATGTTTTCATTATTGTAATAAGTAAAAGTATTGAAGGTCGGGCGGAAATAGTAATGGGAAGGGTCACATGAACTTGTTGTAAATCAGTTTTGTGCTGTTTAATGCATTTTCATTACTTATACCTATTACACTCGTCGAAGGTAGAAACGTTAGTTGTATTTTACTGATTTAGATTTCGCTGATCCATATTTATTTCTAATAACAAAAACAAAAAGAGAGAAGACGAGCAAGAGATACTATTTTTTTTAATTGACGTATATGGTCTGCGTTGCAACCATACTGTGGCATCCTTGTACGGCGCAGATCCGCCCCATTATGTGTGAAAAAAAAAATGCTGTCAACTATATAGAAAATCGCGAGAACTTATATATTCTATCATAGTATTTGGTGCAAAGTATAATAAAGTATAATAAAGACGGCGTGTCGTGACCGTCAAACCTAACCAAAAATGGTTAACTGGCGCAAAAGTTTTAACGAAAATTAACGAAAACTTGGTCTCGGTAGATTAACGACTCATTGTTCGCAACGATTAACCATTTTTTATTATATTCCGGAGCATCCCGTAAATACTAATTATTATTATTATTATTTGTTCTTACCTTAGAATTTCGTAGAATGTGTTCTCACCTCGACTTCACGCCAGTGCAGAGCGAAGACAGCGCCGCACGTGGTGATATTTACAACCCTTCGGAGGCTCAGTTTCGTGGACCAAAAATCTGCGTTTTCGCCATAAGCGTTCGTCCTTCTGTAGTCTAGGCTCCATGAGGCAGTTCGTTCTACCTCTACCGTTCGGCCACATCTCTCAACACGCAAATATTTTTTCGATGTTTGTATGGCGTTTATTATGACTTAAATCGTTAAAAACGCATACAACAAGATCTCTGCCAATCTAAAAGTAATTTAGACCATCGAAAACACACATAAATCTGTTTATTGTGAATTTTCACAATTCAGCTATCGCTCTCGATGTATTAATTATGTTTGCGGGGTGTACATTGGCTTACTATTTTTTGTAGCAGCATCTCTCTTGAACTGCCAATATAGTTAAAAAGGTGTACATTGGCTGATCATGTTTTGTACTTTTCAGAACATCTATCAGGAGATATCTGCCAAGTTATAATCAATGTACATCCGCGGAAGTTAAAATATTAATCTTTTATATCTTTTATTGACGTGCTGAACAGTAAAAACGATCACGAGCCAATGTACACCTCTTCAATTATACCGATATACCGATGAGATGGGTAGGATGGCCGTGTAAGGAAACATCGCGATAAAAATGTTGTATTAACTATGCGCTGGTCCATTGGACCCTGCAGCGGCGGTAAACGATTCTTTAGTCTGCCGCTTTGAGTTATTAAGATCGTTGCAAAAAATGTACAATGTTTCGCGGTTATCACCAAGTCAAAAAATCGGTTTTTCACCTTGAGGATTCATCGATGTAGCGATATACACTCCAAATACCACAGGCATCGCACCACCCAGTCCAGCTATCGTGAGTGCCAAATTTGTTTAATACGGTAAACAATTGATCAGTACGATAAAACAGGTATTTTATTGTTTGTAGTGATTCATGCAACGCCGTGCCCGTTTGAGGCCTACACCAATGGGTCCTCAACTTAAAAAACCTATTCTCATTTTCTCGGTCATTACGACGAATCATAATTATTTGGGGAATTACTTCAAAAATACTTGATGCGAAGTTCGTACTCATACTAAGTGTGCAGTTTCTTTCGTACATTTATAGAAAAATCTTTGATTTATGCCATTTCTGATTTCCGATATAATACTATGCTATTTTGAATCCATTGTTGTTTCTATAAAGGCACCTTGATGAATCAAAATAGTAATTTCATACGAAAATCATAAGCATCTTAGAAATGAAAGATTTACAGTTAACAAGTGTAATCGGAAAAATGAGACGGTGCTTATGCGCCCGCCTCGGCTTTTTTGCGCGTCAGCGCCGCTCGGATACTATATTCAAAAGATGCCGGCGCAGCCGCTCACATTTTCTTATTGTCAGATTCGACATTAACCTGAATTTGTTTACTGTGATTTGAACAGTAACTAATAAATTTAAGAAATAAATTATGGTAATAAAGGCGAGTTTTCAATTTGTTCTAAATAACGCGTGAGATGCTACTTTAGGTAAACTTCAAGGAACAATACTTATATTTTTACTTACGAGTATATTTTTACAAGCATTGATTCTTTACCTTTCAAATATAGACATATATTCAACTTTATTTTATCAGCCGACTGTTGAAACGGCGCCGCTCATGTTGGCGTGCCTTAGTCTTTTGGTTTGCCTTTGACTTCTTTGCCCTTTCGGACAGCCCATTCGTCTTTTATGTAAACTTATGGCACTCGCTACGTATATGTGCTGTACTGCGCGCTGCGCTCTGTCAATAGCGTTCGAGCGAATTATCTCCTTTCGCCCTGGCCCTCACCTTCTACTAGCGATAGTCTTAGCTTTTGTTTTTGCTCAATTCTTTCTCCTTTCCGTTTTCGCGCCCATGCAGCAGAATAGTCATTCTTGCTTCGACCTTCATGCAGTGTACTAGTGCTCTTGGACATATCCGCGACATATTTCCTTTCGATGGAAGACCGATTTTGTGACGTTTCGGAATGGCAAATAAACTGAAAGATGACGATGTGCTTCATTTGGTAGAGAATTTTGCTATTTTGCGTCCAAATAAGCGAGAACTCGTCAGTCGTTTTGATCCAGTATGGGAAAAAATAGCACAGCATCTGCCTCACAAAAGAAAACCCATGTTTCTCTTTATGCGTTTCAAGTTGACTCGTAATGGGATTTTCAAACTTCATTGCGATCAAATTTCGAAGATTCGCCAGCGAAGGCTTATAACCAGTGACATGGAAGACGAATCTGCAATTCGTGAAGATAACTCGGAAGCGATGAGGAATATTCGCCGAGATGACAGTAAAGTCAAAAATTGCATCGTTTCAGGTAAATAATACTGAACGTTTTTGAAATAAAGAATAATGTTATTGTTTATTTTTAACTCATGCATGTAATGTCACACATTTCGTGCCTGCAAAGCGTGCGTGAAATCGTGTATTATGCTCACATAAAGAGATAATTGCACGTTCGTAATTTCATGCATGCGTGAATTTATCTACAGAATTCTAGGTAACTTCACAAAAACATTGTTAGGTTAGGAAGCGGTGCATTCGCCCCCTCTCACGCTATAAGCAACACTCGGCTTCGCCTCGTGCGCTGCTTTCTAATCTCCGCGCGATAGCGACCACTTTTTCGCACTAGTATTACAATGTACTACTAAGAAATATGGGAGTGCGAGTTTCACCTGCAATTTATAAAAATGTAAATCTTTTGCGCCTATCAAATTCACAACATGCTTTCAATGTAGAATTTTCGTAAATTTAATAGTTTTCATATTCAATCAATTAATGCAATTATTTTCCATCTCATTGTAATGAAGGTTGTACAGATTAACTTTCCACTGCAAAACTTGTCATCTGTAAACGGACACTCAGTTGAATCTGTGTGTGGCAATTATTATTATTATCTTTAATTTAGTTACAAATTTTACGTCATTGTTAATACTTTTTGAAACATTTTCTACGGTTCTATGTTACTCTGTAGAATTTTTTATGTATGTCTTCGCACCACTTGTCTCTGTCTCTTGCTATTTGCGACAGCGTTGAAAATGTATTCAACACGAGTACAGCCGATCATTTGCAATATTGAAACTGATTTTAGTCTCGTCCTCCTACAGGCAGTGCTGAAAACCTTCAACGGTCTCGCGATTTTGACATATTTACAACGCCTCTGGAAGGAAATCGATGACCCACAAAAAAATTGCGACAGCTCACAATCATACATGTCTGTTCGTCGCATTTGATACACGCTGCTATAAAGAGAATTAAGGTATTGACGGAGGATCCAAAACTGCGAACACTATTGGGATCGTGCGCGGCAATATTTATTCACGCGACATCTCTCGCGGATATGGCGACCGAGGTGTGCATCGTTCTCTTTGGATCGCCCAAGAAAATGAGAAAATTCGAAGAATATTTTTCTTACATCGAGAACAACGATGCCACAGCAGGCATGCTTGATCTCGTGGAAGCCGTAATTGCAGAAAGAAAAGCGTACGAATCCGAACATTTCGAGGAGGATTCTTTTAATATCGCTGATGACGACTTGCTGTTTGGAGTGACAGTGCGGGAGCAATCACCATTTTCGATTTATTTTAACACGGTGCATTCGGCGATTATCGGAGAAATCGAGAAGGACAGCACAGATGAAATCAATGAGATACATGTGTCGCAATTCATTGCGTACTTGCGCAATCAATTGTTCCCGCACTACCCTCTGTTGTCGGGCATAATTTTGCAACAATCCGGCTTGGCTCGAGATTCGAACGCTACGGCTGAAACTTGAAACCGAATAATAAAGGACACCGTGTTTAAAAAAAATGAAACAAAAAAATTCCCCGTTTTATTCAAACTCAGGTATTGCTATTCCTCGGCCGGATAAAAGATAGAAAGTATCCGCAGCGCACCTCTAGACAACGGCCATTGAAGACTTGCGAAACACCGGAGTCTCTCGACTTGGCCCAGAAGAGGTTTTTTTTTGCAGCTGCCAAGAAAAATACCGGCGGAAATCGTCAGGACAAAACAAGTCGAGACCGTTAACCAGTTAGAGAAGAGCAGCGATAAAGAACCAAGTGATGTGACTGAGGACGATCATGCGATGGCCATGGGGGAAAACAAAGCTAGGGTAACAACGGTTGAATCTGGTTCGTCTGAGCTTTGATGGAAACACGGAATCGACTATCCGACTAATTGGAAGACTACGGATTTTTACCAACTCTGCCTGCATATTAGCACTAAGTCGTTGCATACTCTGACACCGAAATCATACATCCACGACAACATCATCAACGCTTTATTGAATATAGTCTGCAGTGACTTAGACGACGAGAGCAAACCCCTAATTTTCGATGTCGCTTTTTTTCAAAACTTACTGAGTTGTGAAGATAATCGCATCGGATTTTTAAATTGGGCGTTAAAACAAGAAGCTACAACGTTTGGCTCATGTCCATTGGTAGAGGTGACCACTGGGTTCTGTTCATCATAGTTTTTCCGCATAAGGCTATAATATACATTGACTCGCTGTATGGACAACCTTCGGAGGATATACTTCAGAAGCTATGTTGCTACATTGAAAACGTACACACACGAAGACAAGAACGTCATTTCGACTGGGCTGAGTGGACCTTATATTGTCCGAAAAACATTCCGTCACAGATTCTTGAAGGTGATGTTGGTGCAGACTGCGGTGCCTACGTCCTTGTTTGGGCGTACATGATTTTAAAGAGTACGTAATTGCAATTCTGCCGAAAGGATATGGTAAACATACGCCCGTGGATTATGAGTCTGATAATCGGTGCATATAGTACATTGTCGAAACGGGCAGAACTATGCAAGTACAATGTTGGAACACTCAAGAAGGTGAATTTGTTAAAGGTGCGCAGTGATAAGAGTTCCCTCAGCCACGCACCTCCCAAGTCGTCTGAAAGTACAGCGGAATACTGCGCATCGCTTTTGCTTTTAGAGGGAAACGATTTAAATATTTTTAAGTTAAAAAGGCAAAATTGAAAGGCTTCGAGACGCAGCTGAACAATGTGATTTTCGAAAGCGACGATTCATTATCATGAATCGTAAAAACGACGCTGCGAATCGCATCGACCAAAGTTTCACCAACTCTCACGATTTCGGTCTTCGACTTTTTTTCCCTCACGACCCGAGCCTGTTTATCAGCACAAAGGTGGACCACCGCCGTGGCAATACCACCGCACTCGCAAGCTCACCCAGTCTTGGAGCTTACTGTGGAGCTTCCTCTGGTGGGACGCGCAGGCCAGCTTTGGTGGCGCGACTGAACCGCGGGACCTCGTCATCAGCTCCACGATCCCTGGACCTCGAATTCCCCACTATGTCAATGTGCTCTGTGTCAAGACCTTTTAGGTGCAATAGGGTCCAGGTCCCACGCGCACTCCTGCGGAAAAACCCATCAGTTTTGCATCTACATAAAGCTATTTATTTATCCCTTTTTTATTTGAATTAATTCGTATCTATATTATTATCCGCAGTCTTCTAGTTTTGTCATTTATTCTATGTATGTTTAGCTTGGTGTTTGTTTTATTTCGTGTTAATTTCCATGGGATTTTTTGTTGATTTAATTTCTCCACGAGTAAATATTGACGACGACGACGACGACGACGACTACGACGACAACGAATTACGATAACAAACACTCGTCAACTTCCCGATCAGCCGACACCTCGGTCGTGTAATATGCTTAGTTTTCCTCAATGTCCCCAACGTTCTCACAGCCCGCACCGTGTGTTTCCAGCACCCGGTTGATATCCCGTCCGTTCGTTCGTGGGTCCTATACATTCGTTTCACTCGAGTCGGCAACACCTTAATTTTACAGAACCCATCTCTACATAAACCCATCTGTTCACGAGCAAGTGTGCACCATTTTCTTCTAAACGCGTTAAATTGCGCACGACCAAGTTATACACAACACGAACTCGAAAAAGCGAAATTAAAAACGATTGACGTTCCCACGACGAACGCTTGCGAGAATTTAATCCAACACAGATGAATTTTTCATGGCATTAATTCTTACGATGCAACTTTGTACAGCATAACTTGAATACTACAAATCTGTCCACAATACTTATTCAAAACAACAACTTTCTCCGCGGCACTAGATCGAAACGGTAAATCTCGACGCAGCACCGGTTTCCAACGAGAAATTTTTCTACAGCTCAAATACGACACGGTGAATTTCTTCATGCCGTAGGTACTCCACGACATAAGTTGTCCACGGCAATTCTTTACACAGGCCCATCTCTCCACAGACCCATTTGGATACGGACGATATCCGCTTGATGGTAAGTCGAAGAGTACGTTAACCGACAGAAAATTTTGCATTTAGCCAGCAGAATAGATATGCGATAGAGTTGTCATCAATCGCAGTGGGAGGTCGCCACAGACGAAATCATAATCTTTTAGAACATAATATGACTATGCAGTAACCGCTATTAAAAGCTTTAACGCTAATATTATGCATTCTGACGAGGTGCTAGTGCACGCTCGCAGCAACGCGCTAGGGTCACAGTGCTCGTGCACCGAGAGCGCCCGAAAACACCGCGTGGCAACAGAATCGCTCCTCGGCGTCGAACTCGGCTCACAAACGTTTGACTGTCGTGATTATTATATTTCACAGAATTCTTGGAATTAGAGCGACAGCCCGGAAAGACGCTAGCGATGTTCAAGGACCGATAAAGGAAGAAGGAGTTCGGAAGAACGCGACGATCGACTTCGTCGTCGATCGATGTCAGCCCGTGACCCCCATCCCGGACGTCCGAGGCACGCGTAACCCGGCAAAGCGTGCGAGAATCAATTAGTCTGTAATAAGTCGGGAATGAGTCGAGTCTGAGTATTTTGTAGACCTAGTGGCAAGAATTGTAAGAGTAAGCGCAGAATCTTAGGCTGTCGCCGAGCACCTCGAGAATAATCGGTAGCTGCGAGCAGACGCATACGCGCTAGACCCAGAGTGTTCGAGCACCGAGAGCGCCAGAATCCGCGTGGCAACAAAATCGCTCCTCGGCGTCAAACTCGAACAATGAACGTTTGACTGCCGTGAGTATATTATTCCACAGGATTCTCGGAATTAGAGCGACAGGCCGGGAAGACGCTTGAGGACGGACAGAGAGAAGGAAGGCGGAAGATCGCGACGATCGACGAACTCGATCGATGTCAGGCCGTGACCCCCGACCCGAACGTCCGAGGCCCGCGTAACCCGGCAGAGCGTGCGAGAACGATTAGTCAGATTGGAGAGATTGAATTGAGGAGAATAATTCCTGTCACCGTATTGATGAGTCTAATTCCTGTTCCCGAATTGATAAGTTGTATTTTGAGTAACGAATTGAGTAGTCTAGTTTGGAATGTACCAGTAATAAGTCTAGTCTTGTTCTTCGTCGAGATGAAGAATTGTATTAGAGATTGAGTACTGTCGCGTTGAGTAAAAAGCTGTCACCGAGCACTAAGAAAATTATCAGTAGCTCTGAGCAGACGCTATCGCGCGAAGATTGCCTGTGTGTTGTAAGAATAACTGAAAGTCGAACAATTCGCCGTGTTCGGGCAAGTACCACGTGAGTCTCGAAGAAAATCCCAATCGACCCGTGTACGCGTGATCCGCCGTGGAGGATTAAGCAGAGCGAGACGGGAGACTGAGGAAATCGATGTCCGGCAGACCAGGAAAGCAGCGTTGCGACCGGGAGACATTCCACCGGGAAATAAGGTAGGCGCACGTGGTGCACCCGCAATTATTCATTACGTATGGCTCAGTATTGCCCTCCGTCGCGACCGGCGTCTCCGGCCGACCTTGAGAGTTCTTGGGAGAACGATATTATAGGATCGCGAATACTTTCGGACTCGAGTCTCTTGTGTAAGATTTTTGTATAGAACGGGAAGCCTTTATGCTAAATAGTTAATAAATTGTTGTTAGTATTTTGTAAGTAAAAGAGTGCAGAGTCGCATATCAATTTCGCGGATAGTCCCCGAACTGCTCCCCTTCCCGCTAGCCGGAACTGAATACGAAGTGACCTTGGTAAAGAATAAAGTGACCCTGGCTGTCGGGTCTAGAATAGATAGCCTGGCGCCCAGTAAACAGTAGCGAAAAAGGTAAGGACGGGAGAAAATTACATCTATAGCAGAACAATGTACTCTTGGGCGTCGTTATATTTGGTCGTGGCTCCCCATGCGAGTCAATCCGGAATACTCGTACAAGGGGCTCGTCACAACATATAATTGAGTAACAGAAAATCTTATGGAAACGATACAAAAAATATATATAATCAATATTATTAAAAGTATGTTTATAGCCGTTAAATATCGTTATTTTTAATTAAGTCAAGAGCATCTGATGAGATGCCTTAGTGATAAATTTGGGAACTAAAGTTTTTGTGATACAAAGATTCAAAGAATATTCCCTAAGATCAAGACATTTAATACTCTACGATAATTAGAACGTAAATAATTGAAAGAGGTGATTTGATTAATTTTAAGGAAGGTACAAATTCACCTAATCCACATCTGTGATAAAAATGTAGTAAAATAAAATATAAGATGTGCGGCGTTGACATAATACAAACTAAAAATCGAGACTGAATTTGTTTTGTAATTTCTTATGATTAAAATTTATTATTACTTTTAAAATGCCTTTGTTTTTCATTCACAATATATTAATGATACGTTGAATTTGTTTCGAAATAAAAGTTATAAAAATTATGTGATACAACCGGCTTCCCCTTTTATTAACGGAGGGGGAAAGGGTTAGTGAGAATTTAATGACAAATTACTAAAATAATAATAAAAGTGAAAAAGGTTTAGTTAACAAAAATTTACAAGAGGTTTGGACGCCAGCTACGTATCGTGTAGCAACGAACGGATACCGGTCACTTAACCCGGTAATCTGACAAGTCGGTAACAAAAACAAAAGTAGGTAATGATAATAATAATACAACAAACGGAACGCAATACCAGAAGCTATTTGATGTAGAAAGAAAAAAAAAATAACAATGAGCGTGGCACAAGCTACTTACGCGTAATCACGAAATGTTACCGGTCACTTGACACGGTAATGTTACAATCCGGGGAAATGAAAAATAATACTGGCAGAAATAATGAAATCGACGGCGCGGCTAGAGGGCAGAGGGGCGAGGGGTCTCAGGGGTGAATTCCCGAACTCGTTGTCCACTCAATTATTACCTCGGTCTAATAAAGAGGGGCGACTATGACGAGATATTCTATACGAAAGAGAAAAGTACGGGGGAGGGGTGAAGTAGGGGCGGGGAGAATGGACCGGCACCGTAATTACGAGAAATTGGGCTTTCTTTGCGAGCGCGAGAGGAGGGGGGGGGGGGCTTGTAATGATGGCACGATCCTGAAAAATCTAAAAACGGGACGATCTCAAGGCTCTACCCTAATTCCGCACAAGAAAACCACCACTCACTAATGAACGCAACAGTGTTGAAAAGGATATTTAGTCGAACATTCGTACAGATGATATAAGCAATCGGTCAATGAGAGCGCGTAGTGATCGACGCAATTATGTAACTAGTTCACTTGTTTGAACACCTGTGTAAAGTTGCGCTGCACGTGTCTATTTCCCCCTGTATTACTTCCGTTTTACGTGCTGAGAGAGACATACGTACTTTTCTAATAAAACTAACATGCACTTTTTCCGTTTTTAAATCCGTCTATTATTTGTGCTAAGACCTACAATCCTTCTCTCAAGGTAACTCTGCAACAAACAGGTACCTGTGATGGCAACACGCACGTGGTGGGAAAACGCGGGGGTGAAATAGCACGGATGTTGGTATAACGAGGGGGTTATCACATAAATCACGGGAATTAATCAAGGGAAGTACTCAAGTACTCACTCTTTTCACGGTTCCACACGTACAAAATATCTCCTTAATTCTCGAAAACTCGATAACTCTTCTCACAAAAATTGAATGGCGTCTTTCTCTGCACGTAGCTCAGCTGAAGTGACAGGCCGGCCGGCGTCTTCTTCATTGGAGCCTCGCGTCGTAGCTGATTGGCTCCTGCGGAGGTCCCTAGCGAGCTCGACGAATCGAAATCCGCGCGCCTGGGGATTGGCTGGCGGGTCAAGCGTAGCAGGCGGCGGCGGTGGTGATTGGCGGCGAGGAGGCAGGGACGCGCTAGTCGCGCGGGTCCCCTCTGCTTACGCTTTTCCCCACGGGTCTCAACCCCGGCAGCAACGGTCGTAGTGCCCTGGGTTTCTCTCCCGGCCGGCGCCACATTCAACCTCGCTCCATTTATTCGTACATTCACACTTGCATAAGGGGGAGGAACATTTAATGTCTAAGTCGGAAGTCCGAGGACAACTCGACCCATGCTACCTCACCCTTATGGGTACACGCAACTTTTAACTATCCACTGTATAGCGATGGACCGGCCACGACAACGGGCAGTGGAAAAATCCTTTGACTTCCGCTGGTCGTATTGCGGAGAGAGCAGTTTGGCCACGGGGGGACTAGGCCCCGGCCACGTGTGGAGCCGGGACTCCGCACGAGGTCGGAACAAATTTCCCCCAGTGCTCACGGGGAACCACGGGAAGGCCTGCTCCCTGTGTCCCGCCCGGACACAAGCCCAGATTTTTGTGTGGGATTGATTCTACGTGGTGACTCTATGTGTTTTGTTTTGGGATTTTTCGTTTTGGGATTTGTCGTTGTGTAGGGTTTCTATTGGGGACCTTGCGGGTGTAGGATTTGTTTCGTGTACGTGTGTGTAGTGTTTTGTGATTCTATGTTGTTTTTGCAAAATTCCCTACCTAGCGAAGATAAAACCTGCCTAATCTAATCGTCGGGCAGACGGCAGTCCCAGGAGGATTATGGGCTCCGCCTGCCCCGCTGCGGTTCCGACTTGGCCGCAGCGTTACGATTTTGTGGGAGATGCACGTTTTGTGCTCCCCCGAAAACCCTGCTCTACGCACTATCTGTGCTGATACGCACATGTCTATAAAATGTATAAATATATATATATATATATATATGTTTATATTGATTGTTTATTGTTTACATTTAACCTGTTTATTTTCTCTCTCTCTCTCTCACTCTCTCTCTCTCTTTCTCTTTCTCTCTCTCTCTCTCTCTCTCGCGCTCTCTCTCCGGGTCCCTTTTCTCTCCCCCCCCCCCCCCCCCCCCCTGCCTGCCGCTCCTGCTTGTGCTTATGCGCACATTTCTATATAAATATACTTATATATATTCACTCTCTCCATCTCTCTCTTTCTCTCTCTCTCTCTCTCTCTCTCTCACGCTCTCTCTCCCACTCACTCTACTGCGAGGGCCTGGCTCTTCAGCCACATGACCTCCTCGCAGTAGCCGGCGAACGCGTCGAATGCCCCCGGCGTCGACACCAATTGGTGCGCCGCTTCGGGCCATTCCCGTCCGCCTATGAACTCGGTTAGAGCCACTCTTTGTGGCTCGTAGTTTGCACATTCGAGGAGGACGTGCTTAGCGTCTTCCGGCACACCGCAGGCCTCGCAGTCCCCACCGTCGGCGAGTCCCAGCGACGCTAGACGGTCGCGGAAATCGCCGTGGCCGGTGACGACCTGCGTGACCCAATGGCTTGGCCGGAACCATTTCGCTGCCAGTCTTTCTCGAATGTTATCGAAGAAGGCGAATGTGGTGCGACCTTTTTGTGACAATTGCCACGCGGCCTGCCACATGTTTTCCGCCTGAACCTTGATTAGATCGACGGCGTTGGTTTCACCACCGTCGATCTGGACGCCATTGATGGTGGCGCTTTTCCCTATCCTAACCTGATAGCGCGCTCGGCGCTCTTCTAAGAGAAGGTCGACCGGGGTCGCGCCCGCAGTGACACAGAGCGAGGCCCACGATGACGTCCGATAGGCGGACGCCACCGAGATCAACGCTCTGCGCTGCAGAGACCTAAGGACCTTTAGATCCCCATCGTTGCACAGGTCCGACCACCCCGCGGCGGCATACGTTACCGTCGGGAGGAAGACGCCCCTGTACATCGTTGCAAGGGATCCGAATCGCAGACCCCAGCGGCTTCCCGCCAACTTCGCCAGTTTGCCGAAGAGGAGTCCCACTTTGCCACTTAGGTGGTTGCAGTGAGACCGTACTCCCAGGCATCTGTCGAAGTGTACCCCCAGGTACCTGACGCTATTCTTAAACTTAATAGAACCGTTTCCTAATCTAATCACTGGGGGCCTGTTCACCAGATTCGGTTTCCTAACTGCTTTGCGCGCTCTATCCGGTCGGGATTTATCTACCGGTGCTGGACGTTTCCAGTCACTTTTCAAAACTATGGCCTCTGTCTTCCGCTCCGAGAGCTGAAGCTTGGCCGACCGGCACCAGTCCACTATGCGATTGACAATGGACTGGGCCCTAACTTCGATACTCCTACGTGAGTCGCCTGTCACGAGGACGAGTAGATCGTCCGCGTAGGCGACGAAGTTGTCCGGGGCTATGTCCTCCAAGATGCGAAGGAGCCCATCGAACATGAGGTTCCAGCAGACTGGGCCTAAGACAGATCCTTGTGGACAGCCCCTCGATGCCTGCTTGGTAACCTCTTCTTTGCCTATCGAGATTTTCACCCTTCGACCGTCGAAGTAGCTCTGAAGTACTTCGAAAACGTTCTTGGGGCACTCTCTCTCTTGAAGGCTCTGAAGCACCAAGGGCCACCATACGTTGTCAAATGCCCCGGATATGTCAAAGAGAAGCGCCACAGCGTAAGCGTCCTCGCAGACGCTCACCATGCGACGCATCTCCACAACAGCGTCTTCGGCCGACTTGGACGGCATGAAGCCGTACTGTCGGTCGGAGATTTTTCCCGGAGCAGTTGCCGTCAACGCAAGCCGCGCCTTGATGAGTTTTTCGAAGACCTTACCGACAACCGAAAGTAGACAAATGGGCCTATATGATTTCGGGTCCTTCTCGTCCTTGTCCTCGCCCTTTAGGAGCATTCTAAGAGAGCCCTCCTTCCAGGCAGAGGGAAAGACGCCCCATTGAAGGCACCCGTTGAAAAGCCGTACCATTTGCTCGGGGATGACGGAGAAGGCTTTCTTGATCACCTCGACCTCAATGAGGTCAAGGCCCGGAGCCTTTCCGTTTTTGAGCGAGCGGAGTGCCTTAGAGACATCCGCTTTCTCGAACACAGGGGCGTCGGGGGTGTCGGGTGCGAATCGCGCACCGTCTCTCACCTCCCGTTGCTCGGCTGTGTCCTCGTCGACGACGTCGTCGGGGACGTGCGTGTCCAGGAGGTGGCTGGCCGTCTTTGTCATATCCAGGGTGAAATCTTCGCCACACCGGATGGTGCTGAGCACCTTCTCTATGCGGAATTTATCCGCTTGGAGCTTATAGACGATTCCCCAAGGTTCCGCATTCCCGTTCGATGTGACGAAGTTTCTCCAGCTTTGTCGTTTCGCGGATCTCACCTCGTTTCTGTAGGCCCTGAGTGACTCACGGTACCCCAGCAACTTCGGCTCGTATTCCGCGCTTCCGACTTCCTCTTTCTGCCACGCACGTCTTTTTTGGTAGCAGGCTTTCTTCAGATTTGTAAGGGTAGGTGTCCACCACGGATTGGACCTAATAAAACGTTTCTTCCGCGGCATCGACTGGGTGCAGGCTTCCGTGAGGACGCCTGTGAGAGTCTCTGCCATCCTATCTACGTCTTCCGTAGACTCCAGTGCGAGGGTCTCCAGCCTGGACTCTGAGAGGTCCTTCAAGATCTCGGAGAATCGGACCCAGTCTGCTTTCTTGATGTTGAAACGACTGTGTCCGAAGCTACGATCATTTCTCGCGGCTTTCGGCACCCGCAGGCTGATCGTCACGGCGTTGTGATCGCTCGAGGTGTAGTCCTCGTGCACTTTCCATTCCCCGATGAACCTGGCAATGGACGGTGACCCCAGGGTAACGTCGATGAATGACGAACCCCTTGTCGACCGAAAAGTGGCAGGCTGCCCCGCGTCGTTCACAACGTGATAGCCAAATTGCCGAATCAGTGCTTCGAGGTGCTCTCCGCGTTCGTCTGTCGTCGGAGAACCCCAAAGCGCTGACCGCGCATTGGCATCTAATGCTACCAACACTCTCTTCCCCCTCAGACAGTGAAGAACCTTTTCGAGGTGTCTGAGGTGCAACCCGATATCGTCTCTGTACTGGAAGTAGTGAGAGACGACGTACATCGTGAAGCTGGGCGCCTGTATCTCCGCACACACGCAGTGCGGAGTACTAAGCTGCGAGATGAAGAGCATCTGGAATGCGGGGTTGCAGACAGCCACCGCCGCCCACGGATATTGTGAGCGTACGGCGGCCACCCGCATTCCGATGCCAAGACCGTAGAAGGTGTGGCTCTGGTTCTGCTTCCTGGCGTATGGCTCCTGCAAGAGCAGGATATCCAGCCGCCTAGCCGCAGCCAGCTCGCGCACCTCCCCGGAAACAACAGCTGAACGACGCATGTTCAGCTGCATGACCCTGATCCTCGTGGTATTGACCGTCCCGCGCGTGGCCGTATTAGTGGGGAGTTGGGGGGGGTGTCTAACCGCGTGCGCGTCTTTGCCCTGTGCGGAGTGTTCCTCGCGTCCAGCCCCGGTAGGCTGAATCGCGAGCCTATCGCATCTGTCCAGCACGATCTGGACAATTGGCAGACCCGGTGTCGCCTTACTTTTAATAACTGTCGCGGGGCTAATATTTACGGTCGATTTATCAGGCACAGCCTCGGTCAGCCGAGTCCTGATCGCGGTCGCGTTTGTGACAGCGTCACACCTACTAACGACGATGCTGACGGCGCGAAGGCCGATTCCCTGGAGCAAGCTGCCGCGCGGATTACAGCCGCTCACACTCGTGGACCAGCGGGAACGTTGAGCCGGAGAAGAGGTCGAGGATGAAGGGACCGTCAACGCCCCCGCGGCCAGTCGTGTTTGCGACCTCGCGACGACGCTTGCGCTGTCTCCTCCCGCGCAGGGCGCTGCGCTTGGTTGCCGGTGCACGGCCAAGCGAGCGCTCCTCCTCAAACCCCCCAGTACCCCGGTTAATTTATTTTCCATATAATTCCCACGAGAAAGGTCGGAAATAAAAGACACAGGGTGAACCAGAGCCGCCATGGTCCACCCGGGCGAATTGATACGGTTTCGGGGGCCGCCAACCACCCTAGCCGCCACGCTTGAGACAGGACTTTAACCCCTCCTGCCATGAGACCATCACCACGTAGGTCCAGCTTAGTCTAGGGTTTACGTTGGGGACATGACATATGCCAGAGGACCCATCTGTACAAGAAGAAAAAACTGAAGAAAAAGAAAAAAGAAAAAAAATCGGGGTATTTTAATTAGTGCTTAGCCTAACTATTCTATATCTACTACCCCCAGTTCCGTCACCGTCGGAAGTCTAGGAATTCCGACGATGCAGGGCCCGGTTGGGTATGCACAGCGGCGCATGCCATCGCCCTCACTGCGTAGAGCGAGCACGTGGCAGGGCCGCCGCCCGCTGCTTATAGCCTGGAAAGAGAAAAAGATGAGATTAGTTGGGGAAGGGGGGATGCCGCCGGTTCCCGCACCGCCAAGAGCATGCATTCTTGGCAGTGTGGGGCCCGGTTCGGCAGAGTAGGGCGACCCGCCTCGTCTTCTCCGTGTAGGAGGAGTCCGAGAACGGGGTTGCCGAGGGAAGGGTAAGGGGAGAGGACGATGAGATGCCTGCGGAAGAGGCCAAGGGAGGAACCGCATGGGACCCGCGCACGCACAGTGCCCAGGGTCCACAGAGCCACGCCCCGACACCGGCCACCCGACTCATCTCTTAGAGGGAGGTCGTCATCCCGCTCGGTGGTGAGGCGGTCGGTTCTATATTGGATTCATAGTCGGGCGCCCGCCGGTGCAAAGACGCAACCCTGTGCCCCAAGCGAAAGGGACGCGAGCGTCCATACGATTCCCCCCCCAACCCCCACGCAGACACCGCCGTTTGCTTTCCGTTCCCCGTACCCCGAATTGACTTCGGAGTACGGGTTAACAGTGGGTACCACAGGAAGGCAAGCAATCCGACTTGGCACACGGAGAGGCTGTGTATTCGCATCCGCGGCCCAGGTGGTGCTCTCCGCGCGTCGCAGCGTATCGAGGGTTAACGACTGTCATCACGGTATCAGCGCTCGAGAGGCTTCCCCCGACGCTTCGTAGAAGCGACGCGCAGCTAGCACCACCACCCACCAAGGGGGAGGAACAGAAGAAAAAGGGGAAGGGGGGCGCAAAAATACTCGACATTACAATAAAAGAATTATAATTAGTAGCGGTACGTACGTGAGTGGCGGCCTTCAGCCGAGCTGTGTGCATCCAAAGAATGCACCGTGTTACAGTGAATACAAACACGGTGAAAAGATTAGCAAACGTCTTGTTAAATGATTACTCGGCATCCAGTAAATAATTTCTCTTCCTTTTTTTTTTGTTTATTCCGCTGATGGTTCAGGTTGCCAAAATATATGTACGTAGTAATAATTTGAACGAAGAGGTAATCAAATTTATTAACGAGCAAGATGGTTGAAATTAAGATTGAGGCTCAATGATAATAATAATAATAATAACAACAACAATAATAATAATAATTGAAAAGACAGTGTAACATTAATTTACTCCAAAATACAGAACGTCTACTTCACACTCGCACTTGCCCTCGACCGGTCTGGCGGACTTGTACTCTCTCACTCTACACACCTCGATTCTCTCGCCGGCAACGCGCCGCTCGCACGTTCCGTCTGCTGGCTAGCGACTACTAGCGCCACCACACTCTTACACACACTACATTTCATTAAACTAACTAATGGCTTTAACACTCGGCCATCCTACGTACGCTCGTCCTCGAGCGCATTCAAATCTAGACAGTAGTCTTTTAATCGGATCGGGGGTTGCTTGGAGCGTTGCGTCGCACGCACAGGGATCGTCGGAAAAACGCCCTCAGCAAGCGATGTTTCAGCACTCTGTTGCACTTCACTTTTATCGCGCACTGCACTTACATTTTCGTTTTCAGATACCGTGTCTACGTCTACTTTACAGATTTCGGTTTCGCAATTCGGGTCACAAGGTCTTTCGCTGGTACTCTCGCTCGCTGTATTCGATTTGCTTGGAGCTACAGAATTATCATACTCGTCGTCGGAGATGCTATCATCTACCTCATCAGGTTGCTCGGGCGTCCATAATTTAAGTTGACTCGCATCTGCGGTGGATACCTTTACCAGCCGCGTTCTTATTGAGATCGCTCACGTGATACGTATCTCCTGAGAACTTCTTATTAACAACTATCAAACCTCGGTACCTTTCGTGGAGTTTAGTGGACTCACCGGTCGCACTAGCTATCGTTTTCATAAACACTATGTTCCCTACCTGGAAATCTACATTTCTCGCTCTGCTAGCATCATAACGCTTCTTATATCGCGCCTGTTCCGCCAGAATTCATGTCGTCGCTTCGCGTTGTAATTCGATCGGTTTTCGGTACGTTGAATCATCGTCAATCGTTAGTTTGCGTAGTTCGCCCTCTGCACGACGCGGTACATACCCGTAAATAAGTTGGAAAGGACTCAGTCCGGTACTCGCGTTTTTCATCTCGTTGATATGACATTGGATCTCCTTAAGGTTTTTATCTTAACTACGTCCGTCGTCTGTGGCTAGGCTACTCTTGATGGCAGGTAGGAAGATGGCGTTCCACCGTTTCACCTGACCGTTGGCTTGCGGGTGCCTAGATGAATTAATCGTGTGTCGAATACCGTGTTGTGTACAAAATTGTTCGAACTGTCTCGAGGTGAAACATGTTCCGCGATCGGAAATAATACGTACAGGAGCACCATACTCCCTCACGAACTCTTCGAGAACACTCACGACACCTGTAGATTTAGTATCGCGAACTGCTCGAATGACTGCGAACTTCGTGAAATTGTCAACGAGAACGAATGCATACTTATTTCCCCGAGAACTGGTAACGAATGGGCCCATATGGTCCACGTGAACAATGGCAAAAGGTCGATGACCTGGAGAAATGGGGTGTAGTTCCCCTGCTTGTTTTCCCGGCTTCGATTTATACGCGATGCATTGTAAACATGCCTTAATATGACGTCTCACATACGCTCTCATTTTCGGGAAATAATAGTGTTCTTGCAATCGGGCCACGGTTCTCTCGATTCCCGGATGACTTTTCAAATCGTGAAAACGCACGGTTAAACTCTTGCGCATGGCTTTCGGTACAACATACAACAACTTCCCGTTCCGTCGTTTATAGAAGATACCATCGATCAATTCATAATCGACTACGCACCCCTCTTCGCTTCTCGTTCGCTTACTTGTTTTCTCCAACAATTCCTTCTTCAATTTAAGATCGTCGTCGACAAATTGATACATTCTCACGGCATCTTCATCGTTACAAATTGCACATACCGTAAGGCCATCTGGCACGCCCGGTGCTTCTACTGGAGCTCGACTAAGCGCGTCGACGTGAGTCATTTTAACTCCCGGCCTATGCACAATATTATACGGATATTCGGAAAGAGAATCCACCCAACGAATCATTTGCGGATTCGCAGTTTTCTGAGTGTCTAAATAGCTTAACGCCTGGCAATCTGTGACGATTGTGAATTCGATATTCGCAAGCATTGCACGAAGTCGTGCCACTGCCCACACAATTGCTAGAAGTTCCAGTTTTCCGCTGAAATAACGGCGCTCTGGCTCGCTCGTTCGTCGACTTATCGCGTGTACGAGTCTAAATTTTCCATCGACTCCTTTTTGCATTAGCATCGCGGCTAACCCCGTCATACTCGCGTCTGTGTGCAATTCAGTGCACGCTTTCGGTTGAAAAGCTTGAATCACGGGGGTTTCTGTCAAACTTCCTAAAATAGCTCGTAAGTCCCAAATACCGTCTAACCTCGTGGATGTTTCGTGGTACAGGAAATTCTTTGACTGCTTTGACTTTATGACTCCCCGGCTCAATACCCCGGCCTGAGATCTCATGTCCCAAATACGCTACTCGCTGATGTAAAAATTGGCACTTCGATAGTTTGATTGTTAGTCCGGCTTCTCGCAAGGCCTCAAACGTTAACGCTAGCTTCGGTTTTAAATCTTCCCAACTTTTCCCTGGTATTAGAATATCGTCTAAATAGAATAATACGGTATTATCTCGGAGGGAACCCAACGCTCGGTGTATCGCCTTTAAAAAGAAGGCGGGGCCGTTCATGCGGCCAAAGACCATGCGGATGAACTCTGCAGTCTCCTCTGAGGTTATGATCGCTGTTTTCGCTCGCGATTCTTTCGACAATGGAATCTGTAAATACCCATGGGCCAAATCAAGTACAATGAAAAGCGAACTATCTCGAATCTGCGCAACGTGATCATCGATGTTGGGTAGGGGAAAATGAACTCGCTTGGTCTGTTGATTTAGCCTCCGGAAATCTACACACAATCTCGATTTACCCGTCTTTTTCGTTACTAACAGAACTGGACTTGCGTATTCTGACTGCGTGTCAGTAATTATACCCGCTTCTCGCCATTCAGCTAAAATTCTCTTTATTTCGGTTCGCTCACGCTCGGTTGCTTGGTAAGGCTTACTAACTACTGGCTTACATAAATCCGATACATCAATACTCATTTCGATGTCGGTTGCGCATCCAAGATCGTTCAAGTTTGTTGACACACAATCTCGGTACTCGTTGATCATCTCACACACGTCATGTGCTACGTCGTCTGGTTGTTCGGCTCCGATGTCGATGTCTCCGATGTGTATGGTTGGTTGCTCCGTTTTCGGACTCACTTCAAAAGGTACTCGAGAGACTTTTCCTCGAACGGTTGCTGTGTCTCCTTTTGGCAGGCTCTTCTCCTTGATCCCCAAGTTCAGAACTGGCAATGCGTAGTTATCTCGTATGTCCGCGATGTGAATGAAGCTCACTGAATGAGCTGGCGAAACAACATCATCCATAATTGTGTTGGCCGATGATGGCGGTTGCACACAACGCGGGAGTTCACTGTTACGACAGAAGACTAACGTCTCGCCCACCTTGTGGTAATCTACGCTTGGCTGCTCGGTAAAGGATCGTCCAATAATGAAGTCCACTGGCTGTACGTCATCCGGTACAACGTACATTTCCACTTTGGGTACTTGTACCCCGTCGATAACAATCGTCGCCTTCACAGTTCTTAGGCTTTCCACAACATGATCCGGAGGGCCAAATCCCTTCAAGGCTTTTCGCAGCGGCTCCATTTTAAACTGTTCACGTAACACTCGCGTCGCATTGATAGTGCACTCTGAACTGCCCGTGTCAATAAATGCAGGTACTTCCCGACCGTTTATTTTTGCCCCTTTCAAATAATTTACCGCAGTGCTGTCGCTCGGCTGTCCAATTGTTCGCACTGTTCGTTCACCTTGTGCAGAGCACTGTCGACTCATGTGCCCTTTTGCACCACATTTATAGCACGTTACTTCGCGGCGTGGCTCTGGACAATCGCGCGCGAGGTGTCTGAGTTTATTGCAATTAAAACATTTTCGTGGACTGTCACTGGTTGCATTTGCATTAGACAACTTACTTTCTTCTTTTCGAACGCTGGTTGCGCGCCTTGTGTTGCTCGCTTCCTTTCCGCTCGGTATCTCACTTGGTCGTTTCGATCTTGTCGTAGGTGGATCGCGCGATGCTCGTATACGTTCCGCACGATGATTGAGGATTTTTTCATGGTACAAGAGGTCATGGAAGAGCTCAGTTGTGTCTCGATAGGTGAAACCCAAAATGTTGCATAAACGCACCTTCGCGTGGAAGTATGAAGTTAGGGACTCCGATTTCCCTTGCACGCGAGCTTTCATAGGCGCCCAATGTGTGGACACATCATCTCCGGCACTGAAGGTATTTTTGAATTCTCGTCGAAATATCTCCCACGTGGTCAACTCCAAACGGCGACTGTTCGCCCAATCCTTCGCGCCTCCTTTCAAATACATTTTCGCGGCTTTCACTAGCCATTCTTGCGGCCACTCGTGAAGCTGATACATCACCTCTAAATTGTCAATCCACTCACGTGCACAAACTGTATCTTCGTCGCCCGAGAAGACCGGAATGTTTTTCGATAGGTCCGGTATCACGTGGAACGAGGGAGGTGAGGCTGTCACTCTTTGTTGTTGTTGACTTGTCCACAAACCGGCGAATAACTATGCCACGCCTTCGTCTTTGTTTTCTCCCGACAAGAGACCCCGAAACGCGTCAACTATAGTCGCGTGTTTATCCATCTCGCGAACACTAGAATGAGCAGGTATAGCTTCTCGCAAATTCTCGGAACCCACTGTTTCGTTCCCGACTCGGCTTTCAATACCACTAGTCGAAGGCCCACTGTTCGCATTCGCGTTTAATGGTCATGCTACCCCACTGACAACACCGTCTCGCGACACTTGTTGTTTTGATTTCATTCCTGGAAGACGCGCCTCGTCCTCGTCAACTGTCCCTCTTCCCCGTCCACGACCCAACGTCCGATTCAAACCCATTTTTTCTAGCTCGGCTGACGCAAATTTCTCGAAAGTTTGCGCGTCTACCATTCGCCACAATCACTAATAAAGCACGATGCCGATAACCATACTTCGTGTATCACTTTATCCGTTATCGTTTTACATCAAGTACGCTAATTTCAGGTATCCGCTTTTAGGTATCCAATTTTAGGTATCCAATTTTGAGTATCCAATTTTAAGTATCCAATTTTAAGTATCCCACTTCTGAATTGTTAAATGATTACTCGGCATCCAGTAAATAATTTCTCTTCCTTTTTTTTTGTTTATTCCGCTGATGGGTGAGGTTGCCAAAATATATGTACGTAGTAATAATTTGAACGAAGAGGTAATCAAATTTATTAATGAGCAAGATGGTTGAAATTAAGATTGAGGCTCAATAATAATAATAACAATAATAATAATAATAATAATAATTGAACAGACAGTGTAACATTAATCTACTGAAAAATACAAAACGTCTACTTCACACTCGCACTTACCCTCGACCGGTCTGGCAAACTCGTACTCTCTCACTCTACACGCGTCTGACTCTCTCGACGCACACCTCGACTCTTTCGCCGGCAACGCGCCGCTCGCACGTTCCGTCTGCTGGCTAGCGACTACTAGCGCCACCACACTCATACACACACTACATTTCATTAAACTAACTAATGGCTTTAACAGTCTTATTGCTAATGTACACCTTTTTAACTGTATTGGCACTTTAATAGAGATGACCGAGTGGGGGATATTAGCAATAAACACTTTATATCTCACCTTCCGCGGGTGTACATTGCTTATAACTTTGCAGATATCTCCTGATAGATGTTCTGAACAGTACAAAAAATAATCAGCCAATGTACACCTTTGAACTGTATTGACACTTCAAGAGAGATGCCCGAGTGGGGGATATTAGCAATAAACAATTTGTTGGTATGTCGTGTGCTTCGCGAAAAGAAATAACTCTCCTCGTATGTTAATTAAACTCTTTATTGGTTAAGTATCGCTCGTTATGATTTACAAAAAATATAAGTAGAGAAGATATTAGGTCTTCACTCTCTCGTGTCAGATCAAGCAGTGAAGCGCCGCACAACGGCCAGCGCCTCAACGGAGGAGGGAGAGGTAACAGGGCCGTACCAGCAAGGGCGCCTATTCTAACACAATTTATATCTTAGCTTCCGCGGGTGAACATTGCTTATAACTTGGCAGATATCTTCTGATAGATGTTTCGAATACTACAAAAAATAATAAGTCAATGTACACTAGGGTGTGTCATTTTTGGGCAATTTTTTTTTTTCGACTCAGAAACAGGTTGTATACTTTCAGGAAGGTAAAATAAGAAGCCTGTAAAAATTTTAGCTCTTAATATCAATATTTAGATGCGCCTCATCGCGAATTTCTATTTCCCATTTAAATAACATGGGAAAAAAATTTTTTCATGTTTGGAATTTTATACGTTGGCAATGGCATATTGTTCGATGGAACGCATAACATATTTTATAGAGAATCGCACGCTCTACAAAAAAGATGTCTTGCATTTTTTCGATAGACATAGCCATTCTGATAATATTTGAGTTCAAAGTTCAAAATATACGAAAATTCATCTTTTTGTTAATATTATAGCGAAACTATTGACTCTATTGAGAATCTTCAATCAACTTTTATGTAAATTATTAAATTTACCATGAAAATTGTCTCATCCATGATTAATTAATATTTATTGGTGAATTGTTCAATGCTGTAGAGACCTGTCTTCTGTCACGAAACTGGTTCTAATGGGCTGATACTTATCATAAATAGTTACAAAAAAAATCGACAAAATACTCACGAAAAATATCTTTCGTTATTTCCATTAATAGTAAAAAAAAAATGTTTATGTTTATGTTAAAAATTAACAAAAAGATGAATTTTCGTATATTTTGAACTTTGAACTCAAATATCATCAGAATGACTATGTCTATCGAAAAAATGCAAGACATCTTTTTTGTAGAGCGTGCGATTCTCTATAAAATATGTATTGCGTTCCATCGAACAATATGCCATTGCCAACGTATAAAATTCCAAACATGAAAAAAATTTTTTCCCATGTTATTTAAATGGGAAATAGAAATTCGCGATGAGGCGCATCTAAATATTAATATTAAGAGCTAAAATTTTTACAGGCTTCTTATTTTACCTTCCTGAAAGTATACAACCTGTTTCTGAGTCGAAAAAAAAAAATTGCCCAAAAATGACACACCCTAATGTACACCCCGCAAACATAATTAATACTTCGAGAGAGATAGCTGAATTGTGAAAATTCACAATAACCAGATTTACGTGTGTTGTCGATGGTCTGAATTACATTTGGATTGGCAGAGATCTTGCTGTATACGTTTGGAATAATTTGAGTCATAACAAACGCCATACAAATATCGAAAAAAATATTTGCGCGTCGAGAGACGTGGCCGAACGGTAGAGGTAGCCTCGCTCACGGTAGCACGTGAGAACCACTGCTCGCGCGACGACCTGCCTGCTGAATTGTCTGCTAGCTTCAGCAACATAATTAAAAATTCTACAAAATCAATATACATATATATATCTTCTTCAAAATCACAGCAATTGAAGGGGAGTTACTACTCTACTTGCACGCCAAAGATGAGCTCGATCGATTGTGCCATTCGCGAGTTATCGACGATTGAATTTTGGGTCCCTGGAACGCACGCACGCACGCACACACATTTTCTAAACCATTTTTCTTGACGTTTCAGGTGATACTAAGCATACTGACATAAAAATCTCGAAAAATTTTTCTTGTCATGAAACAAAGCTTCCTCTATGAGGAAGCAATAATTATCGAAATCAAAAAAAATTCAAACTGTCCGATTTTTTGTGGAATGCCCCATATATTTGTGCAGTAATTGTAAAATCTGTGTGTGAGATATATCTGTAGGATTAATTAGTTATCTTATATATTGATAGGCATCGACCGTTGTAAGAATGGTATAGGTAAAGTAGGCATCGACAATTGCGGTCAGTATTAGTAGATGGAATTTTAGCGAAAACATCTCTATGGTCGGAGACATACGATCGCTCATTATATTTATTTAGTAGATGGAATTACTGCGAAACATATCTCGGGTCGGAGACTTATGATCGCTCAATTATATATCGATTGTGGCTGCTTAATAAATTTTTATTAAAATTCATTAATCAGCCACAATCGACGATTTTTTCTAAAACGCGAATGACTGTGAAAAAAAAAAAATCAAAATTTCTGCATATTCACAAAAAAAAACTTTAGCACGCTGTAGCGTCGTGACATTAGTTCTGAGAGGAAAATGTTTACCACCTTTTTGTTCCTCTTTAAATTCCCCGATGGCGGATATTTTTGAAAAAAAAAAAAATTATTTGACATTAAGACGATCACTGCGAATTGAAAACTTTGGCACGCTGCATCTTTTTCATTTTGACTAAGAGAGAAAAATTTGTACGAGACATTTTCGTCCTTTTCTAATTTGAGGTGGCGGTTATTCGTACTTTTCGAGTGGCGGTTATTTGTGGGTAGTTATTTGGACTTTTGTCTTTGACAGCGTTTCCTGACTAGAATGTTGATCATAGGCAAAAATGCCGAAGGACTTTTTTGTAGTACTCGCGATTATCTAGTGGCAGGTTCCGCCGGATTTTTTATTAAGTGCGAAAAATCATTTTTTTTTTGCTATTATAAAACTTTTGGACCGCGATATCTTAGCCTGATAACCTTCTAGAGAACAAAACATATAAGCATTTTCTGTGCCTTTTTTGATTATCTAGTGGCGGGTTCCGCCAGATTTCCTTTTAAGTGCTAAGAAATTTCTTTTTTGCTATTTAAAAACTTTGGACTGCGATATCTTGGCTAGATCACCTCCTAGAGAAAAAATATATCTGCCTTTTCTGTTCTTTTTTTGATTATCTAGTGACGGGATCGGCCGAATTTTTTTTAAGGGCGAAGAACATTTTTTTTCTTGCTACTTTAAAACATCGGAAAAAATGTCTGTGCTCTTAAAACAATCTGGCGGAACCGGCCACTAGATAATCAAAAAAGAAACAGAAATGGAAGATTTGTTTTTTGTCTAGGAGGTGATCTAGCCAGAATATCGCAGTCCAAAGTTTTTAAAAGGCAACAAAAAATATTTCTTTACCCTTAAAAAAAATCCGATTAAACCCGCCACTAGATAATCGAAAAAGGAACAGAAAAAGCACATATGTTTTTTTCTCCAGGAGGTGATCTGGTCAAGATTTCGCGATCCAAAGTTTTTAAATGGCAAAAAAAAATATTTCTTCGCCCTGAAAAAAAATCCGGCGGAACCCGCCACTAGATAATCGAGAGTACTACAAAAAAGTCCTTCGGCATTTTTGCCTATGATCAATATTCTAGTCAGGAAACGCTGTCAAAGACAAAAGTCCAAATAACTACCCACAAATAACCACCACTAGAAAAGTACGAATAACCGCCACCTCAAAATTAGAAAAGGAAGAAAATGTCTCCTACAAACTTTTCTCTCAGAGTCAAAATGACAAGGACGCAGCGTGCCACAGTTTTCAATTCGCAGTGATCGTCTTAATTTCAAATAATTTTTTTTTTTTTTAAATATCCGCTATCCGGGAATTTAAAGAGGAACAAAAAGGTGGTAAACATTTTCCTCTCAGAACTAATGTCACAGCGCTACAGCGTGCTAAAGTTTTTTTCTGAAGATGCAGAAATTTTGAGGGTCATAAAAAAAAGTATTAAAAGAGTATTAAAAAAGTATTAAAAAAGTATTTTTAAAAAGTATCAAGAATCCGGCGTATTGGACTTTTTAATACTCTGTTTAATACTTTTTTGCGAGACTTGAGTATTAAAAAAGTATTAAATGGTATTAAGTATCAAAAAAAGTATTCAATCGTAATATTTTCAGACGATTTTAATACTGAATTTAAAACTTTTTCTCCGTGATTTTCGGGTATTAAAAAAATATCACATGGGTATTAAATGCAGTATTAAATCGTATTATTTTCAGACGGTTTTAATACTGCATTTAATACTTTTTCTGCGCGATTTTCGGGTATTAAAAACAGTATCACATGGGTATTAAATGCAGTATTAAATCGTATTATTTTCAGACAATTTTATCACTGAATTTAATACTTTTTCTCCGTGATTTTCGGGTATTAAAAAAAGTATCACATGGGTATTAAAAACAGTATTAAATCGTATCTTCATAAGCTTACAGTCGAATTTTCATGTTTTTTTGCTTTCTCCATGAGGAAGCTTTGTTGTCATGAAAAAAAACTTTTTCGAGATTTTCATGACAACATGCTCAAAATTATCGAAAACGTCAAGAAAAATTATTTAAAAAATGTATCTGCATGTGTGTGTGTGTGTGTGTGTGTGTGTGTGTGTGTGTGTGTGTGTGTGTGCGCGCGCGTGCATGTGTGTGTGTCCGTGCGTGTGTGCGTGCGTGCGTGCGTGCGTGCGTGCGTGCGTGCGTGCGTGCGTGCGCGTATGTGAACAGATATCAAATTAACCATTCTGCTATGAAAATAAATGTATTAAACATACGGGTAAATAGGTACCGCTGACAATAACAAATGGCCATTCGTCATTTCGACCTACACCCAAATTTAGTGATAATGGGGTTAATACTTACATTTTTAAATAGATCTGATCCTTCGTAACCAACAAATGATGCACTGCATGTCAAAAGCTATGAATAACAGTTTGCAGATCTTTATCACCATGGTGAAAACATTGGAAGCAACATAGCAAGCTATGACCGTAATCAAATTTGTTTATAGGTCTTGGCCGCAAGTACAAAAAGTCGGTGGGCCTAAAATAACAAATTGCAGCCGCGCAACTAGAGAGCCTAGACAAGTTCGTCTTTCTTTTAAAGAACTAATGTTTTTCTGGACTTTCGTAAGCGATTTCATGTGAACCTGCGTAATTGTTTAACCTAAAATCCCGTTGAATATAATTGAGAATTTGAAGATGATTAAAAGCCCGAATAAATATCGGGTGAATCTCCATCATGTATGCGATGCATCCAAGTACACAATGAATTTACGGTAATTTTTTTTCATTAATAATCTTCTTGATTCGAAAAATGGACGTTTCTCATTAGTTCAGGGATTAGCAAAATGGCATATACACAATGATTTCACAAAGCATTCTCTATAATAGCGTAAACATTGATCAATATATACGAAAATCGTGGGTTGGTAGGGTACCATCAAACACAAGTTCTGCGGTACCCCATCAATCCACGATTTTCGTATATATTGATCAATGTTTACGCTATTATGGAGAATGCTTTCTGAGATAATTGTGTATATTCCATTTTGCTAATCCCTGAATTCCGAGAAACTCTTCAATTTGTCGAATCAAGAAGATTATTGGTGAAAAAACTTACCGTAGATTCATTATCGGTCTAAATGCATTGCATACGTGATGGAGAATCAACCGATAATCATTTGTGCTTATAATTTTAGAGAAAAATTTCAATTTCGCTCAATTGGATTTCATATATATTTATTTTCGTGTATATTGATCAGTGTTTACGCTATTATGGAGAATGCTTTCTGAGATGATTCTGTATACTCCATTTTGCTAATCCCTGAATAACGAGAAACCCTTCAATTTGTCGAATCGAGAAGATTATTAGTGAAAAAACTAAAAGCGTAGATTCATTATCAATTTAGATGCATCGCATACATGGTGGAGAATCAACCGATATTTATTTGAGCTTTTAATTTTACAGAAAAACTTAAATTACACTAATCTGGATTCTGAGTACAACAATTACGCAGGTTCGCGTGAAATTGCCTCGGAAAAGTGCCGGATAGATTCGATTCTTAAGATGAAGGACTAACCTCCGTAGGCTCTATGCGAGAAACAAAAGCGTGGGTTGATGGGGTACCGCAAAACTCGTGTTTGACGGTACCCCACCAACCCACGATTTTCGTATATATTGATCAATGTTTACGCTACTATGGAGAATGCCTTCTGCGATAATTGTGCACATTCCATTTTGCGAATCCCTGAATTACGAGAAACTCTTCAATTTTTCGAATCGAGAAGATTATTGGTGAAAAAACTTACCGTAGATTCATTATCTGTCTAGATGCATCGCATACGTGATGGAGAATCAACCGATAATCATCGGGGGATGGATTCCGAAGAGCTACTTTCATTCATGTTTGTGAAGCAAGAAACCCAAAAAGATGTTCCATTTTAGGGAACATCTTGTCGCCTATGCATCGAGGGCAGAGACAATAATTTTTTCGATGATTTTCACCATCTTTCCCACGATCTCACCGAATTAGCGTTTTGTCAACGGGAACAAGTCGATAATCGGCTGGTCGATTTCAAGAAGCACTTTTCGCTTAAGAATGTGGGCGCAATATGATATGAACATCGTATCCGCCTAATTGATGCTGAAACTGGTGTTCAAAGATCATCTCCTGTACCAATGAATATTCGCCCCGCTGTTGAAAATGAATATGACGGCATGCTTCAAAATGAAATTATCGGGCGATCTGTGAGTCCTTACTGCCGGATCGTGATCAAGACTGAGGATCGCATCCGAATTCGTCCAGACACTCGGTTGATGAACAACGTTCTTGAGTCAGACAGCGGATCGTCTCAACGCATCGAAGACCGTTTGCAAAAGTGTCACGGTGTCAAATCAATGTTAACTACGGATTTGGCTCACGGCCGTTGGCGGATCTCACTGGATAAAGCTTCTCGTCCGTATACCGCTCTTCTTTATGGTAATACGCTTTATCAATTTCTCCATATCAATTTTGAACTGACGCTTCTGATCAGGTTTTTTCACAGTTTTTTGCATTTAAATTATGCTCATTCTGTTGTCGTTGAAGTCTAATATGCCAATGCGTGTATTCTTGCGGATCCTGAGAACCCGAATATTCGGAAGGGATCTCTAACCGTGGTAGTATCAGGAAGTATTATGAAACCTTTAACCATTAATTGCGACATCCTAAGAGTAAAGATACCAAGTATGGATGTGGATCTGAGTATTTCTGATTGTTTTCCGCGCGCGGATATCGTTGTCATTAAACCTTGCGCGTAAAATAGGGGGATATGGTAACGAATTTTATAAATTATATTAAGAATACCTTTCGCGTCGTCTCGAGCTGTAATATAATGAAGAGCAATGTGCAAGGTTCTACTGCGCATTCTTGTTTAATTACGTCATCGAATAAATAAATAATTGAATCGATTCAATAAATGACTGAATGAAACAAATTTGTTTTGTTCAAATTTAAATTTATTCAGTAATTTTTGAAAAAATATAACATGCGTGCAGCGGCAGCTTACTTATATTTTATAATTACCATCTGTAGTCCGCAATGTCGTCTTAACTCGTGACTATGTAACTATTTCCCGTAACCGTTTGTTATTTCGAGACGTCCAGTTGTCTATAACGTGACGTGACTGAAACATCGCCATTTGAGCTTATCGTATTTGATGTAATCGCTGGTGAAAATATTTTATTCAAGAAAATTGTTTTCTGCATGAAAAACTTGGCGTCGACTAGATGTGTCTATGGAGTCTACAAAATGTACAGGATGCGCCGGATAATTTAACAGGTAATCATTTATAGTATTCAATCTATCAAATAATTACATCTATTCATTGGCATATTTCTGGATCTCTATTTTCGAATTTACGACTTATTCTTCATATAAAATTATTCAATTGCTGAAAATATTTCTGACTCAATGGATAATACTTTTTTCATATTTCGAGTATTGAATAAGTATTTAATTGTTTAAATATTTAAAAAAGAATTACAATGTTTTAATGTTCCATACGATTCAATATTCTCTCAATAATCTTATAATACTTAATCGCTTTTATTGCGATTTGGAAACTTTTTTAATAACCAACACCATTCTATACATTTTTTAATACCCGAAAATCACGGAGAAAAAGTATTAATTGCAGTATTAAAATCGTCTGAAAATAATACGATTTAATACTGCATTTAATACCCATATGATACTTTTTTTAATACCCGAAAATCACGGAGAAAAAGTATTAAATTCAGTATTAAAATCGTCTGAAAATAATACGAGTAGTAGTAGTAGTAAAAGACATTTATTGACAATATATGGTGTACATTTTAGTCTACTGACCGTGGCAATTCTTTAATTTTATTGGCGGTTGTACTGCCAATTGGCCATCGACCGAAGTCCTTCAGCCACTGTTTTTATCCCTATTAACTGCAGTTATGTTTTATATTTAACGCGGATTTTTTTTTTTTTTTTTTTTTTTTCACTCGTTATTGATTAATTCTAAGTGTTGGTAGATTGTTCGGGAGGGGGATTTACATATTCTTATTATATTGGGTGCTGGCTGAATACATAATGTTTTAATATTGTCTATTTGATCTGTGGCAAATTTTCTTGTTAGTTCTTTTGTTCGTGATCTTACCGGTCTAATACCTGTTGCTTCGTATAAAAGTTCATTTCTTATGTTATGCAGAGGGTTGTTTGGGTGCCTCATGCGTGTTAATCGTCGTATGGTACTTGTTTCGGCAGTTCTTATTATTTTTTTTGCTGTCTCTTTACAGTTTAAAAAGATGGGGTGTCCGTACTCCAGGATTGGTCTACATATCGCTTTGTACATTTTTGTGAGGTGTTTTATGTGTATTTTGCTTTCCCTAAATGTTATTTTCCGAAAATGTGAGGCTCTTTGAGTTATTTTCTTTTTACAATGCTGCAAATGATAGTTAAAATTAAGTTTTTCGTCTATGTTAATACCTAAGTATTTTACCTGGTGCACAGCTGTCACTTCATTATTGAGTAGCCGTATTGTAGGTGATTGTGGAGTAATTTTGTGAATAATACGATTTAATACTTTTTTTGATACTTAATACCATTTAATACTTTTTTTAATACTCAAGTCTCGAAAAAAAGTATTAATCTGAGTATTAAAAAGTCCTATACGCCGGCCTTTTAATACTTTTCTTTTTCAATACTTCTTTAATACTTTTTGAATACTCTTTTAATACTTTTTTTTACGCGGGATGTATTACCGTTTTATTATATATGTATTACATCCGGCGGATATATAAAATACATACATTTTTTTATATGTGGCGGATGTATGAACTACATATTTTTATATATTGTTCGTATATGACGTATAGAAGCTTCATATATAATATATGGTTGAAAAATACCATTTTTACGCACAGTAAGTATATAGGGAATGTATTCTCTGTAAACAATAAATATATGAAATACACCTTCTCGATATATAGCAAATATTCATTTTTAAATAGTGAACGTATGGCCATTATATTCTGAATATCTATCTGAAATACAAAAAGATTAAGATAAGTAGATGAAAATGGCAAAAGTTCTTGTCCGTTATTCCATAATGACGTCAGGCTTATAACATGGTCTTACAAGGATAAAAATATATATCTGAACATACGTATCTATTGTAAATGCATTCTTTATAGATTCCAGACATACGATTTGGATATTGTGAAAACATGAATTATATATCAACTATTTATCTCCCACTAATGTTAAATATAAATCATAGATATTGTTGTATATAACAAATGTACTGAACATATATTGATTTTATTTTTGGTGTACACAAGAGGATACATTCTGTGTGTATCGATTATATATCTGTTATATTCACATGCAATATATAAAGCAGCAAAAAGTTCTATATCTCGAATATATATTATAAGTAAACAATACATGACATGAATTTCCAACGTATCCAAAATATAGAGTGCCTACCAAAACTTTCGGGCCACCTACATAATTTTCGAACTGTGTGAAGTATTGGATTGAAATTTATAGGAATACAATGAGCTCGCAAAGTCTATCATTTACCCACAAAACCACCCAGCTCCACACCCCCAGGGCCGGAGAAAGGGGGGAGCAAAAAAATCTTCAATGGCATGTGGGGTTAAGTGGGGGCTCGTTCGAAAAGGCTTTCCGAGACGAATACAACACGTGGTCGCTCAGATCTGTACGATTTTTTTTCGCAGAGTTATAATTATTTGAATATTTCTGTTGAGATTTTGTGCTAGCGAGAGCCCTTTACGACATCAGCAGAATAATGAGGCTTCAAGCGGGCACGCGCACGTGGGTTTGTGTGTGTGTGTGTGTGTGGATTCTCGATAGGACCTTATTTTGTCGTCATACCCTCTCAACATTAATACAGTGATCCTTTCGGTATCAGTTAAATGCATTTTCTGGCAATAAAACTAACATTCCAATGCGCTCACGTGGCCTCATATTCATGCTTCTGTCAGCTCCAAAGAGATTCATAGCTTCAATCAGCTATTGAATTTCGCTCGAAGTCCAAAAGCTTCAAAGATCTAAGCTATTTACTTTGACCAAAATTTATTACGCGACTCGATGTTTCTACTTTATTGCTTCGCAATATATTTGTACTTAATGACTCATAGTCCCCCGGTCACATATTAATTGTTAGTCGATACGACTTTTAGTATATTTACAATAAAAATTTTTAACCAAATGTCATTTTTTGTAATTATCCCTGATGCCAATCAGGTGTAAAAGTAACGTAAAAATAATTTTCTGAATTAACGATTAACGTCCACTTTATGCTAAGGATGGACATTAATCGAATGTATTAAAATTAATTTTTTATTCCACTCATCGTAAGTAATTTTTGAAGCAATATTATTGGGTATTGTTTCTTTCATAAAAAAGTAGTCCTGTGCAAATGGTTTTTTCATTAATTTTGTTTTTTTTACAAAGCTACCTCTGAAGAAGTATGTTACTCGATTTTAGCTTCCTTTCCTTTCCGTTTCTCATTATTCATCATTTGTATTTACTATCGATTAATGTGATTAAGACGATTCTAAAGTCGTTATAAACGTGAGCATAAGCTTTTTCATACATCGTCGATTCATATGTGATTTGTTTCATAAAAAGGTAATGAACATTGGTTTTGCTCCATCACAACAATCCCAAATTTGTATTTGCAAGAACTATTCTCTATGTATATTTCGTTTTTGAACACGGATTTCAAACTCATTGTACTTCTAAACAAATATTTGATGCCCAAATTTGTACTAGAACTAAAAAATGTTTCAGAAAATTAGAAAGATTGAAAATCCTATTCAATTTTCATGGTTAAATCAAATTCGATAAAATTTGATACCAATTATCAGTTTATAATAGTTTATACGTCAACCAAATTTTCGCCCAATATTCAAAGAAATGCGAAGGTTAGAGCACAATAAGAAATTTTAGACAAAATTCGAAATGTCCTAATTTTTATGCACCTGACGGATCGCCACAATTTTGAACTTAGACTTTGTCTATGCACACTCTACTTAAGTACACTGGTCGCCAAATTTCTGGTCGATGTCATAAAAATTACGGACGCATGACGCTAACAAGAATCCGAACATACACACATATAAACATACACACATTTCGCCCTAATCAGTTTTCTCGACGTTTTAGATCATTCTAAGTGTCCTAACATGGAAATATCGTTTGAAAAAATGTTTCATGTAAACAAAGCTTCCTCTATGAGGAACGAAAAAGGATGCAAAGTAGAACCTTGCACATTGCTTCCTCATTTAATTTTGCTCTTTACATAGCAACCTCTACGAGGAAGTATTGTAACTGATTTTGGATTCCTCATAGAGGAAGCTTTGTGAAGAGCAAAATTAAATGAGGAAACAATGTGCAAGGTTTTACTTTGAATCCTTGTTTTGAGTAAATGAATAAATCACCGGCACAAACAGCATTTAATGTCTCTCTAGTTATAAAGAACTATTTAGCCATATCGGCGAACTTTTACAAAAGTTGGAGAGTATACGAGATTTTTCAAAAAAATCAACAATTCTATAAAATCAGTATACATTGATATATTTTCTCAAAAATTACAGCAATTGAAGAGGAATTAATATTCTGTTGCGTGCCAAATTTGAGCTCGATCGATCGTGCCATTCGCGAGTTATCGACGATTGAATTTTCGGTTCTCGAAACACACACACACACACATACGGACTCATTTTCTAAACCACTTTTCTCGACGTTTTGGGTGATTTTAAGCATACTGACATGAAAATCTCGAAAAAAATGTTTTCATGAAAACAAAGCTTCCTCTATGAGGAAGCAAAATAAAGTAATTTCATGTCATTAATCATTCAAAATGGTTTTTCCATTATATTGAAGTACTATTAACATTAACTTAAATTTTAACTGAACTAGTATTCCGATTAAAGGATTTTTTAGAAATTGCTTATTCCCGCATAATAGTTAGCTAATACGATAGTTTTACATACACTATACTTTTTTCTTTACGTGTAGAAATATATAAATAGCTATTCTTATTATTACCGTGGAAATAAAGGAGGAATCAATTAAAAGTGAATAATTACATCGGTACCATTTCTCGAATTATATTTCCTTGAATTCCTAGCAATTTTGGTTTAATGCAAAATATACATGTATGTAATTATTAGATAACCGATTTGCAATAATATTGCAGTGTATCGCACTTCTAGTTGTGTCTATATTCAGAGAACTATCCGGTTCTCTCGTTCCTTAACTATAGATCCTCGTATATAGCCTATAATGAAGGAGAAACATAGAAGCAGACATAGAAGGCGACATTACTGCGAACGCAAATGTGTAATAACGTTGGATCATGGTTATTATTGTTCAAGGCGATCGCATGTGATGACTGCAGCAATCTCTCTTCCTCTTCCCCGTTCTCCTTAGGCCCCACCAATAATTCCGCCACATAGCAAACTGTACAATCCCTATCTCCTTGCATTATAAACTCTCATAAATATCTTACATTACGGTATAAGTGCGGGTAATATACCACTCCTTTGCGGAAATATCGAACGAGCCTATGCAATGTCATATCGTTATCATAAACTCACTGAGAACTGTTATCTGTTTCAGAAGTGACTCGAACGTTTGCCGTGAGAACTCGAACTTTGCACTGCTTACTTTTTTTTCAATCGTTCTTTCCAGATCCCATGTAGGAAATGTCAATACTGGCAACGGGCCCAAGATAATCGGCCAAGTGTTACTCGCCCATAGCTGGGCCGTGATTGGGCTAGAATCAGTCGCCATTAGCATTAATTTGTTTGTAATTATCATCACTCAACCGATTTTGGCTGATGTACTAACGCCAATGATTGGCCAAGTATAGGACTTTAGTTTTGGGTCATTATTGGTTGCCAATTATTTAGCATCATTATCTATTTTGCTTTCTCATAGAGGAAGCTTTGTTTTCATGAAAAATTGTTTTCTCGAGATTTTCATGTCAGTATGCTTAGAATCAACTGAAACGCCGAGAAAAGTGGTTTAGAACATGAGTCCGTATGTGTGTGTGTGTGTTTCAAGGACCGAAAATTCAATCGTCGATAACTGGCGAATGGCACGATCGATCGAGCTCAAATTTGGCACGCAACAGAGTATTAATTCCTCTTCAATTGTGCGTGCGTGCGTGCGTGCGTGCGTGCGTGCGTGCGTGTGTGTGTGTGTGTACAATTACGATAGAACTTCACTTACAGGTTAGTTCGTACAATTCTCATTCGTGTCAACCACCATGTCATCGTAAATGCGCCTTGAAAAACTTTCAAGTGCAGTCCGGGAAATGGTTAATAAACCAAACAGTTTTCTGAAATTTCTGATCTTGTCGCCGGGTTATTTCGTCCAGCCCCTCGGCCCCGCTTCGGACTCAATCTCATCGACGACAATATAAGTCGATGCAAATCGACAGTATTTCGGTACCTGGCGTTCAGGCACCGGTGACATGGATCCAGAAATAAACTATAATTTTTGCTTAGAATTTTATTAAAGTAATATGATCATTTGACTTATATATTATTTTTTACTAAGAATGGTTTCAAGTTACGGCTCGCGGCGGAGGAATGAGAACCGCGGTTATGATTGCCAGTAGGGAAATTCTTCACTGTATATCGCAGTCAGTTTATTTTAATTATTAGTATTTCATTTTATTTAATTTCGATGAATCATAGAAACAGAAGTAAAATGTGTTATATTTATATTCTTAACAAATTCAGTGGTTATATATTCCCTCAGTCCCCGAGGTGGGATCTGACTTTTGAATTATTGGCGTTACACACCAGTAACTCTTTAAATCCGAAATATCATTGTATATTATTTCCGATCTGAAAAATCATTTAAAAATAGTGATTTCATATTATGTGGTGGTTTTCAGGTGTTAATAATAAATTTAATCGTTCTCTTTTACTCGTATGTTAATGATTAGTTAATCAAACTCCCCAAATATGTTTTTTTTAAACGAAAATTGAACGCCAAGTAGAAAAGAAATAGTGCTATTCCACAGCAAAAAAGAAGAATAGAAATCCAATATATTAGTCAAATAAAACTCTCTTTAAAAAACTTGGCGTGCCAGCGACTAGCTGTGACGCATACATGAAAAGTGTGTCTATTTATGCCGGGATGCCACATAAAGTAGTATTGTTCAAGATGGCGTGTCGAAAATTCTGTGTACTGGCGCACACCACTTTACTCTACTTTACGTACGGTCTTGCAATCCGAACGCATTCAAGAATTTATATTTTTGTCGACATGCTTCGATGCAATTGTCTTGGCATACTTACTCCTCGTTTCGCATTTACCGATGCCCATCTTAATTTTTAGTTAGAATAATTCGAATAGACCAAACTCTGTACAGGGTGTATTGCGATTTCGAGCACATTGGGACAATCTAAACTCAAAAAATTATTCTAACAACAATGGCGCTACCATAAAATATGAAAACGCAAGATTTTTCGTCGACTAGAAATGACGAAAAGTAGAAATATCAGCATTAAAACGAAAGATTCCCTTGTGGGAGGGCTCATTGAAAAGAGGAAAATAAATAAAAAATATTGAACCTGACAGATTTTTTGCTTCCGATCTGTGTTTAGAGATATCTCGAGTGACAATTTAAAAATGGCCAATAACCTTCGACCATGTCTTTTAGCAGAATAATCCGTGAAGAAAATTATTATAGGGATACCCTAAGATAAACTAGGGCCCTGTCCGGCTTTAATGTGGACACCCTAAAAGGGTTTTCCATATCACTCCCAATTAGGCCCCTGATAAGGTATTTCTAGGGTTCCATGGCGAAGGGTTTGCTAGGGTAATCACTTAAGGGCCCAGTCAGGCTTAAACATGGCACCAATTAAACAAATCAATAATAATTTTGCCAGATACGGTTCTCATAAGGTAATTCTAGGTGTGACCCTCAAAATTTCTGCATCTTCAAAAAAAAACTTTAGCACGCTGTAGCGCCGTGACATTAGTTCTGAGAGGAAGATGTTTACCACCTTTTTGTTCCTCTTTAAATTCCCCGATGGCCGATATTTTTGAAAAAAAAAAAAATATTTGAAATTAAGACGATTACTGCGAGTTGAAAACTTTGGCACGCTGCATCTTTTTCATTTTGACTCGGAGAGAAAAGTTTGTAGGAAACATTTTCTTTCTTTTCTAATTTTGAGGTGGCGGTTATTCGTACTTTTCGGGTGGCAGTTATGTGTGGGTAGTTATTTGGGCTTTTGTCTTTGACAGTGGTTCCTGACTAGAATATTGATCATAGGCAAAAATGCCAAAGGACTTTTTTGTAGTACTCGCGATTATCTAGTGGCGGGTTTCGCCGGATTTTTTTTTTAAGGGCGAAGAAATATTTTTTTTTGCCATTTAAAAACTTTGGTTCGCGATATCTTGGCCAGATCACCTCCTAGAGAAAAAAACATATGTGCCTTTTTTGTTCCTTTTCATATTCTAGGTTTCCATGTGGAAGTTCAATAAGGGTGTTTTTATGTTTTACGTGAAAACATTATTTCTTTGTTTTGTTTTTTTTCCTTCTCTTTTTTGCAATTAAGGCGTTATTATTATTATTATTTCTACAATGCTACATAAGAATAATTGTGGTCGTTTTTTATATATTTTTTGTAATGGTCCTCACCTAATACTGGTTTCATTTTATCGAATCGGACTTATTCACGAAAGTATATCTACATTTCATTATTTGTTGTAGAGACACAAGCTGAGGGCATAAAGAGAGTATAGGTAATGTAGGTATCGACGTTTGCGGTCAGTATTTAGTAGATGGAATTTTTGCGAAACACATCTCGGGTCGGAGACTTATGATCGCTCATTATATATCGATTGTTGCTGCTTAATAAATTTTTATAAAAATTCATTAATCAGCCACAATCGACGATTTTTTCTAAAACGCGAATGATTGTGAAAAAAATCCTGCCACGACCCGGGTTCGAACCGGGAACCCCAGAATTCTAGCCTGGTGCGTTACTTTTTTTTTTTTTTTTATAAAGTGTTTATTGATTATTTGGTAGTATATAAAATATTTGGCTACAATAAACAGTTACAAAAAGAAAGCCAAGCGGTAATACATTTTTATAACGTGCCTACTTAGCGTAGATCTAGGTTATATATTTTCTGGGTTAGTGTTAAGGTTTTAGCTTTGAGTATTTATCACATGTCGATTAGTTCCCTCCAGTCCTAGGGCGCAAACAGAGTATTTGGTGATCCGGTGTCACACTTTAATAGAGGGAAAATAGAATTTTTTTTTTATTATACCACGATAAAACCTCCATTACAATTGGTAAGCCGGAGTGTACTTATGGACTATCTTAATACTAGGGTCTTACATCTAAGTATATTATTTACATAGTTACATGTATTATTTTGTAGCTTATTTGTATGTTTAGGCGGAATATTGGCCTTGCAGCCGGCGTAGCCTAAGTTGCGTGTTCCGAGCGTGTCTTTTTTTTCGTAAAAGAAGATCGGATAGATGGGGACAGTTATTATTTAGCCACATGTATTTTTTGTAGTTTAGACGGTGGAAGTCTAGGTAATCTCGTTGGGGGATCGCAAGGGATCCTGTGAAATTAGTTGGATGCTCGATGAGGTAATTATGCTTTAGCGATATGCGTTTATCCGCTTTGTTGCGCTTCCAGTGATAAAGGATAGGGATATTCGAAGCGTTCTGAATAAGGCCTAGATTGTCGCATAGAGTGAAAGTTTGCGGGGCGATATAACCAGTTTTTAACTGATTACTCGCGTCGAGCTCATCATGGGTTCTGATGGATTGTATAATGTCATTAGGGACTGACGGGAGGTTACTGAAGTAGTCTCGGGTAAGTTTGATAATAAAGTTATCTATCCGAGGGATGTTAGCCTTGTTATATATTATTTTGTTTTTAATATAGCGACGGAAATTGGAGGTTTCTGACCTATTAAGGTACAAGCAGATACGCAGACATTTTCTTTCGAATGCCCTTAACTTCTCCATTACCGAATGGTTTGTGTTCCACCACACAGGTGATGCGTAAGTAAGTATAGGCCTAATTAATAACATGTACAGAATGACCTTGGTTTTAGCCGACAGGTGTTTATTATAAAAGCAGGCTCTGTTCGCTTGAACCGCGTTTCTGGCTTTATCTAGTTGAATATCAATATGGGAGTTGCCTCTTAACAGATAGTCTAAATTAACACCTAGATATTTAACAATTTTTTTATGTGGTATAGCGGTTTTGTTGTTAGTGCCTGGGATAGACGTACTGATACTAAAGTTGCTGGCTCCAGCTTTATGTTTGGAGTTGATATGGTGTAATGGTTTACGGAATAAAATAGTTTCGCATTTGAGCGGGTTCAATTTAAGGTTCCATTTCATGTAGTAGTTGTTGATTTTCTCAACTGTTTCTTCGAGAGTTGCACGTATTTTTTTTACCTGTGTACCTTTTGTGTATACTATTACATCGTCCGCGAAAGCGATTGCAGACGTGATGCCGTTGGAATTAAGATTGAATAATTTGAGTAGGTCACAGGTAAATATATTAAATAGTATGGGGGAATTTACTGTTCCTTGCTGAAGCCCTTCTTTAATATCGAAGATGAGTGTGGATTTATTGGTGCCATCCCAAGTTAAGAATTTTTTGTTGGATATCATGTCCCAGATATTATAAATAAGCCATGTTGGAAAATGTTTTTTATGGAGTTTATATAATAAGCCGTTTAGCCATACGGAATCGAATGCTTTCTCGAGATCAAGGAGAGCAGCACCTACTAAGTGGTTTGTATGGAGATAAATGTTTAGGTCTGATAATAATTTGTGGATAGCATGTGTCGTTGAGTGCTTGTGTTTGAATCCAAATTGCATCTCTGGGATTATGTTATTTATTGAGCAAAATTGCGCAATTTTTTCATTAACGACAATTTCAAGAATTTTGCTAAGGTTAGGTGTTAGGCTAATGGGACGATAGCTAGTTGGGTCATTCGGGTTTTTATTCGGCTTTATTATTGGGAGAACTTTAGCAGTTTTCCATTGCACTGGGAAGTAAAATGCATTAATTGCATTGTTAATTAAAATTGTTAAATCTTTGATTAATTTAGGTGGTAAATGTTTAAGGACTATGGCTGGAATGTTGTCAATGCCGCATGAAGTTTTATTGGGAAGTTTATTTAGTATTTTAGATACTGTGGTGATGTTAGTAAATGGGTTAATCGTATCTGTGTCGTTGTTGATTTGTGATGGGTTCGTCGCCAAATTATTATCACTGAAGGTGGTGATTGTTTTGTGGGTGTCTCTATGAGTATTGAAATCATTTACAAGCTTGTTTGCTGTTCGATCAATTAGTTCTTTTAAACGGGACCCTGAATTAAGGGATCTGGGCGAGTTTATTGATTCATAGAAAGCACCTAAGATGTTAAGTTTGTCGACTGGATCTGTAAAAGTAAAGTTATGCATATCGTGATCAGCAGCATCAGTATTGATTTCACTTCTTGTGAGTAAGGTGTGATTATTAATGCCAATATGGAGGTTGTTAATGTGCAAACTATTGGTGGGCCGTAGTAGTCTATTGATTTTAGGAAAAAAAGTTTCTGGCTTTTTAAAGTTTATTTTTTTTATTTGTGTGGTCCAGTACTTTTCAGCAGCTTTTTTGAATTCAGATTGGAGTTGGTAATTTATCCATTTAATAGCAAGTTTGGCTATTCTAGTTGAGGGCAACTGAGCTAATGGGTCAATGTGGTATAATTTGTAAATGGCTGATACGAATGCAGACTTATTCTTTTGTAGTTTAATTATGCGTGGGTTCCTATATTTAGAAGTGCTGTTAAATGGAGTAAAATTAGGAACAGTGGCGTTAATAGCTTCCGTGATAGCTTTATTTATTTTGTTAAGAGAGGTGTCTATGTCCGCAGTGGATAAGTTTACATTGGCTGGCATGATCTCGTTATAAAGTAGATCAGCTTTTTTTGAGAATGCTTCCCAGTTGGTAGCTTTATAGTTAAGTGACTTTGCTTGTGTATTTGTTTTAACAATGGCATCAGAATGGAGGGCCAATGTGATTAGGATTGCGTCATGGTCACTGTCGTATGGGAGGGTTTCAAGTTTGTTATTTGGTAACGTGGTGGCCTTGAGTCTTGAGTCAGAGAGACATATATCAAGGTAGGATTGGGCTGGTTTAAAGGTGGGTCGGGATGGCGCTAATAGTTGAATTTTATATTTAAGGGCATTTTTCGATACCCAGTTCATTAACATTCTACCGCGTTGGCTGCATATTCTGTCTCCCCAACTGGTATGTCTAGCATTGAGGTCGCCTGCGAGTATGTAGTATACATTTTCGTTATTTAGTTTAAGTTTGACAAATATGGTTTCAAGCTCGGCTGTGAAAAGTATACGACTATCATTGGTGGCATAAGCGCTTATTATGAATAGCTGTTTGGAGTTGCGGGTTGCTATTTTTATTATAGTGAATTCAAGAATAGAATTCTGGGCTGACATGGGGTAATTGATAGTTTTGTAACTAATGGTTTTTTTGATTGCAATAGCAGTTCCACCACCCCTCTGTGCCATAGGTCTATCCGTTCTAACTATGTTATAATCCGCGAATGCTATTTTATGCTTAGAGTTGAGTTTAGTTTCGGAGATTAAAATTATATCTAGATTATTTAACTTAAAAAAGTTGAGTAAGTCGTCTCTACGGTGGTTAGCAACAATTGAATTTACATTGATTGCTGCTATTTTTAATTGTTTAATATCAATGGTAGAGTTATGCATCGTAGAGGGATGCGCATATAACATTGATTTTTGCGGAGTTAGCCGCGATTTGGTTTGTTAATTTATTCAATTGTTCGGTAACTAGATGGATTATTTCATTTTTTAATAGTTCGTACCATGGTGGGAGGTTGACAATCGTCTGGGCTGTAGTATCCCTCGGGGGTCGGTGTGAGATTGATGTAGGTGTGCTAAGGCCTGGTGTAAGTGCTGTTTTCGTAGGTTGGAGAGTTGTTGATCCCCTTGGGTGATATGACATTGACACTTGTTTTGACGTCGGCAATTCGTGAGGTTGTCGGAGGTCACGGATCCGTTGGCAGTTCGAGTCAGCTGGGAGCCAAGGTTCGTTGTTGTTTGGCCCGTGGGGCATTGACCTGGATGTGGCTTGGGCATAAGAGAGGTTTTGTGATATTTTTGCCGCAATTCTGTTCACCTTGGATGTTGTCATCTCTACTTGTTTACGTTGCTGGTTTTTCTTCAGTTTGTAGGCGAGTTTTATGTAAGGGCAGCCTCTGTATGATGCTGGGTGCCCAGATTCGCCACAGTTCGCACATTTGAGGGCTAGTTTTTCAGAGTTAGAATTAATGGGGCAGTTTCCTGGTCCATGATCTTGAGCGCATTTAACACAACGAAAAGCCAAGTTGCAGTTACTACTTGCGTGACCAATGCGCTGGCATTTTCTGCATTGGTGCAAATTAGGTTTTCTTAGTCGCTCCCATTTGATTTTCTGATATGCTAGCGTGCGAATATTAAGCAATTCTCGTGTCGGGCTGTTGTTGGTGAGTTGGACCAGGAAGTGGTGCCTTTCAGGTCTATCCTTGCTGAACGTAAATACAGCGACTTTGGTGATGACTATATTTGGTATTTTACAGTCTTCTAGCTCAGATTTTATGTCCTCCGCCGTGAACGGACCACGTATTCCTTTTATCAGGTATGATTTAGGTTTTTGTTCCTTAGGGGTAAATGTATAGAAATGTAGACCGGCCGAAGACAGAGCATCTTTGATGGAGACGAAATGTTGATGACAGTTGGTGACGATGGTATGAGATTTTGCTCCGTTCTCATCATCAATTTCTCTTATGATGAACTCCTTTTTCGGTATTTTAGCAGAGGTTGCAAGAGAAATTATTTCACGCATCGATGTGTTAGTGGTGTAAATTGGTGGTGGTTTGGCTTGCTTTATATTTTTTATTTCATCAGCAGTATTGCGAGGATCTGTGATATCTTCTACGTCGCTTTCATCTGACAACACTTGGAATTTGTTGTCAGAATTAATGTTACTCACTTCGCTGGTGGTAGATGTGGTTCTTCTTTTGAAGGGATTCTTCGGTATTTCCCAATTTTGAGGATTTACAGTCAATTCACCTTCCGTTGCCGCATCATCCTTCTGTGGCGGGGATAAGGGCGTTTTCCTTTTACGCGCTCGCGTAAGATTAGGTGTAATGCTGGAGCGGGGCGCATTAGTGCCCTTTTCTTTGAGAGATGTCTTAAATATTCGCTCTAGTTGAGCTGTATTCACTGTTGTTGATGTTTTGGTTCGTATGCGGAGAGCTGGGTTGGTTTGCGGAACCTTGGTGATTGAGATGTCCTTTGAGGTCGATGGCCTAGACGTCGATGCCTGTTGCGGTGACGACATTGTAGATTGTAGCCGCGCGCGGGCTAAGCCCGGCGGGCAGTAAAACGCACTTTTAGTTAAAAAATTTCACTAAAATAGTTGGGAATTTAAGTTAAGAAGTATTACTCAAGGAGTAATACAATTATCCAACTGAATGATAAGCTATTTTAAATTAGATAATTAGCAAGATATGACTTCAAACGATATTCTCAGGGAGCGAGGGAGAGACGATGTTGCCTCGGCCACTGCTCGTCTGAGAGTGCCTGGTGCGTTACCAATTTCGCCACCGTGGCCCTGGCAGAACTGTTCTCACAATCGATTTTTGATTTAAGGTTTAACGTCAGGTAATGACATATATATTGATGGGCAACGGTCGATGTTCTAATGTTCTTGTTTATGTTTGAGTTTTTCATTTTTTCCGTCTGTTGGTAACTTTCAGTCTGTACGCACGGTTCGGAAATAAAGTTCTTTCAACGATATATTGATTCAAGAGGTTATGGGCCCAGATCATCGCAACGTGAGTAAACATTAAAAAGGACTCGAAGAAGTATACTGGAAACTTTAAGAATATCAAAGCGAAGAATTAATTGTCGTGCCAAGGCGGCACTCGATCGAGGATAGCTTCATCTGGATCTGTGAGGATCGAACCTTTGAACAAAGATAATTTTGATACTTCGAAGATCCAGATGGAAGCCCTTCTCATAAAAACCGACGCATGGGAATACGTAAGCGGGGAAAAAGAGAAACCCACTCTTGTTGTTGGAAATGCGGAATCGACGGCCTCGATCAGATTGTGGGAAAATAACGATCGAAAAGATAAAACAAGTTAAAGGACTCGCCACGTCCAAGGATGTATGGGAAAAACTGCAAACAATTTACCAATCGAAGGGATCGGCGAGAAGAACAACATTATTAATGCAATTAACCCTTTATCGGATGAAGGACGATGAGGATGTACGAGTACATCTTATGAAATTCTTCGATACCATCGATAAATTGTGCGAAATGGGAATTGAAATAAAGATTTATTTACCATAATGCTGTTGTACAGCCTTCCACCGAGCTTCGAGAATTTTCGATGCGCAATCGAGTCTCGTGACACGCTGCCCGAACCGGAGAATTTACGCGTAAAAATCGTTGAAGAATACGACGCTCGAAAGAATGACACGCATGCTGTTCTATCGGACGCAATGATCGCAAGAAGTCACTTTGAAAAGCGATAGAAAAACTGGAATTACAGGAACAGTGGAAACGTGACGAAAAACAGGAACTTCAAATTTAAATGTCATCGCTGCCACAAGATTGGACACAAAATTGCAGATTGTACTGAAATTATTGCAAATAACGCCGAAGATGTGTGTTTGTATGTGGCACTTGACGGTCATGATGAAGCGTTCGGCGGCGTAGAAGCACTACGGCGAAAAGGTTGGTGCTTAGATAGTGGTTGCACGACGCATTTATGCAAGGAGTCCGAAGATTTTGTGGAAATAATGAACACTAATGTGGGAAAATTGAATCTCGCGAGCACCGCTTCAACAAAAATTACAGCTCACGGAACTATGTCAATAGCATCGGAGGTAAATGGACGACCAAAGAACGTCAAAATTCAAGATGTATCTCACGCTCCCGATCTTCGAACAAATCTGTTACCTGTTGGAAGAATTACAGATCAGAGTTTCATCGTAACATTCGTCGACCATCAGGCCGTAATTAACGATAAGAAAGGAAACACAATTCTTCAAGCGGAGCGGATCGACGGACTATATTTTTTACGTGAAAGGTCAAGTCAGTGTAATTCAATTTTCGAAGTTGTTCCTCCATAATGCAAATCCACTGCGACAGAAGTTTGGCATCGCAAGATGGGTTATTTATACGTAAAGGATCTATTGGAAAGCGATAAAAAGGGAACCGTCAAAGGAATGAAGTTGGACGGACGACCCGAAATTTTCGAGTGCGAAATATGCATTTCCGAGAAAATGTCGGATTTGCCTTTTCCAACACAAAGAGAAAAAAGTTCGGAATTATTAGAAATCATCTACTCTGACGTTTGCGGACCGATGCGAGTAGGATCAAATGGAAGAGCGCGATATTTCGTGACGTTCATCGACGACTACTCGGGATGGTGCATTATTCGTCTTCTGAAAAGAAAGAGTGAGGTTTTCAATGCGTTTAAGGAAGTCAAAGCCCTCATCGAAAATCAAACTGGAAGAAAGATAAACAATTTGCAATCTGACAACGGAACAGAATATGTGAACGGCTCATTCGACGAATACCTTAAAATAAATGGCATAGGACGCAGACTGACGGTCACGCACACCACCGAACAGAACGGCGTCGCAGAGAGGAGAAATCGTACGCTGGTAGAAATGGCACGATGCATGTTGAAACAATCCGGACTTCCGCCATTATTCTGGGGAGAAGCGATTAATACGGCAAACTTCACGCGAAATAGATGCCCCTCACGGAGTCTCGAAGGAAAGACAGCCTATGAAAAATGGACAGGCAAAGTTCCGAATGTGAATCATTTTCAAGAATTCGGATGCGAGTGTTTCACTCTGAACCGGGAGCCAAATAAGAAAAAATTCGAGTCTCGAGCTAAGAATGGTGTCTTCGTCGGATACTCTGAAGAATCGGAAGCGTACAGGGTGTGGATCCCAGATAAGAAGAAAATCGATATAACTCGAGACGTTAAATTCATGCAAGGCTTGAAAATCTTGTCAAGACAAAGTTACGAGGATTTTACGAACGTATCAAATCAATCGAAGCACGAAGACATCGATTTTCCCATAACTTCACTCGTCCAAACGGAACCGGACGAATAGGATATCTGTTTCGACGTGGAGAAAACGAAAATGAAGATAATAGCGACAATAGAAGCAACGATGACGATGAAAACGAAGAGAACGAGATCGAGAGGAACGAAGAACCTCAACACTAGAGTGGCACTCAAGATGAACGAGAACATACGCCGGAAACCGAACCAAAAAGAGGAAGAGGAAGACCGCGGAAGGTCATGACCGGACTAAGGGGAAGACCAAGAAAAGAATATCAGATCGCAAATGACGTAAACGAAATAGAGGAATTCGTGGGTCTCGCCGAAATCTCCATTCACGATGCCATAACAGGATCGGATTGCGACGAATGGCTTAATGCGTTGGCCTCGGAATTAAAATCGATTTTAAAGGAAGACACATGGACTTTGGTAGATCGTCCCAAAAACCGACGAATTATTGGAAGCCGAGTTGTGTTAAGGAACAAGTGCAACGCCAATGGAACGTTAGAACGAATAAAAGCCAGAATCGTGGCAAAGGGATTTTCTCAGCGTACCGGAATAGACTTTGATCAGACATTCGCTCCAGTAGCACGTATGACATCGATACGCATGGTCACATCCCTCACGGCGCAATATAGTATGAAGATCAAGCAGTTCGATATGACAACCGCCTATTTGAGTGGTGTATTGGAGGAGAAAATTTTCATGGAGATACCCGATTACACTGAAGAGACTTTGATGAAAATCACCTTCACCGAACCGAAAGCCGGTGCAGTTTATAAAAAGATCGAGACAATGCTTAACGAACTGCAGAAGGGAAATAGAGTCTGTTCGTTGAAGAAAGCTCTGTACGTACTGCGGCAAGCCGGACGTCGGTGGCACTTCAAATTGTGCGAAGAGTTGGTTAAGTACGGAATCACACAATCTGAATATGCCCCGTGCATCTTCTATTCGGGATGAGGGAAAGATATATTCCTGGTAGTCATTTATGTTGATGACATTCTGGCTATCTCAAGAAACAAAATAAAAATCGAGAAATTCAAAGAGCACCTATCAAAGACGTTCGAGATAAAAAGCCTTGGGAAGGTAAAATATTGTCTTGGAATTGAATTTTTAGAAACTGAAGATGGGTAGAGCGTTTTGGCATGGTTGACTCTAAACCGACAGTCACTCCTCTAGAACTGGGATCAAAGTTGAAGAAAAGTGAAAAGAAATCAAAGATCAACGAGACAAGTAACTTTCCTTACAGGGAGTTGGTGGGAGCTCTTATGTATTTGGCTATATGTACGAGACCGGATATATCACACGTAGTGAGTTACTTGAGCCAAAATATCGCCTGTTACGACTCAACCCATTGGACGGCAGCAAAATGCGTCCTCAGATATCTAAAAGGCACGAAGAGTATTGGGTAACAGTTCCGAAAAACTCAGCATCCATTAAAGGGATACGTCGATGCCGACTGGGCAAATTGTCTAGACGACAGAAGATCCTATACGGGATACGTTTTCGTTTTGAGATATTATCCTATTTCGTGGGAGACGAGAAAACAACGCACCGTGGCACTTTTGTCGATCGCGGCCGAGTATATGGCCCTGACGGAAGCAACCAAGGAAGCGGTGCGCTTGAGACAGATCTTAATAGAACTCGGTTTTGATTCATTAGGACACGTCACATTGTTAAGCGATAATCACGGAAGACAAAAATTGGCGAAAAACCCAATTTTCCATAATAGAACCAAACATATCGATGTAAGACATCATTTTGTACGAGAGATCTTAAAAGCTGAAGACCAGTTGAAGAGCAACTATATATCGACTGAAGAAATGGCTGCCGACATTTTAACAAAGGGATTGTCGGGAGCAAAACACCGCAAGTGTTTAAATTTATTGGGCATTGGAGAACCCTAGATATAGCATCGAATCATCCACATCTCGAGGGGAAGTGTTGGAAGGATTGAATGGCGATCAGCGAGCTGTGAACGAGTGTATCTGCGTTATTCTAATGTTCTTGTTTATGCTTGAGTTTTTCGTTTTTCCGTCTGTCGGTAACTTTCAATCTGTACGCACGTCTCTGAAATAAAGTTCTTTTCACGATATATTGATTCAAGAGATTTAGATAAATAAACTAAAATAATAAACTTCCTCGGAATGAATGCTTACATTCCCAAAACCCTGATAAAATTTCTTCACGGGAACTGTTTTTTGTTAATACTAAATTATTGATTAATAAAATACGGGTTTTATCAGAAGTGTTTATTTTTATAGTGTGTAATGAAGTTTAGAGTGGTCCATTTTGTGTTCCTTCCCAGGCAGAAAAAAATCGACATTTCCTACGCGGAAACAACGCTATAATTAGTATTTTTTAATTAAAAGTTGTAGAAAAGTGTATGCCGAAACTAGAACTTGCTACGCCAAAATATTTAGGAATTACAATTAGTTATACAAAACAACTCCAAACTACAATTACCTAGTAGAAAGTGCGAGATTTGGAAGGTGTTTATAAATTGTTACACTATTCTACGCTGAAGAATAATGTACAATTATCTACAACAATCTAAAACGATTTGGGTTATATCGGTAGTATATAATGTTCTACAAAAATGTACAAAATCTATAAGCATGTTTCAAATCTCGCACTTTGTCATAGATAACTTGATATAAGCCGTTCGCCCTTTAAAAAGATTAGATTTATGTAGTAATCTGTAGTTATTTATAGTTATTTTATTTGTAGTAATAACTACAAATTTCTACAAAAATCTAGGGCGGATTGAGGTTAAAAAGATATATGGCTAATATACAACGTTCTATGCAAATTTACAACAATCTACAAGGACGTTTCAATTCTCACTCTTTGTCATAGAAAGTTGTGATTTCTTGTGCTACAACAATTAATTCCTTTCTGTTGCGAATTCTTGCTTTCCGTTGTATGTCGTAGAGACTCGTAAGTTTCCATAAAACCTTGTTCTTCCTATAACAATTGACGAGAAACTATACCATATTTATTTTGGAAAATTAATGATATCTCTCACCAAGATGTAGAAAATAGTTATATAGCATGAAACTTGTAGCTTTCACGAAAAATTATAACAAATAATGCCCTCATGTTGCGAATTCTCGTTTTTTATTAAGCGGATACTGGAGTAGATTTCTATAAGCGACTTCGTAGTATACACTATTCACCGTAAGTATGCTAAAAATATACTTCGAATTCTATTATACTTCAACGGATCTTTTGACATCTCGAGGCCATATTAGTTTTTGAGACGTTGACTAGCATACATTGTCTATGTCTTGAACAATAATTCGTCCGGACGCTGAAGCATGAAGTTTTATTACATCCCTGCAGAATTTCAAGAATATTTGTAGCATATTTACGGTAAAAAGTGTATTCTTCGAATCGCCTAATCGGCTATAGCATTCCCTTAAGTTATGTAGAAACCCATAAGTTTCCATAGAATCTTGTACTTCCCATAAGAATTGACGAAAAACTATCCCTTATGTATTTAAAAATAGTATATTACACTATTAGGGCAGAAAATTTGAAATTCCTGCACTGCCCAGTTCAGGGCTTTCAAACTTCTGCCTGTGTAGTGTATACTACATTTTTCTTTATATCCGCTCGAAAGTTCGAAAAATATTGTATATATTACATCCTAAGAAGTTGTTGCCTGCCCCCGACATTTGCGGTACGAGCGAAGTGAGCGCTGCTGGTCGGGGGGAGGGGGGCATTTTACAGGCATCAAATAAAAGAAACCAATGTTTCGCTTGTGCATCGAAATCTCTCAACGTTTTTTCCTCGTCTGTAGATTCGTCAGTTGATATCATTTTGTTAATTAATTACTTATTACTTAATTAAATATAATCGATTCCTTTTATGCCCGTCACTTCGAAGTTATATCTTAGTAACATAAACCGTACACAACTAGCGTAAACAAAACACGTAATGAAAGCAACTTCACGTATCAGTGCAAAGGAAACCACCTCTACCAATACTCTACCAATGTACGAATCTTCAGCTTTCTGCCTCGAAAAAAGTGCAAAAAATCCGTACTTTTGACCGAGTACTATTACTATACTATTTTTCTTTATAGCCGGTCGAAAGTACGGAAAAATAAAAAATAAATAATAAATTGCATGTATTGATGCCTGTCCGACATTTGGGCAGGGGCTTTACTGGTCGGCGGTGCAGGTATGTTTCGTTCATATTTCTGTCTTGCTAATTATTTCTCACTTAGAGGTTATGGATAACTTTCAATTCGTAAAAATAACAAAAACAATGGAGTGAGTGACAGCGATTGCTGACTGGCGGCCGCCTCATCTATCGATGTCAGTGCATTATCAATTTCTTTTTGCCCACTGTAGCAGAGTTCATGAGTGTGCCTAGCAACGCATGAATGTTAGACTTTCCCCTTCACAGTCGAAGCCGAAAGCACGTACCATGGAGACTAGAGGTAAGGAGTAGAAACGACTATGGGAAATGCGGTTCTCAAACATTCGCGGAATCGTGGAAAATCTTTTCGACGCGGACCGAAGTGAAGTGGGCGACAAATCGGCGCGGACCGAAGTAAAGTGAACGACAAGTTGGTGTGGACCGAACTGACGTTGGCGGGGACTGAAGGTTCTGAACGCAGCCCTGGGGTTTGTTGTTCCCGCACAATACAGGGATAAGTAGAGAGATTCCCAATGCGGCGATTTTCCTGTTTCCACTTTTGATTTTCAGCGCCCGACGTGCCATCCGCGGAGAGTAATTTGAACGCTTGAGAGAGCTCAGATTACGTTTGCGTTTACCGTGCGGCTATTAGAACCACGCTTTTTCGTTTTTTCGTTTCAGTCATCATACGGTCGTTGGCGTATCAAGTTTTTTGCCATTTTATTTTATTTTATTTATGCCATGCAAAAATGTGTCTTCTTACCATTCGTTGGTGGGATGATACATTTTTTTTTTTTTTGTAAATTTGGTGGATAGGTAAAGTATATTCAGGTTTCGAGTATATCACCTCAGAAGCGCACGGTGGTCGTGTGGATACCGTTGTGGCTTCTCAAGCGGAGGACTTGGGTTCGCGCCCTCACATTGACTTTTTTTTCTGGCATTTTTTTTTTTTTAAGACCCGACCTTGCATTGCTTGCACTGCGGTGCAAGGTTTTTCATGTCTGTAAATGAAATATGTATGTTCTCACTATTCATTGGTGGGATGATACATTTATTTTTCTTTTGTAAATTCGGTAGATAGATAAAGCATTTTGAGGTTTCGAGCATACGAACTTAGAAGCGCACGGTGGTTGTGTGGATACCGTCGTGGCTTCTCAAGCGGATGACCGAGTTCGCGTCCTCACATTCACTTTTTATTTATTTTTTTCTGGAATTTTTTTTTTTTAAAGCCACCGAGAGCGCTAGTGCGTTAATATAACATAAAACAAAGGAGTCAGAGGTCTGAGAATCGTGACCACATAGTCCTATCAAGAGTTCTTTTTCGGTGATTCGATAACGCTGTTATTCATTGGGCCTGCAGGACCTTTTAGTCTCTTGGATATTTAGCGATATTTCATTTAAAGAAATGAAAAACCGTTTTTTTGTGACCCAACCTTGCATTGCTTGCACCGCGGTTGGTTGCAAGGTCGGGTCTTAAATAAAAAGTAAATGTGAGGACGCGAACACAAGTCGTCCATTTGAGAAGGCACGACGGTATCCACACGACCACCGTGCGCTTCTGAAGCGTTATGCTCAAATCCTCAAGATGCTTCACGTATCCACCAAATTTACAAAAAAAAAAAAAAAATAAATGTATCATCCCACCAACGAATGGTGAGAAAACACATTTTTGCATCGCATAAATGAAAAAAATAAGGAAAAGAATCGTCTGGCGCATGTGTCAATCCATAATCTGCCTTACGTATTTTCGAGCGGCTTGAGAGTTTCAAATTAAGTCATTTCAGCTCAAACAAGGCTCTAAAATAGTACGCTAACGACCGTACGATGACTGAAACGAAAAAGCGTGGTTCTAATAGTCGCGCGGTAGACGCAAACGTAATCTCAGCTCTCTCGAGCGTTCAAATTACCCGCAGATATGCCTCGAAATATCTCGACCAATTAGAAAGATGCCCTGGCTTCGAAGACTCTCCGCGGATGGCACGCCCCTTTTAGGCTGCGTTTCCTTCATTTCTAGCGGCGCTAACTTCATCTCGGTCCGCGTTGATATTCAGTGGTGCCCAATCCCCTGAGATTTTACACAGTTTCGCGAACGGTTCTTTAGCATTGCCTTTCTACTCCTTACCTCTAGTCTCCATGGCACGTACTTTCGACCGGGTATAAAGAAAAAAGTTTCCTGTTATTTTGTGATTCTCGCTACTGCGTGTGCATGTTAGCACGAATCATCAATGTCACGCATTTTAAGAAAAATTTGTCGCGCAATAGTTGCATCTGAGAACCAGGGACGTCTATCGCTGCCCTTATCAGCGCAACGTCAGCAATCTCACGGCAAATAGCAGAGCACCACTAACCTAAGAGATGTGCGATGTCATGTTTTTTTTTTAACTAGTATTAATGTGGCATGCCTTTAACACTACTTAAGAACTCCAACATAGTCAGTCCTGAACAGCTACTCGACCAGCGTGGTCGAGTCACCAAACATTCGAAACCAAAATAAGAATGAACAATTTTTACTCCGAGAGTCTGACCACCACAGTCACATCTCGCCAGCGTTGATAAATTCTACAATGTTTTAAGAATACATCAAATCTTTATAACAAACAAACGAAAATTGTGAGACTTACATACTTCAATCAGTTCTAAATTTATAAAGTGTACTTGAACTATCATACCGCCACACGTTGTGAAATAACGAATCACAATCCTATCGTTAATAAATTTTATTGTGTATTGTTGAAAAACGTGCATTTTTTTTTTATTTGTTACGGCGTCTACTACTATGGTCTAATTAGCCTAAAAAATACAAAAAAAAAAAAAAAACGTGCATTCGTTCAAAAATACATAATCCAATCACCCAGATCACTCCTCCAATCTCTGCGACGGCACACTCCGATAAAAAATAGAGGAACTAATTAAATAAGTTAATTTCGTTGTGTCTTATATTAAAAAATGGGATGTGAATGAAAGCCATGACGTAACAATAAGCATATTTAAGTTTTTATTTATAGAAATTATAAGTTGAGACGATTTTAAAAAGTACAATAAATTATGTCAGATGGCCGAAATGGATATATAATTGATGACTATTAATTTCGAAGGCCGACCGTCGGGTTGGCCCCCAGAAGAGAACTGACAATGGAAGAATTTAAAAGTAGTGGTAAAGGCCCAGCGAAATAATACAGAATGTTGGCGACGCATAACATCTCGCAGCTTATCAGTGTGCGATATCCTGCTAAACGGATTGGGAATGGTAACGCTGCGCTGATAGGAACAGCGAAGGCAATCCTCGGTTTTGAGGCAACTAATGCACACGAAAAATTTATTTTGCATCAGCCTGAAAACACTGATGAGACAAAAATCTCATCTAATTTTTTAATTTTATTTCTTCGACGAAAGAATTGTTTTTCATTAGGCCGACTTGCATTTCCATTTTGTTATAAGCACACATTTCATTTTCTATATTGCATCTGATGTGGATTTAATACCTTGATTGATCTGCCTTGTTGGAGTCTTAATTTTTCTTCATGGGTACGGTAACGTGGTGTTTTTCTGCACACCCCGTTACTTCTGCTATCGAAAGCCTTATGTTAGCAAACTGACACACCGTCAGCTGTTGAGCTCTCTCCAGGGCAGAGAATTAGAGTTAAGTTAGGTTAAAAACCGTTTTGTCTGCTTGTGCGAAGGATATAAGAGAAATTTCGTACGATCCGACCTCACTGGTCTCACAAGATCTCGACCACCGTTGGAATGAGCTTAAGGGGTCTGCGTCTTCGTTCGCTGGCGACCTGCTCTCCCGTGTTCCCAGGGACAGCATTAATCCCGCAGGACGTAAGAAACCTGCGGGGTGGTATTAGTCCTCACCTTCACGAGGAGTGGACGCCGAGTGGAGTTTGGATTGTTCGGCGAGATCGTCCACCTCGTCAACAAAAATCCAAAAATTTGACGCAGAGGGCAGCGGACGGCTGGAAGCCTACCACCGTTGCCCCCGCTCCGCCCGCTTAGAGCTAAGGACCGCCACCATTTAACCGCCAACTTAAGGAAAGATGAGGTACCCGATGCTTCGTGGGAAATCTCCTAAATACCCCGGAGCAGCCCCTGGATTCTCTCTAGATCCAAGGACGCTATGATGCCCCCGTACCAGATCCATCCCGCGGCGCTCTCGAGCCGTGAGACGGCACCTGCACCATCTGAGATGCCCACGGGATCTGCGGAAGAGCAACATTGGCCGGTACATAGGTTTCACCGCACCGCAGGCTGAGGCGGGGCCACTTGAGGTGGTCGGAAAATTCTTCAACTCCCGATGAGCGAGAAGCCCTTATGAATAAGGAGAGCTCACGCTAAAATCTATTAAGTGATCAGCTATCAGTTTGCCAATAATGAGCTGAATAAATTTATTTCACTGTCGGGTATTGAGAACTCCACAACATATTTTTAGTTAAAGTCAGCGTAACGAAGAGCAGAAGTGAGCGACGACTTCTGATAAGGAAGGGAGACGATCGCACGCATCGTTAAATTTCGGCAATCAAGGGCCGAAAGTGGGGATTGGTTGTCCTAGTTGTCGCAAGACGAAGGACCATCGAGGGATCTCTTCGCGATTACCTGTGATCGACAGTGGTGCTTTCCGAAATTTAGAAGATCGGGGTCAGCTACCAGACTTCCTGGAGAGTGAGTACCCGTATCCCGGGATTTGTTTTGTCGAATGCGGAGCTGTGTATGAAAATTTCGTTATTTGTCGGATTCTTAAAAATTAATTTATTATCGAGTGAGTCACTCGTGTAGGGTAAGGCCCTAGAAGACAGGTAGGAGTCGCGAAGGTGCTACTTGTCTCGTTTTGTCTTTGTGATGTCTAGTAACCGTAGGAATTGTATGATAAATTTATGGTATGAATGTCGGTAAATTCTGAGATAATGAGTAGGACCCTAAATTAATTGGGACCCAAATTACTAATTGACGAAAAGATTCCTTTTGTCTTGTTCGTTCGGCTTGTGCGCGTGGCGTCCGACTGAAGGGATGTTAAGGTGTGCTGGTGGTTTAATTGTTATATGGTGTAGTGTGAGAGTTGTGAGTTGTTGAGTTAGTGAGTCAGATTTAGTCCTGAGAATTTAGTTAGAGCTTTCCCGAGATTGTCGTGCTGTCGTACCGGACTCAGTCTCCTTGGAGCATACCGGTGTTTTAGTATTGCCGTCCTAAGCCGGATTTCGGGAAAGTAAGGTTCCGAAAAGAGAATTGAGTTTTTGAAAGAACCACCGTAAGTTGAGAGTTGAGCGGGCGAGACAAGTATCAGTCCGATCGTTATTCGCGCTGTCGCATTAGGAGATTATTCCTACGAGGACTTCGCGACTATAATATTAATTCTCAGCCGATTCTTTAGAAGATTGATTGATATATTTATTTATGCCCGAGCCTAGGCTTTGGGGCAAGTGTAACGAAGGTTACAAATGTAATTTGTATGTATGAAACGCTTCGTTGTTTTTCGGTCGTTTTAATTAATTAAATAATTTTAACTTTAACCGAGAATTGGGTGTTCGTTGTGCCTAAGAAAGGGTGCGGGTTCCTTGGAAACCTGACCTTGGAATTATTGTTATATAAAATCGCGATGTAGTTATTATTATTTGATACCACCCGCGCAAGTGGTGGCCTTCAGGATTCGTGTTCAGGACTCGAATGATCTACTGGGAAATCGGAAGTTGGAGGGTTTTGTGGTTTTTTGTTGATGCCTCAGGTTAGGTTAAATTATTGTTCTCTCATGTGTCTATCGACGAGAGTTTGCCTTCATCATCATAGGCTCTCCGAGGAGAATTTTTGTGAAGGCGGTTCGGGCGAGGAAGTAGGGGATTGTACGAGGGGAACCAGGATACAATGGGGTTACCCACTACTTGCGCTTGTCCTAACCTGGGATCGTTAAACAGTAATATTCCTGGACAATTTTTATTTTTACGGATTCTAAATTCACACGTGTGGAGCTCTACACTCAACTCACAAAAAGAAAGGGGTTGTAAAAGATTGCGTCTATCGGGACGCGTAAACAGGCTATGACCTGAGTTATGATTTATTTGACGGATTTTAAATTCATACGGTCGGAAGTACTTCCGTATGGCGCTCTACACTCAATTTACAGAAAGAGAGGGGTTGCAAAAGATTGCGTCTATCGGGACGCGCTTAAAACTACGTAAACAGGGTATGACCTGAGTTATAATTTCTTCTATGGATTTTAAATTCATACGGTCGGAGGTTCTTCCGTATGGAGCTCTACACTCAATTTGCAAAAAGGGTTACAAACGATTGCGTCTATCGGGACGCACTTAAAATTACGTAAACAGGCTTTGACCTGAATTATTATTTAAATGACGCTATATTTGCACGGTCGGAGGTGCTTCCGTGCGGGGCTTTACACCCAACTCGCAAAGATGGTGATGAATTGATTGATAAGTTAGATAATGGGGATGAATTTTGTGTCCCGGTGGTCGGACACGACTACGGTGTCCCGCGACTGTACGCTTTGTAGCCTAATAACAACAATTCGAGTGTTTTGCGCCACTCTCTCTATTGTTACTAATGATTTATCCTCATACACAGGAACACATTGAAAAATCATGAGATTCTTCTGTGTCCTGTTCTTGTAATCATCGGATACTTGATTATACAATCTATGATTAATAATAAACTCGCGAATTAGTTTATCTGCGCGGAGCTCGATCGTTGTTAATTGAGCTATGAGATCTATTGCTGTGGCACAGCTAAACGCTAACGGACGGCTCGTCTCGTCTGTCGGTACAGTCCGCGTGAGTAGGCCTACTCGATAGTCGTCTGTCTGTTTCGCGATCCCTAAACTGTTGTTTATCTAGACACAGATGTGCTCCGGTGTCAGGTATTCCTTCCTTGCCCCCTTGTATGCTTGATTTTGGTGATCGCCAGATACTCGGCCCACGCTCTCAATCAGCGCTCTTAGAAGAGCGCGGACTAATTGCGTCGACTGTACTGGCGAATGTGCGTACCGGGTGTCTTTTTAGCGGAAGACACCGGGATGCTCAGGGTTCACAGATCACACGCCCAAACCAAACTTTGCGAGGCTCGTGTTAAGCACGATTCGCGCAGGGATTCAAGTATGGTTGAGAAGCACCCACACTTGTGTGCGTGTTATCTGCCAACGATGAGGCGTTCACACTCCGTGTTTGGGTGTGAAGGATGGCTCAAGGTCGGAATTACCTACGAGGTCCGAGTTCGCAGATTCTATACGACCAAACCAAACTTTGCGAGGCTCGTGTTAAGCACGATTCGCGCAGGGATTCAAGTGTGAGTGAGAAGCACCCACACTTGTGTTCGTATTATCTGCCGACTGAGAACTCTTTACACTGAAAAGATCTGTGGGAATTATTGCAAGCCGATGCGCAGTGCTCGGGGTACAATAATTCCTATTTTAATTATTCACTTTTCGCAGAGGATAGCCACAACGCTGTGTGTGGGGACCCAAATACGAAAAAGTGGCCCTAATGCGAACGTCTTATGCCGGCCTACGCGCTGTGCGAGGGAGACAGTAATACGCCGAATATCCTAAGTTTACTCTCCGACTCGATAGCAAGAACGCAATGTCAGGGGACCGAGTCGTTCGAGTAAACTGCTATTTGGACTCTACGTTACTCTGATTTACAAATACAAACGAAAAATTGACTGTTCCTGAGAAGCAGCAGTACGTGACTCGAACTTTGAGAGTTGCCGAAAAGAAGAGTGCCGAACCGTCCGCGGTGGTCGCTTATATACCCGATCGCCGTTGGATGGACGGGGCGGTGAAATGGTACGGTTTCGGGGCCCTCCGTGCGGGTGGAATCGGCGTTAATGGCGGTCACGTGACTATCGCGTGAGGTGGATTGCGTCACGCGCGCCGGCCACGTTATCGGTTGCTCGAGACTCCATGGAGGTTCCTAGGAGGTTGAATTCTGTATTCCCGGGCTATGGCCTATGCCGTTGTAGGTTCAAAATGATCATTTGTTTAAATAACAATTTGTCATCGAAACAAATTGTTTATTTATTGGGAGTAGGTGCCCTCCATGGTGTTTCCGGTATGATTGATGACATTCCGTGATTTCTTAAGGAATTATTCAACAATTTATCAAAAATAGTTGAATAGTTGAATATTTCCTTTGTGTTGTTGTTCTGGTTGGATGTTTTTGGATGAACGATGCTCCATGCTCTCTTATAATTTTTGGTTGTGGGTGGTGTTAGTTAGCTTTAATATTTTATGAATTATTAAGTAATTAGTTCTTTTAGAGAGAGAGAGCATGCTTTGTCTACGGGAGAGCGAGCAGCATCGACGTATCGTTGAGCTTTAAGTGGTGTGCGCTCACTCCTACTATTCTGCGCGTCGTCTGTGGTTGTCGCTCAAGGTAACGTGTGCGCGTGTAGTAGTACGCGCTGGATATACGGTGGCGCACATCCACTAGCTCGTCTCTTGTGCGTGTAGGCGGTGCTATGTGGCCGCTCGCCGTGGTATGTGTGTTGTTTTTCTGTCTCGCTCCTTGGTACTTTCGCGGTGTAAACAAGTGCCAACTCGAAATATTGTCTCAACTACAGAAAATATTCTGTACGCTGAGAGAATATTTTAATATCTCGTTCTCGCAATGACTTTTGAGTGAGTTTTATTGGTTTATCAAGGAATAATTAGTTGAAGATTAATTATTCCTTATTGTAGCGGTACAGTCGCGAGACGTTCCGTTACACTATAGTAGATTAGGCGCAATACAATATAATACAAATATAATACAAAGAATAACATAAGGTACTAGGTATAAGTTATAATTATAGTTTTAAGTTTTGAATTAGAATCAGTACAATACAGATAAGTAGGGAACAGAGCAAGATGTGGAATGCAGCAGCAACGACAGCACTCTCTGCCTCAAATAATATCGCATGCTCGGTCAAGAACGGTATAGAGATTTGCCATTTCTGCAGTTAGCCATGGTACCGAGGGTCTACGTATCCTTAGTTGGCGGATGGGGGCATGGGTATCAAGAGCAATCAGGAGAAGATCAGATAGAGTAAAGGCAAGACAATCAACATCAGATTGATTCCTGCAATCACTTAATGACGCCGTATCAGACTCAAGAATTTGAGTGAGAATAGTAGCACAATTATCAGCGTCAACAAAATTTTTATAGTTGCGGAGTAGAACAGTGCGCTCTTTCCTGTTAAAATTGTCAAAGAAATATACTAAGTTTAACATGTCGTGGCCTGCGATAAATGGAGAAGAGGACTGATGAAATGAACGAACTTTATCGAGGTCATCGACAATGACTAAGTCAAGGAGAGAGTCAGAGTGCGATCTGTGATAAGTCGAATCTGAGGGAACAATATTAAGCGATAGAGATCTGACGAAATCACGAAGGTAATCAGATTCATAGCTAAGAGAGAGTAGATTGCAGTTCAAGTCACCGGCAATGATCAGATTGCTGTAGGAAAGAATGTAGGTGTTTAAACAATTAAGGAAGAGATTGAACATGTGGCCCGCTGGTTTTCTGTAGATAGATGCCAAAAGGGTAGAACTAGTACCAGGGGAGCAAATACTTAGCAGCAAATACTCGGGATTATTGCTGAATTCACTCGGAGACTTAGCCACGAGGCTTACCATTAAATTGGGATATAATTATACTTTTATTGGATGAAACGCCACTATTCTGTAAGATGTTGGGAGCAGGGATTGTTCGCCGAGGAAGTCAGGTGAGCATTGCGAGATCGGAGTCCTTAGTTATATGAATAGTCGGTTGGCCAATGTCACGTCGCACCGAAATCTTGCCAGAACGAATCCACACGCATTTGTGTGATGTAGCGGCTGCTTTGGCCTTGGTACGACGAAGAAGGTCATAGACTGGAAGAGGAAGGAGTTTATTGACATAAATTTTACCCGGGGCAGCAACCGCGTAAACTTCAGCAACCGTAAGGTCACGTTTAGCTCTTTTTTGTCAAGGATGAAGTCTCTGACAGACAGTGATTTGAGGGTAACAATAATTGACTTGGTTTGAGCAGTGGTCTGGCTAATGGTGTTGTCAGGATGTGGTGTTACTTTTCTAGGAAGATTACGAATCCCAAGTATATCAGAGATAAGATTCTTGACATTGAGGGCGTTAAAAACTTTATGAGCAGTATCCATTGGCGAGTCACGAGAATCACTTGGTATACCAGAAATAACAAGCTCCGCCACGTAAGATTGGGGTGGTGTATAGTCATATGGACGGTCATTGATAATTTCGGAGACTTTTTGTCGTTGAGTTTGAATGGAGTTAAGTCGCTCGTCGTGGTGGGTAAGCTGCTTATTGATAGCTGGTATCTGAGCAATGGCTATTGCCATATCCGCATTAACGATAGTCTGCTGGTCAATGAAAGTGCTTAGTTTATCCTCAAGTTTGCCTAATTTATCAAGTTTGCTAAGTATAAGGGATAGCTCGTTGCCCGAAGAAGAAGATGAGGCGACCCGACTCAATGGAGGAGGCATTTCAGCGAAGCTTTCCACACAACAAGCACTAGCAGATCGATAAACAATGTATGATTTAGCGCAACCCGGATGGAAATTCTTAAAACAAGTCGGGCACGAAACACTTGCTCCTGCTATCCTCTTGGAGCACTTATGGCATTTAGCAGTAGACATGCAGAGTTGTGCTATAAAACTAAGGGTAATGGGGTTATTAAAATTAACCTTAAAAATTAATTAACTGGCAGTAAGACAGCAAGACAAGCGGAGCGCAAGTATTAATGTCTAAAGAGCGTAAGGAGAATGTGAGGTATAGCAGTGAGGGTGTGAAGCGGGTGAACTTGCGGTAAAATGGTGCAGCGCAGCGTAGATAGTCACCAATCGTCGATCGTTAAGGCCGATATTGAGGTTCAAGCGCATGCGTAGTATGAGATGGCGGCCATGCGCAAGCGTGGAGCGGATCAGCTTGTTGAGTATTGGAATAGTTAGCAGTCAACAAGAGTAGTTGGACTTGAAGACCGATGATGCACGAGTGACTCCTTCGTGTGTAGTCGGTGAAGCATGTGATCTATCGAGCGTGCGCAGCGTAGACGGATAGATGATTCAAGGCCAATGCGAAGATTTCGAGACGCATGCGTAGAGTGGAGTGACAGTTATGCGCATGCGCAGAGTTGGACCCAAGATGTTGGGGCAATATGGCCACAGGTTGCAGTTTTAAGGTTAGAAGGTGATGCCGACTTTCCAGATAATGACACACAATAATTAGAAGTTGGATTGCAGAATAGATGTGTGATGATGGAAAGCGGCAAATTGACTCGCTACTGCCTGCAACAAAAACGCCCGAAGGCACGAAGAGGCAGAGAAAAGTCGGAGTATAGCGGAGCAGAAAACAGTGACAGCCTATGGTACTCACGGAGAGAGAAGAGAGAGAGAAAGAGAGAGAGAGAGAGAGCGATCGTAAGTCTCGTCGTAGGATTAGTTAGTGTTTGTCCGTTCTTTTTCCATCGTTAGTAGAAGTTATTAAATTTCCGGTAAAGAGTCGTGCCGATCTGTGTGCTGTCGACCTTAGCGGCGACGATTATGAAAAATTATTTCTCGCAAAGTTCTCTAATTCTGTTTTACTCGGTTTCATTAATAATTATTGTCTTGCGGTGAATTTATGTTGCTGAGAAGCGTGTGCAAGCTCTCGAGAGTGTGAGAGCCCGAAGTTAATTGTCGGTTGTCGGAATAGCGTTCTTTATTTCTCGCGACGTATTATTTTTCCTATGAGAATTCGTAAAATTCATCTTCCATATTTGTTAAATTTCTCGTTAAACTAAAATGTTTACATTTTTCTTAATCATAAACTACACCAACCTAACTTCGATATTATGATTTTTTGTCTTCCGATTCAAAATTCATCTTTTCTTATTCGCCATATCCAAAATTTAATAAGCTGTTAATATTGCTACTTTAGTTACTGTCTCTGACCAATTATTGTGTGCGTGTCGGCCCCGCCCCTCTGCCGTAAGATCCTCAGCTAGTGGTTAACGACCGTCATTTTTCCTGCTCTGTCGAAATTAGCTAGTGGCCGAGTCAAATCGGTAAGTTTTAGTTAGGGCCGTCTCGTGGCGGCTGGCGCCCTGTGGGACAGTCGCAGAAAATAAGGCGAAGGTGCCGGAGAATTATTTCCTCGCTTACAGTACATACACTGACTAATCGGAAGCAACTATTTCTGTAAAATCCTGAAAACAAATCTATGCGTTGATTTAATGAAAAGTTATTAAGTTCCGCGGGTATTGCCGCCGTAGGTTATAAAACACAGCTGACGGTGTACAGCGTTGCCAGCTATAACTTCGCAGATCCCGCCATAATACTCCTTCTCATTACTTCGAAATTCGCTGTGTCCATTGTATACTTTCCTCATCTATTTCTGTGCTACTTATGCATTTTCGAAATAAAAAAATTATCATTAAATGGTCGGTTACTACTGGGCCTGAGATTTTTAACGTGATTTCACGTACTTAAACTTTAATATATCCAAATATTATAAAATTCTGGAGATTTCGCGTTATTATCGGAATATCTTAAGATTGAAGTTAACAATATTTTCAGAAATCGTTAAATTATTTGAAACTGTTTGAAGACGACGAGCGGTTGCGTCCGTATCTGAAGGATCTTCCGAATAATTTTTCGGAAATGACAAAAGTCATTTAGTCAACGACAGCTGTGCCCATAGACAATCTCGACGAGCTTTCGAAGATCTCTTATCCAATGTGCATTAGAACTCTTCACGAGTGGAGAGTAATCTGGAAAAACGGTGGCCGAATGCAGTTACTGGCTTTTTATGAAAGGAGTTGGTGTGATTCTCCAAGATGCTTTGCGATTTGGCGAACGGAATTCACGAAATAAATCAATCTCGAGACCTTTGAAGATAATTAATATTATGTTCAAACATATTAGACATTACTTTGGCAAAAAAGACAGGCAACAAAATTACACGTCTTACGGGTACTAAAAAATCATAAGTGAAAGTCCCACAGACCTGGAGCCATCCGTTTTGGTATGCTTCAAGCACGGTTTCCATCAATGAGACTGACCACCGTTTTGACTTGAAGTTCATACCTCGACTGTCATCAACGACCCAACGAAACGAATAAATAAACAGGCGATGGGTTCTACACACGACGCCACTAAATCACAAAAACTCCCCAAATCGCAATACCTATGCTAGGGATATGCATGAGCCGTGTTAGCGATGCTCGAGTGTGCTTCAGCGTAGGATGAGCGCTCATCCCGCTCAAACGCTCATTAGGAGGTTCGAGCGCTCAGCTGATATGAGCAGCTCAAACGCTGAGACGATACGGACGTCTCAAGCGTTTAGTCGATATGATTCAGCTTTTTGTTGACTTTTATAGACATGTTATTGATGTGTTCAATTAATTCATTTTATTTATTTATCAATTTTTGGCGGAAATGGCGAGGAAATATTTAAATAATACTGCGTCGCAAACCACGAACGAGCGTCTTATTTCAACAGCAGAATATATTGTAATACCAAATAGAGCGCCATTGTTGACTAGCCATGTTAAGCAACTGGCTTTTCTACATGAAAATGGTTAGGAAAAAATATACTCCTGTGATCCGTTCAATAAACATTAAATCGATTTATTTCGTTTCGATGTTATCGGGATTGTTTCGTTACGTGTTTTTTTTTAACATCACATGTAAATAAAACACGCAAAAAACACGTAAATAAACGACCGAGTCGCTCATGCCGACTGAGCGCTCGAGCCGCTCGTGTCGAATGAGTGCTCGAGCACGCTCGAGTATTACTTTTCCGAGCTGAACAGTGAGCGCTCGAGTACCTCAGCGCTCCACTTCGATTATCATTTTGGAACCTGGTCTACCGACGTTAAATCACTATTTTCTGCGTCTCCAACACTGTTCCCACTCATCCGAATTAAGGTAGTATGGCGAGATTTCCGTTCCTGGTGTAAAGGGTTAATGCCTTGACCCGAAAATGCAATCGCCATTACGTTCACCCTCGTGCAACTCGTAAGAGTTGACCGGGACGTAGCAATGAAACGGTTCTATCACTGACTTTCTTAAGCCATACTAGTGACAAGCTTCTTTTATACTAATGATTAACGTACGTTATGTTATTATTGAAATGTATATATAAAAAATAATAAACTTTTTCCAATTATATGAATCTTTCGTGTTATCTGTTATTACGTGTCCGGAAAACTTCCTCTCCACATCATCTTATATAAACGAGGTCCTACTGTAGTAGAGGAAGCAAGAAATAAAGAAAAAAACCACCGGGCGGAAATTATACGGGCAAGACGCCCGATGTCAGCATATTCTTAATCAGTAGAACTTTATATAAACGTCAACAAACTTTCGTTTTTTTGACAGAAATATGGACCTGAAAATATCACGAAACACGAAACTTTGTGCGAATCTCGATAACTTTTCTTTTAAAGGGAGGTTCCTCTATAATTGACCGAAAACTACACTAAGTTCAGGAATTAATTGTGGATGAACAACAAGACGTTATAAGGTGGTTTTTTTCTTAAATCTTTATTTATGCTTCAATAGTAATATAAATTTTTTTTTTATCAATTTATACGAAATGGCGTCCAAGATGGCGGCTGATACATGAAGTGCCCTCCGGTTCCATCCAAAACTGCGTGCATTCCTCACTCGTCCATTTTCAATGTAGAATCATGAAACAAGTTTCATTTTATAACTGAATAAATACAGAATAGAATGAACCTAAGAAATCGAAAAAATATTGAAAAAAGGATGCAAAGTAGAACCTTGCACGTTGCTTCCTCATTTAATTTTGCTCTTTACATAGCAACCTCTACGAGGAAGTATTGTAACTGACTTTGGCTTCCTCATAGAGGAAGCTTTGTGAAAAGCAAAAATAAATGAGGAAGCAATGTGCAAGATTCTACTTTGCATCCTTGTTTTGAATAAATGAATAAATCACTGGCACATCTCATTTTTATTAGGCACAAACTTTTCTTTTACTTTATTAACTTTTGCGGAGGTTATAGCGAAAATCGCTATTTTTTCAAATATTCAAAATGGTGTAAAATTTGAACGACTTCACCGATTACCACTAAATTTGGCACACAGTATGGCTGTATGTTATTTTTCGTTTGTAGAACATTTCAGTTAATTTACTGAGATTCGACGTGATTTATAGCAAAATTATAATTTTTTACAAAAATTCAAAATTCTATAAAATCCGAACCGCTTTAACGATTTTGTCGAAATTCAATACCAAACAACATTCAACGTATCCCTAGTTATGAAGAACTATTTAGGTCTATCGGCGAACAGTTACGAAAGTTAGAGTATACGACATTTTTCAAAAAAATTCAAAATTCTTTAAAATCAGTATACATATACAGTATATTTACTTCAAAATTACGGCAATTGAAGAAGAATTAATACTCTACTTGCGTGCCAAATTTGAGCTCGATCGATCGTGCCATTCGCGAGATATCGACGATTGAATATTCGGTCCCTGGAACACACATATACACACACACACACACACACGCACACATATACACACATACAGACACATTTTCTAAACCATTTTTCTCGACGTTTTAGGTGCTTCTAAGCATACTGACATGAAAATCTTGAAAAAAAAAATTTTCATGTAAACAAATCTTCCTCTATGAGGAAGCAAAATGAAAAAATGGCGGACATGTGAACTCGAAAGTTCGTTTTTTGGATGTTTTTTTTTTCACTCACATGTCCGCCATTTTGTCATTTTTCAATATTTCTTCGGTTTCTTAGATTCATTCTCTTCTATACCTATTCAGTTTTAAAATGAAACTTGTTTCATGATTCTATATTGAAAATCGACGAGTGAGGAATTCACGCAGTTTTGCATGGAACCGGAGGGCACTATATGTATCAGCCGCCATTTTGAACGCCATTTTCATTAAAAACATTTTTTTTATTACAATGAAAGCATAAATAAAGATTATAAAACCCGCTTATTACGTATTGTTGTTCATCCACAATTAATTGCTTAACTTAGTATAATTTATCGGTCAATTATAGAGGAACCTCCCCTTAATACTTGCCGTTAAGTCGCTATCGCTTCTGCGCACTATTAGGATTGCTAGGCTTATAGATTAGCATAGCTACAGTTCTAGCTATTCATAGCAAATTTCACGTTAAATTAAATAACAAACATCCGCTTCGTATCCATAGCAATCATACGAGTTACATAACAAGCCGTTTTTTGTTCCGCCAGTAAATCAAACATGCAACGGTAGCATATAGTTCGTTATATCTGCAATTCCAACGGTACATCAGCGAACAATTTAAAGTCTTATAGCTTTTGTCACCATAGCATACATATTTTCCGATCGGTACATCATTTGTGCAATAACAGCATTTTCCAATCGCTATGGCAGCAGGTAAAGGAGTAGCAAACGAAGTTTTACTTCAATGATAAGTGGATTTCTCTCTCTGACCTAGTGACCTCTGTCAGATTGTTATATGTTAAATTGATCTGACCTTTATGTGCCAACGCAGGACTAGTTATGATTCTCAGGCAGCGGCCGTTAACTTAGAACCCTCCTACCACATCCGGGTCTGACATGCCCTGAAACGTTGTCGAATTCAGCCTCTCTAGACCTTGGAAAGGTCATGCGCATATTTTTCGAATTCCGTTTGTTTTTTGTTAATTTTTTATCCCGGATGGAGAAGGATCGTATACTGGACCGGAGAGGAGATTAACTTGAGAGAAGGAGTAGACCTCAGATATCCATTTAAGCAACAAGGCAGGATATTTACTTCATCATCGGTTCAAGGTAGAAGGATGACGTAGAATATTTCATAAAGGATACTTTGAGGAAAGGATAATCTCTGAAATGATATGAGATTATCAAGAGCTGTTTATGCGAGAAAATCCCGAAATATCTAATCAAATGACTAAAATTCGCGTTAGATGACTGACATCATCGCGTGGAGCGTCTACGCTCATAGGGGACGGAATTTAGGAATCGCGTACTTGCTCTCGAGGCACACGAAGGTACGGAACAATTGTTCAATTTTAAGCTGATTAATCCGTTATGCAAGTTAAAGAAAGTAGGCTCGAATATTCACGTTAGAGGACAGACGTCGTCGCGGGGAGCGTCTACACTCATAAGCAAAGAAATCTAATTGACGAGTGTTTGCTTTGTAAAACACACGTTTTCTTGATTTGAAAGCGACTGTGATAATTCCTCAGAATAGTGGGTCAAAATACCCAATTTTATCATATGAATACCTATGGATGTTAGAATGGTGTTGTATAGGTTCACACGCTCGTTAGGTCCTTTTCAGCAACCTTGTCGACGAAAAGTGAGGGATCTTAAATAGTCACGGAGCGAGAAGTATCCTCGAATAGTTGTTCTTTTTTTCTAATCTCGCGCAATGATATTATTTGGTGTCACGAGTTGGGCTACCTCCAGGAGTTCTTTTACAGAATCGACACGAAATAATATAATTGTAGAGATTTACCACAACTAGAATAAATATTTAACGGAAATCAAGCGAATCGATCCCTTTAAATCTTTTCCCGAGACAAACAATAGGTTGGCTAATTAACGCCGCGCTGGCCGTTTATATGACTCGAATCTCGTGAGTCCGAACGATTTTGTCTACGAGTAAATGATCAATTGTATTGGAGTCTTATACACATGTGTGTGTCGGATAGAGGTGAAATCTGCGTGACGCGGGCAGGGGTTGGTGCGATACCACGGCCTGCGCGCATATACGGGTGTTGGATAATGTTTACTGTTTTTCTTTAGGCGTCGAGCGAAACTCGGAGTCTATAGCGAAACGAGCGTGGTCCGAAATATAATCCGTTCGAGGTAAACGAGGATTATTTCAAGGAATGCTTGCGAAGATGAGTTAAAGGAATGACGGATATACCGGGGACATTGCCATAATGTGGCCGGTATTTTACATAGTGGAGTTGCCGAATGGTTGTAAGAGTCGTTGCAATAACGAGGCTTACAGGAGTCATGGAAAGTTGCGGTTTTTTGGTTTTACTTAAGGAAAATAGGGATCAATGCAATATCGAGGTCTACAGGAGTGTATTTAGGCGGATTCAGGTAGGACGACATAAAGAACATAAACGATAGAGATAGATAAGTAGGGTACGCAATGCTACGGCTTACAAGAGCTGGGCGTGCTCACGGGAAGAACCAATTGGGTAGTGCGATACCACAGCAATTGGGTGAGCTGGGCTGGCTCAAGAATATTTTAACAAGGGTCAGAGCAATTCTGCGGTTTGTCAAAATCAGGAATATTTAAAATCTAAGGGTTACGTTCAGGTGTGAAAGATAGTGGTAAAGTGAACCTCGACTATGGCGAGTGGCTGACTTTTATATGAGTTGCCCCCCTACCAGAGAGACACGGTTGTTCGTTCGATCGGCGATTTATTTTGAATTCGTGTGGGGTGTCCGCGAGATTTGTTGTCGCGAACCCTCGGCTTAAAGTATCCACGGTCGCGAGGAACGTTATTTGAAAATTTCTCATGGGGGGGGGGGGGGGGGGGGGCTATGGCGTTCTGTTACAGCCCCTTATCCGAATTCCTCGTCGGGCCAGTAAAATATATCCAATCCCGTTAAACAGGATTTCATCAACTTCCGGATGAAGGTCGAAAGTAATAAATGATGAAATTAGAAAATATTGGTCTGGAATTGAGAGTAACATAAAAATAGTACATTGTGATGCTAGTACGATAAAACGGTCATTATCGCGTGGAGGTTAGGAAGCCGCTTCCTAACCTCCGCAGGATGGCCGCTTCGTCGTACAAGTATCACATATTATTTCTCGTAACGAATGACAACACATCTGTCATTGTGTTATACTGTCGCACATCTTAGTGCCTGCGAAGCATTGCGTAAAATCATCTTGTAGATAGTTTTACGGACGCCATCTGGTGCATGAAGTTATCTAAAGAATTATAGATAACTTAACGTCAGATTCTTACGAGCAGTCGCGCGAGTCGGTTCTTTCTAAATTCGCGTTACCTAAGTTTGTTGAGTCGTCCTACATTTTGCAAAGTTCATATTGTCAAATAAATTACGCGACGATTAATTGGAAATTCCTTATTGAGTCTTTTACCAAAATTATTTAGACACGGAGGAGGTGAGCTTCAGCTCTTTAACGTGGAACGGACATCGGTGGTAGCCACACTTACGTGCTCGTCTTAAATTCTTTGTTTGAATTCTCGCGCCGAAACCACTGAGAGCGTAACATATAAAATTTTGGTGGCAGTGGTGGGATACTACTAACTCGTCGCGGGTGAAATTGTGTTAAAATTTGAATAGTTATTGTTCCGTGATTAATAAAAATTTTGAACCCTAAAGAGAAAATTAAAATTGCGATTAAAACGTGTAAAGTAAAAAATCGAACTTTTGCTTAATTTTTTGTGAGATCGCCAAATAAATAAATAAATCGAACGCGCGTGCAGTACTTTGAAAGTTTCATCCACTTTCTATTCGGGTGGACTGAGTAGCTCGATACGGTGGTGGTCGGACCGATAACTCGTGCGTTCCAACGAGGAAGCCAGGATCAGGACGATAACGTCATAGCCTTTCCTTGCGGGGTTTCCTCCGTGGTTTACCCAAGAGGACCGAGGGTAGGAGACTAAAACCTACCGGGGCTAAGACGGTGTAAGGGCCATGGCAAATAAAAGGAGAGGCTCTCCTTGCTTACCGTAGGCGCAACAGAGGACGTGGATACCTGACGAGGAGAACGAGAGCGAGAACGGCTACAGGACCCGGACAACCGCAAGCAGAGGACAACCTGCAGCAGTGGATGGCTGGATAGTGACAACGATACCGAAGAGGCTACATTTTGTTTTATTGCGTATTTTGAAAAATTATAGACTGTGAAGTTAAAGTGATTTTAATAGTTGCATAGCCACTCATCTGGGAACTTCAAATTGGTAAGTCAGCCGCCCTATTCAAATTGTAGATTAGTCTCTCCGCTCGTCGCGAAACGATACCGAATATTAGGAATATATTAGTTGCATTTGAACCGTCATCAGCGATGGAGAATTTAAATATCGCGCGTGAGCCATCCGTCGTAGTACAAGAAGAGGAAAACGCACCTCAGAATCGCGAGATGGACGGCATACGCGAATTTGATTCATCGGGAATCGATGTTAGGACGCGTAGTACTGCTACAGACTCGGGTGAATTCCATAATGTGTCACCAAAGGGGGATGAGTGAACTTCATAGAGGAGCGACGTTCGCATCCCGCGGCCCCGAAAAGCAGACTTCAAAGTATATTCCCTTCAAGGCCGCACTTGAATTTATCCCGAAAATGTTCGACGGCTACAATATGCCGATCTCGAAATTTATCCGCGATTGTTTATTCGCTCATGATTCGATTGATCTGACCTGAAATAGACGTATACGGAACATAGAAGTATGAGTCATTTAAACGCTATGCTCGCGACGGTTGCCCAGCGTAACACGGAGTCCGCTTTAGACTACGGTATTCGCGGCAACGGGATTTTAAAGCGAATGATCGAGGTGATCGAGGAAAGAAATTCGGCGGATGTAGCTTACGGTATGGTCGTATCTGCCCGCGAGACAGCATGCGAGAACTTCATCATGGGGTTAAAACGGAAAGTGGCGTAGCGAGTACATATGGAGCGCCCAAAAACGCTCCAACACGCAATGAACGTTGCTCGCACTGCTGAGTAGGAAGTCGAGCACGAAGAAAAGCTAACGCGTACGGAACGACATACCGATTATTCTAACACGCCCGTAGGCTCAACGCCTCCGCGAAGATCGGCGTACGACCGCTTCGTACCCTACCGCGGGAACGCACGCGCGCGAATTGTGTCGAACAGGCCTAACCACGGGTTCAATCGCAAAAGTACAGTTGAAACGACCCAACAATAAGCTCTCGGCTTGCACGTTGGAAATTAAAATTACAAGAATACGAACATGAAATTCGGTATAAACCGGGGAAAGTAAATACGTACGCAGACGCTCCCTCTCTCTCTCTTTCTATCTCCTTCTCTCTAAATCCTGCAAGTAAACTAACACCTCTCCTCAACGTAAGTAACGGCCGCCAGGTTCTGAGTGTGCATCCACATTTACCGGACGACGGTTATTCTTCGGAGGGGGGCATTCCTTACCACGAATGCCCTATCGAGAGAGTTTTTCTAAGCAGATTCGCGGATATTGAATCAGGTTACGAGACAGAAAACAACAAAATTGACAGCGAAAGTGATGAAAATTACGAAACAAATATTAAACAGACTGACGTGATCAGAAGGATAGAAAGAGTGTCCAAAGAGGGTGGCGATTCCACTCTAAATGTAGCCGAACCTGATCGACGGTGCAATCCCGTTCGAGCCAAGGCAGAGGCAGAGATAGTAAGTGTACTCGAACCTGGCCGACGGTGCAATCCCGTTCGTGTCGAGGCAGAGGGAGAGAAAGTTTATGATCACGATTCAGACGACAGCGAACACTTAAGCGAAGACGAACAATCAGAAATGACCGGAATAAAAATTAGAATCATGAACAAATGAACCGACAAACCTGACGAGATTCAACTGAACAAAGAATTCTACTTGGAAAATAGACAGTATGTAACAGTATTGCCCGCGCAAAAAGAAACTGATAACGTTGGAAATTCATTGAACAAGATGCTTTTTCATACAATTAGAGATAAACTGTGGTTTCACAAAGACCATTTGTTGAATTCCATTTCGTGTAATTGTGTCTTAACGACGCCCATCGGGCGAGACCTGTTTAATAAATCGTTATTTAAGTTGGATCATTTACAAGTTGAGAAACCAACTATAAGATAAGTCGGATATACGCAAAAAGAAAAACAACATATTCTCAACTTCCGAATTTGCAGAGAAAATTGTTCCGCGCAACTACATACGAGTAGTCGACGAAACATTAAATCGATTAATCGAAACCGAATCCATGATAATATTCCCAGAGATGAGGTAGCTCGCTTAGAAGCAGCGAAGCGCTGGCGAAAGAAATTTTACAATCGAAAATTAAACGAGCGAAATTTTGTGGTAGGTCAAAGCGTTTATCTCTGCTCATCTCTGGTTTATTTTTTGAAGGAACCGCGTAACGACAAATTTGGGGACCATTATACCGGGCTATACGTTACAAACAAAATTTTTAAATGATTTAAACGTTGAATTACAAAATGGACCAAATAACGTTAAAGTTGTCCACCTCAATAAATTAAAACTCGGCTTCTCATAATTCGAAACCCTCATCCAAACACCCGGGCCTGGATCTTAAAAAGCCGCTTTATATGAAGCGACTCTTTGTTTAAGGGAGGAATTGTAACGAATTCTCATACGCGATCTGCAAGCGCGATGACTCCGCGAAACAGCGAGCGGTAAATTCAAACATCTCAAGGCAGAGAGACTGATCATTGCAGCTGGGGCGAGCTGACTCCCAATATATATTGTGACGTATTTTTCGGTATCAGACCGATTAATCGGTCTTCTGGTTGAGAGCACAAAACATGAAAAGAAAAGAAAAATCGGGAACCGTCATTTTCGGCCGTCCATCCTCGCTCGCGCATCCGCAAACCCGGTGGGTGCCAGTTAATTTTTGTTTCACCGGTATTAACGAACCGGTATGTCCGAGGGATCGAGTTGGCGGCTCAATCCCCAAACTCCAAATCGAAAGTTTGGGGTAAAACTCGCGATCGGGATCAAAACCGAACGAATCGGTAGCTTAGTTAATTTTTGAGGTCGCACAAAATCAACAAACGCAACTGGATGCACTGACGGGAGCGAACGGTTGCGGAATAGCACGGCCGCTCAGTCTGCTAGGTTTGGTAGAGAAGGTCGCGGTAAGGTGCAATAAATAGCCAAGAATCATGATCAGAATTTGATCAACGAAAACTAATGTCCCGCGGACGAAAATCGAGAGCGGGCATCGATAACGAATTCGCATTTTAGAATGCGCGAGAACTGACGAAACGCATCGAGAGCGCCATAGTCACCACGGGAAAGCCTGATACAATACCCAGTTTAGTAATTAATATCACGGGAACCACTCACCGGAGCTGCCTGTAGCCAATCCATCCCATGGAGGAAGATCGAGGGATCACGAGAACTGCGGCACGAAGTGCAGTTATCCCACTGCACTGGAGAACCACCGAAAACTCGAGTTTTATTCCGTGGAATAAAACTCGCACCACACGGTCACTCACGAATTCACTATACGGAGTTTGGCCGAAGCACGAGAACTACACGAAGACGCGCGCGCGAGCGACAGAAAAACTGTCAACACGGGAACGCTTACCGAACTCGAGGCACCTCGGCGGTGTCCCGAGGAAGATTGATTATTTCAAGTAATCACCGAGAACGATTCATTATTATTATTCTGATATCTCAAAATCCCTTACCCGAGAACTACTGCCCTCTCCTTCGAATTAGTTCGTAGCGATAGCGGGAATGCAACTTGTGCCGGTAACATAGCAGAGATCTGTACGGTCGCCTCCCTTAGCTCTTTGCGTGAAAACGGGCCTTTACCAAAAAAAAAAAAACAATTGCGCTAGAATACCCCATCCTAGGTGAGACCTAACATAACGCCACCCGTTCTCCAACGCAATGCACTGTCACCGTAGGGCGCCGGATTTGCACCGGTCTGCAACTAACCGGCAAAAACTTATATCGGTGACTCTCATCTGCCGGCCTGCTCGATTCGTTGAGCTCTCGTCCTCGCGACAGATTTGAGTGCACCAATCTCCCGTCTTCTCTCAACACCAACAACAAAAACAAAAATCGCCAACAATTTTCCATAGCCAAACGGTAAAATTCAAGGAGGGAAACGTCGAAATCGCTAGACATAGCTAACTCGGTAACATTAGACCTTGTGATCGTTATTTTGTAAAAAATCACGTCACAACTCCCCACCCCTTACGGGTGGTTACGGCTAAGGGATTGAGAACGGTAGCTTCGCAAGACCGGTCGTAACCACGACTCGTAACTGAACTGAAAGTTTCTGTTTCCGTCGAAAATGCACGGGTTAGGGAACTGTTATCGTGGTTTATCGTAAATATTTTCGGGATCTACAACCAGGAACTGTTTGTCGGTCGCTTATTCGTTCTTACCCACGGGTTACAGTCGGTAGCTAGTGATGGTCGTGGGTAATTCGGGATCAATGCGAGAGCGTACTCGAGCAACACGAGAAGAAAAACTTAGTTCTCTATCTGACCCCGTTTTGTTTTGTTTCTACGGACGGACAGACAAAGAAACATATTAAAATATAGCTATACGATACCAGTGTGGATGTGGAGATCCTCTGGGTAGTCGTCCATACGGCGGTAACGTCCCGGTCCGTGGCCAAGCTAGGCCCACCGAGCGTTCCTCTGGCGCGAACGGGGTCTTGCGACCCATAACGCGGTAACTAGGGCTCGAGGCTCTTTACGGGAGCTGGGTCTTACGACCCGTAGCGCGGTAACTATAGGCTCCAAGCCTATGTTTCGGGAGCTGGGTCTGGCGAACCACGTTGCGGTAGCTATAGGCTCCAAGCCTATGTATCGGGAGCTGGGTCTCGCGACCCACGTTGCGGTAGCTATAGGCCCGAAGCCCATCATGCGGGAGCTTCCCCGGTAGTACCCCTAGTGGGGTTTAACCTCCGGGGAGGTAGCGAGAACGGCAGGAGCGGCGCTATCCTCGCGAGGGGCCTTCCTGGGGCCCTGCGGCCTGCGAGACCGGGGTCTCTCAGCCCGCAAAGCCCTCAGCTCCACTCGAGGTACGTTTCGCCCCACCTGCGGGACGTAAGGCCCTTCCCGCTTCCAGCCCTGGCTGCACGCCGGGCACATGCGAAGGGTCTTCCCCTTCCACCCGTCCCGGCGGCAGAAAATGGTCTTTGGCGGCCCGAGCAGACACTGCGAGTAGCAGTGTCCCATCTCCCCACAATTGTAACAGGCCCTTTCCAAAGCTTGCCTACGTGCTGGGGAAGGCCCCGCAGGCTCGGTAGCCGGCCTCTTTTCGGCGACGGGAGCTGGGGGAATATGCGGCGGCTTAGGGCCGCGGGATCTCCTACCCCGTGATCTTCTCCTCCGCCCGGTAGCCTCGACGGCTAGGGGTTGCCCTGAGGGGTTGGGGGCTATCCCCGACAACCCCTTTCCTGTCTCGAGATCATAGGTCCCCGGTCCAGTGAGTTGCTTCGGGCTCCTCTCTGGCTCGGGCCTTGCGGGGCCCGTCAACCGCGCCATCTTCCACAGGGGCCGAGGGTCCGATGGACGGCGTCCACCGGCGACCGTCTCTGTGGGGATGGGGAACGGGATCCTCGCATCGGGAGCCTCCGTCTCCTCCGTTGACGGCGGATCAGGCGAAGCGGGGCTCTGGTCCAGGGCGGCCTGGGCCAGGTCCCCGATCGTCCGCACCAGTGCGTCGACGGAGTCGGGGCCGTCCACGCCGAGGCTCCCCAGGGTGGCTGCGCACGCCTGGATCATGACCAGGTTCGGCGCGACGGGAGCGGTAACCGCAGGTGGGTGGAGAGCTGCGGTTGCCCGCAGCATCTCGTCGAACCAAGCCGCCTCCGGCGTCACCTCCATGTCCTCGGTTTTAGACATTTTCCGGAAACCTGTAACAGAGGGACAGTTAGACCTGGGGACGATATGGCTTAATATCCTGTACAGAAATTTTCCCTACCGATTGCCCATCGAGATCGGATAATTCATAAACTACCCGCGAATCTGTTTCGAGATCATATATGGCCCCTCGAACGGGGGAGCCAATGCCGCTGACACATGTCTTGCGGCAGACGATAACACATGCGCCCTGCGCAGGACGAGATCCCCAACCTCAAACGTCCTATCCCGGTGACGGAGGTTGTATGACCCGGATTGACTCCGAAAGGCCTCATCGAGAGCGTGCGTGAATGCTGTCCGCAAGGTATCTAGGCGCGCCATGCGCCTCATCCATTCCACCGAAGGTCGGGGAATAATCTCGGGATCTCCCTCGGTCTCTCGTCGTAGCGAGGACGCTGGGTGTGACGGACAAGAACAAGAGGCGTTTTTTAGTTCAAGTTAAATTTGTTATTTTTATTTGAATTTGCGTTTGCGTTATATTTGTACAAGACCAATGTTTTCAATTCATTTCTTTCCGTCTCCACGGCGAAGTCGTTTTTCGGATTTGCACGCACTGGGGGAAGGCCAGTGGCAATGTTACCCTTATTTTGATTTTTGGATCCCGCGGGAATTCCTTTGAAAATGTGGATCCACAGCGAGCGAGAGTCGATTTGGACTCGAGGCCGCATTTTTGGGTACGCAATCGTGATGCGATTTCGACGTGTGAGCAACCAGAGACTCTCCTAATTTTGTAATAAAAAGTAAATTACAAGGGTAGATTTCGAGCTCAAAATTTTAAGCATCGGTCTTTCCCGCGGGGACACGCCGCCACCGATGGCGCTCGTTTTCGGTTGTTATTTATAAATGAAGTGAATAGCGGTTCCCCCTTTCCCGGCGTACGCGTTGCTTTTTATTAGTTAGTTGAAATTTGACTGCCGAATAAGAAGGTATGTTTAAAAACTTTGTTAAACAAATTTGTTTTTGTAATGGCGAAAATACACAAAAGTAAAAAAAAGAATTTCTAATTATTAAACTTTTTATTTTTCCCTTTTATCAACTACAAATATTTTGACTGTTACACTGGGGATGGCTCACGGCCAAAGTTCGCGAACGTAGGGGTAGCCTGCAGGGAACTATGATGCGCCGTGTCGTAGGCGAACCGGAACTCATGCAGGTGGCGGTCCCACTCCTGGTGGTTTTCGCCCAGGAACGCGCGGATCATGGTTTTGATCACGCGGTTCACCCGCTCGGTAGGGTTAGCCTGTGGATAGTACGGCGGGGTGGTGCTATGCCGTATACCCACACATTCGGTAAACTGGCGGATCGTTCGGTTGGCGAACTCCGTACCATTATCCGTGAGCAAGACCCGGGGTGCGCCCCAGCGGGTCACTACGAGTTCGTCGAGAGCTTTCGAAATCGTGGCACCGGTAGCTTTACGCAGGGAGCACATCTCCACCCATTTGGTGTAGAGGTCCTGTATAACGAGAACATAGGAGCTTCCTGAGGCGCCGCGTGTGACGGGCCCCATGATGTCCGCTGCAATAACCGTCCAGGGTTGCTCAACTACTCGATGACCCATTAGACCCGCGGGAGCTTGTTGTTCGACCTTGCATCACTGGCAAGCGTCGCACTTTCTTTACGTGAGCGACCACTTCTTTAAACAGACCGGGCCAATAGTAGCTGGTTGCGAGGCGTCGGTAGGTCTTATCTCGTTCAATGCCGCTGAACGAGATTCGCGGGGAAGGATTAACTTCCACGCATCGAGATCTTCGAACTCCAAGTCTGCGAGGAGGAAACCTTTCGGGAGCTAACGAGACGTCACGTAGTCTCCGTCGGTACCAGACTTCTTGGGTCTCCTGAGCACAAGTCATAACGACTGGCTGACCCTCGGGAATTCTCGAGAGCGCATCGGGAACATGGTGCAAGGCGCCCTTACGATGAACAATGGTGAAGCTGTATTCCAGCAACTCCAATGCCCACCGAGCTAACCGACCAATCGGGTTTCTAAGGTTGTGCAACCATCTCAAGCTACTGTGGTCAGTGATCACTGTAAATGAGTAACCCTCCAGGTAGCAACGGAATTTCCGTATGGACCAGAGCACGGCGAGGCATTCCTGTTCCGTCACGGAGTATTTCTTTTCCGGGTCGGTCAGGAAACGACTCGCGTAGGCGATAACTCGTTCGTGACCGTCGATAACCTGCGTGAGCACTGCGCCAAGGCCAACCCCGCTAGCATCGGTCTGCAGTGTAAACGGGAGCGAGAGTTCGGGGCAGGCGAGCGTGGGCACGTTGGTCAGCCTCCGTTTTAACTCGTCGAGAGCCTGTTGTTGCCCGGTGTCCCAAACCCAGGGCTGACCCTTTTTCGTGGGCTGAGTTAAAGGTGCGACAATGGTCGCAAACTCCGGTATAAGCCGGCGGTACCAGGACGCCATGCCGAGCGTCGTAGCTGCCGGATATTGCGCGGTGTCGAGAAATCGCGCACGGGAGCTATCTTCTCGGGGTCTACTCGCAGACATTCGCTGTCCACGAGGAATCCGAGGTAGCGAACTTGGGAGCGGCAGAACTCGCTCTTTTCGCGGTTAATTGCCAAGCCCGCTTGCGTAATCTTCTCGAGAACCCGTCCGAGCCACATTAGATGTTCCTCGAAGGTGCTTGTGACGATGATAATATCGTCCAAGTAACCGAAAACATGCGGATACATCTCTTCGCCGTTACGTCGGTCTAGCATCCGTTGGAACGTGGCGGGAACGTTCGTGAGTCCGTATGGCATCCGCTTGATTTGATACAAGCCTCTGCCAGGTACGACGAAAGCGGTAACCTCCCGCGAGGCGGGATCCATCGGGACCTGCCAATACGCTTGACTCAGATTAAGCGTCGAGATGTAGTGAGCTTGCCGTAGCTCGTCGAGAATGGCTGTCATGTTCGGCATGGGGTAAGCATCCTTCTTCGTAACGGCGTTAACTTTCCTGTAATTTATACAGAAACGGTATTTACCCGTCGGCTTTTTGATCATGACAACGGGACTAGCCCAGTCACTACGCGAGGGTTCGATAACATCGTTCGTGAGCATCCGGTCATCCTCCGACCACATGATGTCGCGGATCACCGGCGTTACGGAATAGGGTCTATGTTTGACCGGTCGGCTATCCCCCACCTCGATGCTATGACTCACGAGGGTGGTGACAGCTGATTCCTCCGACTCGGGAGGTAAGTGAGCATCGAGGAGTTTCTTTAGGCGTTTTGCCTCGCCGATATCGGGGGTGCGAAGCCCACAGCACATGGAAATGCTGGCTACGCCCGCTTCGGGAACGAACGAGAAAGGGACCTCAGGGTTCTCGCGGAAATACCACGCTTGGGCATAGAAGTCAACGACCATCCGTGCCTGACGTAGGAAATCCAACCCGAGAATCAAATCTTCCAAGAGCGATGACAGGTGGTGCGCGAAGGCCACGGTGGGTCGGCTATTCAGGAGGGCTGGCACCTCCGAGGCCGTGGTTATCGTCTCCACCTGGCTGTTCGCGACGACTACCGGTCGAGGCGGAATCTGGACGGTAACTATCCCAAACTCCACTAGGGACTTGACGAGATCCGGCCCGATAAAAGTTCGGGTCGCCCCTGAATCAACGAGAGCTTTCACTAGGCGGCCAAAAATCAGCAACTCCACTCGGAATGCTATCACCTCATCGTCTGAGGTGGCGTTCACGAGGACCTCGTCCCGGAGGGACTGGAGGGCCGTAACCGGCATATCGGTAACCTCACCTGTCACCTTTCGCCGCCGCCGTGTTCTCCTCCGGCCGGCGACAGGCTGACTCGGCATCGGTAAACGGGAGCGTGTCGGGAACGGGACCAAGACGGGATCTTGGCCTTCCCCACGAGGTGCGGAGGACTCACTCACGCGCCTCTTTCGTCGTTTCCCTGGTTGCAGAAGTTGCAACGGGCGGTAGTTACTCCCGAGACCCCACAACAATAACAGAAGAGGCGCCGGGGTTCCGGGCACTCTCGGTGACGATGACCTGCCTTGCGACAGTTCCAGCAGTCAGGGGCACGTCTCTCAACGGAAACCATGCGGGAGGTACCTGGCGTAGCTTCCGGCTCTGCGATTGTTAGCGGGAGCGTTTCCGCGATCACCTCCGTCAGCGCCGCTGTGGCTCGAGTCGAACTCGGAGCAGGCCGGGCTCGAGGGGCTGAACGCGAAATTGGGGGACCTTGCGGTCTACCCCCGGTAACTGTAGGGCGTCGTGCTCGACTAGGCAGAACCGCGTCGAGCAACTCCGGGGCTCCTTCGCCACCACCGGTCGAGAGCTGATCGTCACTTACGACGTCCAGATCGTGAACTGCACGTAGTTCTACGCGTCGAGATGATGTCTTCCGCTCGGGCGGGTCCCAATATGCGAACCCCGGGCAGAGGGATGCCTCTGGCCTCGGTGGGGGGCGTCGAGTACCCACACTCCGCAGGATCTGCTCCTGTCGGGCAGCCGAGCGTTCGAGATCACGCATCGTTACTCGATCGTGTATCGGGATTACCAATCGGTAGGCTGGGAGCATGTTCCGATGGGCGTACCGGACCTTCTCCCATTCCGTCCAGGTTGGATTTAATCGGGAGAATAGACCGTTCATGCAGCCTAAATACACGAGAACTGACTCGTGCTCCCCTTGAGTTCGGCTCGAGATCTCTTCGCGAAGGGCGATTTGATAGTCGGGATCGGAAAAACGTTCCCGCAGGGCGGCCTTAGCGGGTAGCCAATCCGGTAGCAAGGCGCGGATCTCTCGGTACCACGTCCGAGCAGCGCCCTTTAGACAGAACGACATCTTGCGAAGTAAATCTTCGTCCTGGATCGGGATCAGGGAACGACCCTCCTCGACGAGAGAGATGAAGTTCTCGACATCCTCTTCTCGTCGGCCCGAGAACGAGAGGTCCCAGCGACGGACCTCTTGCAGTACCCGGTGAGGAGATAAGAATCTCCGCCGGCGTCGCGGGAACTGGTCCTCCTCGGACGTCGATAACTCACCCTGACGTGGTCGGACCTGCCGACGGGGGGTCGATAGCCGGGGGCGCAGCTTCCATGGGAGTGTTGGCTGCGGACCGCGGGACTTGGGAACTGTGTCTCAGGCTCCAACCTTGGGCCCACCGTCGCTGGGGTAGCGCCAGCGGGGCATTACTGGAGCCCGGTCGCGCCTCAGGTACCTGAGCCACCTCGCCCTGGCGAGGGGGTGGTGTCGCGGTTCCCCGTTCGGCTGCACGTGAACTATGGGATCCCCGATGGGGATCACACTTCGGGACCTGAGCTCTCGAGGTTTCGGCTCTTGATGACTCGTCATCCGCCTCACTCGGGAGCATCTATTCCTTTTCTCTCACCAACATTGCAACGGTAGATGCGGTGACGGGACAGAAACGAGAACAAATCACTACTTCCTCGGGATTCGGTCCACTCCGAGGTGGCACGGGATCCGACGGTTCACCAACCGGTCCGAACGAGATCAGTTACGGAGAGTCCACCGGAAGAAAAAAAAGAAGAAAAATAAGATTTAAAAAATTTTTTAAATAAAAAATAAAAAATAAAAAAGAAAAGAAAAAAAAGAAGAAGTGGAGAAAAGAGAACCAAAAAGTTAACCGAAAAGAAATCAATCGTTGTAGACTCGTAATCGGGATCACGCAAGGTACCGAGCACTGGCATCGGTGTTCGAGAACAATCTCGAAGTCCAGTAACGGAATAGTCAAAGACTCGGAAACCGGAAACACGAAAATATATTCGAAATTAGTATGAGTCGGGAGGCCAAGTGCGGTTCCGTGATGCGACTGTGGTCGACGAAGGCTCGCAGTGAAGTGAGTGATTCCTCGACTCACACTGGGGTCGAGAACGGTCGGAGACCATAGTGAGGGAGGAGTCCTCGGAATCAAGGGCGACTATTGGTCCTGCCCGGTGGCGATAGCGGGGGTTGTAACGACCAAAGTAAAAAAAAAAATTTATAAAGAAAGAAAAAAATGAAAAATAAAAATAAAAATAAACACTAAAAGGAAATTTATAATAAAGGATTTAATTATAAATACCGAATAATATTATCCCGTGATATATGCGGTAGCCGTATGATCGTCTCGGATTTTGAGCAGAATATTCAATTCCGTCCGATATGTCCCGAGAACGTACGCCGGTAACTCGAATATACACTCTTACAGAGGACGTTCCGAATTCGCGATCCATTATTCGTCGATAAATCGATGGGCGATCACAAAAATATTTTAATAAAATAAAAAACAATAAACTACGAAAATGATTCGAGATCGTAGCGGTACTCACGTGATTTTCGAGTGAAATATCCTCGTAAAGTCGCACTGTGCGGAAGCTTTCCGAAATTACTCTGAACCGTACACGGCGATAACTCAAGACGAAGTGAGCTCGAAATCGCCAAATTTCGGTTATCGAGAGCGAAAGGGCCTAAGGTAGGAGCTTTCCGGGAACCCAAAAAAATTGTTCGTCGAAATTCCAAAATCACTCATCGAAACGGCCGAAATCGCAACAATAGAGTGATTAGCGGTATCGCCGCTCACCCGTGACCGCTTCATTAGCGCCGCGGGGAGGGGTGTCGGGAGCCAGAAATTTCCGAAAAATAAAATTTTCGGAATTTCACAAAAATGCCATTCGAGATCGGGAGATTTCCGAAGAATGGAATATTCGGAAACTTTTTCCAAAATCTTGAATTTTTCGAAAAAAAAAAAAAAAATATTCGAAAATTCGACCTAAAATCTGGAAATTTTCGAAAAAAATAAATATTCGAAAATTCGCCCCGAAATCTGGAAATTTTCGAAAGAAAAAAAAATTAAATAACTAAAAATAGTCGAAAATTTTATGCGAAATCTTGAAATTCTCGAAAAATGACAATATTCGAAAATTTCCGCCGAGATCAAGAACCGAAAAGAAGAAAAGAAAAAAAATTAAAAAAAAAACAAAAATAAAAATAAAATAAATAAATAAAAAAAAAACATTTTTAAAAAATATTTTAAAAATTGTATTTGTATTTGTATTGTATTGTTTAACCGAGCGCTCAGTCCATTGCGGACCATTGTGCTCGTTCCCATCTGGGAGTGTATCCCTTTACGTGAGAGGTTCGATTAGGCCTGCCTTCTTGGCGAAGTGCAAGAGGGCGACCACTCCGACCTTCTCCAGATCTAGTGAGGCGAGAGCAGGTTCTCCGATTATGTCCTTACGGGTCTCGGCCAGCGCCCTGCATCTCGCGATCACGTGGAGGGGTGTTTCGTCCTCCTCCTTGCATCTCCAACACCGTGGTTCCGCATTCAGCCCCAGCCGATTGAGATGCTTACCTGTGTGCCAATGTCCCGTAACAAGGCCCTTGAAGATGGCCCTCGAGTGTCCCAAGCCACCTGTCTGTAGCCAGAGGTCCGTGAAACGTCCCTCTGTCCATTGATTGACAGGGTCCTAATATGGTCCATGGCTATTGGGATTGGGCGGATAACCGCCGGATCGGTTGCGGACGCACCAGTCTTGGCCAGGTTATGCGCCTTTTCATTCCCGAGGATGCCCGAGTGTCCCGGCACCCAGAGGACTTTGACGCTGTTGTGGCAGGCTATCTGCGACAACAGTGCATTGCAGTCGAGCACCAGTCGGGACTTCTTCATAACGTGATGGAGAGACCCGATCGCTGTCCAGCTGTGACTGCATATATAGATGTGCTTGCCGCTGTATCCTTTGTCCAGAATGAGTCTGGTACAGGTCCAGATGGCGTACACCGCCGCTTGAAAAATCGTGGCGGTTTGCCCTAGTCCCAAGGACACCCTTGTCTTGGGCCCACCACTCCAGATTCCTATTCCAACTCCAGTTCCTCTTTTGGACCCGTCTGTGTACCAGACAAGTCCTCTAGGGCTCAGGAGTTCCGCTTGATTCTCTTTCCATTCCCGCCTGCTAGGAAAGAGGATCTGGTAGTTGTGGTCGAAGTTGTAGCAATGATCACAGCAATCCCCTTCCAGCGTACGGATCCCCTCCAGGTCCCCGTATCGCTGTAGCAGGGATGCATGGCCCGTTGCCGATCTTCTCCACTTACCATTAAAATGTAAGCGTAACGCTGCTTTCCTAGCGTTGGCTTCTGCGATGATTTGAGGGGGCCCCCATCGCTAGGGTCGGGGTGGTTCTCATCGCCCCGGTAATTTCCAGCCCAATGAGTCTGTAGACTCTGTCCATTGTCTTCCTGTTGGTGGCCCTCTCTAGGGTGGGCCACCATACAAGGGAAGCATAGGTGATTTGAGGGGCTAGGATGGCCGTGTATAACCACTTGACCATTTCCGGCCTCAATCCCCAAGTCTGTCCGAACATACGCCTGCAGGCCCAGAAAGTGGCAGTAGCTTTTGTGGCCTTTTTGGCTATGTGGCTTTTCCAGCTGAGCTTATTGTCCAGGGTGACGCCAAAATAGCGTACCTCTGTGGAGTACTGAAGCTCAGCTCCAAATATGTGAGGGGGCTTCGGTCTGAAACCCCTTTTCCGCGTGAAGAGCACCGTCTCAGTCTTGTCGGGGTTTACCCTTAACGACTTAGAGGTGCACCATTCTTGCATGAGGTGGAGGGCGCGCTGCATCCTCCACGTCATCTCCGCTGAGTGGGTGCCTACGCCGAGCCCATTGAGTACCGCGAGTAGCCCGTCCACGACCATGATCCATAGGAAGTGACCCCCCCCCTGTGGACACCCGCGCCTGACGTGCGCCCTCACGGTTGACCCCTTGAGTCCTGCCGTAACCGTTCTCGTTCGAAGCATAAAGTGAATCCATTCGATGATCGACTCATCTACTCTGAATTCCCTTGCTGCCTCGCAGATGGCGTCGAAGGAAATGTGGTCAAACGCCCCTTCGACGTCCAGAAACACACACAGGGCTGATTCCTTTCTGCTGAGCGTCCTCTCAATATCATTAACGATACTGTGGAGGGCGGTTTCAACAGAACGGCCCGTCTGGTATGCATTTTGTGAGGGCTGCACTGGCCTTTCTACCAGCGCTCCCTCCTTAATGAATCTGTTCACCAGTCTTTCTATCGTTTTCAGTAGAAAAGATGTCAGGCTGATGGGTCTGAAGGACTTGGCTAGGTCGTAGCTGTTTTTGCCCGGTTTCGGGATAAAAACTACCGTGATCTCACGCCATGCTTTCGGCACGTACCTTAGTGCTAGGCAAGAGCGAAAAATTCGTTTTAGGTGTCCGATGAGTAGCTCCACTCCCTCCTGGAGGAGGGCAGGGAATATCCCATCCACCCCTGGACTTTTGAACCGGTCAAAAGTCCAGATCGCCTATCTTATTCTGCTGTCTGTGACAGCCCTGGATGCTGTAGCCCAGTCACTTGGTCTGCTAGCTTTTTGCGCCTCCATTTGAGGCAGTTCACGTGTCGTCAATCCAGAGCCCGGGAAATGCACCTCAAACAGATGCGCCAACACTTCCTTGTGGTTCTCGGTCGTCCTGCCATCAGGCAGGGTGAGTCCCTCGAATTTGTTGGGTGGACCTGATGTGAAGATTCTGCGGAGTCTGGCTACGAAGGGTAGGGCCTCGATTTCTCGGCAGAATTTCCTCCAGGCCGTCTCTTTGGACTTCTTTATGAGTTTTTTGTACTCTCTCTGGGTCGTTCTGTATGCGGCCCAGTCGTCGTCCGTGTTCGTCCTCATGGCTCTGTTTAGTAGCTTGCGGGACCGGGAGCCGAGTTGGTTCAGCTCCCCGTTCCACCAGACTACCTTCTTATTGTCTTGTTTCCTCCTTTTGAGGAGACAGGCAACCTCGAAGGAGCAGACCAGAGCGTTCTGCAGATGTTCTGCCTCCGGCTCGATCGCTCCCTCTGTCCGCGGCCACCCACGGGTACCCCCGAGCCTGCTGTTCAGCTCCGCTTGAAATCGGGGCCAATCCGCAGCTCTGGGATTCCTGTAGGCTACCGTCGGGGCTTGGATGCTGCTCCCTGCCAGGGAGAAAGTTATCAGTCGGTGGTCGGATAGAGTGTCCTCGTCACCGACCCGCCAGCTCGTTATAGCCTGGGCCACTCTAGGTGACCCCAGCGTCAGGTCGATTACCTCCTGCCTGCGTGAGGTAACGAAGGTCGGTTTGGATCCTCTGTTTAGGATCTCAAGCTCCGTCGTAGAGAGATACTCCAGGAGAACAGTACCTCTTTCGTTTACGTCCGAGCTGCCCCATATGGTGTGGTGTGAGTTTACATCGCATCCCACCAGCAGGCCCTTGTTCTTGCAGAAGTGCACCAGCTCTCTGAGCTCCCTCGTTGGAGGAGGCTCCACAGAGTCGTACGGGAGGTACGCCGATGCTATTACTAGCTCCGACGTTCCACCCCCGACCCTGAGCTTAATGGTGGCCGCCGCAAGGTCTCTTGTGCAGAACCGGTTGAGCTTAATGGCGTCATGCCTCTTATTGATAAAGAGGCATGCCCGTGGCCCTGGTTCTGGGCAGACATAGATCAATGAACCTATGTCTACACTAATACCCCTCACCAGACCTCTGTATACCCAGGGTTCTTGGATTAGGGCTATGTATGTTTGCAGCCTTGCAAGGTCCCGGCTCAGGAGAGCCGTGGCCGCCTTGCAGTGCTGCAAATTGATCTGCGAAACTTTGGTAGTTCCTACAGTCATGTTGGCTGCAGGCATTACCTCGTTCGCGTTTAGTGCAGGGTGGGGAGGGGGGAAAGGATGGTGAAAGGGAGAAGGGTGGAAGAGGGGGTAGGATTGTGCGATGGGGCCCGGCAAGCCATTGCTTACTGGTCCGCCATCTCCACATTGTCCGCTCTGGTAGTAGACCCAGGCACTGCACTGGGCGGCGGGGGCAGACTCCTCAGGGTCATAGCGAGTACTTTTTGGTACCCCCCTGAATCCCTTCGGCGCCTCTCCTCGTCACCGTCTGCACGGTGCTGGGCCTGCCCCTCGGCGTTTTGGGGCCCAGGCCTGTCGGGAAGCCCTCTCGTCCGCGAGAGTTTGTACCCCTCCCGGGCGCGGGTCCCCGTCCCTTGAGCCAGTGCTCCTTGGGGTGTCTAGTAGCGCTTGTCATACTAGCCTTCGCAGGCATCATATGGCTCGGGCCACCTGTCCCCCCGGCTGCTCCCGTCGGAGCCGACTGGATCGGGGACCGTAGGACTGGTGTCCCAGGTCTCCGGTCTATAGCAGACCACCGGTCGGCAGTGGGGATGCTTCGAGCGTCGCGGGCGCTCTCGGCAGGGGTGCACTTGCGGTCGGAATCCCTTCGAGAGGGGCCCCATCCGCTCACGCAGTCCCTGCCGAGGGTCCCGCAGTCGGTACTGTCCCCGCTGCCGCCTCGGTGTCTCCATGACCTCCCTTAGCCCCGCCGGGCTTGGCGCTGACCCGATAAAAGCGGGCCCTCGTCAGTCCGAAGTGGGGGCTAAAGTTGGTGGCCTCCAGCACTTTTAGTGAGGAGGCATCTACGCCTACAACCAGATGTTCGGTGTCATTGACCGTTTTTCTGTCCCACACCCTCCAGAGGTGCGGGCGCAGATCACGGTTATGACGTAGTAGGCGCTGATAAATATCTTCCATCGATTTACCTGTAGCGTCGCGGAGCACGGCTGTCAGCCTCGTCAGCTTGGGCAGCTCCTCCCTCCCTATGGCAAGGAGAGAGGCTCCGCTCCATGGTCTTAAGCGGGGGGCCGCCCTCCGCAACCACATCTTGGCACCTTCGTCGGTGCAGGTCACCCACAGGGCTCCCTGGTCGTACCGGTAGCCGTCGAATCTTGGAGCCTCATCCCCCAAAGGGGCAGCGTCCAAGATTTCGAGCAGCGCCGTTACCACCAGCTTGCTCTCCTTCTGGCCGAGGACCGCCGTGGGGTAGTCAGATGGCACAATGGCCATCTTCCTGTCCGCCGCCGCCGCATCCCCGTAACCAGTCGGTTTCGGGTAGACCCTTGCCTTCTTCGGCCCCTTTATCCTCTCCGGAGGAGTGTAGTCCGCGGGCCTAGGCCTCTTTGGACCCTGGCCCGCGGGCTGTGGAGCGTCAAAGGAACCGCTGGGGTGCCGCTGGGAGGGTGGGTTTTGCTCCGCCATTCTGGCTTTGCGCACTCTCCTCCTCGCAGCTCCGCAGCGTCCCTTCTCCTTCTCCTTGTTCTGTGAGGGATCGGTGAGACCAGCTTTCGCTGATCCCTCTTCCCCCTTCGTAGTGTCAGTTGCAATTATGCGGACCTCCGCCAGGTTCGAGGGGGCCGAGGCCCCCTCGCCCGCGGCCGGCCCCGCGGTCATTGCTTCCGCGTTGTGGGAGGGATGGGTCTCCATAGGGACGCATACCTCCTGTTGGTTTTGTTGAACGTCGGTCTCCATAGGGTTCCAACGAGTAGCTAGGAACAAAAGATCCGCCCCCCCAGAGCCTGCTTAGGGGGGTAAGGCTAAATACAATTGGGGGTCGCCTGGTACCCAAAGGCCATCGTTAGAGACACTACTTCCCTAGTGCCATGCATCCCATAGGCACGATAGCTCCCACCGTAGGATTCGAGGATTTGGTCCGCGACGGGGCCTTAGTTCCCCTAATACGGACTTTATCCCGCTAGGTTCGCGTATAGATCCCGCAGGCCAGGTCCGGGCGTGCTCCCGTCTTGTGCCCTGGTCGCCGTAACGACGCCCCAGTGCACGCGACCGCGGAGACTCCCGGGTCCTGGCCCCCTCCTATCCACCACCTGGAGACGCGCTCGGTTGGCGGCTCAACCCTGTTGCCCGCTCTTCCTTACGAAGATAGGGCAACGCCAAGCGAGAACCGAAAAGAAAAAAATAAAAAAATAAAAAAAAACAAAAATAAAAATAAAATAAATAAATAAAAAAAATAAAAAACATTTTGAAAAATATTTTCAAAAAATTCCAATTAATGTACACACAAAAAAAGATTACCCACGAGAACCGCTATTTATTGGCGTGGCCCCGCGTTGGGCGCCATTTGTGACGTATTTTTTGGTAACAGACCGATTAATCGGTCTTCTGGTCGAGAGCACAAAACATGAAAAGAAAAGAAAAATCGGGAACCGTCACCTTCGGCCGTCCACCCTCGCTCGCGCATCCGCAAATCCGGTGGGCGCCAGTTGATTTTTGTTTCACCGGTATTAACGAACCGGTATGTCCGAGGGATCGAGTGGGCGGCTCAATCCCCAAACTCCAAATCGGAAGTTTGGGGTAAAACTCGCGATCGGGATCCAAACCGAACGAATCGGTAGCTTAGTTAATTTTTGAGGTCGCGTAAAATCAACAAACGCAACTGGATGCACTCGCGGGAGCGAATGGTTGCGGAATAGCACGGCCACTCAGTCTGCTAGGTTTGGTAGAAAGGGTCGCGGTAAGGTCCAATAAATAGCCAAGAATTATGATCAGAATTTAATCAACGAAAACTAATGTCCCGCGGACAAAAATCGAGAGCGGGCATCGATAACGAATTCGCATTTTAGAATGCGCGAGAACTGACGAAACGCATCGAGAGTGCCATCGTCACCACGGGAAAGCCTGGTACAATACCAAGTTTAATAATTAATATCACGGGAACGACTCACCGGAGCTGCCGGTCGCCAATCCATCCCATGGAGGGAGATCGAGGGATCACGAGAACTGTGGCACAAAGTGCAGTTATCCCACTGCACTGGAGAACCACCGAAAACTCGAGTTTTATTCCGTCGAATAAAACTCGCACCATACGGTCACTCACGTATTCACTATATGGAGTGTGGCCGAAGGACGAGAACTACGCGAAGACGCGCGCGCGAGCGACAGAAAAACTGTCAACACGGGAACGCTTACCGAACTCGAGGCACCTCGGCGGTGTCCCGAGGAAGACTGATTATTTCAAGTAAACACCGAGAACGATTCATTATTATTATTCTGATATCTCAAAATCCCTTACCCGAGAACTACTGCCCTCTCCTTCGAATTAGTTCGTAGCGATAGCGGGAACGCAACTTGTGCCGGTAACATAGCAGAGATCTGTACAGTCGCCTCCCTTAGCTCTTTGCGTGAAAACGGGCCTTTACCAAAAAAAAACAATTGCGCTAGGATACCCCATCCTAGGCCAGACCTAACATAACTCCACCCGTTCTCCAACGCAATGCACTGTCACCATAGGGCGCCGGATTTGCACCGGTCTGCAACTAACCGCGAAAAACTCATATCGGTGACTCTCATCTGCCGGGCTGCTCGATTCGTTGAGCTCTCGTCCTCGCGACAGATTTGAGTGCACCAATCTCCCGTCTTCTCTCAACACCAACAACAAAAACAAAAATCGCCAACAACTTTCCATAGCCAAACGGTAGAATTCGAGGAGAGGAACGTCGAAATCGCTAGACACAGCTAACTCGGTAACATTAGACCTTGTGATCGTTATTTTGTAAAAAATCACGTCACAATATATGTATATAATTATCGAGATATAAGTAATTATCAATATATTATATGTTATGACGAGGGCTAGTGCGCGCTCGCAGCAACCCGCTAGGCCCAGAGTGCTCGAGCACCGTGAGCGCCAGAAACCGCGTGGCAACAGAATCGCTCCTCGGCGTCAAACTCGAGTGATGAACGTTTGACTGCCGTGATTATTGTTTCAGGTTTCAGGAATTTGAGCGACCGCCCGGGAAGACGCGCGAGGATGGACGGAGAAAAGGAAGGCGGAAGAACGCGACGATCGACGAAGTCGATCGATGTCAGGCCGTGACCTCCACCCCGGACATCCGAGGCGCGTGTAACCCGGCAGAGCGTGCGAGACCAATCAGTCTAATTCTGGTCCCCGAATTAGAGAGTCTTATTCCGGCCCCCGTATTGATAAGAGATTTGAGACATTGTATTGAAGAGTCTTATTCCGGCCCCCGTATTGATAAGAGATTTGAGACATTGTATTGAAGAGTCTAATTCCGGCCCCCGTATTGATAAGAGATTTGAGACATTGTATTGAAGAGTCTACTTCCCGTCGGCATATTGAGAGGTCTAATTGAGTAGTCTAGTTAGAGAGTTCGTACCGAAATCGAGCTTTGTGTAATATATCGGAACCGAGCACTACCGCGTTAAGAGGGAGCTGTCGCCGAGCACAAACACAATTATTCGTGGCTCCGAGCAGACGCTATCGCTAGTAGATTGCCGTTGCGAACGGAAAAAATATTTGGCATCGAATAACTCGCCGCGCGCGGACCGTTTACCACGAGAATCTCGTGATTACAATTCCGATTGACCCGTGCGTGTGTGTTTCCGCCGTGGAGAAAGAAGTTCACCATCCAACGAAAGCGAGACAGAGTCGAAGTCCTGCAGACCAAGGAGACGGCAGAGTTGCGTGAAAGAAGCATACCGCCCGGAGAATAAGGTAGGTGCACGTGGTGCACCAAAATTTAGTTATCTCGTGCAGCTCAGCCCTTGTCCTCCGTCGCGACCGGCTTCTCCGGCCGCCCTCGTTAGTTCTCGAGCAAATCGGTGATTAGGATCGCGTGATTTGTCGGACTCGAGTCGTGGATGTAAAATTTTGTATTTGCGTGAAAATCATTAATTTAATGTAATAAATAACTGTTAGCAATTTTTGGACTTTGATAGAAGCACGCGTTTAAATATTTATTTTCGCGTAAAGTCCCCGAACTGCACCCCTTCCAGCTAGCCGGAACCGAAGAGTATTGGCCTTAGCGTGTAACGAGTGACCCTGGCTGTCGGGTCAAAAAGTAGATAGCCTGGCGCCCAGCAATCGGAATAAAACAGGTAAGCCCCGGAGTAATTGCGGAAAAGCAGATAAATTTATATTATTGGGGCGTCGTTATATTTGGTCGTGGCTCCCCGTGCGAGTCATCCGAAATATTCACACTAGGGGCTCGTCACAATTTTTGGCGCCCAACGTGGGGCAGTGGCTAAAAATTTCGGACCTTTGCGGGCGAAATTAATATTCGAAAACGTGAATGTGTTGTAAAAATTTCTTTGTCTCGAGATACCGAGAAATTTTATTCGTGCGCGAAGAATCAGAACGAGTCGAGCTAGAGCCACTTGAGTACCCGCGCGTCAACAAGTGGTGAAAAAGTGTAAACAACGCGCGGCGACACTCAGCGAGCCAGTTCGAAGTGCGTGAACGAGAAACCGTACGGAAAAAATAGTCCGTGGTGAATATTTCTTGGTTTTCGTCGAGCGAAGACGAGATTGAACGCGAGTGTTTCGAGAAGTAAGTGCGCGAGCCTAGATCGACCGCGTGTAAACAAACGGACAGAAAAGATCGTAAACATCACGCGATAACGATCGGCCGAGCCAACTCGAGTCCCGAGAACAACACGAAGTGTGGAGACAAATATTTTCGGGAGGAATATTTGAAATTATGTACTGTGAAATTGACTATAGACAATGGCCGAAGGATTCTAAAATAAATCGACTCCAAACCCTAGTGAATCCGAGGGTAAGGAGAGAATAAGTGTTGACGTGCGCGAACGTAGGCAAAAAGTGTTAGATCGCGCGCCGTGAATCGACACCCTCCCCAGACGCCACATGAGGCGGTTGCTGAAGCAATCCCACGTGAGTGCCGAGGGAGATGATGACACGATCCGCGATCAACTGAGAAGATTGAAACTCCGCGAATGTGGAATACCTGGTGTAGAGTGGAATAAAGCGGACGACACACATGAAATGGACGAACCCACCAACACCGAACTTGCCATAGTGGAGGACATGGACGAAAACAAAGTGCGCGAGACCCTGCGTGCATTATTATTAAAACCATCGGGAGTGTCAGCTGTCGCGAGGAACCGCCTGAGGCAGTTCGTAAGTACCGCGCTGCGAGAACCGGGCAGCTCACGGCCTGAGAGTCCAGTCGAACCACCACGAGGCACGCTCATGAGGAAGCGCGTGGGGATACGCGACATTCAGCCCAGCGGCAGGACAACCCCTCCCACTCCACAACCGAGAAGAGTAATACCGGCTGACTGGGATGGCACAGACGACCTGAGTGATGAGCTCTTCAAATGTAGCAGCGCTAATGTGACACTGCGCCGTGGCGAGACCTCGCGCAGAGTCCGAAAGGACGTACCAGAGGAGACGCAAATCGGCGCAGAGGTGCACACACGACTAGGTCATCCGAAGTGCCGAGACGCTGGAACGCAAACAGACAGCGAACCCGAAATCAGGCCGAGGAACAAGCACCATAGAACGAAACCATGTGAGTCGACGAGACGCTCGAGCAACCGCCGCCGCAGAGCGAGGAGAAATTGTCGAACGCACGAGCAGTCCAAAGACTCCATGAGTGCAGCGACAATGACAGATCACAGCGCGACGTCGTCATACTCATCCTCCGGTAGCGAAACAGAGATAGACGAGAGCACGTGGCGAGTGGTGGAGCCCCGTAACGCGCGTCGTAGGAGACAGCGCTCGGAGCGACCAATGACGCAATCGACTCATCAACACCCCAGACTCCGCCGAGAATGTGACATCGGAGAGATCACAAGAAAATGGCGAGTAACATTCACTGGAGAAGATGACTTTGGATGCGAGGAATTTTTAGAGCAAATCCGCGAAAAAATCGCAGCCTCCGACATCCAGTACGACGATCGACTGCAGGTGCTCCCTGAAGTATTGAAAGGTCGAGCTATTCAATGGTACCGCGCGAACAGGAAATATTGGCGATACTATTCCTCATAACAATATGTACAGAAATGTTTATGTACAGAAATAGTGTGCAAAATTTCAGAAGGATTGGTGTTGCGTCGCACGCAACTTCATTTGAATTCAAAACATAAACTCACATCGAAATCTTAAATTGTAAGCATTGATTGTAGTGTAAGGTAAGTTCAATATTTTATACGTCATCAGGACTATGGGGCGGAAAAACCAAATAAAACATTCCGTGACCAAATGTTCCTCAAACCAAACCAAATGTTCCGAAGTACGACGATCGACTGCAGGTGCTCCCTGAAGTATTGAAAGGTCGAGCTATTCAATGGTACCGCGCGAACAGGAAATATTGGCGATACTATTCCGCATAACAATATGTACAGAAATGTTTATGTACAGAAATAGTGTGCAAAATTTCAGAAGGATTGGTGTTGCGTCGCACGCAACTTCATTTGAATTCAAAACATAAACTCACATCGAAATCTTAAATTGTAAGCATTGATTGTAGTGTAAGGTAATTTCAATATTTTATACGTCATCAGGACTATGGGGCGGAAAAACCAAATAAAACATTCCGTGACCAAATGTTCCTCACATAAAATACTCGAATAATAAAAAATTTCCAATTCCTATAATTAACTGTCCAGCATGGCTGACCGCGCTAATCCGGCTCATGGGTCCGTCACAGAAGGTACGGCGCGCTATAAAACAATCGCCAAATTTGCAGGTCAGGCGGCAGCCTGAATAATTTGGAAAATTTCGGTCCTGTAGCCCGTCTCCCCTTTCCTCACTCACTTTTTATCCAATCAAATCTTTGCGATTTTCCATCCCCACTATTTTCCAATCTGTAAGGCTCTGCAAAGATCCTTGCAGGCCAGTTCCTCAACGTTTGTCAATCGTTAAACATCTAGGTGTCGAACAGTGATCGCAGTCAATTGCTGTTCGCGCGTGGCAATTTTCACAACAGTCAGAGCATTAGCCGCTGTTGAAATATTCATTTGAATCAAATATTATAGTAAATCAAGTGTAAAAATTAGTTAAGTGTAAATAAACAATTTCAACCTATTCTTATATCCGGAGTAGCAACAAACATTCATTAAAATTACACCGAGTGAAAAAACGGTAGCTCGGTAGTCGCCAATGTTTTGTTAACAATATATTGTTGAGGCTAAGACTTACAATCTTGGGCAGTTCACGGAAACTGCAAAACGAAACGCGACAATCAGTGCAGTAGTTTTGAAAATATGATGGGTACCGACTTTGTGAAAATGTGAGTAAAAAATTTGAGATGAAACGTTCGTAAGTAAGTTTTATCGGCTTACCTCACACTGAATCATCGATGCCAGCTCCATAAAGGATGTTGCTGTCATCCAGGATGTCTAACGCATCTTTTTGCTCTTGTCTACAACGAATCCTGCCTTCTTTCGTCTGTTTTTCGGCTTCCTGAACTGCTAGGTGTGACTGTATTCTTGCACTAGACTGAACATTTATTATTTGCTTACAGCTTTCGCACGGCACTTTGATGTGAAATCCAAGGCCTTCTTTCTTAGTGAAGTGAAAATGTATTTTTTCATCACATTTTATAGACTTCACTAACGTAGCAATTGTTGAAAAAACTAATAAAAAATCTATTATTCTGTAGTGTTTTTGAAGATCCTCCGTAACTTGATTTTCAATAGATACTTATAGTTTTTTAGCTGACGCGCTGTTTGTTGAAATGTCTTCGTTTTTACGTTTTTGCGGAGGCACAACTTTTCTAGATCGATATAATCTCGATCCAGTTGATGTTCTATCAGATCTTGTCACTTTTTTCGGCATTTTGACAATAATTTCACACAAAACTGAACGAAAATTCAGCTAAAATGATACGAAAATCGGGAAGCACGTGTACGTCTGCTCGATAGAACGTTTGCTGCTATACTAAATTATATACTCTGCACTGACTGAAAAAAAAATTTCTATACAGAAAGATGACAGTTAAGTATTATACAGAGAGGACAGTATTATATAGAGAGCGAAACAGCTGCCAATAGCACGCTCCGGTCAGGTAGGCAGAAAATTCAGGTAGGTATAAAATACTCATAACGTCGTCAATTTTGCTCCGATCGACTTGAAATTTAGACACAATATTCTTGAGATATTATGCTTTCAGTTAAAATGTTTAAAAAATCGAAAAAAAAATTTTACCCTACCCTACACTTAACCTGTAGACTGCCGGAAAACCGAAATGTAGATCTCAATAAATGATTCACTGACTTCGCTTAAAAATCAATACTCGATGGTTTTCGGGGTCGCTGATTATGAATATGGTATTTGTTTTTCAAAATAAAAAATGGCGGATCCAATATGATGGACGAATTTTTCTAAAATTTGTTGATATCCGTAAAAATTAGTATTCAGGGGTTTTTGAGGTCTCTGATTACGCCAGCTATAGTGATCCAGCGTCAGTGCAAGCTTTGTTCGATGAGCAAAACAAAAAAGCGTTCTATTTACGAATGTAACATTTGCCAGGTAGCTCTATGCATTATATCCTGCTTCAAAACGTACAGCACAAAAGCTACATGACCGTGGAGTGGAAAGATATTGCAGCTCTAAGATTAGATATAATGAAAAAAATTGAAAATTATGTAATTACAAATAACATAGAGCCACAAAACCTCTCTAAGTCCTCGTTGTTGTTTCTGGGTAATGCTGAAGGAGAAATATACATATCAAATTGTAAAATTAGTGGAAACATTTAAAACATTTTTATTTCTAAATTCAGATTCGCAATTAACGACTTCAAAAACTATGATGACGATTTTCAAGCGAATAAGCTGAATATTCAAAAAATGGCCGCCATATTGGATCCGCTATTTTGAATTTTCTAAACTAACACCAGGTTCGTAATCAGCGAGCCCAAAAACTCCCGAGTAATAAATGTCAAACAAATTCGATTAATTTGAAAGGAAGAAATTAATGTTAGATGATTTCTTCACCGTGAGCCGCCGGCAAGTTTATATTGTGACGAGCCCCTCGCACGAGTATTTCGGTTTGACTCGCACGGGGAGCCACGACCAAATATAATGACGCCCAAGTACAAATTTTTCTGCTTTAGATGTAATTTTCTCCCGTCCTTACCTGATTCGCTGCCGTTTGCTGGGCGCAAAGTCGCGTGCAGTTCGGGGACTATACGCGAAATTAATATTCGACTCTGCACTCTTTTACGTATAAAATACTAACGACAATTTATTAACTATTTAGCATCAAGGCTTTCAGTTCTATACAAAAATCGTACACAAGAGACTCGAGTCTGACAGTAATCGTGATCCTATAATATTGTTCTCCCGAGAACTCTCAAGGTCGGCCGGAGAAGCCGGTCGCGACGGAGGGCAATACTGAGCCACTCGTAATGAATAATTGCGGGTGCACCACGTGCGTCTACCTTATTTCCCGGTGGAATGTGTCCCTGTCGCAACGCTCCTTTTCTGGCCTGCCGGACGTCGATTTCCTGACAGTCTCGTGTCTCGCTCTGCTTAATCCTCCGCGGCGGATTACGCGTACATGGGTCGATCGGGATTCTCTTCGAGACTCACGTCGTACTTTTCCGCGCACGGCGAATTGTCCGACTTTCAGTTACTCTTACAATACACAGGCAATCTTCGCGCGATAGCGTCTGCTCAGAGTCACTGATAATTTTCTTAGTGCTCGGCGACAGCTCTTTACTCAACGGGAGAATGCTCAATCTCTAATACAATTCTTCATCTCGACGAAGAACAAGACTAGACTTATTACTGGTATACTCCAAACTAGACTGCTCAATTCGTTACTCAAAATCCGACTTATCAATTCGGGGACAGGAATTACACTCAATTCTCGCACGCGGGCCTCGGACGTCCGGGGTGGGGGTCACGGCCTGACATCGATCGACTTCGTTCTTCCACCTTCCTTCTCCTGTCCGTCCTCGAGCGTCTTCCCGGGCTGTCGCTCTAATTCCGAGAATCCTGTGCAATAATATACTCACGGCAGTCAAAGTTCATTGTTCGAGTTTGACGCCGAGGAGCGATTCTGTTGCCACGCGGTTTCTGGCGCTCTCGGTGCTCGAGCACTCTGGGCCTAGCGCGTTGCTGCGAGCGCGCACTAGCGCCTCGTCACAATACAGGGTGAGGCATATAAAGTGTTACAGAGCAATAGCACCCAAACTACTGATTATATAGAAAAATGTTTCAGGCAAAAGTTTCAGTGTTCGAGAAGGCCGTCATACTGGACCACCCTATTTTTTTATCGGTGGAGGCGCTGAAGCTACGTCAAGGTCAACTCGATTTTTGTAAATGGAACTATGTATTTTTTTTCGACTACATTATTACCGACTCTAAGACGAATTCAGCGACCTACGACACAAGGTTGTAGGTCGCTGAATTCGCTCAAGGCACTCTAGTCACGCAAAGTATGAAAATAGTCGAAAATTCGAAACATCGGAATAATCACTTTCAAAGGATCCACTAACCTTGGGCTGAGGTACCTACAGAAGATGCTCGAAATGATGACCCTCGACTTGTAAGCACTTGTTAACTCGCTGATGAAATGACTGTCTAACTTCGGCCAACATTTGTGGTGTAATTTCCGTACATACTCGGCGTATTCTACGTTTCATGTCCTCACGCGTGGTAGGTGCTACCGCCATTACACGTTCTTGGACAAATCTCCATAAAAAATAATCTAGTGATGTAAGATCTGGCGAACGCGGTGGCCAAGCTACAGGGCCGCCTCGTCTTATCCATTTTTCACCAAAAATCTCGTCCATCACTTGTCTTGAACACAGAGCATAATGGGGTGGTGCCCCGTCGTGTTGCATCCACATGTTCATGCGAACATGCAAAGACACGTCTTCTAATAATTCAGGCAATTCGTTTTTCAAAAAGTTTGCGTAAATTTGCCCAGTCAAGTGACCTTCAAAAAAATATGGACCAATGACGCGGTCACCGACAATGCCGCACCAACAATTAACGGACCACGGATGTTGAAATGGCACAGTTCTCATCCATCGAGGATTCTCATTTGCCCAATAATGCATGTTATGCCTATTCACATTTCCCGTATTTGTGAAGTTAGATTCGTCAGAAAAAAGCACATGACTCAAAAATGAGCCATCCATTCGCATTTTTCTACGGATCCAATCACAGAAATTCACGCGAGTTAGGAAATCATTGCCGTACAATTCCTGATGTAAAGACATACGATACGGATGGAAATTGTGTTGATGTAGTATCCTTAACACAGATCGCTGACTAATTCCACTCTCTCTTCAGATTTGCCTGCTGCTCGCATGTGGATTTAGTGTAGTAAAAGCTACGATAGCAGCCGCATTATTTTGATTCACAATCGGTCGACATCTCACTCGCGTTTGTTTCACTGTACCGAAGCGACAAAGGCAGTCAGCTAATCGTTTGAAAGCCATGTGGGATTTTCTTTGCCTATCCGGATAACGAGCCGCATACAAGTCTCGGGCGTTTCGGTAATTTTTATGGCATTCCCCCAGCACCATCAACATGTCGAAAAATTCTTGAAAATCGTTCATTATCGCAATCCGCTGTACTCACATTAGAAGGTAACGCGTGACTAACTGATATGTCAACAGAAAATGCGTACTTGTTGCAGATAAGAAACGTTGGTATCGCAAGAAATGAAAACAGAGAATTAACAAGTGTTTACAAATTAACGGTCATCATTGCGAACATCTTGTGTAGGTATACCGAGACCAATCCTTTGGAAGTGTTTATTCCGATATGTTTCGAATTTTCAACTATTTTCATACTTTGCGTACTGTAGTACCCCAGATTTTCCATTTAAAGATTTAAGTTAATAAGTCGTTGGAATTCATTGCCGTTGCGAAAATGATTCCAACAGCAATCATTTTCGCCACCAGCTTCGAGCATGCGAGCATGTCAATGCACTCGAAGCTGAGTCAACATACAATTATGCCGACCCAGCAATCGCGGGTTGAGTGGACTAAATCGGCTCTCGATTTAGTCAGTCTTAAGAAAATCGGAGTAACGATCGGTTGGACTCGTTGCCGTCGTATTAGAGTAGTTACGACCATAAGAAACCAATTGTATTTCACCTAACCAATAAAACCTTGTATTACTTTCGGGAATCGCGTGGACTCTAGTTCTTTATTCGGACCGATCCCAAATACTATTTATTAAACAGCCGGAAAATAGACGATTTGATCGCTCGTCTCAATTTCAGGCACAACAGTACGTAGAATGACCTTGTGTCGTAGGTCGCTGAATTCGTCTTAAAGTCGGTAATAATGTAGTCGAAAAAAAATACATAGTTCCATTTTAAAAAATCAAGTTGACCTTGACGTAGCTTCAGCGCCTCCACCGATAAAAAAATAGGGTGGTCCAGTATGACGGCCTTCTCAAACACTAAAACTTTTGCCTGAAACATTTTTCTATATAATCAGTAGTTTGGGTGCTATTGCTCTGTAACACTTTATATGCGTCACCCTGTATATAGGCTCTACGTGTAATTGGAACTTCCTATAAGACATATATAAGTTATAGTCAGATCATTTTGGAATTTTTAAAGTTGGATAAATTTTATCAATACCCGTTAGTCTACAGGTTAAATGCTGTTTGGTATTGAATTTCGACAAAATCGGTAAAGCAGTTCGGATTTTATAGAATTTTGAATTTTTGTAAAAAATAAAAATTTTGCTATAAATCACGTCGAATCTCAACAAATCAACTAAAAAGTTTTACAAACGAAAAATAACATACAGCCCTGCTATATATCAAATTTGGTGCTGATCGGTAGAGTTATTCAAATTTTACACCATTTTGAATATTTGAGAAAATAGACATTTACGCTACAACTTCCGAAAAAGTTAATAAAGTAAGACAAAATTTGTGCCTAATAAAAATGAGATGTATCGGTATTTTATTTATATATTTAAAACAAGGATGCAAAGTAGAATCTTGCGCATTGCTCCCCCATTAAGTTTTGCTCTTTACAAAGCTTCCTCCATGAGAAAGCCAAAATCAATTACAATACTTCCTCGTAAAGGTTGCTTTGTAAAGAGCAAAATGTAATGAGGAAGCAATTTGCAAGGTTCTAATTTGCATCCTTTTGTAATAATAATAGTACATCAAATTTATATCAAAACTAACATTAGATAGATGAGATTATCAATTAGATTTCTTTTTCTATCATAATAATGACTAAGTTCATATTGTATATACACTCCGCAACAAAGTTTGTCATCGAAATATTGCCATTTTTCAAATGCTTGTAACTCAATTAATTTTCATCGTATTGAGGGCATTTTTGTTATGTTTTGTAGGGAATTCTGTATACTTTCAGAAAAAAATGATGTCCAATAGTTGCGAGATAATTCCACATTGCTATGTCTTAATCAGGCCGACCAACTTTTATTTTTAAAAAACGCAATAGTTTGCAAGTTTACCTGGATTACCAAAATTTTTTCTTAAAAAAACTACAAATACTATCTTAGACTACACTTTTGAACGGATATTTACAAAAAAAAATCGACCCGAAACGATTTTTTTTACCGAGTTATGCCATTATAAAGATATTCCTATGTTTCAGCCAAATTCCGCCAACATCAGCATTATATTTAACAAATTCGTGCCCCGGTAGCTATCCTAATCCCTCATAAATCAAGGAACCACATTGCTATTCGTAACTTTGATTTTAGAAAATTAATCTATGAAAAGTGTAGCTTTATTTACAATTACACCACTACGTTTTGTTACATTCAACATTACACCTCTACACTTTTCGTAAAATTGTCAACCCTACCGACAAATCAATTTAGAAAAAGAAAGTAAAAGTTTAAGGCGGCATGCCGGCCAAGATTAAGGCGAAAGATCATTCAACATTAATTTTATTATACAGAGTACGTAGCAATTGAAAATTACAGTAACATATTCTTCATCGAAATGCCTCGGGTTACTGAAATCCAATCTGCTCAAATTATTGCCTTGCTAGAAGTGGTACTGAGTCAAAGCGATATATCCAGAAGAATGGGGATTCATCGCTCAATAAGGGCAATCATTTGAGCAGATTGGATTTTGGCGGTAATTGGCTAAAACATAGAAATATCATTATAATGGCAGAACTCGGTAAAAAAAAAATCGTTGAGGGTCGATTTTTTTCCTTGCAAATACTCGTTGGAAAGTGTACTCTAAGATATTTGTGGTTTTTCGGAAAAAAAATTGGTAATCCAGGAAAACTTGCAAACTATTGCGTTTTTTAAGAAAAAAAGTTGGTCGGCCTGATCAAGACATAGCAATGTGGCATTATCTCGCAACTATTGGACATTATGTTTTCTGAAAGTACACATAATTACCTACAAAACAAAACAAAAATGCCCTCAATACGATGAAAATTGACCGATTTACAAGCATTTCAATAACGGCAATTTTACAATGAAAAATTTTGTTGCGATAATTTTGTTGCCGAGTGTATGTGGGTGACGTGATTTTTTGCCACGCCACCTGCGCGAAGTGTAAACGGCGAGGACTGTCGGATTTATGACATTTGGGTCGGTGCACGTTCACTTTTACCAACTGCGGGTCAACAGCGGAGTCGCTCTCTATTTTCGCTCTCTACGTTACCTTCGTTACAGCTACCTTGAGATCGGAATTTTAAGCGTTTTTATTAGCAAATAATTAGTTTCTTTGAATTTAGTATTGTTTTGACCACTCCATTTACTGAGTCTCACCCCAGCTACCTTCTACCACCGAGGGACTGCCTATCCGCCTGCAAACCGCTACTTAACGCCCACGCACTCTTCAACCGCACGTACTGTTACTTATCTCTCTCTTACGTTTCCGACGTTTCCTTACACCGAGGAATTTCGAATATGTTTTTGGCTATTTGTTTAGAGTTTTGCATTATGGCTCGAAACACCAGTTTAGGATTTTTGGAATTTTGTTGATCAGAATCGCAGGCGGGCACCGAACAACCGTGCCCGTGGATTATGGATGCCCGGGGAGCGTGCTGGAAAATGGGCCGAAAAATTACTGTGCCACCCGCCTCCTTATCACTTTCTTGCCCGGCGCTGGACCATCCCCTGGAGCTTGGACTGTCGCGGTCCGGCCAACCCGGCGCTCCACAAAGAAAGGGCCTAGGAGCACCGGTGGAAGAAGTTAATTGTAGTGTTGCGCCCTTTCGTTGTGGGTCTGATATCGCCAATGCATCGTGGCCACGAATTCCGGCGTGAGGGACCCCACACTCTTCCACCGGGGCCACCGGATCCGAGGGGAAGACACCTACGATCCAACAATAATTTGCTGCAGAAGAAATTGGAGGTAAGTGAGTTTGAAACGCGCGCCAGTACGCGAGACTCGCAGTGCGCCGTCGCAACTTTCGAAGATCCTAGGAGCCACTCTTCACCTGAGCGCGTGCGCGAGCGGTAGCCGGCGAGCGGGCGGAGTAGGGATATCGATCGACGGCCCACGAGAGATCGTGAAAATTCGCTCTCTTGAAGAGAGTGGCACAGGTTTCCAACGTGGGACGAGCCATCTAGGCTAAAAAAAAAAATTTCGCTCTCCGCTGCCGACCACAGAGGATAGTGTATCGACTTCGAGTTTTGTGATAAGGACTTGTCTATCGGACCACCCATTTTGAGGACATCGCGACCATCGTCGGTACTACGGAAATTCCGGTGAGACTCAGCCCACCCTCTACTTCTGTGAGTCGAGCGATCTGTTTGGGAGTTAGGGATTCGGCCCCGTGAGTGAATTTTTGTCTTTTATTTAAGTGAATTCGGTTTATTTGAGAATTTTGGTTACGGAGGATTTAATGTGAACTACTCACGGAGGACTCGGGTCACTTAGTTTAATTTCGAGTTGCGGGTCGTGTCGAGGGAAGGAGAGCCGGGGTTGTGAGTCCCGCCAGGGAAATTCTTCAAAGTGGATTGCCTTATATGTAATGTGACGTATTTATTGTAAGCAACCGATTACTCGGTCTTTTCGTCGGGAACAGAAAACAAGAGAAAGAATAATCCGGAATCGTCACATTCGACCGTCCACCCTCGTTCGCGCATACGCAAACCCGCAGGCGCCAGCTAATTTTAGTTTTATCGGTATTAACGAACCGGTATGCCCTAGGAATCGAGTTGAGCTGGCTCGATTCCCATAGAGATCGAAAGTTCGGGGTAAAACTGACGATCGAGAACACAACCAAAAGAAACGGTAGCTTAGTTAATTTTTGAGGTCGCGTAAAATTAACAAACGCAACTGGATGCACTCACGAGAGCGAACAATTGCGGAAATGCACGATCGATAAAGCTGCTAGGTTGTGATAGGGAGGGTCGAGGTATGGCCCAGTAAATAGCTTTTATTGTCGACGAGAACTCGCAAAAAGAGAACGCTAATATTCTGCAAAATAGTCGGGAGCAATTACAATAAATTTAATTATTGAATTATTACACGAGATCCAGCGTAACGCATCGAAATCGTGAACGGTAGCGGCGAGTTGCAGAGCAACGCGCGCGCATCCTCAATTCATGGACAGCTGCACAAATTTTCGGTAGTTCGAGATCTTTAATCGAAGTAATCGATTAAATAATTTAATAAACGGAAACGGCTCACCAGAATTATTCCTGACATCTCGAGGAGCGAGAACTAAATTCCAACAAAGAATATCGAAACCATAATGCACTGAACTGCACTGAATAATTTCCGAAACCACTGATTTTATTTTATAAATAAAATTCGCAGCATGAAAACTTGTAGCATATGCTAGACATTGTATATGCCAAGCGCGACAGCCGAACAATAGACGCGGCGAGATTGGCAAAAAAACCGCCAACTCGGGAGAGTCGGAACTCAGTCACCTCGGCGGTGGTCCGAGTAAGACTAATTATTTCGAGTAATCTGCGATAGGTCAACATTACTACTATTCAATGTCTCCCAAAATCCCCTACCCGAGAACTACTGCCCTCTCCGTCGAATTATTTCGTTACTGTATCGAGAGCGCAAATCATGCCGGTAACAATCTTCGGAATCTACACAATCGCCTCCCTTGGTGCTTCACGGAAAACGGGCCTATACTACACATCAATAAGGCATCAGAATGCTCTATTCTATGCCAAACTTAACAACAAAACTCCATCCGTTCTCCAGCGCAATGCACTTTTACCATAGGGCGCCGGATTTGCACCGGTCAACTAATTGCAAGAACTCGCATCCGTGACTCCCCTCTGCCGGGCTATTCGTTTCGTTGAGCTCTCGTCCTCGCGACAGATTGGAGTGCGCCGATCTCCTTTCACTTCACAAACAAGAAAAAATCTTAAATGTAAAAATTCCTCACGAAAACAAAACGGTAAATTCGAGGAGAAGCATCTCGAAAACGCTTAAACACAGTAATAACCTGTAACAAAAACCCTTGTGATCGTGATTTCCAAAAAATCACGTCACAGTAAGCACAAACATATTTTTACTTATCGATTATTCTTATCTTTGGTTCGAATAGCTCCTGTCCATTTGCTTGACTGTCATCCGAAGTCTTCCGTAAAAAAATTAAACACTATGAGATTTTGATGATACATTTTCTATACCAAATTAAAGAACATTTATTTTATGTTTGAAGCAACGTTACATAGGAACTGTTTCGTTATGAAATATGGGGGAAAAAAGTAACAAAACTGTGTCGTTACAAAATATCGATTTGAAAAATCCACGAAAACAAAAAAAACTATCTTACTTTTTGTTTTTTTGCCGATTGCTGTATTAAATTTTCTTACGTCTATCGATATTCCGTTACAAACTTGTACAATCCATTTCGCTGGAGTAGCCAGATCGAGGACCTGCAGATGTTTGTCCTTTTTTAGTTATGTTTAGCAAAATTGGAAGGGTTCCAAACTCAATGTTATCGGGTGTAGTAGAAAGTGAAAAGAAAGATATAATGATTTAAACATGATTTTTTTTTTTTTTCAAATAAGAATTCCAAATTATAATCTGTTATCTAGCTATTGCGTCCTGGCTATTTTTCCTAATATAATTAATACACATTTTATCCTATTATTACTATAAATTTTTTCAATTCCTAACGCTTTTTCTGAATTCCGTATTCCTAAACAACATTCTAATTTTATTTCTTTATATAAAGAACACCTTCAGACGCTGACTATCCAGTCGCGCCGGATGTATATCCAATTTCTGTCAAATTGTATCCGCTAATCTAACTCTTTGTCCCGTTTTCACTTTTGTGCAGTTTCGCTGTCCGCACGTGCAGTGCATGGTCAACAGTCCCACGATTCCCAAAACCCCCACTTAAAATCTTATTCACAACCTTCTTCATTCTATCAAACTTTCACTTTAAGGCGGTATTATCGTCTAGAAGCTTGTTTTTAAAGTGATTTTTAAGAATTAATTTTGCGAAAACTATTAAGCCTGCAGTGCCGGGGTCTTTCGCACATAATAATACACGTTTCAATTAACAACACAAATTTTTATAAAATACTTTATTCTATCGAGTTATGCTCGTACAAACAATAGAAACATTTTTTTTTGTTTCCAATCTACATGAATGTAATTATCGTCTGAACTAGAATTAAGCAAGTACGAAAGTGTTCATCGCAATCGCAGCAGTTCGAAAATAAACGTTTATTTTCAAATTTTATTTCAACTTCATTTCCAACGTCTCGTTACCTTGCGACGTAACACTAGGTAAAAATAAATAATTTTGTGGGCTGCTAAGTGTCTACTTTCAGAATGAACTGAGTTTCAGTGTCTAGTTTCTGTTTTGACAATAGTGCTAAACAAAGTTTAGTGAAAACGTTCACATAAGTCTGTTAGTTTAAATCTTCTTAATCTTCTTTTGCCTGTAGTCTGGTTCAGTAGGTGAGGCACTAGCTCGTTGAAATGTGGTTTTAGTCTTCTTTCATAGGATGTACTGAAACGTTGTATTTCTTCCTTCACAGTGTTCATCGCGAGGTCTTTGTGAACATTACGATTTGTGACATACTATGGAACGCTTATTATTGTTCTTAGGATTTTCCATTGAAATCTCTGAAGAATTTCTATATTGGGTTTGAGGCCGTTCCCCATAACTGTATACCATACGTCAATATTGGCCTTGTAAACGTTTAATTTATTATGGACAGTGACTTGTGAACTCTGTCCCAGAAGCCAATGCATTTTACGTAGTTTCATGTCTACCCACATGGAAATATAGTATACTTGAGATATACACACGAATATATAAATTATATACGCTACGTATAGCGGCAAAAAGTACTATATCCTCTGTATATCTGATATATATCTGCGGATATATAGGGTAGGCTGACGGTTGGTGCGGCGGAGGCGCTTCGAGAGTCTTCGGACGGCGTGTTCCCAGGTTCAGCCCGGGGTCCCGAACTCCGCGGCGACCTGTAGTGGCGGGCGTCGTTCCACGACTAAAAACGGTATGCCAGGGTGATGGCGGGCGTGACATTGTTGCTGGCGGCGTGTTCTTCTTGTTGCTTGGCACCTACAATGGGGAGAGCACAGAACAGAGGAAAAGAAGCTCAACATTAGATGAGGCGGCCCAGGGGCCAGGGATGGCCGGTTCGGGGCCATGTGAGAAGGTGAGGTTTCCAGTCCCAGGTCCCAAGGTAAGGTGAAGGGGAGCGCTTCACGGCACAGTACGTCACGTTGTTATGGGGCCGGCGCCGACGATATTCACCACCTCTGAAACAACTAGTATTAAGGGGCCGAGGAGCCGTTCGCGAGATCAGCCCTGAGCCTGGTTATCGTGTAAGGGGGGGGGGGGGGGGGGTAGCGAGGGAGATAAACCGTCTTAGTCAGCGGTGGAAGTTCCTTCCCGCCTCAAAGGCAGGTCGGAGGGGGGAATATCGTTATGTCCCCGGTACCTTTACTCCTACCTGAGTGTAGACGTCGGACGACGGGGACACGAGATATGTACCGCCTTAAACGACAGCACGAGGATAAACCGCTTTCGACAGCGGTGGAAATTCCTCCCAGCCTCATCGGCCAGTTGGAGAGGGAAATATCGTTATGTCCCTATGCCGTTACCCATGCACGGGGACATGATATCTGTACCACTTTAAACAGCAGTACGAGGTTGAATCGCCTTAAACAGCGGTGGACGTTCCTCCCAGCCTCATCGGCCAGTCGGCGGGGGAGAGAAAGGTTCTGTCTTATCGGCGAGGGTGTACGAAGGAGCCGGTGGCTCGCAAACGCCTCCTCAACGGACGCTCACCAACACGCTCCACCAACCTATCGTCTCAGCGTCCTTGCTCCGGGTTGCAGGTTGTAGGTGCTCCGAGCAGTGATCAGATCTCAATTCTATTATGCCGGGTTCCTAGGGTATAGACCGAGCGCGGACCAGAAAGAGAGACTCTAGGTCTCGCTTCGCGTGAGTGGGAGGGGGAGTAGGGGTAGCTCTTTAGCTACGTCACGGGTGTGGCGTGATGCTTCAGGTAGATATAGTCGCAGCGCAGGAGAGGAAATCGTAGGCCGAGGGGAAGATATATATATATATATATTAATTATAGAAATTATAGAAATAGAAATTAATGTTAGATTATTTCTTCACCGTGAGCCGCCGGCAAGTTTATATTGTAACGAGCCTCTCGCACGAGTATTTTGGATGGACTCGCACGGGGAGCTACGACCAAATATAACGACGCCCACTTGGTTGTTTTACTACTTTGGATGCACTTCCACCTGTTCTTACCTGCGTCGCTGCCGTTTGCTGGGCGCCAGGCTATCTATTATAGACCTAACAGCCACGTCACTTCTCGCCACGATCACTTCTTATTCGGTTCCGGCTAGCTAGAAGGGGTGCAGTTCGAGGACTATTCGCGAAATCAAATACTCGGTCGCATGCTTCTATTCACTCAAAACATTAACAAGTAATTTATTATCCAATTGATAAAGAGGTTCTCGAATTAACAAACACAAAAATCATACAATGAACGACTCGAGTCCGACAATACTGCGATCCTAGTAGGTGGTCCTCCCGCGAACACATAACTCTATACCGGTGAAGCCGGTCGCGACGGAGGACGATTCTACGCTACACGGAATTACTATTTGATGGTGCACCATGTGCGCCTACCTTCTTTCCCATGGATCGCTTCCCTCTCGCAACGCTGCTGACTCCTCGGATCCGCTGGTCTTCGCGTACTCGTTGTTCTTCTCTCCTAGCTTACTAACTGGCCCTACTAAGCTTCCACGGCGGAAGCGCGTTCACGGGTCTATTGTATTTATTCCTACGAGACTCTCGTGGCTACTTCTACGCGCGCGATGAAGGGTTTCGGCTCTTGTTAGATTTACAGTCGAATACAGTACTCGCGCGTAGGCGTCTGCTCACAGTTAGCGATTCCTCGAGGTGCTCGGCGACAGCGGCTCAACGCGTATTCTTCTCAATTACTATTCAATATACGCTCGTATCACGACTTAGACTTCGACTATGGATCGATTCCGCACTCAAAATCAGACTAACTCGCAGACTAATCGATTCGGTACTCAGAATCAGACTAGACTTAATGGTTATCGCACGCTCTGCCGGGTTACGCGTGCCTCGGACGTCCGGGGTGGGGGTCACGGCCTGACAACGATCGACTTCGTCGATCGTCGCGTTCTTCCGCCCTCCTTCTTCTATATCCGTCCTTGAGCGGCTTCTCGGGCTGTTGCTCTAATTCCGAGAATCCTGTGGAATATAACACTCACGGCAGTCAAACGTTCATGAGTTGAGTTTGACGCCGAGGAGCGATTCTGTTGCTACGCGGTTTCGGGCGCTCTCGGTGCTCGAGCACCCTGGCCCTAGCGCGTTGTTGCGAGCGTGCACTAGCACCTTGTCACAATATATAGTTGGTCGTGTGCGGACAATAAGCCCCCCCGGCTAAGATTCTCCGTTCTGTTCCGGTTTAGAGTTACGTTAAGTATAGTGAGTTAGGTTATCTATTTACAGATCTACAATCAAATATAGGGCTCAGTTTCTAGGAAGGTTAATACTATAGGTAGAACACGGGACTTATTTTATCAAAGGATTAGGACGTAGATTATATGCTCGCGTAGTGCATGAAGGGTTTGGTACCATACCGTCGGGCGACGGTTGCCGCTTCCGGGGTCTCCCGCGGCGACGCTTCTTTCTGGTGCGAGAGCCGGGGGCCTTTCCGTCGGGCGACAGTGATCGCTTCCGGGGCCTACCCCGTTTTCGTTTGGTCGTTACGGGCCTCTCGTTGAGTTCTAGCGCGGGGTCGTCACCCCACCTGTCCTCTTGTGAGTCCGCTAGGTGTGCCCCAGGAGTAGTGAGGTTGGTATCCCGTCTTGATGCTCGGTCCAGCATTGGAGCCAGCGAGTATGTTTGGTCCAGCCCTGGAGTCAAGGATTCTCTATCCGGAGAACGAAGTGGAGGTGCTGCAGTCGTAAGGTTTCGTTGCTCTCGGATTGGGGGTGGTGAGCGAGACGTCGAGGCCGTAGGGTTTGGTTGGTCTGCGCGTCGCACGGGTTTTATCTGGTTGCCATGGTATTTGACGAGTTTTTTTTTTTGTTGATGAGGTAAGTCTCGCGTCTCAGGCGCATCTCGATAGGATAGGGCCCGTCCCAGATCGGACAGAACCCGGCGTTGATGCCCTGGAGCTCGTTTGAGAGGGAGTGAGTCTTGGTATAGACCAGGTCTCCTTCCCGAAATCGGGGCTTGGTAGGAGTTTCTCCGGCGTATCGCTCTTGATAACGCCGTTGATGTTGTCGAATTTGGTGTTGCCGGATAGGTGGCTGGTGGTCCGATGTCGGACGCAGCTGCCAGTCCCCCGGTCTTCGTAGGTTAATTCCGAATAGGGCTTCGCTCGGGGTGACACCTGTGGCCGCGTTCCGGCGCGTCCGAGTGCTAAACAATCCATGGGCAAGGTGCAGATCCCAGTTACGGTGGTCCTCGGCCTGTAAATGGAGCCAAACTCCCTTCTTGATTTCCTGGTTACGCCTTTCGGTTGGGTTGGCGCGTGGGTGGTATACTGGGGTGGTCCAGTGCTGAGTCAGCCACGTCTCGCAAGCTGTCTTCCACTTCAGACTGAGGAATTGTGTCCCGTTGTCGGTGAGCAGTGAGCGGGGGTATCCCCATCTGGCAAATACTTCCCGTTCCAAGAATCGAATGACATTCGAGGCGTCGGATGACCCGAGGGGAAACTTCTCTACCCAGCGGGAAAATAGGTCGGTGACGACCAGAATGAACTTCTTTCCGCGCCCTGTGCAGGGGCAAGGGCCCATGAGGTCGACGGCGACGGTTTCCCAGAGCGAGTGGAATTGATGGGGCTTAAGCTGATCTACATGCGCGGGTCTGGTGGCCTCGGTGCAAGCGCAAAACCGACATCCCTGGACGTAGGTCCGGACGTCTCGGCGAAGGTGCTTCCAGGTGAAATGTTGCTGCATAGCTCGGAGCGTTTCATCCATGTCGGGGTGGCCGGCTAGTAGCGAGTCGTGGTACTCATGGAGTACGAGCCGTCTCGCGTCTTCGGGCACGAGCATCCTCCATGCATTCTGTGAGGTCTTGTAGATCGCCCCGTTAATAACCCGGTAATTCGAGTGGTCGTGGTTTGACGCAGTCAAAGAGGCCTCGAGTTTACTGAGGCCCGGGTCCTGTTGTTGAGCTTCCATCACTCGATTGGCCAACGTCGTTGTGTTAATTGCGAATAGGTTAGGATTTCGGTTTCCAACCTCCGCCTCCTCTCGAGTCGGTGGGAACAAGCGCCGTTCTTCTTCGGGTTTAGTGACTTCATCCGAGTTGGGATGTTGGGACAACACCGCGGGTAGTTCGTTGTGGCGGGATTCCGCACTCTCGATGGTGAAGGTGAGCTCTTCTAATAGTAAGGCCCACTTGCTGAGCTTGTTCTTAGTGTCGCCGAGTTGGTGAAGCCATTCCAGGGCTTGTTTCTTGGCGCGGAGGATGAACGGCTTTTCCTACAGATGGTGTTTGTATCTTTTTACCGACCAGTAGATAGCAAGACATTCTCTTTGGTTTTCGCAATACCGAGCCTGGGTGGGGTTCACAGCTTGGTGCTGGCGTAGCTGACGACCCTCTTGGTGTTGTGTTGGTCGAGCTGAAACAACACGATTCCCATCCCAAGCTTGCTGACCTCCATTTGCAATACAAATTGGAGAGATGGGTCAGGTCGATGTAGCTGTAGTGGTCGCCGTATTTGTTCACGGATGGCCTCGTAGGCGAGCTGAGCCGCCTCTGTCCATCGGAACTTCCGCGTCCCGCCAAGTAGGTCCGACAGGGGTGCGCTGGTGATGGCGAAGTTCGGTAAGTATTCCCTCAGCCAACTGCAGGTACCGATGAATTGCTGTGGCTCCTTTATGCCCTTCGGGGGTGGTATTGCCAGTGTTCCATTAACACATTCGTCCTTGGCCTCGTTACCTTATTGGGTTACGCGATGGCCGAGGTAATCGAGATGTGAGGTGTCGAAGTGGCATTTGCTTAACGAACATGTCAGGCCGTGCAGAGCTAGTCGTTCCAAAACGAGAGTGACGTGGAGTTGGTGCTCTTTCCAATACTTCGAGAAGATGATGATGTCATCCAAATACGCTGCGCTGAAGTCGTTGAGTAGGCCCTCGAGAACTTCCTGACTAATGAACTTCTAGAAAGTGTTTGGCGCGTTCTTCAGGCCGAACAGCATAACCCGGAACTGGTAAGTGCCGCCGTCAAGGGTTGAAAAAGCCGTGATGACCCTCAAAATTTCTGCATCTTCAAAAAAATAAAACTTTAGCACGCGGTAGCGCCGTTAAATTAGTTCCGAGAGGAAAATGTTCACCACCTTTTTGTTTCTCTTCAAAGTCCCCGATGGCGGATATTTTTGAAAAAAAAAATTATTTGAAATTAACACGATTATTGCGAGTTGAAAACTTTGGCACGCTGCATCTTTTTCATTTCGACTCGGAGAGAAAAGTTTGTAGGAAACATTTTATTTCTTTTCTAATTTTGAGGGGGCGGTTATTCGTACTTTTCGGGTGGCGGTTATGTGTGGGTAGTTATTTGGACTTTTGTCTTTGACAGTGGTTCCTGACTATAATATTGATCATAGGCAAAAATGTCAAAGGACTTTTTTGTAGTACTCACGATTATCTAGTGGCGGGTTCAGTCGGATTTTTTTTTAAGGGCGAAAAAAAATTTTTTTTTGTCATTTTAAAATTTTGGATCGCGATATCTTGGCCAGATCACCTCGTAGAGAAAAAAATATATGTGCCGTTTCTGTTCCTTTTTCGATTATCTAGTGGCGGGTTCCGGCGGATTTTTTTTAAGGGCGAAATTTTTTTTTTATCATTTCAAAATTTTGGATCGCGATATCTTGGCCAGATCACCTCCTGGAGAAAAAAATATACGTGCCGTTTCTGTTCCTTTTTCGATTATCTAGTGGCGGGTTCCGCCGGATTTTTATTTAAGGGCAAAAAAAAATGTTTTTTCGTCATTTCAAAATTTTGGATCGCGATATCTTGGCCAGATCACCTCCTAGAGAAAAAAATATATGTGCCGTTTCTGGTCCTTTTTCGAATATTTAGTGGCGGGTTCCGCCAGATTTTTTTTAAGGGCGAAAAAAAAATCTGGCCAAGATATCGCGATCCAAAATTTTGAAATGATAAAAAAAATATTTCGCCCTTAAAAAAAATCCGGCGGAAATCGCCACTAGATAATCGCGAGTACTACAAAAAAGTCCTTTGGCATTTTTGCCTATGATCAATATTCTAGTCAGGAATCACTGTCAAATACAAAAGTCCAAATAACTACCCACACATAACCGCCACCGAAAAAGTACGAATAACCGCCACGTCAAAATTAGAAAAATAATAAATGAAATAAAATGAAATGTTTCCTACAAAATTTTCTGTCCGAGTTAAAATGAAAAAGATGCAGCGTGCCAAAGTTTTCAACTCGCAGTAATCGTATTAATTTCAAATAACTTTTTTTTTCTCAAAAATATCCGCCATCGGGGAATTCAAAGAGGAACAAAATGGTGGTAAACATTTTCCTCTCAGAACTAATGTCATGGCGCTACAGCGTGCTAAAGTTTTTTTTTTTGAAGATGCAGAAATTTTGAGGGTCATAAAGCCGTGTATTTCTTGGAGGTAGTCACCATGGGTGTCTGCCAATAACCGCTCTTTAGGTCGAGAGTGAGAGTGAAGATCCGTGCAGATCCCAGTTCCTTAAGGGAATCGCTGATTTGGGGTATTGGTTGAGCTACGTCTTCAGTGAGAGCGTTGAGGCGCTGATAATTCACGCAGAACCGGGGCTTACCATCCTTTTTCTCCGCGATGACCATGGGCGAACTGTAAGGCGAGGTGGTGGGTTCGATGATCCCGTCAGCCAACATGCTCCGGACTTCCGGTCGTATGATTTCCCGCTTGGTTTTAGAGTAATTGTAGGGCGGGAGACGAAAAGGCCGCTCAGACGTGAGCTTGGTGACGTGCTGGGTGGTCTGAGTTTGCGAGAGGCGCCCGTCCGACTGAAAGATCTGTCGGAATCGTTGGAGTATCTCGTTGAACCTCTCCAGGGCTTCCCCCGGGAAGTCTTGCTGAACGTTATTCAAATCCACCGGTGGGTATTCAGTTGCTGAATCCATCGAGTCCGATAGTCGAATGGATAGTCGTGCCGTGGTTCCCATGTAAATGACGCCATGACCCAAATCCAGTATGGATCGTTGTTCATGTAGCCAGGGGTAACCGAGGATGAGTGGCTCTTGGGACGCGGCCGTGACCCAGGCCGTGACAGTAAAACGGCACCCTTGGATCTCGATCTCGAAGTTAGTTCGCCCTTCGAGGGGCATTTGAATGTTGCGGCCAGCCAGGTTGGCTGAGGACTCGATAGGCTGGATTGGATGCCCCGAGGGTAAGTATCGAGGTTGTACGAAGCCATCCGTCGAGAAGCAGTTCACTACGGCTCGTAGTTCGGTTCCGAAGAGAGTGACGAACATGTTCGGCAGCTGCTTGCTCCCCGAGATCTTTTCGATTAGGCCTATTGTCGGGCGGCGGACGGATCGGGGTTTTCCGCCGGCCGCCTCCAGTTTCCCGGGTTTTCTTTCCGGTCTGCCCTTTTTTGGGCTAAGACCGGGCAGTCTTTGTGAAGCTGTCTTTCTGGACAGTGCCAACATTTCGGCGGGTACTGCCCGTCAGCCACGACTCTCGATGTAGTGGCCTTGGCTTCTGCCTTCGGTTCGTCTCTCTTCGGGCGCGATACGGGTGCTTGGTCCGCTAGGTCATGCTCTGCCTCGATAGCCCGTGTCATCAACGCCGAGATGGTCTACCGATTGGATGGTCGGAGGGCTATGCGTAATGCTGGACGTAGCAATTCCGACAAGGTTGCCACCGGTGTCACCTCCAGGTCAGTCCTGCGAATTCGCTGATAGAGCAGGCATTTCAGTTGCTGGAGGAAGATCCTTGTGTTTTGCCGTTCCCCCTGCCGATTGGAATACAGCTGGGACGTGAGTCGGGACACCACTGCGGGGCTGTCGTATCGTCCCAGGAGAAGTTCTTGGTATTTTTCCCATGCGAAATCCAGAGGTTGGTAGTGATGGAGGTGTGTGGGTGCGTGCGAAGTACTCTTCACACTTCTGAAGATATTTTTTTGGGTCCTCGTGATCCAATCCACTATACGTGGGGAGAGGAACCTGTTGGACGTTGTTGAACGCCTGTAACAATGCCCTTAGATTGGCCAAAGGATCGTTACCGCCGCCTCCTCCTGGTCCGGGTTTGTTTTGGGTGGCTCGCTCCATGTTTGGAGGTAAGGCGTTCAAGGGCCCGTGAAACGTAAAACTTAGATTTTCGTTGTTGGGCGCCAATGGGTTATTATTCACTCCTAGAAGTCGGTTGCCAAAATTTGCAGAAAAGAAGACGTCTCGGCCAGCACCTCCTTATTTCGGCGTGGGTGTGGGAGAATGCTCGACTGACATTAGGTCGTAGTGTCGGGATTCGTGAAGTGATTCAATCGCTTCAGGCCCCACGTTGGGCGCCAAAAATTGCTACCGCCGTTCACACGGTGCGACAATTTATTCTGGACGCACGTGAGGTGGGGAGAGGTAGATAAGAGCGTCGTTGTAGTTGATACGTACACACCAATATAACATTTTTTCGGTAACCGATACTTTTAACCGGTAATTTTATACTGGTGTGTCAATGATAAGTATAGCCCCTGTAATATATTTTCTGTAATGTCCAACAGCCGAGGAAAAACAACCTTGCCTTAAATTTAAAAAATTCACTTAAGCGTTACAATTTCCATTCAAATTGATATTTGAATTCAAAATCCATAAAAAAATAATCAACACGAGCAGATCGTTTACCCTCTTAAGGTAAATAATGGATATTCAAATATCAATTTTGAATTTTTACTGAAAATATACATTTCGGATTTACAAATGCGGATGAATTGAGAGGATAGAGAATCTATGCAAGAAATAAAGTATTCTTGCGTTATAGTCAGATTAACCCCTTAAGAATGCTCTTCGTCAATCTGAAAGGGTAAATCATTTCATCTTTAGTCGCAATCCTTCATGTTAGGCAAGTTTCATTGAAGTTACTTGGCGAATTGTTAATAGATCCGAAAAGCGATCGAATTGAGTAGACAGTTTACCCCCTTAATTACCGGTAATACGTCAATTTTCATTTACTGGTTATTCATTTTCACTAAGGAGAATATTTCAAACCAATATTCACTTGAAAATTGCGCGAGATGAGGTTCTATATAGAAATTCCTACATTGATATAAAGGGGGTAGTTTACCCTCTTAAACATGGTTTCCCGCAAAAATGCAAAAACACATAAACTTTTATTCTACTAGCCCTCTCAAATGATACCAGTTTCATAAAATTCCATCGGTAAGTATTTTAAATAGGGTGAAAAAAAGATAATTTAGGGGTAGTTCACCCCCACGAAAGAGAATTTATTTATTTTTTTCGGGTGAACCTTTGATTACTCGTGATGAGCAACATTTTAGTTTTTGTTTCATTGAAATCGGTCGATCCCTTCTAGGTGAAACTGTATTACCACCTCTCTAAATGCCGAACTTTGGGGGTTGATTCCACCCCCTAAAACCGTTTTTCCGCAGATAAAAAAAAATGTGTCTCGTAGTTTTTCAAGGGCTACAACATAATTTAGTTTCATTGAAATCGGAGAGGGACACTTAAGTGACGTTCCTTGTTAGTCCAGATGAGAGTCCAAAATGGACACCACAGGATGGGCTGTGCGGCCGGGGAGCAGAGACTCTTGGATCATACAGGATGGAGTCCGGGGGAGTTTTTCGTGTCTCGGAAGGAATCCGCGATGGAGTCCAGATGGACTGGAAGACTCCAGAATGGACCTTGGGATCGGATCAACCGCCAAGGTCCATACGGGAGTACACTTTGTACTCCCGCATGGATTGCCCGGATTCCATTCCGGACACCATCCCGGATACCATCCGGGACTTCATTCTGGACTCTTTCCTGGACTTTTTTTGTCGCGCGGGAGCTTTGTTTTCATTTTTTTGTTTTTTTTTTGTTCTCGAGATTTTCAGGTCAGCTTGCTGAGAATCACCTAAAGCGTCGTGTGTGCGCGTGCGGGTGTTCCAGGAAGCGAAAATCCAATCGTCCATACTTCGCGAATGACACGATCGATCGAGCTCTAATTTGGCACGCAAGTAGAGTAATAATGCCTCTTTAATTGCTGTTATTTTTAAGAAAAGACATCAATGGATACTGATTCGATATAATTTTAATTTTCTTTAAAAAATGTACACACTTTAACTTTCGTAAAAGTTCAACGATTTCGGGAAATAGTTGTTCATACTTAGAAACACGTTAAATGCTATTTGGTATTGAATTTCAAAAAAATCGATAAACGGTCCATATTTTGAAGATCTTTGAATTTTGGTACAAATAGTAATTTTGCTATAAATCACGTCGAATCTCAACAAATCAAATGCAATGATCTACAAACAAAAAATAGTATTCAGCCCTGCTACGTGCCAAATTTGGTGATGATTGCTAAAATCGTTCAGATTTTACATCATTTCCTATATTCGAACAAATTAAAATTTTCTATATAACTTCCGCGAATTTTGCCATTAAATATTGAACTAGAAGTTGAATGAGTGGCAGATTCATAACTGATAATGCAAGAATTTATCAGGGAAGGTCGAATGAGAAAGAATTATTTAGTAAAGTAATATAAATCCTTATTGTAGGTCACTTAGTTGTTTCGAGAGTAACAAATCCCCAAAAAACCCTTGCGGGTAAAAAAATTGAGACAAGTACATTTAAGTTAGTATCATTCTATATAACCCACAACAGTTTATACTTTAACATTGACATTATATTGTAAACGATTTCACGGTATTCTGGAAACGCGCCAAGTACGGGGGTCTAATTTTTTTTTTCAATCAAATGTATTAATTGATTTTATAATTTTATGTCGAGTTCTCATTACTTTTGCTTCTAATAGAAATAATATCCTGAAACACAATTTTTGGTTCATTTATAATAAAATATATCATGTCGATATATATGTAAATTCTTTTTTAGTTCTAATTTCACAGTTATTGATATAAGTATTATTAATTTTTTATTATCAAATGTGAATTCCAATAATTTTAATAAAATTTATTAAAGTTATATATCGGGCCTCTATATGTCAATTATGATGAAATGTACTTGATGATACATGCTGCCAATGTTTTTAGGTTATTTCACAACTTTTCATACAAAATAAATAGTACACCATTAGTTTTTATTTTTTGATACACTATTTTGTAGGCTATATAGAATGATACTAACGTAAATGTACTTGTCTCAATTTTTTTACCCGCAAGGGTTTTTTTGGGGAATTTCACAACTTTTTGTGCATTCAAGTTTTATGCAAAAATTTTGTTCGGTTACCTGAACCGTTCTCCATTGAATTATATCATGTTTAAAAAAATGCCTATTTATCATATTGTCATCGATTTGAACTAGTATTAAGGGAAACGAGTCAGGTGCAATTAGCTGAAATGAAAAATTCAATATCATCTATATTCAAATGCATATAAAAATGGTCAATGAACGGTTGAAACTCAACTGAATTGAACTGAAACTCAACTCAATGGATTGTTGAAACTCAATAGAGGCTTTTTTCCCTTAGGTAGAATTTTTATTAAGCATCGCATGGCTTAAGCGCAGTTTTCAATTTTTTATCTCTGCGCATCATGCTGACTAAACTGCTCAGTTAATTTGCCTCGATGAGGTTTCCCTTTCTTTTCCATGAGGAAACACACTGTCTAAGCGGAGCAAACTATTTTGTTACATTCTCAAAGCTGATTTACTCGTCTACTTAATAAACAACCATTACAGTTTTTCTATTATACTAATGCAGTTCACAAAATTCTATCATCAACTTATCTTGGTTCTCCTCAGTCAGTGTATCCTCTCATGGCTAACAAAATGAGATGTCTCAGAGCCATACGAACAAATTGGTTTAGTCAGCATCATGCGCAGAATGCCAAAAATTAAAACATTTCTTCCATTCGCTGACATTCTTTCTTTCGCTGATATCCTTCAATTTGCTGAAATCTCTTTTATTGTTCTTTGTAGTGCGAAAAAAAAAAAAAAACAAAGGTTTTCATGTTAATGATTTAGCTAAGTTGCTGAAATTTTTTATTATGGATAAAAATATCAGTACAGTATGCATTCATACGCCTAAGAATCGCAGCCATGAAATTTTGCCCCTTCATCGAATTGTTTTAAGATATTATTTTAAACAGCATCGGTTATTAATTACAAAAAGCTGATAAAACTATTTCGATATGCCCCAGCTGTTCGATAAAAAATCTTGAAATCAATTCTTCAACAATACAAAATCTTATGGCTGTAATTGTCAATCGATATATGAATCTACACTGCGCTGACATTTGTATCAAGTTTTAACAAATCTCAGTAAATTTTATACTGTGCTGACATTTGTATCAAGTTCTTAAAAATGGCAGTAAGTTCTATACTGTGCTGACATTTGTATCAAGTTTTTTAAAATGTCAGTAGGGCGGCTCTAATATTCACTCTAATAATTTTATTTTTCAGCACGATCAAAAAATTTTTTAATTGAAAAGGATTTCATAGAAAGCAAAAAAACGCGAATTTGGATTAAAAACATTTATTCAAAGAAAAACACAGAAAATATGTACATATTGATATACATTTTAGATTCACTAACTAATAATAACACTTGTAGAGGTTATAAAATTAAGACAATTTTTATTTATCTATTTCTCGAACGGGACATTAGATTTAACAGCGCGAAATAGACACGAAACACTAATCACACAAGCAAAAAAATATTATGTTCAGCAAATGTCACGAATTAATGATATTTAACTTCGACTCGACGTATTATATATGTGTGTTGTCAGTGGCGTGTATTATGTACGACATGAAGTCGCGCAGGTGCCATATACGGCATAAAGGTGCGCGCGTGCCGTAAAAATGAAATGAGTTTCGAAAAATTAAATGTTTAAACCAACATATCTTTGTTAATCCTATAACTTTAAGTACTGGTTTTGGTCTCAATCGTAATATTTGTAGCTAATGCATCTTCCTGCAATAAAAAATATCCTCAAGACTCGAAATTGGTTTATATCAATAATATAACCTGTCGAAAACGCGGCTAAAATGGGTGAGTTCCGGAAAAGATACTTGGTACGTCTCGTCGATTCATAAATGTACTTGTCTCGAGAAGCTACCGCGTCTCTTGATACAGTATATATGGGGCATTCCACGTCAAATCAGCAGGCCATGACCCTCACTCTCACAGATTTTGTTCATTTTGCTTCCTCATAGAGCTTTGCGAAGCTTTGTGAAGAGCAAAATTAAATGAGGAAGCAATGTGCAAAGTTCTACTTTGCATCCTTGTTTTGAATAAATGAATAAATGACTGGCACATCTCATTTTTATTAGGCACAAACTTTTCTTTTACTTTATTAACTTTTGCGGAGGTTATAGCGAAAATCGCTATTTTTTCAAATATTCAAAATGGTGTAAAATTTGACAGACTTTACCGATTACCACCAAATTTGGTACACAGTAGAGCCGTATGTTATTTTTCGTTTGTAGAACATTTCAGTTGAATTGCTGAAACTCGACGGGAGTTATAGCAAAATTTTTAGTTTTTACAAAAATTCTATAAAATCCGAACCGCTTTACCGATTTTGTCGAAATTTAATACCAAACAGCATTTAACGTATCTCTAGTCATAAAAAACTATTTAGCCATATCGGCGAACTTTTACGAAAGTTGGAGAGTATACGACTTTTTCCGAAAAAATTTAAAGTTCTATAAAATCAGTATACATAGACATATTTTCTCAAAAATTATAGCAATTGAAGAGGAATTAATACTCTACTTGTGTGCCAAATTTGAGCTCGTTCGATCGTGTCATTCGCGAGTTATCCACGATTGAATTTTAGGTCCCTGGAACACACACACACACACACATACGGGCATATTTTCTAAACCAATTTTTTGGACGTTTTAGGTGATTCTAAGCGTTCTGACATTAAAATCTCGAAAATTTTTTTTTTCACGAACACAAAGTTTCGTCTATGAAGAAGCAAAATGAAGAAAATTGATACGTGTGAGGGTCATGGACTGCTGATTTGACGTGGAATGCCTCATATACAACCCCGTGCGGACTGTAGGACATCCTTGGCGAGACTAGACTTGAAATAAGGGTTATCATAAGGGTCGCTTGCTCACGGAGCTGCCCGAACTTGAACAAGCGTGACGCTTGTTCGCTCTTCGCTGAACAATCGCCCAACAAACTCGGCGACGGTCCAGTCGACAACGAAATACTGTGAACTATGCTTAACAATAACAAACGGAGAAAAATATGTTATGTTTAGCGCGAATGTATCAAAACAAGGATGCAAAGTAGGACTTTGCACTTTGCTTCCTCATTAAAATTTGATCTTTACAAAACTTCCTCTATAAGGAAGCCAAAATCAATTACAATCCTTCCTCGTAGAGGTTGCTTTGTAAAGAACAAAATTTAATGAGGAAGCAATGTGCAAAGTCCTTTGCATCCCTTTTTCGGGGGTATGGATATATGTACAAATTACCTCTAACAGTTATTAATTATCCAGCAAGGGAGATTAGAAAGCACGTTGATTTTAAATGAATAACTTGAACTGTTTACTATAGAATATTTATTCACCTTATCTATTACACACAAGTATTTCACAAATATATATTATTTGTACTAAAATCAGTGTTGTCACGTCCTAGAAATCAAAATCCTCAAATTCTCCGAACAAATTTTGTCAAATTTATTCAAACCTGTTTTTTAAATATTATTTATTTATTCATTTATTTATTTATTTTCCAGTGAACGCGACAAGCCCTTGAAAACAATAACAATATAATATAATATAGTATGATATCAATTATAAAATAATATAATAACATGGCGAATATTTTGGCAGATACAATAACATTAAAGTTTTATCATAAATAATAAGAGTCAGTCAGTGGGAGTCACTGAGTGTAATGTACTCATTAACGGACTGCAGAAAAACAGAAAAAGGTCAGTGAAAAAAATCAACAAACACAGAGCCAGTATTGCCATTACGGAACATACGTGTAAGAGCCTCATTATGCCCGTAATTCGTACGACGAGTTTGCGCATAAAAAATTGCGTGATTACGTACATTCCGAAAAGATACCGATACAATAACGGACGATAAAAGGTCGGGACAATTCACCACACCGTGAATAATTTTATAAAGCAGGACCAGTTCGGCCTTAAGTCTCCGTGCAGAGAGTGTCGACATACACAGCTCTTGATGTAGATACTCGAGGTAAGATTTATCCACAATTCTGTACTTAAAGAAAATAAACCGCACAAATTTCCGCTGTATCCGCTCTATTGCGCTTACATGTACTATGTAATTGGGAGCCCAAATTATCGATGCATACTCAAGTATGGGGCGTACCAACGCACAATACAGCGTCCTAAGTGACCGCGGGTTCTTGAAATGCACTGTATTACGCCGAATGAACCCTAAAACTCGCAGCGCACGCCCACACATTACAGAAATGTGATAGTTAAAGGACAACGAGGAGCATAGGAACACACCTAGGTCCTTAACTATCGTGTTTTTATTAAGTACCTCACTATTTAATATACAGGGTGGGGCACTAACTTTTGCCACCTTGAATATTTCTGTAATTATCGGCGTCATAAAAAAATGTTCTAAACAAAAGTTATACGGTACGAGAGGAGTCATCAAATGCGACCATTTTTTTCAATTTCCGTGGAGGCGCTGACGAACAGCGAAGGTCACCTCCATTTTTTTAAATAGAATGATACATTTTTTTTCCGACTATCTTGTAGAGCACCTCAAACCTATAAAAAAACATCTGAGGGTCAAGGTCATTAAAAGTCATTTAAGGTCATTTAAGGTCAAAAAGAGACATAAACTTTATTTTTATGTGAAATGAACTTTATTTACAGTACAGATGTTCGAAGTGACTGCTATTGAATTCACGCCGTACATTTAAATTTTTGTACAATAAATTGAGGACAACTGGATCCCTAACACATCGGAAAACTAACCGACAAAAGCGAATCACTAACGAAGAGAACGAAATTAGTTTTCTTGCAGCTGTTCATCGAGATCCTTGTGTTAGTTCGCGTCAAATTGAGAGGGAATCTGGTGTAAGCCGGAGAAGTGTTCTACGTATCCTGCATCGTCATAAATATCATCCCTACCATATCAGTCTTCATCAGGAATTAACTGGTGCGGATTTCATGAATCGCATCGAATTCTGCCGATGGGCTCAATGCCTGATTCAGAAAGATGAATTGTTCATTAATCAGATTTTATTTACTGATGAAGCAACATTCACGAATCATGGGAATGTTAACTTGCATAACATGCATTTGTGGTCAACAGAAAATCCACATTGGCTGCGGCAAGTTGCACACCAAAGACCGTGGTCCGTTAATGTATGGTGTGGGATTATTGGGGATTAAATCGTAGACCCCTATTTCATCGAAGGGAATGTCAATGGTAGGAAATACACCACATTCCTTCAAGAAACGTTAGGTCCGTTATTGGAAGAAATACCCTTGGAAACAAGAAACAGAATGTGGTATCAACCCGATGGGTGTCCGGCACATTTTTCGCTGATGGCTAGAACCGAGCTGCAACATAGGTTTCCAAATCGTTGGATTAGACGCGGATGAGCTGTATCGTGGCCGGCTCGCTCGCCAGATTTGACGCCTCTTGATTTTTTCTTATGGGGATACTTGAAAGATGTAGTTTACAAACAACGTCCAACTAGCCCGGATGACATGCGTGAGAGAATTCTTCGAGCATGTGATACGATAAGTGGGAAAGTGATAAAAAATTCAACACAACCCTTGGTAAGGAGATTACAATATTGTATTGATTCCAATGGCAATCACTTCGAACACCTATTGTAAATAAAGTTCATTTCACATAAAAATAAAGTTTATGTCTCTTTTTGACCTTAAATGACCTTAAATGACTTTTAATGACCTTGACCCTCAGATGTTTTTTATAGGTTTGAGGTGCTCTACAAGATAGTCGGGAAAAAAAATGTATCATTCTATTTAAAAAAATGGAGGTGATCTTCACTGTTCGTCAGCGCCTCCACGGAAATTGAAAAAAATGGTCGCATTTGATGACCCCTCTCGTACCGTATAACTTTTGTTTAGAACATTTTTTTATGACGCCGATAATTACAGAAATATTCAAGGTGGCAAAAGTTAGTGCCCCACCCTGTATACGTATAAGAATAGGGCTGCACGGATCGTGAGAACGAAATAGCGAGACACTTCGAGATGTTTAATGATAAGTGATTACAAGAACACCATTCCTCAAGTCTACCAAGGTCATTCTGTAGTTCGACCGCATCTCTCGGGCTAGTAATTGACTTAGAGACCTTGAGATCATCCGCATATAAAAGAAACTTCGAAAACCGAAAGCAACTCTCGATATAATTTATAAATAATATAACAAGAAGAGGACCCAGGTGAGAACCTTGCGGAACTCCAGAAAGAACAGTAAATGGTTCAGAATAAGCTCTGCTCACTCTAACAATAAGCCGTCTATTTGAAAGATATGAAGCAATCCACCGTAACAGAACCCCCTGAATACCCATAGCACAAAGTTTGTCGATAAGCAAGTTGTGATTCACAGTATCAAAGGCCTTGGAGAAATCAGTGTATATACTATCAACTTGTTTTCCACACTCCATTTGATGGTTGAGGTAGTTAGTGTAAATCAAGAGGTTTGTGACCGTGGATCGTCTCTTACAAAATCCATGTTGTTTGCTAATAATGGATCGATCCGACGCACTCGATATCGCGTCAGCAACCATGGAATCAAAAACTTTCGGTATGCATGATTGATTTGCAATCGGTCGATAATTACGGATATCATTTATATTTCCATGTTTATGAATCGGTGTAATAAACGAGACCTTCCATACATGTGGAAAAATACCCGACGATAGCGACAAGTTAAATAGTCGAGTAAGCGGACTCACAAGGACGTGAGGACATTCTTTAATAAATATTGGAGAAATGCTGTCAGGACCAATACCTTAACTTACATCGAGATTTAAAAGTTTCTTCCGTACATCCGATTCAGCAAACATGAGTGAAGACAAATCAATCACGCTAGTACCATTCGGCATATCCACAGCAGTTGAGAACTCATAGTGTGATGACCTGGCAAACGCATTACTGAACATATCGGCAAACATGTTCGCAATCTCAACCGAACAACTACTGTGGACATTATCAAGAAACATGCAAGCTGGAAGACCTGCACTTTTCCTGACACTCGTAACATGATTCCAAAAAGGTTTGGGATTTCCCGCCTCACATAAGCTATTTTCCATATTAGCAATATATTTAAGATAGTCTGTCTCAAGACACCGATTGCATTGAGAACGCAATGATTTAAATAAACAATAGTTATGCGGCGTAGAATGACGCTTCCATTTTATATGTGCGATTTTCTTTCAATACATCAAGACACGAGTCTTGGATTTAACCCATTTGCGATATGAAGAGGGGCGGATCACAATAAGCGGAATAAACGATTCCACAGCAAATTTGATTTTTTCATAAAAAATAGTTACTGCATGGTCAATACAGTAGTCAGACCTGAGAAGGACATCCCAATCGGAAGAAAAAAGAAGTTCCTTAATTGCTGAAAAATCTGCATTATAAAAATCATAGAAGCGCACCTCAGTATGTTCGATGTTAAATAACTCATGGTCAAAGGAGAGAGTAATTTTAAGAGGTGGGTGAGGTGGATCAATCGGCGTAATAGATTCAAGCGCGGAACTAACGGTACAAGATAAATTTGAAAATACAAGATCAAGCAGTCTACCCCGATCATTCGCAGTTTTGTTGAATTGAAAGAGATCGAGACCGGCTGCGAATTCAAGCATTACACCGCGAGACGAGTTTCCACCAAGACATTCTTCAGAGTTTAAGGGATCATAATCAATAAACCCAGGAATATTAAAATCGCCTAAGAGTAGTGTACTCACATCACCAGCTTCCACAACAACACACTCAACAGACTTACAGTACTCATGGGAAACATTGTAATTAGACGATGGAGGAATATATACCGCACCTACTAACAAATTTAGGTCCTGGCATTGTATGGTGACGAAAGTTTGTTCGATCGATATAGCAGGATTAAGCACTAATCTTGCGGTGAGTGAACGATGCACCGCAAGTAGCACACCACCTCCACGAGTTTTACTGCTCGAGCAGGCTGACCGATCACATCTAAAAATTGTATAGTCTTTCAGACCAAGTTCCGCATTCGATTTATCAGGAGAGAGCCAGGTTTCAACTAATGCAATTATGAAGAAATGTTTGGTCAATGCCATGTCACGCAAGTCACGCAGCTTATTCCTAACGCCTCTTATATTTTGAAAAAATATTGGCAAGCACCGTCCGTTGTTTAGTTTTTTGACGCGCAATGTCTGGATGTTGATGCACAAGGAACGTCGACAATCCCTGGAACCCCGTTGACATATTTAATGGTTTTGCCGGTAATTCCGGCCTCGGTTATTTCAGCAAGTTGTTTTCTCAGATCCAGAAGATGATTCCGCTGGTTAATGGTGAGATCCGCCATAACACGAATATTTGGAGCAATGATTTGTTTTTTGTTGCGTAGTATGTCAAGAGCCATTTCAGAATCCGGAAGAATAATCTTGATCGGGCGCGGCGCAGCATCAGCCCTTTGAACACCCAAACGTGAGACTTTGTTAACTGTCACCGCACTACATGCAGACAGCAACAGCTCTGAAACTGCAGCCGAATCATTTTCAACAGAGTCCACACCACGTTGCTCAGTCAAACCATAGACCATGACATTTTTAGACCTATTAATAAGCTCTAATGCTTCTTTAGCTACCAAATGAGGGTCATTAGTCGGCGACAGACCAGAAGGGATGGCACTAACGATGGCCTTCAAACCCGCAATTTCAGCCTTGTGACGTGATTTTTTACAAAATTACGATCACAAGGTCTTATGTTACCGAGTTAGCTATGTCTAGCGATTTCGACGTTCCTCTCCTCGAATTTTACCGTTTGGATATGGAAAATGGTTAGCGATTTTGTTTTAGTTGTTGTTTTTGAGAGAAGATGGGAGATTGGTGCACTCAAATCTGTCGCGAGGACGAGAGCTCAACGAATCGAGCAGCCCGGCAGATGAGAGTCACCGATGTGAGTTTTGGCGGTTAGTTGCAGACCGGTGCAAATCCGGCGCCCTACGGTGATAGTGCATTGCGTTGGAGAACGGGTGGAGTTAAGTTACGTTTGGCCTAGGATGGGGCATCCTAGCGCAATTGCTTTTGTTGAGTAAAGGCCCGTTTTCACGCAATGAGCTAAGGGAGGCGACCGTACAGACCTCTGCTATGTTACCGGCACAAGTTGCGTTCCCGTTATCGCTACGAATTAATTCGAAGGAGAGGGCAGTAGTTCTCGGGTAAGGGATTTTGAGCTATCGGAATAATGATAATGAATCGTTCCCGATGATTACTCGAAATAATCAGTCTTGCTCACCGCCGAGGTGCCTCGAGTTTTGCAAACGCTCCCGTGTTGACAGTTTTTCTGTCGCTCGCGCGCGCGACTTCGCGCAGTTCTCGTGCTCCGGCAAACTCCGTATAGTGAATACGTGAGTGATCGTGTGGTAAGTTTTATTCCACGGAATAAAACTCGAGTTTTCGGTGTTCCTCGAGTGCAGTGGGATACCTGCACTTCGTGTCACAGCTCTCGCATTCCCTCGATCTCCCTCCATGGGATGGATCGGCTACAGGCAGCTCCGGTAAGTCGTTCCCGTGATTTTAATCATTAAAATTTGGTATTGCACCAGATTTTCCCGTAGTGACGATGGCGCTCTCGATGCGCTTCGTCAGTTCTCGCGCATTCTAAAATGCGAATTCGTTACCGATGCTCGCTCTCGATGTTTGTCCGCGGAACATTAGTTTCCGTTGATTTCATTTTGATCCTGATTCGTGGCTATTTATTGCACTTTACCGCGACCCTCTCTACCAAACCTAGCAGACTGAGCGGCCGTGCTATTCCGCAACCGTTCGCTCCCGCAAGCGCATCCAGTTGCGTTTGTTGATTTTACGCGACCCCAAAAATCAACAAAGCTACCGATTCCTTCGGTTTTGCTCCCGATCGCGAGTTTTACCCCAGACTTGCGATTTGGAGTTTGGGGATTGAGCCGCCCCACTCGATCCCTCGGACATACCGGTCCGTTAATTCCGGTGAAACAAAAATTAACTGGCGCCCACCGGGTTTGCGGATGCGCGAGCGGAGGTGGACGGCCGAAGGTGACGGTTCCCGATCTTTTATTCTCTCTTCATGTTTTGTGCTCTCGACCAAACACCGATTAATCGGTAAGCTACCGGAAAAATACGTCACAGCCTTCATCGACTTATTCTCCTCTCTAAGATGACAAATTGTAGTTTCGCAAGGATTCTTTCGAGAGCATCATCAAATCGACCAGAAAGCGAATTAATCGCGACACTTAGAGGATGCAGCTTCTCATCAACGTCTTTGTTTATTATAGCACTCTGCGCATTAAATTGCTCTTTTAAAAATCTCTTTAAATCAGCATCCATTGTAGCCTTATTAGTTCCGTGTGTACAATTGGAGATAAAGAGATCGTCGAAGACTAGATTACTCTTAGTGGCACAACTGCGGTGATAAGAACGCCGGCAAATAACACAGCGGACAAAATCCTTTACCACTTCAGAGCAACCTGTACATGAGACCGGAGAGCCAGGTGACATTACATTTACACGTATAAATGCGTGTGTGACAAGTCGATGTTGTTCACCTCGAGATTCGAGTAGCTCTGACGTTCAAACGAGATGTAAACATAGGGCGCACGTACACTACGCACACAATCAGAGAAGCGGTAGATCACTATAATGTCCAAATGTCACATACAAGATAAGCACGCCGAACTTGCTTAATTTTGAATAAATTAACAGCCGCGAATGAAGTATAGGTGCACAATTTTTATACACGTGTCCACTACTACTGTAACTCATGTCCAAATAACATTTTTCGTTCAACATCAATGCTCAAAAGAGCGTAGTAGCACAGAGTTATAGAGTGTCTTTCCGCATGACGTGGTTCGGCAACGTCCGCGTTCGACTCCTTATTATTCAGAATATATCCAAATTCTAACAGAATTTCTCCAATTTTTCTATAAGTTCAATTGCAATAACATTATAAACCTAACCTCTCAATGCCTCGATCAGATCAACCGACCCACATAATCTTAGGTTATCCACTGCAGAAAGGCACCCTGATGTACCGACAAGATAATTCCCCTTCCAATTTTACAGGTCAATTGTTCAAGGAATAATGGATAATACTATGGATAAAGTTCAATGTTTGTATTCGACTATGGCTAGGACGAAGTAGCTTTTCAGGGGGTTCTGAAACCAAAAAGCGTGAAGACGAAATTCAAATCGTATTCACACAATTATCACACTATTTGAGACTTCAAAGCATCGATCCAGCGAATAAAAAAAAGACTGGAATTTTCCTATGGCTAGTTTTGCTCAACTCGATTACAAGTGCAGTAATTCCGAGCTGTTGGAGCATATAAAATTTATGAAACATGAGAACCACGCTGCAACATTTGTTCATCGAAAAACTTTGGTTTTTGGACGGCTAATAAAGTTCGGAAATAGAACGAAAAGAGAACCATCATTTTCATCGTGGATATTAACCTGTCGTTCAACACGGTTAATCATGTAGCAAAGTTGATAAAAAAATGTACATCATGATAAACCGGTCGTCGTAAAGATTAGTTACGGTAAAACAAAGTGTTCAATGATCGCAAAAAATGTCATGGGAAGCAGTTTGAAGACGACCGTCAAAGCAATGTCCCAGAATGAGTTCTTTATCCTGATCGATGCATTAACAGATGTGAGCTCCATAGACCACCTGGCACAGTTCGGTTCTTGCAAGATTGTAAAGTCCGAAATGACTTCCTGTCGATTATTCAGGTTTCTGAAGCGAATGAACTGAACATGTAGACTCTCATTGTAAAGTCTTTTATCTACCATTACTTTCCGTACAAGAAGAATATGATCGGGTTCGTTGCGGATGGACCTTCAGTTATGATGGGAAATCATTACTCAGTGCTGCCATTCCATGCTTTTGACGCGCAGTTCTGTGTAATCCCCGACCATATGAAGTGGCTAATTCGGCTAATTTTTTCATACTTGCATCAAAGTTTCAAGAGGCAAGAGCCAGTCTTTCAAGCGTATACTAACGTGAAACCATTGAAATCGATTCATCCGAGTCAAATACAGTGGCTATCCTTGCAAAGCGCCGTTGATCGAATTCTCAATGAGTACGATGCTTTGGTTGTGTATTTTTCTTCTGAACGTGAAAATTGTAACTTCGACAACGCTCCCATTCCTGCGATGCATGATTTATTAACAGACTCGATAATCGGTAGGAAAATGTATTTACAGTTTTCGAGGTTTGTGCTGCCATTTTTCAACGATCTGCATCAAGAGTTACAGTCCTCGGACCGTCGATAGACTGTAACAAAGATTCATTTAGTAGACCTGAGGATTTCGGGAGTATATAAGAAGACGCTCGACTGTTATATTAAACACTCCTGAATTTGTCGGATCGATTTTTCGTTGGTGCAGTACCCCGCGAACTGCGTGGAATTAAATGGTCTTTATCTCGGCTCAGTCACCGGCGTATCTCTGTAGAAAATCGTAGGTGGTAACGAAGCCATAAACAAGTGCAATCTGGAATGTCTCAGTATTTATGTTGCAGCTGCCCATCAAATTGATGTTTGGTTTCCACTCAATTCCGGATATCAAAAAGGGTTTGTGAAACTAAAGTCTATTGGCCCTAAAGTAGTGAAGACTCGACCAGTTTCGATTGCCCCTCTCGGCGACACATTCTCGATTATAAAATGCAACCGAGATGAGATCGAAAGGCAGTGGCGCATGCTTAGCAACTTTTTTCAGTTGAATCCTGGTACTTGAGAAGACCTCTGTCAATTTTGAAACGGAGTTTATTGCATGTAGAAAGCGAATCGCACAATGTCATATAGTGAACTCTGCAACTCCGTGATAGCGCTAATGACTTTATCCTACAGTACAACCACGGTTGAGAGATTGTATTCACACATCAATCTGAACAAAACGAAGCTGCGTAACAAGGTGAAAACTAAGACGATAAGCTCGATTTTGCGAATGAAAGTTTTAATGCGAGACAAATCTTGCTACGACATCAAGATAACGGACAAAATGCTCAAGCAGCACAACAATACAACATACAACTCAGAACAAAGCAAAAAACGTGCCGATGAAGATGCAAAGAATGGAAAAAGATACGTAATATACTGTAACGTGGTGTTTTTTCTGCACACCCCGTTACTGCTGCTGTCGAATATCGTAGGTTAAGATCTGACACACCGTCCGCTGTCGAGCTCTCTCCAGGGCAACGAATTAGAATTAAGTTAGTTTAAGAAATAATTTTGTGTCATATTTGTGTGCTTGTGTGTTAGTTATAAGTAAGATTTTGTAAGGTCCGACCTCACTGGGTTCTCAACGTCTCGACCATCGTTGGATTGAGCCTGAGGGGTCTGCGTCTTCGTCGCTGGCAACCTGCTGTCCTGTGTTCCCAGGGACAGCATTAGTTCCGCAGGACGTGAGGAACCTGCGGGGTGGTATTAGTCCTCACCTTCACGAGGAGTGGACGCCGAGTGGAGGTTGGATTGTTCGGCGAGATCGTCCACCTCGTCAACGAATCCACAATTTTGAGGCAGAGGGCAGCGGACGGCTGGAAGCTTACCACCGTCGCCCCCGCTCTGCCCGCTTAGAGCTACGGACCTCCACCATTTAACCGCCAACTTGAGGAAAGATGAGGTACCCGATGCTTGGTGGAAAATCTCCTAAATGCCCCGGAGCAGCCCCTGGATTTTCTCTAGGTCCAAGGACGCTATGATGCCCCCGTACCAGATCCATCCCGCGGCGCTCTCGAGCCGTGAGGCGGTACCTCCACCATCTGAGATGCCCACGGGATCTGCGGAAGAGCAGCGTTGGCCGGTACACGGTTTTTCCCGATGGGCGAAAAGCATCAGGAATGAGGAAGGATCACACTAAAACCCTTCTAGTGATCCGTTATCAGTTGCGCATAAGGAGCTGAGAAAATTTTCTCCGCTGTCGGGTGTGAAGAACTCCACAACATATTTATTTAGTTAGAGTCAGCGGAACGAAGAGCAGAAATGAGCGACGACTTTTGATGAGGAAGGGAGACGATCGGCACGCATCGTTAAATTTCGGCAATCGAGGGCCGAAAGTGGGGATTAGTTGTCCGAGTTGTCGCAAGACAAAGGATCATCGAGGACTCTCTTCGCGATTACCTGTGATCGACAACGGACGTGCCGTGGTGCTTTCCGAAATTCAGAAGCTCGGGGACAGCTACCAGACTTCCTGGAGAGGATTGGGAAGAGTATCGAGGTTCAGAACCAGTGAGGGCCGTGAGTACCCGTATCCCGGGATTTATTTTGTCATTTGCGGAACTGTGATTTGAAAAAGTACAATTTATAGGATTTATTAAAATTTACGTTATTACCGAGTGAGAATCTCGCGTAGTTTAAGGCCCTGGAAGAGAGGCAGGAGTCGCGAAGGTGCTACTTGTCTCGTTTTGTCTTGTGTGTTGTCGAGAATTTGTGTTGAATATTTGTTGACGAGAATTACGTTAGAGATTTCCCGAGGTTGCCGTGCTGTCGTACCGGACTCAGTCTCCTTGGAGCATACCGGTGTTTTAGTATTGCCTTCCTAAGCCGGATTTCGGGAAACTAGAGTTCCGAAAAGAATTGAGTTTTCGTACGAACTATTTGAAGTTGAGAGTTGAGCGGCGAGACAAGTATTAGTCGGATCGTTATTCGCGCTGTCGCATTAGGAGATTATTCCTACGTGAACTACGCGACTGTAGTATTAAGTCCCAGCCGATTCTTTAGAGAAGAGAGCGATCGTGAGTCTTGCCGCGGAATTAGTTAGTGTTTGTCCGTTCTATTTACGTATTTATTTTCCGATAAAGAGTCGAGCCGATCTGTGCGCTGTCGACCTTAGTGGCGACCATTACGAAAAATTATTCTCAGAAAATTCTCTAGTTGCGTTATTGAATTTCATTAATAATAATTATTCTGCGATTCAGTTACGTTGTCGAGAAGTGAGTGGAATCTCTCAAGAGTGTGAGAGCCCGAATTTAATTGTCGGTTTATCGCTGTCATTGTTACCGGAATAGCGTTCCTTGTTGCTTGCGACATATTATTTTTTTTTGTTACTACGAGAATTCGAACTTTCACTTGCCAATATTATAATTCTTTATTTTTCTGTTCCCAAATTCACATTTCATTATTCACCATTTCCACTAGTAAATAAAACTTCTAATTTGTTAATTGAGTGATTGTATTCTGACCATTTATTGTGTGCGTGTCGGCCCCGCCCCTCTACCGTAAGTTCCTGAGCTAGCGGCTAATGACCGTCGTTTTTCCTGCGCTGTCGAATTTAGCTAGTGGCCGAGTCAAATCGGTGAAATTTCATTAGGGCCGTCTCGTGGCGGCTGGCGCCCGCGGAGACAGTCGCGGAAAACAGGACGAAGGTACCGGAGAATTATTTTCTCGGTTACAATACAGGGTGATGCACATCAAGTATAACCGAGCACTCAAACTATTGATCATACCCAAAAATGTTTCAGGTAAAAGTTTCAGTGTTCGAGAAGGCCGGCAGATTGGACCACCCTATTCGTTTTGTCGACGAAACCTGATATTACGTCAACGTCAATTCTACTTTTTCACTCGGAACCATGTTTTTTTTTATGACATTATTACCGATTTTAAGACAAATTCAGCGATCTACTACACACGGTCATTTTAGTCACACAAGGTATAAAAATAGTCGAAAAAACGAAACATCAGAATAATCATTTTCAAAGGATCCACTAACCTTGGTTTGGGTCAACCTACATAAGATGCTCCAAATGATAACCCTAGATTTGTAAAAACTTATTTAATTGCTGTTTTCATTTCTTACGGTACCAATGTTTCTTATCGGCATGAAGTACGCATGTTCTGTTGACATATCAGTCACGCATTAGCTTCTGATGTGAATACACCAGACCGCGAAAATGGACTTTTCACAAGTAAAAAAAAATTTTAAGTTCAAATTTCACTTTTTTTAAGTGAAAAATTAAAATTTCACTTTTTTAGAGTTAACTTCACTTTAAAAAAATGAAAAACAATGTCACTTTTAAAAAAAGTGAAAATTTCATTTTTTCAAATTTAGAGAGTGCATTTATAATAAATACGTGGTATGTTCGGATATATCTTTTTTATTCTTGAAAGACCATGTTAAAAACATGATGTCATTATGGAATAAAGAACGAAAATTTTTGCCATTTAAATCTACTTATTTTTATCTTTTCATGTTTTAGAGGGATATTCAGAATATAATGGCCATACACTTTCACTATTGTAACTTTTACGGGTCTTTTCCTTGACGAATATTTAATAATTCTTATTAAGGATTATTGTCAAGCATTGACCCGGGAAGTTCAACAAGAAAATAACTTCTGAAGATGAGAGATTTTGGATAATAGGATTCGTGTTCTGGACCCAATAGTTTCTAGGTATTTTAGGTAATTATTTTATATAATTAAAACGCTAAAATTATTGTGATCATTCACGAGAAACGTGATCTCTAACAATAATGTTAATAAATGCGAAATAATTGACAAAGGTTTGAAGTAAATGGTCGTATACAGAGCTGGCGACTGTACACGGAGCATGCATAGCTCATCGCAAAGTGAAGTTATAGAGCGTACTAATCACCTCCTAGGAATTGCTGAGTTGATGGAAGGACAAGTTATAGTTCCTCAGAGAAGTACACCTATGTAGTGCGACAACTTCATCATCGGATAATAGTTTAGTCTGAGATTATTGTGTGTCTTCTAGCTAGAGTTTGTGGTTAACTAGTAATAAAAAAGAGAGGCACAGTTTGAAGCAAATGTAAGAATTAAAAAAATAAAGAAAGAAGTTTAATTGGTCTCTGATGCAATTACTAATAAAAGGAAATAGAGGATGAAGTGAGTTGGGCTATCTCCAGGAGTTCTACTAAGAAACTTGATTCTATATTTGAAATCTTATTATAAATTGCCAAAAGTCAGGACTCGAATTATAAATAGAAGAATTCTGAAGATTTGTTCTCGAAACGCGTGTGTTGGGTTATTACCAGTGGGCGAATACTAAAAATACATGTGCCTCCTAGAGAAAAAAAATCTGGCGGAACCCGCCACTAGATAATCGAAAAAGGAACAGAACCGGCACGTATATTTTTTTCTCTAGGAGGTGCCCTGACCAAGATATCACGATCCAAAATTTTGAAGTGATAAAAAAAAAATTTTTTTTCGCCCTTAAAAAAAATCCGGTGGAACCCGCCACTAGATAATCGAAAAAGGAACAGAAACGGCACATATGTTTTTTTCTCTAGGAGGTGATCTGGCCAAGATATCGCGATCCAAAATTTTGAAATGACAAAACAAAAAATTATTTCGCCCTTAAAAAAAATCCGGCGGAACCCGCCACTAGATAATCGAGAAAGGAACAGAAACGGTACATATGTTTTTTTCTCTAGGAGGTAATCTGGCCAAGCTATCGCAATCCAACGTTTTGACATGGCAAAAAAAAAATTTGTTCGCCCTTAAAAAAAAATCCGGCGGAACCCGCCACTAGATAATCGAAAAAGGAACAAAAAAGGCACATATGTTTTTTTCTCTAGGAGGTGATCTAGCCAAGATATCGCGAACCAAAGTTTTTAAATGGCAAAAAAAAAATATTTCTTTGCCCTTAAAAAGAAATCCGGCTGAACCCGCCACTAGATAATCGCGAGTACTACAAAAAAGTCCTTTGGCATTTTTGCCTATGATCAATATTCTAGTCAGGAACCACTGTCAAAGACAAAAGTCCAAATAACTACCCACACATAACCGCCACCCGAAAAGTACGAATAATTGCCACCTCAAAATTAGAAAAGAAATAAAATGTTTCCTACAAACTTTTCTCTCCGAGTCAAAATGACAAAGATGCAGCGTGCCAAAGTTTTCAACTCGCAGTAATCGTATTAATTTCAAATAATTTTTTTTTTTTTTTCAGCAATATCGGCCATCGGGGATTTCAAAGAGGAACAAAAAGGTGGTAAACATTTTCCTCTCAGCACTAATGTCACGGCGCTACAGCGTGCTAAAGTTTTTTTTTGAAGATGCAGAAATTTTGATGGTCTAAAAAAAATCTTCTATTCAAAGTTTTATTCAAATAGTTAATGAGAAAATAATATAACAATAATAAATCAATCTTGAAATTGAAGTAAATTTCTTCACCGTTTCGAGAGCTGATGCAGTATCGGGGCTCGCGACAGCGGAGGAATAAATTCAATCAACCAATTTATTATTCAAAATAATAATTTAGGATAGAGGAAAGAATAGAATTTTACAGTAGGAGTTGACGAAGTGTCAGGGCCTACCGGAGCTGGGCTGGCTCAAGGAAAAGGACCGTGCTAGTCAGTGCAGTACTGAGATGCACGGGTGAGCCTGGGCTATGCTCAGAGATACGTGTAAGAGCCAGGCGCTGTGCTAGGGATTACGCGTTGGATAATTATGATATTTCCAGGAAGGAAGATAGGTAGTGAGTGAGGTGTCGACTGTCGCGCGAGGCCTTCTTATAAATCGGATTCCCCACTAAATCTAGTCGCACGCGTGTGTGGAGTAGACGACAGCGGTGTAGCTGTGCGCGCTCACGTGTGCGTGTTCGAATGTTTCCCCGGCGTGCTCTTCGTCGAGGTAGTAATCGTTCCGTTACACTATATAAAAATTAATATTTTCTATATATCAAGAATGTATATTTCATATATTTATTGTTTACAGAGAATGTATTTTCTATATACTTAGTGTGCGTAAAAATGGTATTTTTCATCCATATATTATACAATTAGCGAACACGGTTGATATTTCTAGCAGTATTTTTATCTCCCGAGTATCAAACTAATTTTCATTTTGTTGTACGATGAGTAGTTTCGAAGATACAGCCATTCTGCGACAGCGAATCCGAGCATACCGTTAGTCGAGATGTCGTGGCGCGAATAACAATGGAGAATTTCAATGTACTTCGGTTCACTGTGGTTAGACAAACGAAAGTCAGTAGTGAGTTTGTTCAGTGCACGAACCGAAGCGAGTATCAAACAACTAAAGGTTAGGCGAACAGCTGCTTGTCTAACGCATAATGATGATATTTTTGTGGGGTTAAATTTATCTGATAGCGTGAAGAACTCGAAAGCTGTCAATGAATTAACCATTGACTCACATTCTGCATTGAACTTCGAATTTTTCCGGAATATGTGTTGTCGACAGACTGCCGAAAGACTGAAAATGATATTCCTCAGTCAGATTAACGAATATGAATAAACAGCATTATTAAACTAATTCGAAAAAAATTTGAAAATTCATTGACAGTGCTCCATGGAAAAACCGAATGTGTAAATCAATTAGTTTTCGAGTTCTTCACGCTTATAGATAAATTTATCCTGAAAAAAATATCATAAATTTATGGGCCATACAAGCAGCTGTAAGCCTAATTGTCAGTTGTTTGACGCTCGCTTCGGTTCGTACACCGAACGAACTCAGCACTGACTGTCGTTTGTCTGACCACAGTGAAGCGAAGCAAATAGAAATTCTCTGTTGTTATTCGGGCCACGACGACTCGGCTAAAGGTTTGCTCTGATTGGCTGCCGCAGAATGGCTGTATCTTCGAAACCACTCATCGTACAACAAAACGTAAAGTAGTTTCATACTCAGAAAATCAAAATACTCTTAGAAATATCAACCGTGTCCGCCGATTATGACACACTGTATACGAAGCGTTTATGTGTCATATACGAGCAATATGTAAAAATATATAGTTCATACATCCGCCACATATAAAAAATCTATGTATTTTACATTCGCTATATATCCGCCGGATATATATCAGATATACAGAAGATATTGAACTTTTTGCCGCTATGTATAGCGTATGTCATCTATACAGGGTGTATTGCGACTTCTAGCACATCGGGAAAATCTCAACGCAAAATAATTATTCTAAGAATAATAACGCTAGCGTGAAATCTGAAAAAAAATTATTCAACGAGTTATTTGAGTTTGTCGTTATTTTATGAGTGGACCAATCACAGCACAGATATACAAGAAATTGGCGCATCGCAGCGATGCCACCAAACTTAAAACAACTTTGCCAAATGACAGTCGACGCTAAGTTCAAGCAGTAAGCGAGGCTCTCTCGATCCGAAGCTGGCGAGACTGCTGACAGACGTTGTTGGTTAGGATGTCCGGCCTGGTCATGCTACTGACCAAATAAATAAATTTCAATAAAAAATCATAAACAAAAAATCCAAGGTGAAAACAAGGTGCGAGCAAAGGGTGAGGAAGGTGAAAACAAGATGAGAGTAAGGTAAAAATGAGGTAAAAGCAGAGGGAGAGCAAGGTGAGAGCAGGGGGAGCCCGAAAGGGACGATATGACATGTCCTGTGTTGTTCATGTTCTGAATATTGTCTGAATACAGTCTGCCTAGCTTAGAATCGAGAGAGCCTCGCTTACCGCTCGAACTCAGCGTCGACTGGCGTTTGGCAAAGTTGTATCAAGTTTGATGGCGGCGCAGTGACGCGCCAACTCCTATATCCGTGCCGTGATTGGTCCATTTATTGAATAACAATAAACTCAAATAACTCGCTCAATAATTTTTTTTTCAGATTTTACGTTAGCGCTATTGTTCTTAGAATAATTTTTTGAGCTTAGATTTTCCCGATGTGCTAAAAATCGCAATTCACCCCGTATATCCGTGTGTATATCTCAAGTATACTTTATTCCCATGGGGGTGGAAAGTGTGATTGTACGTTTCGCTACAGTTGTCATGACGTGAAGCGTGTTCGATCGCCCGCACCGGGTATTTTCGCGTGTGCATCGAGTAGTCTTGGCATCGGTTCTTCGGCTTTTTGTTTTTGCTATAGATAAAGTTTAGTGTTTAGAAAATGTTTTGAAAGCAATTAAATATTCCTTGGGGAGAGAGCATGCGCCGAACATAGGTTAGCATCCCTGAACTACATGCACGTATCACAGCGTGAGTCTGTCGTTAGTTTTTTGGGCGTCCTTACGATTTTTTTCTTTCCTTTGTCGTGACATTCTTGGTCACGCGTATTAATTGCAAGAGATATCGCGAGATCTTTTTCAAGATATTAGGTAAGCTTGCGCGGGTGTAATCCTTGTTATTGAACCATTATCTCGTGTACGTGGTAAAGATTGTTTTCTTTTTTAAATTATTTCTTGTGTCGTACGCTGAGAAAACGGTATTGTTGTGCCAGCCAGATGTTCAGGTGCTGGAACTATAATTCGGATTGCTGGCACAGCCGTGCTGTTGTTCATCTACCACAGTGGAACACCAGCGCCTGGACGTAGTTCAGTTCTACGTACGAGCAATGCAGGAAGGCTACACGAACTATCCGTATCAGAGATAAGTAGAGAGACTGCCAGTGGGGCGATTTTCCTGTTTGCACTTTTTTTCAGCGCCCGACGCGCCACCATCGGAGAGTCTCCGAAGCCAGTCCCTCTTTTTAATTGGTCGAGATATTTCGAGGCATATCTGCGGGTAATTTGAACGCTCGAGAGAGCTCAGTTTACGTTTGCGTCCACCGCGCGGCTATTCGAACCACGCTTTTTTGTTTTTTCGTTTCAGTTATCGTATAATCTTTGGCGTATCATTTTTGAGCCTTGCTCGAGCTGTAAAAACTTAATTTGAAACGCTGAAGCCGCTCGAAAATACGTACGCCTTTCCGTTTTATTTATTTATTTATTTTTTTATATTTTGTGACGAGCCCCTCGCGCAAGTAATTTCGGCCACTCACACGGGGAGCCACGACCAAATATAACGACGCCCCAAATTGTTATTAATTTATTTGCTTCCACAATTCTTCCCGCTTACCTGTTCTTCTGTCGTGTGCTGGGCGCCAGGCTATCTACTTTTTGGACCCGACAGCCAGGGTCATTCGCTATTTCCACGGTCAATACTATTTCGGGTCCGGCTAGCTGGAAGGGGTGCAGTTCGGGGGCTTGTCGCGAGAATAAATATTCGAAACTATACTCTTTTCTAAGTTCAAAAATGATAACAATAATTTATTACCGTGAATTAACGGTTTCCACGCAAATACAATAACTTTACAATCACGACTCGAGTCCGACAATTATCGCGGTCCTAACCCGAATCGCTCTCAATTATTACGGATGCAGCCGGAGAAGCCGGTCGCGACGGAGGAAGACACTACGCTACACGGAATTATTAAGTATTGGTGCACCACGTGCGCCTACCTTTTTCTGCGTGCAGGTAGTCTCGGTCTCTCGATACTGCCTCCTATTCCTGTCTCCCTTTCTTTGGCTGGTGAATTCTTCCTTCACGGCGGATACACGCACGCACGGGTCTATCGTAATTAATTATCACGAGACTCTCGAGGTAAACGGTTCGCGCGCGGCGAGTTGTTCGATGTCTAATTGTTCCGACAGAAATACTCGGCTTTAGGTCGAACTCTAACCAGCTACTGATCTCAACTCTCAATACAATTCTCTATTCTTTCAAGATATAACTCAATCTGACTATTCGGTACGGGGTCCGGAATTAGAGTAATTGGGTCTCGCACGCTCGGCCGGGTTACGCGGGCCTCGGACGTCCGGGGTGGGGGTCACGGCCTGACATCGATCGACTTCGTCGATCGTCGCGTTCTTCCGCCTTCCTTCTCTCCGTCCATCCTCGCGCGTCTTCCCGGGCTGTCGCTCTAATTCCTCGAATCCTGTAGAACAATACTCACGGCAGTCAAACGTTCATATTGGGAGTTTGACGCCGAGGAGCGATTCTGTTGCCACGCGGTTCGGGCTCTCGGTGCACGAGCACTCGGGGCCTAGCTCGTTGCTGCGAGCGCGCACTAGCGCCTCGTCACATCCCCCCACTAGGCCAGACTACCGCTCTGACGCTAGGTAGGCTCACGCCGATACACCATCGCAACGTGCTATGCTGCAGAATCACTCCTCCGTCATCTCTCGGCTTTCCACCACCGCAATGTCATTGTTCCAAAGTCAAATACCAACACCAAATATTTCCCATACAAAAAAAAACTTTTATTCAACAAAATCTTACAACTAACTCTCCCGATCCCGGAGACGCTCGCGACGGTGATTTTCCGCGCTACTTCTGATTACAAAAAAATTAAAATAATATAAAAATGAAAATCAAAATTATGTTCGCCCACTGGCGCGACGTACAAAACAAAAAAATCAAATCTCTCTCGCTTCTTGCGGTACAAAATCAACAAAAATCATTACTGCCTTTTATAAAAATAAATCTTCCTATATCTAGCAAATTCTTCTTATCACTAACGCTGGTAACAATTAGCACTATAGTCTCTTATGAGCCAGCATCTCGGTATATTTTTTTTTTTTTTTTTTTTTTTTTTTTTGCGTGTCAGTCTAGCGACGGCGGCGGTTACAATCCGGGCACGTCGAGCGGGTATAGTTGAGTCGGTAGCACTCGGTGCAGTACAGCCGGCTATCCGGAGTCCACGGCACGGGGCAGTCGCGCGGTCCGTGTCCCCACTCGAAACAGCGGGGGCAGCACATCTCTACCTCGGCTGTTCGAGCTCGATCCCTTTGCCGTATCTGGCGGACCAGATCGCCTCTCCCTTGGGCGATCGCTCGTGCCATTCCGTGTGGGCCCGGACAGTCGGCCGTCCTGACTCCGTCGCGATGACAACGGCGACAGAAATCCTCCCTAAGTGGACGTTGGCATTTTTTCCACGAATGCCCCACTTGCCTGCAGTTCAGGCATCCTGGCGGCGCCCGGGTCTGTCCCGGCACGGCTGTGGCTGCTTGTAGCGTTGGTGCGGTCTGCGTCGGTTGACTTGACCACTCCACGCTCTCCTCTTCCTGAGCCAGCCAACGTCGCGTAAGCACCTGGGTGACTGCCACTTCACGTCGGCGTGTCCCGCTGATGCTCGGACGTACCAGCGCACGCGGCGGCTCCCGGTTGTTCTCCTCTTCTCCCTCATGTCGGGCCTCGCCTGCGCCTTCCCCTCGCATTGCCTCGTACCGTCTTTGCGCTTCTTGGCGCACTTGCGCCAATTGCTCCGCCGGGGTCAGCGCTACGGACGCCGGTGTAGTTGTCTCCCGGTAGCGTCGCCGCGCTTCCTCTCGCACGACTGCGAGCTGCTCCATAGGTGTCAGAGCTGGCGGTGCGGGCGGCGTCTCGGGTTCGGCACCGTGGTATCGGCGTTGCGCTTCCAGCCGGATGGCCGCTAGTTGCTCCTCCAAACCGCTGACTTCTCCTGTTTGGCGTCGAGCCGACATGTTTCAATGACTATCTGTGAATTATTCGGTATTATTAGAGGTTCCTACGATACAATTTTACATTCTTTATTCTTATGATTTTCCGGGTTGAGCAGTCGAGCGTTCCGCGATCTGTAAATTACTCAATAATTTCAAGTCTTTCACGTGCCATCTCCCTGCAGGTCGACCGTCGGGGTTAGTCAGTTCAACCACGCTTGGTGACACGACTCTCACGACTTCGAACGGTCCAGCGTATTTCTTCGCGAACTTAGAGGTCATATTATTCGCGGCTTTTGACAACACGCGGTATTTCCGGTATACTCGGTCTCCGACGTGCAACGGCACCTCTCGCCTGCGTCGATTATAATACGCGGCCTGCTTCAAGGATGCTTCGCGAATTTTATTTGTCACGAGATCGCGCATCTCGACGAGTCTGCTCATTCGCGCGATCCACTTTTCCTTGTCGGGCGCGTTCGGCGCGATTTCCTCGACTATCATCTTTTTCCAGTGCTTCGCGGCTTTTGGTTCCCGTCCCAAATTCAAAAATGCCGGGCTCACTCCGAGCGATGAGTGAACCGCGGTGTTGTACGCAAACTGAAATTCCGCGACATGCAAATCCCATTCGCCATGATCGTCGGAAACATAGCTCGATATCATGGTTTTTAAATTTCGGTTGACGCGTTCCACGGGGTTCGCCTGCGCGTGGTACGGCGGGGTCGTCCTTCGTTCGATTCCGTACTCGTCCGTCAGTCGCTTGACCGTCTGATTCACGTACTCAGTCCCATTGTCTGTTAATAACACCCGCGGGGTGCCCCATCGGCATAATACGCGCGCGCGGAATGCTTCGACAATGGTTTTTCCGGTGGCGGCCGGCGCCGGTACACATTCGATCCATCGCGTGAATAAATCCTCGAACACGATTAGATACTTATTGCCAAGTTTCGATCTCGGATACGGGCCCATAACGTCCGACGCTACGATATCCCAAGGTTGTGCGACTACTCGCGGTCCCATGATTCCCATCGGTCGTGCCTGATCAGCTTTATGCAGTGCACACGTGACGCACTTTCCTACGTAGCGTTTAACATCGCGATACATCCCTGGCCAGTAATAATTGGTCGCGAGACGTCGGTACGTTCGCTCTACTCCGGGATGTCCTGCTTGCTCGCTATCGTGCGCCTGCATCAGCATATTTTCGCATTCCTCCGACGGTACTACGAGTTTCCACGCGTCAAGATCATTACCGATTGCTTCTTTAATCGCGTCGGGCCGGTAAAAATACATCGCTTTCCCGTCGAAAATCCCGGGCGCCAAAAATTGTGACGAGCCCCTCGCGCAAGTAATTTCGGCCACTCACACGGGGAGCCACGACCAAATATAACGACGCCCCAAATTGTTATTAATTTATTTGCTTCCACAATTCTTCCCGCTTACCTGTTCTTCTGTCGTGTGCTGGGCGCCAGGCTATCTACTTTTTGGACCCGACAGCCAGGGTCATTCGCTATTTCCACGGTCAATACTATTTCGGGTCCGGCTAGCTGGAAGGGGTGCAGTTCGGGGGCTTGTCGCGAGAATAAATATTCGAAACTATACTCTTTTCTAAGTTCAAAAATGATAACAATAATTTATTACCGTGAATTAACGGTTTCCACGCAAATACAATAACTTTACAATCACGACTCGAGTCCGACAATTATCGCGGTCCTAACCCGAATCGCTCTCAATTATTACGGATGCAGCCGGAGAAGCCGGTCGCGACGGAGGAAGACACTACGCTACACGGAATTATTAAGTATTGGTGCACCACGTGCGCCTACCTTTTTCTGCGTGCAGGTAGTCTCGGTCTCTCGATACTGCCTCCTATTCCTGTCTCCCTTTCTTTGGCTGGTGAATTCTTCCTTCACGGCGGATACACGCACGCACGGGTCTATCGTAATTAATTATCACGAGACTCTCGAGGTAAACGGTTCGCGCGCGGCGAGTTGTTCGATGTCTAATTGTTCCGACAGAAATACTCGGCTTTAGGTCGAACTCTAACCAGCTACTGATCTCAACTCTCAATACAATTCTCTATTCTTTCAAGATATAACTCAATCTGACTATTCGGTACGGGGTCCGGAATTAGAGTAATTGGGTCTCGCACGCTCGGCCGGGTTACGCGGGCCTCGGACGTCCGGGGTGGGGGTCACGGCCTGACATCGATCGACTTCGTCGATCGTCGCGTTCTTCCGCCTTCCTTCTCTCCGTCCATCCTCGCGCGTCTTCCCGGGCTGTCGCTCTAATTCCTCGAATCCTGTAGAACAATACTCACGGCAGTCAAACGTTCATATTGGGAGTTTGACGCCGAGGAGCGATTCTGTTGCCACGCGGTTCGGGCTCTCGGTGCACGAGCACTCGGGGCCTAGCTCGTTGCTGCGAGCGCGCACTAGCGCCTCGTCACAATTTATGCCATGCAAAAATGTGTCTTCTCATCATTCGTTGGTGGGATGATACATTTTTTTAAAGTGAATTCGGTGGATAGGTAAATTATGTTCAGGATTTGAGCATATCACCTCAGAAGCGCACGGTGGTCGTGTGGATACCGTCGTGGCTTCTCAAGCGGACGACTTCGGTTCGCACCCTCACATTTAGTTTTTATTTCTGAAATATATATATTCTTCAAGAGCTGACCTTGCATTCCTTCGCTTTCCTGGCATCACTTTCCATAGATCAAGATTGACATGAAGACCAAGATAACTGGGACCAGTGGTTGCCATACTCTATGTTTGTGTATAACACAACTCCGCACACAGCTACCGGCCTATCTCCTTACGTGTTAGTATTCGGGTGCGAGGCAGAGCTGCCTACCGCGGTAAAGCAAGAACCGCGTCCCACATATACACACGCAGCAACGCAAGCGAGCTACGTGAGAGGCTACGGGCCTCGTGGTCGGTAGCACGACGTAGCCTGTGCAACGCCAAGGAGAGAGCGAAGCAACTGTATGATGCCAAAGCGAGAAGGCATGATTATTGCGTCGGCGACAACGTGCTCCTATACGACGAGACGGTGAGGAGAGAGCGTTCAGCGAAACTCACACCAGCATGGACGGGGCCCCACGCTGTCATAGAGCGACAAGGCTCCGTCACCTAAGTTATTAAAAAGGGACGGAAAACCGCAAGGGTCCATGCGAATCGCTTACGGCCTTTCGGCGAGCACTAGCCGCTTATCGCACGAGATAAGATAAGCCGGTGGGCGACGAAGGAAGGAAAGAGAAGAAGAGAGAAAGAGAAAGAGAGAATAAGAAAAAGGTACGGACGCACAAGGGGGTCGTCCACGTGCATATCTTTTTTTTAATAAACGTAAATCCTATCATAAATTAAACCAAGCTTAAAATAAAAATAAAAACTAATGGAAGGAATTGGTGTTATTTTTCGCTGAAGTATCTACGGGCCGAGTAAGCGCAGCAATACCAGCACTACCACCGCGCAAGCTAGTGGAGTATCTCACCGAGGCTCTACCACACTTACCCGCCAGCACCCGATTTCCGTGCCAACGAGAGGCACAAATAACGAAAATCTGCAGTTTTATCATAATGTTAGCTTTCACTCTTTAAGTGCGATCGCGCCTATAGTCTAGGTCTGTTACGCGGTCTACAAAGTATATCAGCTAAGGCTGAAACGTAATCCTACACCGGCAAGCACGAGAGAGCCAATGACCCTCGAGGAGTCACCGGCCACTGTAAATGTCTTATCGCATCAACAAGAAAACTGCACGCGAAACTCCAGCGAGCATGCTCGGAGAGAGGTAACAGCCGCGTACGACTATCGTACAAAGCCAAGGCTTGGCGCTAGTAACATGATAAGTAACATATACACAAACATGTAATCCGTGACCACATAGTCCTATGAAGAGTTCTTTCTCTGTGATTCGATGACGCTGTTATTCATTGGGCCTGCAAGACCTTTTAGTCTCTTAGATATTTGTCGGACAGAGAATTGAGAGAGAAATGTAGAATTCCAAGAAAATTATATTGTTTCTGACTTTTGTATTACCTTTTAGATGTACCTAGGTATTGATAAAAATGTATAATATAATAATCGGGTCTGAAAAAAAAAAATTCAAAAACAAAAAAAGTAAATGTGAAGACGCGAACCCGACTCGTCCGCTTGAGAAGCCACGACGGTATTCACACGACCACCGTGCGCTTCTGCAGTGATATGCTCGAAACCTGAATATCCTTCACCTATCCACCGAATTTATTTAAAAAAAAAAAAGTATCATCCCACCAACGAATGGTGAGAAGACACATTTTTGCATGGCATAAATGAAAAAAAAAAAAAAAATGAAAACAGTCGTCTGGCGCATGTGTCAGTCAATAATCTGGCGTACGTATTTTTGAGCGGCTTGAGTATTTCAAATTACCCGCAGATATGCCTCGAAATATCTCGACCAATTAAAAAGATGTGATGGCTTCGGAGACTCTCCGCGGATGGCGCGTCGGGCGCTGAAGATCAAAAGTGGTAACAGGAAAATCGCCCCACCGGCAATCTCTCTACTCATCTCTGTCCGTATAGCTCCCACAGCTATGCGGACCTCTCATAACTATAAGAATCTCTGTCGCACTTTTTTGGTTTTGATTTTCCTGAATAAACGGCTTTGAGTATCGAACAGCCCAAACACTAGCCTAATACTGCAATACTTCTGCACGTTCTATCAAAATTTGAGCTCCGTCTGCCTAATATTTTGGGAGAAAATAGGTTTCAAAATTTTGAGGTGGTGGAAAGTGATGGCGGAAGTACCACTGCCTTTCAAGCGTATTGCTGCCACAGCTATTCATATTGTTAATATAACTTTACCCATAGCTCCGATAACTGAACTGCATGCAGCTATCAGTTAGTTAGTTGTGAGAGCTATACCGTTTTCTCAGTATATGAATAGGAAATCCCGGGCAGTGAACTTAGTAAGTGTCAATAATTTTACAAAAGCGAGTACCACGTGAAATACTTAATAAACACAGCTGATTACCCTTTGTTCATTTGTTTTTCCTAGTCTGTGTACATAAAAATATTTTAATAGTTAAAATGTATATTTGTCATGTGCATTTCTTTTATTTTATTATTATTAAAACGAACAAGTGAGGTCGAAATTCTGAGATCCCCGCCTCTCTACCAAAAGCCAAAGCTGTAGCTAGCCGTACAACATCCCCCTTCTCTTAATTTTTCCATTATTTTTCCCGGCAGTTGTCGCGGTATAGGCGTAACTGGCGCTCACATTAATAAAATAAATTACCAAGAAGAATATTCGTGATGACAAGGTCAAGCTCATAAAAATTTGCGTTACAGTGCATTATTTAACTAGATTTCCATCATCCAGTTTTAATTGTATGTGCACGAGTATTTAATAAAAATTAATTTAACTGTAACATGATCCACGGGAACGACACGCGAGCGTTATAATAATTATAATATATGATTGTATAGAGTATAATTACTAGTAGCTTTAGGCCAATTCAATTAACTTACGTACGTGGCGTTGAAACGCTACCACCTCTCTTCACTTATGTGAGATCTCATTATTATGAAGTATCAACTATTCATTCGTAGTCTCTGCAACTCGTTTTAAAGTAATATTAAAAACTTCCCCAAATTAACTTTAATCGCATTTGAAACATAATTTGCCTCGAGTCTTGAAATTAGAAACCTTTAACAAATTTATGTTCACGGTAAGTAGATCGAAATAGCAATTACAAATAACGAACTAGCAATTACAAATAACAAAGAAGTCGGCAAATTCAACAAATAATTTTGATCAAGATCACCGGGAATTCTTATGAATCCCAAACAATTTCCTCACTAATTCACTCATGACTCCAACGCTACCAATAATATTCAAAACTGTGATGCAATGGTTTTACCCCATTTTCGAGCTAAATGTGTTGAATCTTTTAGCTTAACATGCAAATTGGCATCAACTATTAAACGTCGGTTATTCACGTCGTAGTATGTGTGCGTTTCCATGAACATTATTTTGAACGGCACCTGAGTTGCAATTTAGACCCTGTTCAAAACCTAAATGTGCACTGTAAAAAAATCGAAAAATTGATATACTTGTATCGGACGCACCATATGCATAAATTGTATCTTAAAATTCATCAACATTAATATTGAATGGAGGTGAGGTGTTGCTTCAGCCGTTGTAAGAATGGTATATGTTGTGAAGTATCGGCGAATGACGGCTTTTTAAGTTTTTTTGTTTTAAAACTTTACGTTTCGCCCTGATCAGGGCCTCTTCAGAATTTTATTCATACATTTATTGTATTAATATTATGGTTGTCATGGCTCTCCGGTTATTAACTGACAAACATCAAAATGTGACAACACACAGACCGAACTCTCCGGTCAAACACGCACAATAAAATCATGGTTAATAACAAAAAACAACAAACCACAACAAAACAGAAAAACGGTACAAACATAACCTATTTGACCGGAGAGCCATGACAACCATAATATTAATACAATAAATGTATGAATAAAATTCTGAAGAGGCCCTGATCAGGGCGAAACGTAAAGTTAAAAAAAAAAAAAAACTTAAAAAGCCGTCATTCGCCGATACTTCACAACATATACCATTAATATTGAATTTTCGTATGAACGGTATTGACAATAAGGTGACGTCCGATAATGTTACGTCACGACTGTTTCTGGTTTTTCCATTGCGGCAAAATATTTTTCGATGAATGTGTATGAAAATTCATAAACTTTAGTCCTGCAATATAATTACCCTATGTGTTGACCTTTACAAACATTTATATTGAATTCTCATGTAAATGGTAATGAACTCATATTTAGCACTCGGTAATATGACTGCACAATCGTTTATGACGAAATAACTTGAAGACCACAGATCGACTTGAGATCTGTGGTCGAAGCCGTACGTTACTGGTTCACGCTTATTGATATCTTCATTGCCTATGATTGTAAAAAATATTTTTATTTTAGCCGACATTTTTACGTTGCCGAGTCAACAACGAAATAGTGCCTACGAAAAAAAAAAAGAAAAAAATTGCCGCTTTTAAGAAACTGTTGATGTTCAGGAATTAGCAAATTAAAATCAGCCGTTGCGCGGCCTCGGGTTTGGTTTCGTGCGCGGCCGCTGACGCTGGCGGCGCCACTTTCCGGGTACTGCGGTTGCGAGCGCTACGCGCCTGCGCGAGCCGCTTCTTCATCGATTCTCCGTAACGACTCTTCCTTCTCGATCCACAAGCGAAGTGTGCAACACGTGTTTTCGGGCCCTTCTCGGCCTTTGCCGAAATTCTCGGGTTACATTCAAATTTCGGTTCAGTTTTCTCTCCTTCAATTCACGGGATATTCACGGGATCAGTTTCGGAATCGGGCAGGGCTTTTCGAGCTCCCTGGCTTCACGGGAGAAAACCGGGAAATAACGGGAAAATATTCAACGTGTATTCGCTATCACTTCGTTTTTCGGGTCGTGCGGCATTTCGGGACCAACGGGCGGGAATTCGCGGCATCAATTTCATTAATTATTTCCGGGACAACACTCATTGTACTTAATAACTATTAATTTTTGTGTTATTGGTGGAAATAAACATTTGTTATTTTTTTGTGCGTAATTCTCGTGCACCCTCTTTGTAAAAACCACCTACACCAGACTCCTTACAAAACATTTTTGGTCCTTCGAGCCGGATCTGGTGGCAAAGTGTCGTGCAGTGAGTGCTTACAGCAGTGAGTGTGCGGGACTGGGACTTTGGGTTAGCGGGTATTCGTGCGGCGGCCATTAGTGAAGCCGGCCGGCTCAGCACGTCACGGGTGATCGAGCGCTCACGCCATCGATCAAGAGCGGAGCTCGCGTCTCGGGCGGCCATCTTGGACTCGACCACTGCCACGGCGTCTTTCTCCTGCGCATAACATCACGGCAGAAGATTGGTGAGTCTTTCTCGGGTGATTCTTGGTGGCGCGGGACGGGACCACTCAAGACTACGCGAGTGCGCATTGGTTGTTGGACATTTCTCGGGACTTCGGGAATTTTCGCGAGGACTATTCGGTTACATTCGGTTACATTTCGGTTCTTCCTTACAACACTCGGTGCGGTATTGAGTGACAAGCGGACATTTTTCTGGAAACTTTCGGACATCTTCGGGCATATTTCGATTTCTTTTTCATACACACAGTGCGGTTTCGGGAACATTCGGACATTTTCGGTCACTTTCTAATTTTTCTCCTCCACTCGCGGGTTTCGGGTTTTCATTATTCATTGAGTGAATATTCAGTGCCGTTGAATATTGTTCGGGCATCTTCGGACTTTTCGGGAATTTTTCGGGACATTTCGAATTTCATTCTAACGGACTTTGCTTTTTTGAGCCATGGCTGATGACGACACCAAGCCTACACCTATGGAGGGGGAAGGCGACATCAAGGCATCATCTGTGCCTTCTTCCGCTCCTACCTTGGGTGTATCGTCGGGCACCGGGAAATCACGTTCCAGGTCGGGATCACGGGATCCATCACCTGCTGCGCCAGCCGCTCACGGGACGGGTTCATTGGCACTCAAGATCATCACTCAAAATTCGCGGGTCAATATTCTCCAGGCACTATACAAGCGGGTTACGGATACTGATTCATCAGGATTCTCGATTTCGGAGCTCGACGCCATTCGACTTCAGGCCAACGATCTTTGGGCAAAGTTCTCCGTTGTTCATGACGTCATTACTGAAGCCTGCACTTCAGACTTCATGAACAGCCCATACGTGGTGGAGAACACGTATTCTCGGGCAATCAGTCTTCACTGCGACCTCAACAGCAGGATCGCGCGGCTCCGGGACGAGATTCAAACATCACGGGCTTCGGCGGAATCGGGTTCATCGGGGCAGTCTGCCGGCGGGAGCCGACTGCAGCTGCCAAAAATCGCACTGCCTACCTTCACGGGAGCTTACTCAGAGTGGTGCTCTTTTCGGGACCTATTCACTGCACTGGTTCGGGAAAATTCAGCGATCACCGACGTGGAGAGGATGCACTACCTTCGAACATCAACTTCCGGGGAGGCGGCCAAATTAATTGCCAGTTTGGCCATTGAGGCGGACTCATTTTCAACGGCTTGGGAGACTCTCCTTGAGAGATACGAGAATAAACGGATCCTTGTATCCTCTCATTTGGAGAGCCTATTCAACACGGCTACCATCGCTCCACGCTCGGCTCGGGATCTACATTCGCTACTTCACACAATTACGGAGGCGTGCAATTCTTTACGGGCATTGGGTGCACCCATCGATAGCTGGGATTGGGTGCTCATCTTCGTCATCTCCAGGCGTTTGGATACTCCAACACGGGAAGCTTGGGAGATCAAGGCAGGGCAGTCTCGGGAACCTCCAACATTCTCGGAACTTCGGGCCTTCCTCGCAAATCGGGCACGGGCACTAGAGGGCGCTGAGGTGGGCAGAAATAGCTCAGCCCCGGAATCGGGATCGGGATCGGATCAACGGGCATCAACTTCGCGGATCACGGGCACACGGGTTCACTCAGTCACTACCGCAACTACTTCAAGGACCTGTGCATACTGCCAGGAAAATCACTACATCGGGACTTGCCCCCGATTTCGGCAACTACCAAACGAAGCACGTCGGGAGCAAGTCGGGAAACTTCGGCTCTGCTTCAACTGTTTGGGACATCACAATGGCGGGACTTGTCAGGTCACCACTCGCTGCAAGGAGTGTGATCGGGATCGGCGGGACTTCTTCAGGCCATACACGCGGGACAGTCACCTGCACACTCCACTCAATTCATTCCAGCCATTCATTGTCAATAAAAACTTTCATTTTGCCTAAGTTAATGCCTATTCTTCCTTCATTTTCCTTTTCACATGCATACTGGAGTCATCTTCAAGGGCTCAATCTATCAGACCCTGCTTTCACTTCCCCAAGAGCGGTTGACTTCATACTGGGAGCGGATGTTTACGGGCAAATCATTCGGTCGGGCATAAGACGGGGGGCGGCGGAAGCTCCTGTTGCACAGGACACCTTGTTCGGGTGGGTCGTCGTCGGGCCGACTTCTGTCAATCTTTCCTCACCAGGGTTAGTTCATCACGCCGTCGTTGATCACGGATTTCAGGAGTTGCAGGAACTCCTCAAGAAATTCTGGGTACAAGAGGAGACCCCTTCCGATTCAACAACACCACTGACGGCTGATGAACAGGATTGCGAGTCTCACTTCATTTCCACGCATTCACGCGATTCCACGGGTCGATATGTCGTTCGGCTTCCATTCAAAACGGGATTGGTTCAATTGGGTGGGTCTTATCATACTGCGGTAGCCTGCCTTCGGCGTCTACAACGAAAATTCACTCGGGATGCGGCATATCAAAAATTGTACACGGGTTTTCTGGACGAATACGAGACTCTTCAACACATGGTTCAAACTTCATCTACTTCAATTCATCGGGATCGGGTCTACTATCTTCATCACCATGGGGTATTGAAAGAAAACAGTACACGACTAAGTTACGAGTCGTCTTCAACGGGTCAAGTAAAACGGATTCGGGTACTTCTCTCAACGATCTCTTGCACACGGGTGCAAAGCTGCAACGAGATACTTCGGACGTTCTTCTTTGGGTACGGCGGCATCGGTTCATTTTTGCTACGGATATTGCCAAGATGTTTCGGCAAATTCGGGTTCATCGGGCGGATTGGGATCACCAACACATACTTTGGGTGGACAATCACGGGAATACAGTGCCGTATCAGCTGACCACTGTCACCTACGGTACTCGGCCAGCACCATTCCTCGCTGTACGGGTCCTCCTTCAGCTGGTGAAGGATGAAGGCGAGAGATATCCGAAAGCGGTCCCCCCTCTTACAATGGGGAGATATGTGGACGATATCTACGGGGGTGCTGATAATCTTCAGGAACTTACAATTCAACCGGCTTACAATTCCACGGCTCGAGCTTGCAGCAGCGGTACTGTTGGCTAAGCTCACTCGGTACGTTCAAACTACATTGGAACTCGGGAATTCATCGGTCACTCTATGGACAGATTCATCGGTTGCACTTACTTGGGTAACAAATCATCCTTCACGTTGGAAGGAGTTTGTTCGGAATCGGGTTTCATTGATTCACGAGCTCTTACCACAGGCAATGGAGATTCACCACGGGACGGGACAATCCAGCAGATTGTGCATCACGGGGGCTAACCATCATTCAGCTCGAGCGATTTCAACAATGGTGGGACGGGCCACACTGGTTAGCAAAAAAAATTCATTCCATTGGCCAATTCATTTCATCGGGACGGCGGGTTCAGCGGCGCTCGAAGAGCGACCAGGTCTCACATTCTCGGTCTCAACAAACTCTTCGTCGGTCTTCAATCTCATTCATCGGTATTCGTCATTCACTCGGTTGTTGAGAATTACTTCACTACTCTTCAAGGCGCTTACAAACCTGAAGGGAAAGCGGGACGGGCGGAACGGGGAATTCATCACATCGGGAGACCTGGAACATTCAAGGCTTTATTGGGTAAGAGCCATACAGGGAGCCTACTTTTCATCGGAGATCAAAATACTTTCATCGGGTCAATTACTTCCAAAATCGCATCCTTTCACGCGATTAACGGGGTTCATAGATTTCAACGGGATTCTACGGGTAGGAGGACGACTGAAACACTCAGCCTTACAACCTGAGAGTAAACATTCAGCTATCCTCCCGCGGGTTTCTCCATTAACGGAACTACTCATCGCAGATGCTCATCAACGGACACTTCACGGGGGTACACAAATCACATTAGCACATCTGCGACGACAATACTGGATCATCGGAGGACGGGCTCCGGTGCGGTCTTTCATCCTGCGTTGCGTACGGTGCGCACGCTTACGGGGAATCAAGGCACAACAACTGATGGGACAGTTGCCTCTAAATCGGGTCACACCTTCACGGGCCTTCTTATTCACGGGAGTCGATTATGCCGGGCCAATTTCACTCAAAAGTTGGCGGGGTCGCGGGAATCGAAGTCATAAGGGGTGGCTCTGCATTTTCGTCTGCTTTTCAACTTCGGCACTTCACATTGAGGCGGTCACTGACTATACAAAGGAAACCTTCATTGCTGCATTCCGACATTTCACCGGGAGACGGGGCATCTGCCACACGCTCTACAGCGACTGTGGCACCAATTTTCAAGGCGCGGACGCAGAACTGAAGAAGTTATTCAAAGCCGGGACTCAAGAGTCAAATCAAATTGCCACGTTGCTGGCTAATGACGGAACTTCATGGACCTTCAATCCACCGGGCGCTCCACACATGGGCGGGAAATGGGAAGCAGCGGTCAAGTCAGTGAAGCATCACCTCCGACGAACGATCGGCGACACGAGCCTCACATACGAGGAATTTACGACACTTCTTATACAAATTGAGGCCGTCCTCAACTCTCGTCCGTTGGAACCTCTGTCGGATGATCCGGATGATCTATCCGTTCTCACACCCGGGCGTTTTCTCATCGGGGAGGCACTCACCACGGTTCCCGAACCATCACTTCGGGAAACTAACACTGCCCGCTTATCACGCTGGCAATTCATCCAGGAACGGCTTCAACATTTTTGGGATCATTGGGCTTCAGGATATCTTCAACAGCAGCAAGCGATTTCAAAGTGGCATCATCCTTTACACCACATTCGGGTCGGGTCAATGGTCTTGCTGACCAACGAGAATTCGCCTCCTGCAAAATGGGCACTCGCAAGAGTGATTCAACTTCATCCGGGACAGGACGGGCTCACACGGGTAGTCGCCATCAAAACGGCGACCTCCACCTTCAAACGACCAATTGCAAAGTTGGCGCTTCTTCCAATTCATCACCCGGATTCTTCAATCGCCAGCACTGCTGTCGATGGGGGGCGGAATGTTCAGGAATTAGCAAATTAAAATCAGCCGTTGCGCGGCCTCGGGTTTGGTTTCGTGCGCGGCCGCTGACGCTGGCGGCGCCACTTTCCGGGTACTGCGGTTGCGAGCGCTACGCGCCTGCGCGAGCCGCTTCTTCATCGATTCTCCGTAACGACTCTTCCTTCTCGATCCACAAGCGAAGTGTGCAACACGTGTTTTCGGGCCCTTCTCGGCCTTTGCCGAAATTCTCGGGTTACATTCAAATTTCGGTTCAGTTTTCTCTCCTTCAATTCACGGGATATTCACGGGATCAGTTTCGGAATCGGGGCAGGGCTTTTCGAGCTCCCTGGCTTCACGGGAGAAAACCGGGAAATAACGGGAAAATATTCAACGTGTATTCGCTATCACTTCGTTTTTCGGGTCGTGCGGCATTTCGGGACCAACGAGCGGGAATTCGCGGCATCAATTTCATTAATTATTTCCGGGACAACACTCATTGTACTTAATAACTATTAATTTTTGTGTTATTGGTGGAAATAAACATTTGTTATTTTTTTGTGCGTAATTCACGTGCACCCTCTTTGTAAAAACCACCTACACCAGACTCCTTACAAAACAGTTGAAAAGAATGAGCGGCGATTAGCGAGCTGTGGACGAGCGTATCTGCGTTGTTCTAATATTCTTATTTATGTTTGAGTATTTCATTTTCAGTCTGTCTGTCTGTGGCGTAATTTCAAATAAAGCTACAGTTTTCATGGATTAATTTCTTTTAATCGAAATTACGAATAACAATGTGGTTCCTTGGTTTATGAGGGTTTAGGATAGCTCCCGGGGCACGAATTTGTTAAATGAAATCTGATAATTTTTTAGGACTACGTATCGGGTAATGCTGATGTTGGCGGTATTTGGCTAAAACATAGGAATATCTTTACAATGGCATAACTCGGTAAAAAAAATCGTTGAGGGTCGATTTTTTCTGTAAATACTCGTTGAAAAGAGTATTCTAAGATCGTATTTTTGGTTCATTGAAAAAAAAAATTGTTTGGTAATCCAGGTAACTTGCAAACTTGCGTTTTTGAAGAATAAAAGTTGGTAAATCTGATTAAGACATAGCAATGTGGCATTACTTCGCAGCTATTGGACATAATTTTTTCCTGAGAGTACCCATAATTCGCTGCAAAACAAAACAAAGAATGACCTCAATACGATGAAAATTGACCGAGTTACAAGCATTTGAAAAATTGCAATTTTTCGATGAAAAATTTTGTTGCGGAGTGTATATTTATCATATTGTTAAATTTTAAATTGACGAAGTATTTCGATAATAAATTTCTGCCGACTCATCGGTATGGCCACGCAAAAAGGGAATTCCCACATAATGAAAAACATATGAGTACTAATATTATTATAATATTAATCATATTGTCGGAACTCAAAACACGTACTAACGTATATCTAGATAAATAATAACGAAGACGGGATTGTGAGATCACTACAAATGTTATATGTGTGCGCGCGCGTGTGTGTGTGTGTTTTATAAAGGGGAAGAAATACTTTTATGTATTCACAGGCTTAGAGTTTCGCCTGAACATGTAGGACTCGAGATGTCAATACCGACTATAACCTCCCCTTCCCTCCGGCCTCTGATCCCCGCGGAACTGCCGTCAGGCATTACTTCGCGGGGCAAGGGTCGGCTACGGCCACGTCCAGATTGTATTCTGGATCATGTCTTCGTCGTTCTTCCACACGCAGTTTCTTCAATAGTGCCGTCGCCCAATCTTCAACTCTACTCCACGAATCTGTAGCACCAAGCATCAGATTCACAATATTATCCGGGGTGATTCTTTCGCCGAGATTCTCTTGGAGCTGATCTCGCTCGTTGTTAAAGCGTGGGCACATGAGAAATACGTGCTCCGCGTTTTCGGCTACGTTGCAAGCTGGGCAGTCCTCGCTATCATCCAGTCGAAATCGGTGGAGGTACGTCCGGATGCAGCCATGGTCCGTTAGGAACTGCGTTAAACAGAAGCCTACCTTGCCGTGCTTGCGATTCACCCAGTGCTCCAGTGACGGGAACAACCGATGGGTCCATCCGCCCTTATATGAGTCATTCCAGCGCTGTTGCCAGAGCCGCAATGACGCTGCCTTTTCCTCCCTGGTGATATTCTCCTTCTCGAGTGGGGTTCGCCGCCTTCGGTTCTAGATCCTGCTCCGCTCTTCTGCGAGGATTTCCAGCGGTGGCATGCCAGCCACTACGCATACCGCCTCGTACGATATGATGCGGTATCCGTCAGCAACCCTAAGGAGAGTACCGCGGTATACGGACACCATTGCTCTTCGGTATGAAGCATGCTTAAGTGCCTCGTGCCAAATCGGTGCAGCGTACAAAAGTATCGACGTTATAACTGTTGCAAGCAGTGTTCTTCTTGCCTGCTTGGGCCCTCCGATGTTTGGCATAAGTCGTGCTAGTGATGCGCCCACTTTTGCTGCTTTAGCGGATACTTGCTCGATATGCTACGTGAAGGTAAGTCTTGCATCTAGTGTCACCCCAAGATACCTTATGCAGAGTTGGGACGTGATTGTGCAGTCGCCCACGTCTAGGATAATGTTTTCAACCTTCTTTCTACTCGAGAACAGCACAGCCTCTGTTTTGTGGTGCGCTAGCTCCAGACCTACCGATCGCATCCACCCTTTTATGGTGTCGTACGCCACTCCGAATGTACAATGAACCTCTTCGAGGGTCTTGGCCGAGATAAGCCACCCTGCGTCATCTGCGAATGCCCCCAGCTGGGCTCCCTGCGATAACTGAGTCTTCAGTAAGGCGTCATACATCAGATTCCACAACAGTGGCCCCAAGACTGAGCCTTTAGGAACTCCTCCAGAAACCTCGTAGTGGTCGGGACCGTATTCTGTATCGTACCTCAAGCGCCGATCGCTGAAATAGCTCCTGATAATTGCTCTTAGGTAGACCGGCGTTCCAGTGCTTTACATATACTGTCCCATCTTGCTGAGTTGAATGCGTTTTTTACATCCAACGCCGCCAGCAAGCAGTATTTCTTGGTCCCTCGATTCCAGCGTGTGCCGGAAATCGCATCCTTCGCGATCGTAGTCACGCGGCCAATAGCGTCCACCGTTGATCTGCCTTTCCGAAACCCGTACTGGTTTTCGGTAAGACAATGCTCGACCGCCATCATGATCCGGTTAGAGATGATCCTTTCGAAGATTTTCCCTGCAGTTTCTAGAATGCACAGAGGTCAATACGATGAGGCTTTCTCCGGCGGCTTATCACCTTTGGGGAGCAGCACGAGTCGCTGTTGCTTCCACTGTTCCGGAAATGTTCCCTCCAAGAGGCAGATGTTATACATCTCCAGGAATAGACCCCCCCGATGTGTCGCCACTTTGGCGTGGTGGGGGGGCCCCAGTTATCCGCAGATCCGTTGCTCTTGAACGCTGGGGGCATACAGTTAGTAAGGCAACGGGGAGAATATCGGCTAAGAACGACACAGACGAGAGCGTCTTAGTACGCAGCTTGGGAGCGTCGAAAGACGCAGATGTGTGTTAGCCGGGTGCGCTTTTTAGGCGCCGTATTTGGGCAGCTCGGTGGAGGGCGCCTTCGGGTGCATGCCTCGGGCATCGGTGGCGGATGTTAGGACCGGCGACCCACGGCCAACGTCTGCTTGTCCTTGCCCAGGTATTTTTGTCAACGTGTGAGGAAAGCGTATGGCACAGGGAATGCCAACTCCCCCTGAGGATTACGGTAGACCTCTGAGGGAGTGCGGGCTTGGCCTTCCATGAAGGACCAAGTAGCCGCTGATGTGTAAGAAGGCAAGTGATACTGCAGGGGAGGTGTCCGGAGTCCGTAGGTCCCGGCCCTTTCGGGTATGGCAAACCCGCGAACCTTAGCTGGTTGACCAGTACCAAGGTTGGTTTAAGACCTTAACTGGAAGTGAGCCAAATTGACTCACAAACGTCTGACCGGAGACGACGTCCGGTACCATGGGAGCCGGGGAGCCCCGGTAGTGGCTTCGGCTGCTATCGCCCCGGCCATTTGGAGTTGGACTCGTGGTGGTAGTGGTTGCCCGTATGCTGGGCAGGGTTTAGCGCGAACTACACCTATCCGTGTGCGCTGCGTGTTTCGACTCGGGTGCGGCTCCGCTGAAGTCGTAGGGAGTTGGGTAGGCTTCTCCCCAAGTCAAGGGGCCTCTCGGGCTAAACTTCCGAGAGGGAATTGGCAGTTATCCCGTTGCGTATGAGTCCAACCTCGGTTGGACCTTGGTCAGCGACGGGTGGCGCGTTGGCCGAGCGTATCTCGGCCCCTCGCCAGATAGGGGGCCGTGTCGTAGGCCGAGAGGCGGGAACGGCACGTAAAATACAATGTGGATCGTATCTCCAGGAATAGAGTAGGCGACGCTCCGATAGCTGTCTTAAGCGCAGCATTAGGGATGTTGTCCATTCCTGGCGCCTTGGTATTTCCCATTCTTCTGGCAGCCCGAAGTAATTCCTGTTGAGTGATTGGGGGAATAGCCTCATTCTCGTCTTGCAGTGCTGGATAGTCGTGCTCTATTTGCTGGGGGAACAACGCCATGACAATGTCCCTTAATTGCACAGGACAAGTTGGTTATTGCCGAAACTGCGGCCTAAGTCTTGACATAACGATCCTATAGGGCCTCCCAAACGGGCCCGTCGTTGACGTCCGCTATAAGCCTAATCTATCCCTGCCCTTTACTATGTTTTATAGCTCTAGAGAGTTCGGATCGTGCTTCCTTGTAAGCCTTTTCCAATCGCCGGAAAGCTGGCCATTTCCGGGCTCTTTGGGCAAGCCTTCTGGCGTGTTTGCATTGAGTGTGGAGCTCTGCGATTGTATTACCCCACCAGTACGTCGAGCGGTGTCGGTTTCTGTTGCCACTTCTTGGCATAGCGGCGTCGCAAGCTTTGGTAACAATATCCATCACCTGCTTCACCGTCTCCTCAGCTGTCCCTGCGGTGATAGTGACAGCCTCTATATATGCACATAAGGAGTCGTTATCAAGTGCACTTGCTCTCCAGCGATTGTCTTTGTCCTTCTTCGGGGGGTCTCCACCGTATTTCGTTGGTAACTGTAAAAGCCAAGTTATCGCGTAGTGGTCGCTGTGTATGCAGGTCTCTGTCACCTGCCAGCGGTTGTCCTTTGCCAGTCCGGTACTGACAAACGTCAGGTCTATAATAGAACTACTCTCACCCTTAGTGAACGTCGGTGACCTACCGTCATTTAGCAGCGTCAGGTTAAGCACCGAGAAAGCATCGAACAGAGCTCGCCCACGCTCTGTTGTCCGCTTGCTACCCCACTCCGTGGCCCAGGCATTAAAATTTCCCGCGATGGCGACTGGTTTTCGGTCCTTAGCATCACTGACTAACAGGTCTATGGCCTCTTCAAACTCTTGCTGCGTCAGCCGCGGAGGCATGTAGCAACTGTATATGTACAGCGCGTTGACTTTCACCCTTACAAAGTATTCTGCAGGTATTTGCATGTACTCCTGGATAGGGCTGCTGCTGCAAGCCCAAATAGCAACTGAGCCAGTTGCGTTTGCCCTCCAGGAGGGCATATCCTAGTTGCGGAATTGCTCCGAGATTATCGCGACATCAATGTGATCTTCCTGCATCGTCTGCATCAGTAGGTCCTGCGCTGCTTCGCAGTGGTTGAGAATTATTTGCAGGAATCTCATTGTCTTTTCTTATATGCTTTGTAGTACCCCAGATTTTTCATATTAAGATTTAAATTAATAAATCGTTGGAATTCATTGCCGTTGCGAAAATGATTCCAACAGTAATCATTTTCGCCACCAGCTTCGAGGACGCATGCATGTCAATGCACTCGAAGCTGAGTCGACATTCAATTATGCTGACCCAGCAATTGCGGGTCGAGTGGGCTAAATCGGCTCTCGATTTAGTCAGTCTTTAGAAAATCGGAGTAACGATCGGTTGGACTCGTTGCCGTCGTAATTAGCGTAATTACGACTATAAGAAACTAATTGTATTTCAACTTCAAACAATAAAACCTTGTATTACTTTTGGGAATCGCGTGAACTCTAGTTCCTTAATCGGTCCGATCCCAAATACTATTTATAAAACCGCCGGAACAAGACGATTTGATTACTCGTCTCAATTTCGGGCACAACAGCTTTGTGCTTCTCGAGGGCCAATAAGTAGGCCGGGCATTGGCTACTTCCAGTTCCATGGTCCACTTTCTATGCACCTTTATACTCGCGATGTCCTTCACCGACTCATCCGTGCGCATTTTGCGTAGTATGTCCGCATAGGACATGTCTTCTTCAGCCTTGATGACCAGGGTGTCTGGTCTGGGAGGTCTCGGGCGTGTGGGCCTCTCCTTTTTCGGCACTGTCCTCCAGGCTACCTCGACTTCTATCGCCGGAGCAGATCTGACCCTCTGCGGTGTAGGAGTGTTCACCTCCGATTCTGGGACTCTGCGCTTGGTTCTTTTGCCAGCTGGCTTACTTTCTTGAGGGGTGGATGAACCCCTGCGACGCTTGGCGCTCTGCGCTTCCAAGTTCGGCGTGGTTTGCGTCGTTTGCACAATGGTGGATCGCTGGACTACCGCCTGTAGTTTCGTGCTTCCCGGCTCTCCCATTGCTGTGTAGCTGCTTCGGCATGCAGCTGTAAACGGCTCAATCTCTTTATGGACGTTCATATTGCCTTTCGTGAACTCGGCAAGCTCGTCCAATTTACTACCGAGGCGCTCGTATGCCTCAAGTTTCTTCTTCCTTGTCACATCGATGCTGGCTGCGGCCAAGTCGGCCACCGCAGCCGCACGGCGGTCGTTGGATGATGACGCCAGGGAGCCCGCTTGCTCATTCCCTGCCGCCGGTACTGGGATTCCGACCCCCTGAACCGTAACCAGTTCCCCATTCCTCGTTTTCTCCATTTTTGGTTTATATTCGGGGTTCCTTCTCCTAGTCTGTTTGGTCCACGAGAGGAAAATTCCTCCCACCTGCTGTGTCTGCAGGTGTTGCCCTATCCGCCACCTGGGGACGCGCCACGTAGGGGTTACAGACTCCCCCTGTGGTGTATGTGTGCGTGTGCGTGTGCGTGTGTGAATACGATTGCTATATGAATTTATTAATTTTATAAAACTAAAATCCCGAACTACTTGAAATATTAAATATGATGTTATAAAAAATGAACGAAGAGTATATATTTATTCATTTACGTATATTTTATTTATTCAATAATGTTTCATTTTTAAATGCCGGTTTTTGGTTTATTTATTTTATATTTTATATTTATAACTTATTTGCATCACTGTATTTCATTCTCCATTCGTTTGTCAATGTCCGTCAACTGTACACCTGCATAAAAATTTGTTTCCACATTCATATACATCATTTTATAAAAAATATAAGAGTACATTATATTCTATTAATAACATCTACAATATTAATATTTTCTAAAAAAGGATGCCAAGTAGAACCTTGCACATTGCTTCCTCATTTAATTTTGCTCTTTACATAGCAACCTCGACGAGGAAGTATTATAACTGATTTTGGCTTCCTCATAGAAGAAGCTTTGTGAAGAGCAAAATTAAATGAGGAAACAATGTGCAAGGTTCTACTTTGCATCCTTGTTTTGAGTAAATGAATAAATCACCGGCACATCTAATTTTTATTAGGCACAAATTTTTGTTTTAATTTATTAACTTTTGCGGAGGTTATAGCGAAAATCGCTATTTTTTCAAAAATTCAAAATGGTGTAATAATTGAACAACTTTACCGATCATCACCAAATTTGCTACACAGTAGGACTGTATGATATTTTTCGTTTATAGAACATTTCAGTTAATTTGTTGAAATACGACGCGATTTATAGCAAAATTTTGATTTTTTACAAAAATTCAAAATTCTATAAAATCCGAACCGCTATACCGATTTTGTCGAAATTCAATACCAAACAGCATTTAATATCTCTCTAATTATAAAGAACTATTTAGCCATATCGGCGAACTTTTACGAAAGTTAGAGAGTATACGACATTTTTCAAAAAAATGACAAATTCTATAAAATCAGTATATAAAGTGTAACACGGTGGAGCGTTACAATATTTTCCCCCCTCGGCCGGCTCGAAGGCCATCACACACCGCTTTTCATTACTTTTAAACGTTATTTTTATAATCAATGGAAGCGATATTTTGTGTAAGAATTCCCCCTTTTTGCCCCCCCCCCCCCCCCCTCCTGGGATGAATGCGTATTAGATTGCCACTTGGGATTGCAACATCGCCGAGGCATCAAGGACCAACGAGAGACACTACGGCAGCCTAGGCAAAGTGACGTGGTGAGAGTGTGGGCTGGAAAGAGACAGAAGATCTGCCACGCCAACCAGCTGAGGAGTACACGCCGCGACACACGAGGAGCCTCCACTCGTGGGGATAAAGGTTGGAGTTAGCCGCCCAACTGCGTGCGTGTACTCGCTCTAACGATCGTCAGCGGCAATCCAAACAGCCCGCGGCGACCGCACTGCCCAACTGCGTTACACCGTTCCGCCGCAGCACCGCCCGAGCGCCACTAACCAGCCGCACTCGATCTATCGATCAATGCCGAAGCGCGTAGTGTTCTCGAGCCGACAACTTCCGAGGATGCCCGAGGAATCCCGAGGATCTCCGAGCAGGACCGAAGAGCTCGGAGAAGAAGACGGAGGACATCTTCCTCACTTCGAGCCCCGCCGTCGTCGCGACCCGTTAGGGAGACATTGTGTGAAAGAGTGTGTGATAAAGAGTGACCGGGGGTATTGTCCCCGGTGCTGCTTTTGAGTGTCTGTGAGAGAAATTGTGCGTAAGTGATTTTTATAATATCTTTAGTTTCCGTTTTGCTCCCCCCCCCCCCCCCCCCCCGTATCTTTCGAGTTATTTATCCCTATCATCTTTTGTATCGAGAAGACCGGCTGCCACCACGTGGAGACCGGCGCCTCTGATTACAGCCATTTTGTATTGTCTTGTATCGGGAGGGCCGGCTGCCACCGCGTGGAGATCGGTGCTTCTGATCACAATTGTGTTTATAATTATTATTGTTTTTGCGTGCGAGGTAGTGTGGTGGTTTACCGCGACTATCCCGGCTAGTTTGAGTATTTAATTTCCCTTTGCGCCATTTCCCATTTTTACCCCCCCCCCCCCCCCTATTATCGAGATAATAAATAAGAAGCCAACGAGTTCGGGAATTCACCCCCCGAGACCTCTCATCCCTCTACCCCCTAGCCGCGTATCAATTTTATTCATTCTTTCTTCCTTGCCGATTATTAGTGATTGTTAGATTACCGGGTTAATTGACCGGTAATGTTACGTTGCTACACGTGACGTAGCTGGCGCCCAAACCTTTTGTTCTCTTTATTAATTAATAAACTTTTGTTATTGCCATTCTCATTTTTGGCAATTAATAGTATTTCTTCACTAACCCCTTCCCCCTCCTTTAATAAAAGGGAAGCCGGTTATAAAAGATATATTTTCTTTAAAATTACAGCAATTGAAGAATTAATACTCTACTGGCGTGCCAAATTTGAGCTCGATCGATCGTGCCATTCGCGAGTTATCGACGTTTGAATTTTCGGTCCTTGAAACACACACACACACACACATACGGACAAATTTTCTAAACCACTTTTCTCGGCGTTTTAGGCGATTCTAAGCATAATGACATGAAAATCTCGAAAAAAAAATTTTTCATGAAAACAAAGCTCCCTCTATGAGGAAGCAAAAATGTTCGAATCATTACAACTTTCAATTTACATTTAATGCGCTAATGTATATTATATTTAAAATCAGTCACGAACATTCCGAAAATTCATAGTGTTTTCAAGTACACATTTAGAAATTGATGATTTCATAATCATATGGGGTAATTTTCACTCAGCGGATTATCAAAATTCATTTACCTGTATTAAATTTACTGTGCAAACATATTAGTTTCGATTTTTTATACCAAGTTTCGAGAAATTCATATACACTTATATCGAAAAAACGCGAACGTTTTTTACAGTGTGGTTATTTCGCAGAATTAATGGAGGTTCTTCTATTTCGTTAACACTCCTCAAGACCTCCGAAAATGGTAGATATTACCCAATTGAAGTAAATGGAGATTACTGAAATTCTTATATTTGGACCTCTCATTAAAATCAGTCATGAAAATCCACGAATTATTTGTCATAAGAACCGAATATTGGTCAGGGCCACCACGATTTTTCTATGTCATTTTATTCTTGATCATACCGTTGACACCAGTACCGATATGTGCGCCATTACCGAAGACCACCAATCGAAAGGAATATACGCACTTGCCGTCCTTGACAGGGTCTGGCGCTATCTATATCATTAACCAGCCCGCCACAGAGTCAAGGTATGCTTGAAACTAAGGAAAAGTGGAATAAAGAGAGGCAACAGGGGTTAGTCAGAGCAAGAGAATCAAGAAGAGTATTATGCCAGACCCGCTAATGCAGACTTGATTTTAAAACGATCCCTAATGAAATATAATTTGCATATTGCAAGAGGTGCATCGAGAGATTGAGAGAGAGAGAGAAACAGATAAAGACAAACTTGGAAGATCTCCGGAGCGAAGGTGGCCAGTCACGTGAAGATGAGCGACCGTTCCGCGAGGGGGGGGGGGGGGGGGGGGGGGGTGAAAAAACGTATTAAAACATCGTAATAACGGAAAATAAGGAATATAATGAGGGAGGTGCTCCGTCACATTCCCACGGATAATGACCTAAGTATAAGGTCCGGTCGATGGCCGAATACACTATACCACGGTATACTGTATACACATAGGTATAACTCTCGCTGGGCACGGGGCCACGAAGGACTATCATTATACGTTATATCCATCGTTCTCGCTCTTTTCCATTCCTTCGTTCTCTTGATTCAAAGTGTTCCTCTGGACGCTCCTCACACATACTTTGTGACCATCTAACACAATTGTGCAGCTCTATTTTCATATGATTTCGCAACAAATGAGAAAGACCTCACCAAGAGATTGTATTCGAAATTCAATAATTAATTTCATAACTAACGTGCATGACTAAATAGATTTTCCAGATTACTATGCTAAACGAATTGGATGATAAGTGCGGCTCGATATTAGCAGACAGTAGTTACTAATTGCGAGCAGTGGGAGAACATCACGTATATAAAATAATCATAAATCATTTTTTAAATTCTTTCATAAGCTTAATTCAAGCTTTCATGTTCCTGCTGTATGCGAATGTATGCATACGAATATCAGAAATCAACCCACGTGCGAATCTCCAAAAGGCTCTGTCCTGGCGCAATACTATTACCGGCTAAGATTGCGGGTATTGGATGTCAATTCTAGGTATATACTGGGAAAAGTCGGAAATTATCACTTGGGTCCAACTCTTGTCCGCCAGTATCGGCATGCTACTAGCCATCGGTACTGTTTTAACTTTGGTCCAGTACTTCTAGTATATCGGTCTACTGCTGGAGGCCAATGCTGGCAGTTTGGCAATGCATTATTTATATTTAAAAAATAGCGGGGCATTCTGCAGCTATTTTAATAATGTTATTCTATCATTCTATCATTAATAAACAAGAAAGAAAAGAAAATCGTTCACAGGCAAAATTTCTTCAATCACTCTTGGCAAAGTGACGACAGCGGGCGTCGAACCTAAGACTTATACGACCTACCGAACTACCTAACTACCTAATAAGCACGCTAATCACTAGACTAAACCGACTATGTGAAGTCCTTATACTTTACGTCTATAATAATTGTATCTCGAATACCAGCCACTAGTCTATAGGATGGATTGTGATCAAATTTGGTACACGAAAGTTTTTGAGGTCGCTTATTATAAAACTCAACGGTGAATTAATAATTTGAAAATGTGGAGTCCAACATAGCCAAATACAAATAAAAGTGCAAACAATGACTTTATTTTTGTAATATGTAGTGCTCTGGGCTGTTGAGACAACTCGAATTACCGATCTCAATCCCATATGTGTTTTGGCCGTTGTTGACATGTCGAGGGCGGGACAAATTACAAAAATTTAAAAACCACCGACTACGAAAACTACCTCATATTAAAAAACATTAATAATGTTTATAACACCCTAACCCTAGACTCATTTCTGGGTTATCTCTCATTTCTCATTTCTAGATTAACCCTGGGACTTATGACGGGGGTCCGGGAGGACCCCACACTAGCCGTAATGTACGTACATACAACAGGCCCAACATGGGCTATGGTCGTTGGCCATTTTCCCGATAAGAGCTCAGTAACAGCAACCATAACTGGCCTACTTATGGTTTAAATTCGGATGTTAACTTCGGCCCATTACTGGTAGTTGTGTATGGCCCGGTATTCGGGGCTAATCAGATCCACGATTGGTAACTGTTGGTAGGATTATTTTTCGAGCACCTATTACGCTAGCAATCCGACATACACCGCACCTTTACTCGAGAGTCGTTCGGGGATCGTCGAGATATTTTTCCGCTGACATACTCTTGGCGAAATTCAGTGTCGCTACGAACGCCAATAGAAGCGAAAGCAGTTTTGTAATAAGGCATAAGTAAACAAGGAAATAAAATCTTCGGCAAGTCAGCCATCTTTATTCGGCGACCACGGGTTATACAAATGTTATTCCCCATCCTATCCCTCACCATCTTACGAACTGAAAACTATTTGTTTTAACAGTAACAAACACGGCCAGTATCAGGTAGCAGCCAGACAGGTAACGGCGGGAAATATACGGTACTAACAATTTAGTAATTAATTATTTATTAAAAAAATATATGAGGTATTCCGGGCGAACTCGGTCAATGTTTGACTCCGACCCCTCCAGATTGGTTCTAATTTTTTGTATGTTATAGTCCTTGGCTGAAAAAACGCTCTCAATGTTTTTTAGATTTTTTTGATAGAGCCTTATTTGTAAATGATTTTTTGAAAATTTAATTATTTGGTCCAAATTTAAAAATCTACAAAAATTATCAAAAATAGTGAATAACATAACGAATTTTTTAAGCCTAATTGCAAAATGGGCCGACGCTTAGTTTCGGTGTTAGAAGGTTTCAAACAAAAATTTTCGCTCATTTTTAAATGATTTTTTGAAAATTGAATTATTTGGTGCAAATTTGTGAATCTCAAAAAATTATAAAAAATAGTGAATCACATAACGATTTTTTTAAGCCTAATTCGAAAGTGGGCCGACGCTTAGTTTCGGTGTTAGAAGGTTTAAAAAAATGTTTTGGATTTTCAAATATTCGCGATGAAGCTGGTAGTGCGGGATAGTGTGAGGCTACACTCCACCTGCTACCCACTAAAAAAACTCCTCTAGCTGCTCCTTGATGTTGGTGTTGACCTTCCCGCGTGACTGACTCTCCCATTGCTTCGCGCGGGAGGGGGCTTGACAGTACCGACAATCCTTCTTCTTCACTCTTCGTCGTCCCTCCTCCTCTTTCCTTCTGGCTGGTCGGTCAGTGCTAGTGGTGGACATCTTCTTCTGGGTTTCATGGCTTCCTCTTCAGCGTGGAGCACCTGCATGATGCTCGCCGCCAGTACACAGCCGGCATCCCAGAGAGCCTCGGAGCGAAACATTGTCGGCACATATCCCGCGATGGTGATGCGGGTGCCGCTGCTGCGATCCCATTCTCCTGTGTTTTGCTCGAACCGGGGGCAGTCGAGCAGAACGTGCTCCGCTGTCTCTTGGATCCCAGGGCATACGGGGCAGTCTGGTGATGTTACTGCCCCTATCCAGTGTAGGTACCCCCGGAACACCCCGTGTCCCGAGAGTATCTGGGTGAGGAAGTAATTTACTTCCCCATGCTGCGTGGTGATCCAAGGCTCGTTGTTGGGGATCAGGCGATGTGTCCAGCATCCTTTTCTGGACCCATCCCATTTCCCCTGCCACCGCCGTAGGCCTTCTCCGCTGGTGCTGGCTCAGCAACTTCAGCCCCCGCTTCTTCTCCGTTGCGTTGGCCCTTCTTTCTTCTGAATTATCGCATGTGTTCCTCGGCGAGCAGATCCAGGGGTGGCAAACCAGCGATTACCTGGATCGCCTCGCCGGATACCGTCCTATAAGCGCATGCGACCCTCAGGGCACTAGTCCTGTGAGCGGGGGTTACTAGTCTCAGGTACGCGAGGATCCTCGTTTGTTCTGCTCACACCGGGGCCGCGTAGATCAGTATCGACGAGCTTACTGACGTAAGTACTCGCCGTCTGGCCCCACGCGGGCCACCGATGTTGGGCAGTATCCTCGCGATACCTCCTACCGTCGTTGTTGCCTTTTCCCCGACGTACCTGAGGTGCTCCTTGAAGTTGGGCCGCTCGTCCAGCATCACGCCTAGGTACCTGATGGCTGGTTGAGTTCTAATCGTGCAGCCCCAGAAGGTCAGCTCCATGGACGTCCTGACCTTTCTCCCAGTGAAGAGTACTGCTTCCATCTTATGTGAGGCCAGGGACAGGCCGACTGACTCCATCCATTCGCTAACTGTCCCCATGATGGTTTCATAGTGCTTGGCAATGGCGCCCGGCACGGCGCCCGGTATGAGTACCGCGACGTCGTCCGCGTACGCCACCAGCCGGCAGTCCTCCGGCATGGGGAGCATCAGTAGGCCGTTGTAAAGGACGTTCCACAGGTCGGGGACGATTACTGACCCCTGTGGAACGCCCGCGGTGATATTAAATTCCCTGGCCCCTGTCATTGTTTCGGCAAGCAGCACTCTATCACCCATGTAGCTGCCGATTATCTTCATCAGGTACCCCAGGACGTTGAAGTCCCGATAGAGGGCCTCCCAGATCTTGTCCCATTTGGCCGAGTTGAACGCATTCTTAATGTCCAAGGCGACCATGAGGCAGAGCCGCCTTCTCCTAGGTGGGCCGCCAATGCACTGCAGAGCCAGCCGCTTTACGTCTTTCAGAGTGTCTGTAGATGACCTCGCGAGTCGGAAGCCGTACTGGTTTTCTGCGAGGTCCCGATCTACATAAGCACGGAGGCGCCCCTGGATGATCTTCTCCACGATCTGTACCGCTGTGTCGAGCATGCACAGCGGGTGATACGTGGATGGATCACCCATGGGTTTCCCGGATTTCTGGATCAGGACTAAGCGTTGCCTTTTCCATATCCCCGAGAAGACGCCCCCGCGTAGACACGTGTCACGTCATGTGGACATAGACACATAGACACGCGTCATGCTTCGGCGAAGATTGAGGGGGAGGCTTTTACAGCCGCCCTCAGCGCCAGGTTAAGTAAGCCATCCAAACCTGGCGTTTTCCGTCCGCCAAAGCCCCGACACGGGTCTAGAACCTCCTTCGGTGTCACCGGGCGGATCTCCCCCACTGTGACCGCTTGCTCCCCCCGCGGTTCGAGGGCAGTTCAGCCGACGCTAGGAAAGAGGCCTCCCATAATCTGCACAATGTATCCTTCTTCCATTACTGGCTGGCTCTGCTTTATCTTTTTTGGTGCAATCTTGTAAGCTCTGCCATGGGTCTGCGTCCAGCTCGGTGCAGATTTCTTTCCAGCACTGTCGTTTCCTCTTCTTGATCTCCTGACGCAGAGCTCGCCTCGTCTCGGCGTGCTGTAGGCGAAGCTCTTCAGCTGCTTCTGCTGTTGTTGTTCTTCTTCTTCTCGCCCTTGTGTACTGGCGTCGGGATGCGAGGCACCATCTCCGGAGCTCGGAGATGGTGTCGCTCTGCCAGTACACAGGTGGGCCCGTGGCGCACCCCTTGCTGGTGCGCATGGAAGCATCGCACGCTCTGGAGAGCAACTGCACTAGCTTCTCCGCCGTGGCACTTGCATTTTGGGTATTGGCTCCAACTGTGTTGTCCTTTGTGGAGGGTGGGGGACACGAAGGTGAGGTCCCGATGGACTACGCCCCCACCCCCGTGAACGTCGGGACATTCCCCTCGTTGGCGAGTACCACGTCGAGTGTCGCCAGTTCATCGATGAGGGCTCTCCTTCGAGGGTTTGTCATTCGGGACCCCCACTGGGTTGACCAGGCATTGAAATTGCCGGCAATCACCACGGGGGTCAGCGTGTGTGCCTTCCTTACCAGGCCAGTGAGCGCCTGCTCGAACTATTGTAGGGGCTCACTGGGCGAGAAGGAGCACCTGAAGATTTGCACTGCGCCTATTTCCCCAGCTATCTCCGCACCTGCAGGGGGTGTTCCCGAACGGGGTCTCCACGCAGGCCCAGATTGCAGCGAGGCCAGTGGTATTCGTGCGCCACCGTTCACCCCGCTGCTCTCCTCTTCTGTACGTTTCGCTTATTATGGCCACGTCCATGCGCTCCTTTTTCACGTCCTGCGTCAGGAGATCGTGTGTGGCCAGGCACCGATTCAAGTTGATTTGGAGGAGTCGCATGCTGTTGGGGCTGGTGCCGTGACTCCTTCGTCAGTCTCCTCGGTCCTTGGCCACCGCCGTTCCTCCTCTCCGTTTTTTGTCGCCGTGGTCGCCTTTGCCGCCGCTGCCGATGCTACCATTGTTGCCATCGCTGGTGGTGGTGGTGGTGGTGGTTGTGGTGGTGGTGGTAGTACCGGAGTCGTCGTCTTCGTTTCCGTCCCTATGTCTGGACACATCGCGGCAAAGTGACTGGTTTTGCCGCATCGCCTGCAGACTTTCGACCGGTCCTTCTCCTTGCATTTTGCCACAATGTATCCCTTGCCCCAGCACCGGTAGCACCGCAGCGTTGCCTCGACCGGACGGGTCCTGCAGTTGACCCACCCGATTCTCAATGTCCCAGATGCCAGCACCTTTTCGCACTGGAATGTAGGGAGGCGGACCCTTGCCACTTGTGTCTGTCCATATCCCGGGTGAAGGCGTATTACGGTCACGGGCACCTACACCCCGGCTATTATGATGAGGGACTCCTCGACTTCCTCCGCCGTTGGTAGCTCATCCATGTCCCTTAACTCCAGGTCTGCCATTGGGGTCCTTTCGGCGACTGTCGCCGTTTGCCCCAATGACTTTTTGAGGGCTTCTGCGCACTCTTGTCACGTGGGACCTTCTTTTCCTCCAAGTGTAAGAAGCAGGTCACCAGTTCCGGTCCTCTGGACCTTGGTGACCGCCTGTAACTCTCGATCAGTTCTCATGGTCCTGAGTACGCTGCCCAGCGGGGTGTCCCCGACAATCTTGATGATTATGGCATCCTGCCGGGGTTTCCTCCGCGGGGCCATCTCCGGAGGCGGTCGTTCCTTGTTCATCTTCTCCGGCGGGGCCCTGTTGTTGATGTTGGTGCCCAGATCAGGGTTCGCCTTTCTCGTCTGTGGCGCTTTTTTCCCCTTCGTGGCGTAGGGGGGCACTCTCTTATTCCCTCTCTTATTTCTTTGAGTGCGAGCAACTGCGTCACCACCGTTGCCTCCCACCTCGCCGTCCTCCAGAGCCTTACAACCACGCGTGCACATCCTTGCTGAGCACAAAGCGTTCGCCAGCCTTGTCCACATTACCCGTCGCTGTGTTACCGGCGTCAAAGGGATTTCGTCCCATGCTGGGCACGTCTCCCTCCTCTTCTACTTCAGTACAGACCACTTTACTGGATGTTGTTGGCACTACACTCTGGTTCGCGTCCGCGTGCTTATCAATGATATTGTTTAGATCCATTCACTTAAGGTTTGTTTATCACACATCGTGTACAAAGGAGCGGGCCGCAGTTGGTCGGAAATGGGCACGCCCACAGGGTCGACATCCTCGCGGATAAGTGGTCCTGACCTTCTATACTCACATGCCTGACCTGCGGTTAGTCGTCCTGGAAAAGGCGAACGGACGACGCTCGCTCGGTGCACAGCCGCCTTCGACAGCAGCGGCTGATGTACACTACCCGACCAGGTCCCGAAGGGGTGGCAAGACTCCGGATCCCCCGACCGCTTCGGCAGGACTCGCCACATCAGCCCATTACCCCCTCTGGGTGATAAGTCTAGGGTGGAATAGGCACTCCCCACGGTTGAGGGAACCAGAGTGGTCGCGCAGAGACAGCGGTTTCCCGCCCTCTGCGAATGGTGTCTGTCCACGGGGGCTATTTTATTTACCCTGCCCTTTGCAAGCAGAGAGGGCGTTCCTCTATCCGCAATCTGAGGACGCGCCTGGTGGAAGTACGCCTCTGCCGACAGGTCTACACGACCTACCTAAACTATCTAACCTACTATATGGATGTCTTCAAGTCATAGTTGCATCTAAGACAAAATGATAGTTGCAAAAAGACAAAAATCACAGGGACATCAGATGGATTTGGATAAAAATTGGTACACGGATGTTTTTGATGCCACTCATTAAAGAACTCAAGTCTAAATTCAGACATTCAAAATGGTGGATCTAATATGGCTGTCCAAATGGCAATAAGTTGTATAATTGGTATGAAACACGTAACAGAGAGCTTCTTCGAATCCAATATGGTGACTAATGTACTAAAAGTGACTTTATTTTCATAAAATTGAGTTTTCAAGTTTCGAAAGACAACCTCTTACTAATCTAAACTCGCAAATAAAGGATAAAAAGTGGCCAATCCAAAATTTTTAAAAGTTCAAGTGCAAAATCTTGGTTAAAGGGTAGGTAAGGAAATATGTTTTTTGTTGATCATCGCGAGTGATGCCGACGATACGTGATATTGAGGTTATGTTAATCATGGACATCAGGGTGATGGCCCAGTGATGGACGAAGTTTGGTGGACAGTACTGTGTCAATGATTGGCAGCCGCCCATTGACCATATGATGGTTATACAATGGCAGAAATAAAAGATAGATAATGATGGTAAATAATTGGCAACCAATAATGGGCAAAGGCTAAAATCCTATGCTTGGCCAATCACTGGCGTAATTACATCGGCCGAAGTCGGTCGGTGATGGTAATTACAAATAAATTAATGCTAATGGCGACCGATTCTAGCCCAATCACGACCCAGTCATGGGCGGATTACACTCGGCCGTTTATCAATAAACATACATGGGCCAAGACTCGGGCCTGTTGTCAGTATTGGCGTTTCCTACATGGGATATTGGCATTTCCTACATGGTTTGTCTCAACTACACAAGATGTTTGAATCGAGAAAACCGCGGCACCCTATTGATAAGGTTGAGTCAACTTTCTTAAGGGGCGTTTCCTCTATAATTGACCGAAAACAACACTAAGTTCAGGAATTAATTGTGGATGAACAACAAGACGTAATAAGGTGGTTTCTTTTTTAAAATCTTTATTTATTTATGTAGACTATGCGAGCCACGGGGGACCCCAAAGGGAACGCTAGACCAATCAGGACCTCAGAAGAGTCGTAAGGCTTGCCGTTACAAATAAAAAAATATGACCTTTTAACACTATTAGGCCTACTGGTCAGTAATTCATGATTATATATGTTAAGACGTATGATGTGAAGGTGAAGTCAAATGAATATATTTATTAATCACGATACATGATAAGAGAGAATGTAGAGTGACAGTTTTATATGATTCAGATAAAAAACAATTATCATCTTTTCGATAAGTCATATATAACAGAATGTAGCTGCAAATAATTGAATTCTGAATATTTCCCTTCGACATGTATATGACTTTTAACAACAAATCATTGATTTCTCATTCCCAAAATTTTGAGACACTTTCAATGTTGTAGTCCAGATAATCATTTTGTAAAGAAGTCAGCAGTCAATTCGTCATTTGCAACATATTCGATCTTCTATAATTCATTTACGACGACATCACGAACAAAATGATGACGTACATACATCTACCAGAGATGCGTAGGGAGATTGCCAGTGGAGCGATATTTCTGAGGCCACTTTTTTTCGGCTTTCGACGCGCCACCACACTGGCGAGTTTTCGAACTTGATCCATCTTTTTGATTGGTCGAGTATATATAGATTGTGACGAGGCGCGAGTGCGCGCTCGCAGCAACGAGCCAGGCCCCGAGTGCTCGTGCACCGAGAGCGCCAGAAACCGCGTGGCAACAGAATCGCTCCTCGGCGTCAAACTCGAGTGATGAACGTTTGACTGCCGTGAGTATTGTTCCACCGGATTCTCGGAATTTGAGCGACCGCCCGGGAAGACGCGCGAGGATGGACGGAGAGAAGGAAGGCGGAAGAACGCGACGATCGACGAAGGCGATCGATGTCAGGACGTGACCCCCACCCCGGACGTCCGAGGCCCGTGTAACCCGACAGAGCGTGCGAGACCGATTAGTCTAATTTCGGCCCCTGTATTGATTAGAGATTTGAGATATTATATTGAAGAGTTTAGAGATTGTATTGAGAAGTCCAATTGAGTAGTTGGTTAGAGAGTTCGAACTGAAGTCGAGTTTTGTGTCTTATATCGGAACCGAGCAATACCGCATTGAGAGGAAGCTGTCGCCGACCACCAAGACAATTATTCGTGGATCCGAGCAGACGCTATCGCGAGGAGATTGCCGTTGCGAACGGAAGAGATTAGGCATCGAATAACTCGCCGCGCGCGGACCGTTTCCCACGAGAGTTTCGTGATTATAATTTCGATTGACCCGTGCGTGTGTGTATCCGCCGTGGAGCAAGAATTCTACCATCCAACGTAAGCGAGACAGAGTCGAGGTCCTGCCGGCCACGGAGAAGGCAGCGTTGCGTAAAGAAGCAGTCCGTCCGGAGAATCAGGTAGGCGCACGTGATGCACCAATATTTAGTTATCTCGTGTAGCTCAGAGTTGTCCTCCGTCGCGACCGGCTTCTAGCCGCCCCCGTAAGAATCTCGAGCGAATCGGTAATTAGGACCGCATGATTTGTCGGACTCGAGTCGTGCTGTAAACTTTCGTATTTGCGAGAAAAGCAGTTGTTTTCTGTAATAAATAATTGTTAGTATTTTTGAACTTGGAAAGAAGCACGCGTTTGAATAATTATTTTCGCATCAAGTCCCCGAACTGCACCCCTTCCAGCTAGCCGGAACCGAAAAAGTATTGACCTTAGTGTGTAACGAGTGACCCTGGCTGTCGGGTCAAAAAGTAGATAGCCTGGCGCCCAGCAATCGGTACAAAACAGGTAAGCACGAGAGTAATTGCGGAAAAGCAGATAAATTGATATTTCTGTGGGCGTCGTTATATTTGGTCGTGGCTCCCCGTGTGAGTCATCCGAAATACTCGCACGAGGGGCTCGTCACAAGATATACTGCACGTGAAAAATTGCGGGCATCCGAAGTTTACAATCGCGTCCAATCGTTTGCGCCCACCGCGAGAATACCGGTATAAGGTATGTTTTTCAATTTCAGCTACAATATGAACTTTGGCGTACTGTCTTCGTGTCTCCCTTGACGATATTTTACCTTTAATGACAAATAATTTGAAATATCCAAGCTAGTCCGGCAAATGTACGTCCGTTCAAGAGTAATTTAATAAATGTATCTTCGCAGCAACAAATAAGTTGCAATAAGTTTATATATATTTTTTAATTCCAACAATTACAGATGAAACGGTCTACGTGATGTATTTTACTGCTCAGAAGTGAACGGTGGTCGTGCGAGTAGAGTTACAGCCTAAACTACTGATTATATAGAAAAATGTTTCAGGCAAAAGTTTCAGTGTTCGAGAAGGCCGTCATACTGGACCACCCTATTTTTTTATCGGTGGAGGCGCTGAAGCTACGTCAAGGTCAACTCGATTTTTTTAAATGGAACTATGTATTTTTTTTCGACTACATTATTACCGACTCTAAGACGAATTCAGCGACCTACGACACAAGGTTGTAGGTCGCTGAATTCGCTCAAGGCACTCTAGTCACGCAAAGTATGAAAATAGTCGAAAATTCGAAACATCGGAATAATCACTTTCAAAGGATCCACTAACCTTGGGCTGAGGTACCTACAGAAGATGCTCGAAATGATGACCCTCGACTTGTAAGCACTTGTTAACTCGCTGATGAAATGACTGTGTAACTTCGGCCAACATTTGTGGTGTAATTTCCGTACATACTCGGCGTATTCTACGTTTCATGTCCTCACGCGTGGTAGGTGCTACCGCCATTACACGTTCTTGGACAAATCCCCATAAAAAATAATCTAGTGATGTAAGATCTGGCAAACGCGGTGGCCAAGCTACAGGGCCGCCTCGACCTATCCATTTTTCACCAAAAATCTCGTTCATCACTTGTCTTGAACACAGAGCATAATGGGGTGGTGCCCCGTCGTGTTGCATCCACATGTTCATGCGAACATGCAAAGGCACGTCTTCTAATAATTCAGGCAATTCGTTTTTCAAAAAGTTTGCGTAAATTTGCCCAGTCAAGTGACCTTCAAAAAAATATGGACCAATGACGCGGTCACCGACAATGCCGCACCAACAATTAACGGACCACGGATGTTGAAATGGCACAGTTCTCATCCATCGAGGATTCTCATTTGCCCAATAATGCATGTTATGCCTATTCACATTTCCCGTATTTGGGAAGTTAGATTCGTTAGAAAAAAGCACATGACTCAAAAATGAGCCATCCATTCGCATTTTTCTACGGATTGAATCACAGAAATTCACGCGAGTTAGGAAATCATTGCCGTACAATTCCTGATGTAAAGACATACGATACGGATGGAAATTGTGTTGATGTAGTATCCTTAACACAGATCGCTGACTAATTCAACTCTCTCTTCCCATTTGCCTGCTGCTCGCATGTGGATTTAGTGTAGTAAAAGCTACGATAGCAGCCGCATTATTTTGATTCACAATCGGTCGACGTCTCACTCGCGTTTGTTTCACTGTACCGAAGCGACAAAGACGGTCAGCTAATCGTTTGAAAGCCATGTGGGATTTTCTTTGCCTATCCGGATAACGAGCCGCATACAAGTCTCGGGCGTTTCGGTAATTTTTATGGCATTCCCCCAGCACCATCAACATGTCAAAAAATTCTTGAAAATCGTTCATTATCGCAATCCGATGTACTCACATTAGAAGGTAACGCGTGACTAACTGATATGTCAACAGAAAATGCGTACTTGTTGCCGATAAGAAACGTTGGTATCGCAAGAAATGAAAACAGAGAATTAACAAGTGTTTACAAATTAACGGTCATCATTGCGAACATCTTGTGTAGGTATACCGAGACCAATCCTTTGGAAGTGTTTATTCCGATATGTTTCGAATTTTCAACTATTTTCATACTTTGCGTACGTAGAATGACCTTGTGTCGTAGGTCGCTGAATTCGTCTTAGAGTCGGTAATAATGTAGTCGAAAAAAAATACATAGTTCCATTTAAAAAAATCGAGTTGACCTTGACGTAGCTTCAGCGCCTCCACCGATAAAAAAATAGGGTGGTCCAGTATGACGGCCTTCTCGAACACTGAAACTTTTGCCTGAAATATTTTTCTATATAATTAGTAGTTTGGGTGCTATTGCTCTGTAACACTTTATATGCCTCACCCTGTATACGTCCCACCTAGATTTTTTTAGTTTTTTCATCATTCCCGCTGTGTTTTGCAATACTTTTATACTTGTGAGGGCTTCCGACATCCTTAAAGGTTCAAGTTATAAGATCTGTATGGAAAAATTATGTAATTGTTCATTCATAATTAGTTATAAACAATTCAAACGCGAAAAACTCGTTTTTTTTTGGAATAAATTCGGCTGTGCTTAAACAAAGCGTCAAATCGTTCTGAAAATTTTTGTAATACAAACTTCATACCTAGTACTATAATATATATTTTTTCCAAATTTTTCGGCAGGCTAGATTTTTCAAAAAAAAATGTTCAAAAATCGAGTTTTGAAATAAATTTTTTTTAGTATTCATGATCTGGTACAAAATTTCCATTTCTGTTTGTAAATAAATTTTTAAGTGAAATTCTCCTTCCGAGCACTAGGTGCCAGCAGTACCATACTAAAAATTAGTGATAAATTTTGTTTTATCCTACCATGAGGTAGGCTATACTATGGAACGTTGTGCATTCGGAAGTGAAATCGGTAGATTCTGAAAATAGCTCAGATATTTTTTCTGCTTTAGTATTTTCTTTTTTTCTCCTGAAAAAATTTGTGATCATTCGATTATGCGAAATGAGTGGGGTTGAAGAAAATTTTGAAGAAATAGAAATTCCTAGCGACTGTGAATCGCATGATGACATTGAAAACAGCGAAGATGAATCTTCTATCATAGAAAATGTATTACTAGAGGAATCATTTGAATTCAGCGATGATACAACACGTGATGATATGAATAGTGATGTTGATGAAGATGACGATACTCCTCTCAGTGTTCGTACCGAAAGAATGGATGGAATTTGGGAGAAAAAAAGGAAACGTTCTTTCAATCCACCATTTACTGAAGAAACTGGTCCGAAAAATTTTTCAGATGATATTCAAATCCAGGTGAAGTTTTCTTATGTTTGTTTTCAGAACAGATTATTCAATTGATTGTTGAACAAACGAATCTTTATATCAAGCAGAAAGGAATTGTTTCTGAAGCTACCACAAGCGAAGAAATAATGAAATTCCTAGGATTGAATATTTTGATGGGCATGAAAAGGCTACCGTCATATCGTGATTACACAAATTTACAAATGAATGATCCTTATATTAGTTCTGTCATGCCTGTCAAAAGATTTTCTTTCTTATTATCTAATTTACATTTGAATGACACTTCGAAAGAACCGAAAAGAAATGAGCCCGGGTATGATAAATTGTATAAAGTTGCTCCCTTCCTGGATATCGTTTCTGAAACTTATAAGCATTTTTATAATCCAACTAAGAATCAAGCAATTGATGAGAGTATGATAAAATTCAAAGGCAGAAGCTCTATGAAACAGTACATGCCAATGAAGCCTATCAAACGAGGCTATAAAGTTTGGGTTCGACCGGATGAATATGGATATATTTGTGAGTTTTAAATGTACACTGCCAAAATAGGGAATAAAACAGAAAGTCTTCTAGGCGAGAGAGTGATAAAGGATTTGAGCCATGTTTTAGCGCACAAAAACTATCGCATTTACTTCGACAATTATTTCACAACGGTGAATTTGATGGCGAGCTTACTAAATGATGGAATTTTAGCATGTGGTACAGTAAGAAAAGACAGGAAAGATTTACCAAAAATCCAAGAAGTAGAAAAAAATATGTCTCCTGGAGATAGCGAATTTCGAACTTCATACAAAGGAGTTCAGTGGCTGAAATGGATTGATAAAAAGCCAGTGCACTTTTTATCAAACTTTCATGACCCTTCAGTTATATCACATGTCAATAGGAGACAGAAAGACGGCTCTTTGAGAGAAGTGACTTGTCCACAAATGGCCAAAGATTACAACAGCCATATGGGATGCGTCGATAAAGCTGACATGCTGAAATCTTATTATGAAATAAGTCGAAAAAGTAAAAAGTGGTGGCATCGTATTTTCTGGCATTTCGTAGATGCAACATTGGTGAATTCATTCATTATATACCGATTGCTCTTTCCAACAGAAAACCTGTCATTGAAGAATTTCCGCTTGTCAGTAGTTCATCATTTGATTGGCGTCCCGAATCGACCAAAGAGAGGAAGACCATCTATAAAATATACATTGCTTCATCAAAAACCGAAAGTATGTGACACGATCAGAACCTCACAAGTATCTCACTTTCCTGGCGTTCAGACTCGCAGGAGATGTTCTCAATGCAGTACAAAAATAACAGAAATTCGGACGAAATATTACTGTATGACATGCAATATTCCATTGTGCATTGAGGAGAATAGAAATTGCTTTGTGAAGTTCCACGAGGCGAGATAAGCTAACATCTTACCTGAAATAATAAAAAAAAAAATTTTAAACAAAACAAAAAAAACTACAAAACTACTAAAAAGTAAAAAAAAATTATAACACAATCTAGAAAAAGTAAAAAAAAAAATTGGAACTAGATTTTCCCCACGTCCACGTCGTTAGTTCTGGGTCACGCTGAGAGGGAGAAAAATACGCATATATTCACAAATTTTTAGTTTCTATAATATTAAATCAGACTTATATATATTTTTATACTGAGTCCAGTTGCCATATTCAGATTGCCGTCTTGAAATTTGCAATTCTGACGTGAGGATCATAATCAGCGACCCCGAAAACCCCCTCATACTAAGTATTATGCCAATTGAACGGAAAACTACAAAATTAACCTGAAATAGACGCCATCTTGGGTCCGCCATCTTGAAATGTGCAATTCTGTCGTCAGGATCGTAATTAGCGACCTCAAAAACTCCCTTACACCAAGTTTTATGCCAATCGATCGGGAAACCACAAACTCAATCTAAAATAGTCGCCATCTTGGGTCCGCCATCTTGAAATTTGCAATTCTGACGTCAGCATCGTAATCAGCGACCCCGAAAACCCCCTTATACTAACTTTCATGCCAATTGACTGAAACTCGCAAATTTAACCTAAAATAGTCGCCATATTGGGTCCGCCATTTTGAATCTTGCAATTCTGACGTTAAGATTGTAATCAGCGACCCTGAAAACCCCCTTATACTAAGTTTTATGCCAATTGAATGGAAAACCGCAAACTTAACTTAAAATAGTCACCATAGTGAATCCGCCATTTTGAATTTTGTAATTCTGACTCCAGAATCATAATCAGCGGCCCCGAAAACCCTTAGATCACCTATAATTTTAAAATTTCGTTCAATAGAAAAATGTGCCCCTCAAAGGGTTAAAACCTATTCAATGTATTCAATATACATCTGAGATATAAAGCAGATATATATGATATACCGGCAATATATCTTATTTCTAATAAAAATATATCTTGGATATAGTACTTTTGAGTTGAATATATATGGCAAAAATGTATCTCAGATATATCTCAAATACATTTGAGATCTATATTTTCCATACACTATAGTAAATCTTAAATATATTTCCCAGTTATACAGGGTGTCCCATTTGAAACAGTACGGCCAAATATCTCCTAAAGGAGGCATGTAACGTAAAAATTTTCAAAACACAAATTGTAAGGTTTCGAGGGGGACATTTAATGCAGACATTATTTTGAGCTTGCAGGATCGTGCTTGCAAGCCGAAAGCTCAGAGTCATTTTTCTTAAGAGGCATTGATACACCGAGAACATTTTTTACGGGGTCGGTAATATAGAGTTTTGGTCTTCAACCTGAAACTACCGCTAGATGGCGCGCCGCACCACTTCTATCTCGTTTCAAACGGAGCTCCACACTGGCCGTAGACAGATAATAGCTGTTCGCACTGTGACACGCCCACTTGAACGTAGCGATAGATGTATATCGAACGAAGATCATCCCTCCCATCTCGCAGTATTCCGGAAAAAATATTAAATATTAAATGTATGCTGACACTTATCAACATTTTTTACTCGACTTATGTCGGCATACGGAGAAGACGCAACGATTGTTGGTCTCTTCGGTAAAAAAAAAAAAAAAAACGAAGATTAAAAACTAGATTTTATTCACACAAAGGCGAATAGTCCCTTCAACAAGCGTGAAATTACGGAGCGATCAACATCACTCGAACATCAGAGCACTTCGCTCTGCCTAAAAATAAATATTATAAAGTGTATAGATTATTTTCGTTAGAAGATGATCTGTACACTTATAATATACACTTACTAACTACTCAGATCACTTCGCTCTGCTGAAAAATAAATATTATAAAGTGTCACTTCTTGTTGCTGCTGCAAACGATTGCCCTGTTTCATTCAGTGTGCGTGGCCACTGAGCCATCATCGGTGACGCCATCTCTCGGATGTTCGCTGAGCTCTGCTTTTCCTCAAATTTTTGAGAGACCGATAAGCTATGCTGAAATAAATTTCCAAAGCTATTTTTTCCAGTGTTATTGCATCGATTTTGATGAAATAAAGATTAAAAAATGTATTTTTTAGCCGTGCATGGGCTAAGCTTCTGGCGATACGATCCGGTGAGCATAAAAGTAGAAATATAATAATTACTCTAGAGGTAATTAAAACTGCAATTTTTTGAAGTGAAACTACTTGGGCGGCGAGTAAAATTTCAAGGACGCGTCACGTTTAGGCACATTTCGTTACACGAGAGAGAAGAGAAATATTATGTAGAGAGAAAGAGAAAGAGAGCTATATATTCCGAGGGAGTGGGGCAACAGAGAGCGACCTATACACGATGCAAAGCAATAGAATAAGATAGGCTCGCGCATGCGCGCGTTATAGATGTATGTGTCAGTTAGACGCTGTATATGTACAACTGAGGTACTGCTCATGTGCTTTATAATTAATATTTATCATTGTGTTTTGTGATTATTTACATTTTTTACGTGTGTGTACTGTGATTGTTTGATTATATCGGTGAAGAGTTATTATGTAAGTATATTTAAACTATCACATTTTGATTAAAAATTATATTTTTGAACTTACACTGTGTGAAAAAATTACAGAGAGTTGATTTACGCCACATGGTTGATCCTATATAGTCCTATATACTATATTCTATAACGCATCAGTCTGTGAGTGAGACGTTATTTCTGAACGAGAATATAATTTTACTCATCGCTGTGATATATGTAAGTAATATATATCAATTAATATTTATGTCGTGAAGCTGTTCAAATTTTTAAGTTATATATGGATAGAAATGAGACAGTCTAGCACGAATGTATACCGACGCACGCAATTGTATGTGTGAGCGCGCTTGGAGTCGCACGCACACGCACACACACAGCGTTATGTGCGTCGGTGAACTTTCATAGTATTACATTATAGGTGGGCTCGAGTTGGACGCTTAGACGCTCTGAGCGTTGGCGCTCGATTCGACATGAATTTAATATGGCATTTAAAATTGGTGTTTTTAACAAAGTTTCGCACCAAAATACAATTATATATAAAACACAGTTACATGATATAGATGAAGATAAAATCCCTATGATTCTCGCGGGAGATTTCAACGTAAATTTTGCATCAAATGATTCTGTACCGCTAACTAACTTTCTTCGCGAAAAATTTGGTCTGTACATGAACAATAAACCCAACGAGTCAACAACAAAATCTGGAACTACAATAGATGCAATTTTTACACGTTATCTCGAAAACATCGAATCGCGGACATATATTTCATATTTTAGTTATCATAAACCATTGATATCATTGTTACCAATTGAAGCACCAACCAATGATGATGTAAATATTGAATAAACCGAATATTTTTGATGCAAATTTTGTATTATGGTATTTATTTTGAAATGCTCTCTGTCTCTGTCTCTCACATTCAATATCTCTTATTCTTTTTCTTTGTCTTTCAAGACGTTTCACTTCAATCATGTGCACGGTGTTTTTGGCATTCCGAAAAACCCAAAGCTTAGCCCAATTGTGCCATCACTTTCTACTTGTGTTCCAAATTTTGTTGTGATTCGATGCCTCGCTTGGAAGAAAATAGCTTTCGAAATTTCGATATGGTGCGGGCGCGGAGAGCGCGGAGGGAGGGGGAGTATCACTGCCTCTTAAATGGCAACCGCATTTTTCACCCCAATGAATGTTGTTCCTCTTGACGAGTTGTTATTAAAAACCTTAGCATCCAAGTTATTTTCTTTCATTTCACACGAGAAATACGATAAAAATGAATAACCGCCATATTTATTTGTTGAGACCGGAATAAATTGTTGAACTATTCTCATCTCAAAAGCAACTATCGATGACCACAATAGGATAGTTTGAAGCATTATTTTATAGTTTTATCGAATGCAATTCACGTTTCAAACGAAAATGTACAAGTAAAATTCGCATTTCTTGTTGAAAAACATCAAAAATCTATTGTTTAAACTGTTTTGTGAGTCAATCTGATCTCGGGTTCGATAAGAGCGGATCTGAAAATGTTAGAAAAGATGTTTGCAATAATTATAAATTACTTTTTCGATAAAATATATTCGGCCAAAACTAACGATAAATTATGGTCAATTCAGGCGTTAAAGGGTTAATAAAATTAGCAGGAAGAAAAGTTACTTCCATAATATGTAACCACAGGCGATTTGATTTACTTAAATTCATTAAAAGACATGATCACAACTTCTACCTAATTTTAAAATCTAAACTTAACTCACGACATAAATTATCTTCAAAAAATTACGATATTTATACGTAATAACAAATTTGACGCTATGAGCACTGCATTACTCATAAAGAAATATATTAGCTACGAAACAGTAAATTTCCCCTCATCTAAAAATAATGAAATACTTCAATACACGATCATTAAGATAAAAATATCAAATCATATAATTCTATTTATCATAAGTATTTATGCCAGGAACGACAATAGATGACTATTTATTAATGAGCTGAATCATTTATTCAAAATTCTTGATCTTAATCGTGATAATGTTTTTTATTTAATGGCAGGAGACTTTTACCCCCGGAAAACTTCATGGGGAGACAGAGTTATGAATCAACGAGGCAAAAACCTCTCCCAGTGAGAACTTAGCCACGGAGTTGATTACAAACTAAGAGTTATTCCACCTTGTGAGCCCACATATAAACCAGCATATTCCTATTCGGACATCTGCCTTGTTGATTTTAGATTAAATCTCGTAAACGGAAATAATGATAAGGCGACCTTGCCGTATGATCATGACCATGCTGCACTATCCCTCTTTTTCGAACTCCAGTACAACAGTAATTTGTTTACTGATCGTAATCTACACAATTAAAAACGCAGTTTTAAATCTACTAATTGGGATAAATTTACAAGAGTCCTCGACAACTCATTTAATCTACCACTCCCACATAACCGCAATCTCTTAATAGAAAAAATAGATCTCTTTATCTCCGAATACACTAATATCCTTAGTTCTGCAATTACGAAATCCATACCAACCTTTAAACCTTACGATAGTGTGCTGAAGTACGTAAATTATAAAATTAAGAAGTTCCAAATATTTAAATCTATTCTAATAACCATAATGCATAAAATTCATCTAAAAGACCCTACTTCTAGATAAGCTATTTCTAAACAAATAAAAAATATTCTCGAGGTAGTAAACCAATTTCTACAATCAGAATTCAAAAACGCAGTTGTAAAATACTGGACTTACCAAATTAAAACAATTAATCACCTTCATGCTGAATAGTTCTTTCCGAAGACTAAACGTCTTCTAAGGCCTAAATCCCATTCATCTATCGAAAATAAATACGTCAATATCAATAATGAACATCTTCTGAATCAGAGGAACTGTAATATTACTAACGCAATGATTGAGGATGATAATTATATCTTTACCTCACATATAGACAGATTAAATATTATCGGAGCTGTTTATAAATTCAGTAATACCCCCCGTCCATTAACTAATGGTACACGTACAAAAAATCTAGTGGATATTACTGCCACTTCCATCAAACGTCAACGCTCTCATTCAAGAACTAACAACAACACGATTGTCACTTTTTCTAACGAGAATAGCGCCCTAAACCCACACTGGATCAGTGCATAAACTTCACCTTGTTGTAATACAGCCTCGTTAGCAAAGATTCTGGTAAATTTACCCAACAAAGTTCTAGTGGTATTGACAACATCCCTCCGATCATTTTAAAGCAATTAGCACCAAGAATGGTCAGAGCCCTTGCCATTTTATTCAACAATGCAATAAACAAGCACTATTTCTCTAGAGCTTGAAGATAGCAAGACTTTTGCCCATCCTCAAGAAGGGTAAACATCCAAACGACTCATCCAGTTACAGACCAAATAATCTCACACACAGCTTAAGTAAAATTTACGAAGCAATAATTAATAACAGAATTTTAGCCATTTGTGACACAAATAATATCATACCTAATCTACAATTTGGATTCAAACATCAGCATTCAACTTCACATGCAATCCACAAATTTTTGAGCAACTGTAACAATAGTGTCAATAAATGTCAATTAGTCGGAGCAGCACTATCAGACCTAGAATAAGCCTTTGATTCTGTTTGATTGGATGGGTTATTGTTTAAATTGAAAAAGAAATATTTCTCCAAATGGCTAATTTTCCTCATTTGGGACATGATTAGCAACAAAACATTCATGACATGGAATGGTTCTATAACATCTTCAATGAAATTCTGTATAAAAGAGGGGTTGCAGCAGGGAACTGTCAACTCCCCTATATTATTTAATATTTTTACTAGCGAAATTTTGTCCCTTTATAACATAAATAGCAATAGTAATACGTTTGCAATTGCTTTTTGCAGACGATGTGATAACCTATACCAAAAGTAATTATATTGAAAGACTAAGAGAAGAATTAGAAGATAAAGTCAACAAAATCAACAAATATTACGTAACCTGGAATACGAATTAATCCCAGAAAATGTGAGCTTATACTAATAAGAAAACCAGTCGACTATCTATATAAAAATAAAAGACCGTATGCAGACCTGACCACGGAAAGTAAAGGTAAATTAGACAAAATCTTCGTCCGAATGCGACAGTTAAGCGAAATGGATACGGTCAAAGAATGGCATGTCTATATGGGGTTACCGTATGTAAACCCTAACAATCACGGTAACTTTCAAAACATGTCAAAATAACCGTGAAAATGACTGAGTTGTTTTTGACCACTTTAGCGACTTTCGGAATTTGTCAAAATAACCGTAGAAATCACCGTCGAAAAATAGATAACGACGGTCATTTTGAAGTTTTGGGCCCTATTTAAGGTACTCGAATAAAAATCACGTTCGCTCGAAAAAATAACGGTCGTAATAACTTCCGAAAGTTGTTCCATGGAATATTCTTTCGTATATATGTAAAATTACGTACATACGTATTTATATATAAGAATTGTAAAAGTAACGGTCACCTGCAAGAGCAACCGTCGAAATAACGTTCGAACGTCGTACTTATTGTATCCAAAAAGTAACGGCCACGTGACAAACCAACCGTCAAAATAACGTTCGAACTACGTTAGTTGACCGTCATAGTGACAGTTGCTTTTTCATGGGACCGTTGTTTTTCAGGTTATTCAGAAATTTTTTAATTCAATAAAAAATGTCTTGTATTATATAAGAACATAACGAGTCACAAAACACAAGATTAAATGATTTGTCTCCTTACCCCTTGGGTATATAGTTGAAAAGAATTAACCACTGCTCTCACAAAAAGATGACTCCTAGCAATGAAAATTCCTTACTCTTGATCGGTCATTTTTTCTTGAGAACTGGCAGTTCATTTTTTTTCTATAATATCTATATATTTTCTATAATACTTAAGGGTAAAAGAGACGAAATTGACCTTCCCATTTTGCGTAATTTCTTATTCAATTATCCAAAATTAATGTGAGTTCACTTAAATTTCAAAATGATAAAATCGTAGAATATTATAATACAATAAGATTACGCATATAGGCTCATCATTGCTTTAAACATACCGAACTACTCCATGCACGAAATATCTCTTAATGAAGGAGAGGGATTCAATAACGCAAAACGACGAAATTGTTTTTATGGTGCCTGCAAGTGTACTATTTGATATTACCTTTGAAAGACGCTATTTACTTTTTTTTTCCTCACATTGGTACAAAAATCACAACATTTGAATAAATCACAAATTATTTACATAAAGCGAATATACACGTTTAAAAAATAAACGAAAATAAAAGGGTTCCCAAAATAGCCCGTATATGCATGACCAAGTAAAATAAATAAATATATGACGGGTGGCTCCGTATACGGAACTGTGCTTATCCTTAACGAGAAAATATTTTACTCTTTCTCTTTTTCTGCCTCTTGTATTACGCACTCATTTTATAATCTTGTCGAGTTCAATTGCGGTATATAACATTTTTTCAAGTGGTACTCATCACTTTAATTTGCGATGAACTTATTCCAATTTTTCAGAATTATTTGACTTCCACTCAATGAAATTTCTTTCTGAATGTCTTGGGCACCGCGGATAGATCATTGAGAGTCGTTGATTTCTTTAATGTGATATTTCTTGACCACGTTGTTTGAAATTTCTACAAAAAGAATGAGAACGGTAAAAAGGAACGTTGTGTCGAAAGTGCAATGTGAATCCGTAAAATTTGTTGTTTTATAGATATACATACCGCAATACGGATTACCTTTACGACATCTCTATTAATTTGTCATAATCCCACGTGACATTCTGCAATATATTCACCTCCAATTTTAGCTTAAATATATTGGAATGGTACAAATTATAATTTTTGTGTTTAATATAAAAGTATTATAGTTACAATTAAATTATTTTGATAATTAAAGTTGATGCTGTATACCTTCTGCGCTGTGATTTGGTTTTCTGACAGTAAAATTTCGATTCACTTGTGTACTAGTAAAAAATGTACGTAAGCAATGTAACATTTTTCAGTGGACCATCCGTAAATTTGAAGTCATCATATAAAAACATGTTGTTTTCGTCCTGGATACTTTTCACTGCTTCACACATTATGAATACCAAAGCCATCTCGCATGGAAGATCGAGAAGGCGGCATTTTCCTTTAACCAAATATACGTGCATATCAAAGTTTATTCCGTTTTCACCAACATTCGGAGTCAAGAAAATTTTACTTATTCGCAGTTTTTCGACACCAAAGTTACCTCTGAAAAGAACAAATGCATCTTTAGTCAAGATTTTGCACAGTTTCACATCGGTGATGTTTATTTCTCTTTTTAATTGCAGCCAACTGAACAATTTGCTCCTGTTACTATTTTCTGCTTCTGTGGTTTCCTCGGCAATACATTCATCAATACGTAGTGGTTTCCTAAGTAATTGTATTAGGCGCGCGTAAAAGTATCCAACTTTTCCGGTACATGCTACAATTAGAACATTTATTAGTATATAATTTTTAGACGGGGATTTTAAATGCTTATATTCGTATACCTATTTCTCCTTGCAGTAGTGTCGTCACGCGGGTTTTGATTGGTGTATCGTCCGAAATAAATTTCCTCGATTTCTGTTTCGGATCATCAACGACATCCATGCTGGATACTGTTCTTTTAATACATCTTACGGTATTTATTGGTTTCGATGTACTACACGTCGGTACATTTAATTCTATTTCTTGATCCGTAGTAAATTCATTGTTCGCGATCGGAGTACCCGCCGTCTCGGTGTTTTGTTTTTGTTTTTGACGCATTTTTTTCTTCACTTGGAAGCCCTCGGACTTCCTGTTTTTTTCGGCTTTCAATTTAGCCAAGACATACTCGTTGATTTTCGACTGTTGTAGTGATTTATTGGAGTCGTGGATGTCGCGAAATTTGTTTAAATAGCGTGCGATTGCTGTCTATGAATGATAATAGATAATGTAGTGACTTATACAGGGTGGGGCACTAACTGTTGCCACCTTGAATATTTCTGTAATTATCGGCGTCATAAAAAAATGTTCTAAACAAAAGTTATACGGTACGAGAGGGGTCATCAAATGCGACCATTTTTTTCAATTTCCGTGGAGGCGCTGACGAACAGTGAAGGTCACCTCCATTTTTTTAAATAGAATGATACATTTTTTCCGACTATCTTGTAGAGCACCTCAAACCTATAAAAAAACATCTGAGGGTCAAGGTCATTAAAAGTCATTTAAGGTCATTTAAGGTCAAAAAGAGACATCAACTTTATTTTTATGTGAAATGAACTTTATTTACAGTACAGATGTTCGAAGTGACTGCTATTGGATTCAATACAGTATTACAGCAATTTCCTTACCACGGATTGTGTAGAATTTTTTTATTACTTCGGCACTTATCGAATCACATTTTATTTACTGATGAAGCAACATTCACGAATCATGGGAATGTTAACTTGCATAACATGCATTTGTGGTCAACAGAAAATCCACATTGGCTGCGGCAAGTTGCACACCAAAGACCGTGGTCCGTTAATGTATGGTGTGGGATTATTGGGGATAAAATCGTAGGCCCCCATTTCATCGAAGGGAATCTCAATGGTAGGAAATACACCACATTCCTTCAAGAAACGTTAGGTCCGTTATTGGAAGAAATACCCTTGGAAACAAGAAACAGAATGTGGTATCAACACGATGGGTGTCCGGCACATTTTTCGCTGATGGCTAGAACTGAGCTGCAACACAGGTTTCCAAATCGTTGGATTGGACGCGGAGGAGCTGTATCGTGGCCAGCTCGCTCGCCAGATTTGACGCCTCTTGATTTTTTCTTATGGGGATACTTGAAAGATGTAGTTTACAAACAACATCCAACTAGCCCGGATGACATGCGTGAGAGAATTCTTCGAGCATGTGATACGATAAGTGGGGAAGTGATAAAAAATTCAACAGAATCCTTGGTAAGGAGATTACAATATTGTATTGATTCCAATGGCAATCACTTCGAACACCTACTGTAAATAAAGTTTATTTCACATAAAAATAAAGTTGATGTCTCTTTTTTACCTTAAATGACCTTAAATGACTTTTAATGACGTTGACCCTCAGATGTTTTTTTATAGGTTTGAGGTGCTCTACAAGATAGTCGAAAAAAAAATGTATCATTCTATTTAAAAAAGTGGAGGTGACCTTCACTGTTCGTCAGCGCCTCCACGGAAATTGAAAAAAATTGTCGCATTTGATGGCCCCTCTCGTACGGTATAACTTTTGTTTAGAACATTTTTTTATGACGCCGATAATTACAGAAATATTCAAGGTGCCAAAAATTAGTGCCCCACCCTGTATATACATTTTTCAATCATATTATTGTAATGGTTTCAATGTACCTCTTATTTTTGTAAGATCTTTTTTATCAATCACTGTGAATTGTTCATCCTTTGTTTTGCGTACTCTTAATTTTAAGCGTTCTTCTTCACTCCTCATCCCGTCAACTAATAAATTTGCGCATTTTCTTGCGTTATTGGATGTTGCTGCTTTTCCTAACGTGATAGCATGTATCTTCACATCCGACCTTTTGTATGATAGTTTCACATCATTATACAATTATACATTCTTATACTTCATTATATTCTGTAAAAATGTATGTGTACACATGTTTAACCGTGTTATTGTTTGCTACAATTACCTTTCCGTCACTCTCGGCACCGTCAATTATTTCGTCAACAGTTCTATTATCGGGCTCGTGATTTGCCAAATTGTTGTCAACGTTCTCATCGTTTTCATTTGGTCACCCCTCCAGGACGCGAAGTATCTTGTCCTGTTTGCAATTCAGTTTATCCAAATGTATGATCAAACTTTTTTCGAAATTCCTTTGATTCCGCGCCAATTGTTGATTCGTGGTCAGTAACGGATTTGTTTTCCTTTCGTCGCCTTCATCGACTGTGCGCCATCTTCCTCCAGAAGAACATTCTTATTTGAGAATATCTCCTTCTCACTCGCCGATGAGTATCTCTTGTTGGAAAAATCGTTAGTACATTCAGCACTTTCTGGGGACGAATCAAGTTCTATAGATTATTTTTGTTGTAATTCTTTCTGTGGCATTACCGGCGATGACATCATATAATTTGTCGCCTACAATTTATCGTCAATAATTATTAATAAATCCGGCGCATATTTGTGTATACAATCATGCAGGTAATTTTGAGTATTCTATCTCGTTTCACCTTATACTTTTTCTCTTCTGCTGATTTCGTTTTACATCGCTCGAATGACTCGTCCATCTTGACAATGTAGTTATTTTCACTGGCGCTTATCGACGATTCTGATCAGTACTCATAATAATCCTGCAAATTTTATTTGTTCATATCACACACCAAGTGTGATATGACCATTGACATATTCTACTGTGTGATCATTTTATTTTACATATCGCAAAAGTACACGATACTTACAGTGTCACTTGGAAAGCTGCCATTCTCAATTTTTTTTGCGTTATGGATGTCAAGTTTTTCTTGGTTACTCCAACATTTGCTCTCCTTGGCGTTGTATCCTGAGCAGAAAAAGTAAATAACAATATTATTATTCACTAATGATAATTAACCGCGAATGTATTTATAACAATTAGATGATTTATATATTTACGGCGTAATCGCAGGTCATTTTTGATTGTGATTGTATTTCTAACGACTTAAACGTCGGCGGTTGATATACTTCCGACACGTTAATTTGCGATAATTGTACTAGCCTCGATGGTGGTAGTGTTTTTTTCTGTTGTTCGATCGACCGCTGTCTTCTTTCTGACGATGCCGGTACCAAAGAATATGGACTGTATAGAAGCACAGTTCTATAGGGAACGTTGAAGCAAGGTTTCCTACGCCGCATGCTGTGGTGGTGGGGCAGCTCGGCATGCTGATCGCTAGGCTGCGCCCATGAATAGGTACGGTATCGCCACTCCCCACTCGCCACTTAAGATCAAACAAAATATCGTGGGTTCGCGGCCAACAACTGAACTTTTTTTTTTAGAATAATTGTTTGAACTGATTCTTATTGACTAACAATTTTATACGTAAATTACGTGGGTATATGTATAGGAGAAAGAAAAATGATTAAACAGAAAATAAAAAAAAAACATCGTCTGCCACGGGATTTGAGCCCCGGACTCTCCGTTTGCCAGACCAGCTCGCTACCCGCTGAGCCACGAGCCCTGTTTATATTTAAGTTACATTTATTGTACATAGGTCGCTGGGAATATTCCAACGTCTATATTCTCTTAATTTTTTTTTTCTCCTATACATATACCCACGCAATTTAGGTGTAAAATTGTTTGAATTTATGCTCGTTGACTAACAATTTTACACGTAAATTACGTGGATATATGTATAGGAGAAAAAAAATTAATAAAGGAGAAAAAAATTCTAGCCATCTGGCCCAATGGCTTTGGGGAATTGATTTAACGTATATATGAAATACATACGAATTTACGTCACCATGCTAATATGTGCCCACTCTTGGTTAATCAATGTTTACGGTGTCCTCGTGCAATGATATTGAAATAATGAGAATATTAATAAAATGAATATTAGTAAATGAAAGTGTTCTGGCATTCTGAAACACATTATTCAGATTATGAGGAAACATGCAAACAATGATTATTCAATGGAAACCACGGGAAGGTGGTGGGTCTCTTCCATCGGGAAGGGAAGGATATGGAATGGGGAAGGTGGGATAATGTTGTGGAGAAACAGGCTGGCGCTAATTAAAAAGAGATAATAATAATTACTTAAGGGGTCTCCGGCGGGAAAGTGAGCTATTAAAAATATTGATTCTTTAGATTGGGCAAAAAAAACAAAATATACAAAATCTAATAAGTACGATTGTTAATAATAGCATATAAAGCACAACCGAAAATTAACAGTTTGAAATAGTTACAATTGTAAAAGCATTTTTTTCGTAGAATGCAGTTGATTTAATAGAAATTTGATGAAATAGTATTAATTACTTTAATGCGTACTTCCAGAACTATGATTTTTTAAAGATTAATTTTATTTCTCCATTATTCGATCATTCTAACAGCTAACTTTTCGGCCGAAATCCCCTCTCCCACTCCCCTAATGGCAGATATTGTAAACTGGCACCTTGAATTAATAGTACATACTACGCGATACTAAAGACTATTGATGCGTTATCTTCTGGTACTTTTGATTCGGCTTTGCGCCCTGATATTCGCTCGACCTCTTACCCTGACCTACAGCACCCCTATTACATCGATCCCTTATATCTCGGGAAATCCACTTCAACTTATTATAAATGTGGACGCGAACGAACAGTTGTACGATGTAATCTCGGTGTTCGAGACAAGCTCCCTCAACGGCCCAAAACTTGTCATGACCTTTTGCCAAAGCATCGTGGATACGCGTTTCGAGATGTTTTCTCAGGTTTTTTCTATGTGGCTCGGATGAAAAAGATTCCATGAAAACATCGTACATGGTGAGCGTTACGTTACTAAACTGTTCGGAGGGAACTTTCAAATTACCGAGCTCGTAATCTTCTTTACATTTGTACGCTTTCCAAAAGATCAAAAGTTCGTCTACTTTTTCGTAATTTTGATTTAATTTCGTTAAACTCAAACGACACTCGGGGCAATCAAATTTTTGGAGGCATTTATATGCAAGATATCCGGCCACGTACTTTTTAGCACATTGTTCGAGCGTACACGATTCTACGTTAACAGCCTGATCGAGCGGTATATCCTCGCTGCCGTTGTCAATCGGACATCTGAGTTCTGGTCCTTCACCGACCGACCCATCAAATTCGTCAGGAAGTACGCTGTCTTCAGTAACAGCAGAATGTACGATTTTTCCTTCATCGTAACTAACATTCTGCTCTTCGTCGATCGGATGATCATCGACCGAAACGTCGACTTCCTGCCGAAAATGTTGAGTTTCGGGACTGCAACAATCGTTCCTACTTTCTAACATGGGGAGGAGAGCCGCCGTTTCATCTGGCTCACAATTCGTACTCGCAGAGGGTTTCATTAAGTTAGATGTCATAGCGTACTGGAGGTTTCGGCGAAAAGTCATCGCAGATGGTCGGAGATTGTAGCCACCGCGGCCCCTAATAATGGCGAATGTATTTTCTAAAGGATCTTGATTAATCCTCGAAGTAATCAAATATGATAACCCTGACTTTTGCATTTCACCCCACAGTTGAAGAACGCTGTTAATCGTCAAAATGAAACCCGAGAAACAAGGCGGTTTGGGGCGACCTTTCACTGTCCATTTTTCTAACCAAAGAAGACTTTCGCGCAGGTATTCTTCTACCTGAGGCTGCGCAGAAGATAGGGCACGTTTAATAGGATTTGGATCGTACGAGCAACGACTATTCAGGCAATCAAAGATGTCATTAAGGCGTTTGCAAAAGTTAGCGGTAGCGACGGAAGCCGGATGCTGCAAATCTCCGGTAAAGTGACCGGCATAAATTGCAGCTGAAACGGATGCACTGAATACTTGCGTTGCTCGACTAACCGACATTTTTTGAAATGAATTGGGATTGACATGAAGATCTGTCAACTTGGGAGCAGCTTTGCACACTTTATGACGCTCGTTATTTCGAAGATCTGAAATAACCTTCCACGAAATCGTATCGCCGTCGATTTCGAAATCGTACTTTAATAAATTATTGCGCACGCACTTGATCAAGTGTGGAGGGTCAAACGCAACGAAGATTCTTCGAGATGCGTGCTCTATAAAAGGTTTTTCGGGAGTCACACCTAACGAAGCTAAAACTGCTTGGTTTGCCGCACCCTGGTCGCAAACCATGACTTTTATGTCAAATCCGGTAGAGTGAACTTTATCAATGACTTTAAAAAGTAATTTTCTCAGATTTTCTGTCTGCACACAAGAACTAGAAGTTACGTAGCAAATAGGCTGTTTCCACGAGTAAGTTAAGCCTCTGATCATAAATGTTAGAGCGTAATTAGCTAGATCGTTAGTCCGTCCTAGTTCTCCTAGATCTTGAAAACCTTCGACTATGTCGAACTTGGAATTATATTCAAGGAGCCGCTTAATGCTCATCTCATCCCACATGAGAACACACTGTCGTTCGTCATTCGTCATTGTGTCTGCTTTTATTTTTAGTTTTTTAAATACACCAGTACTTACTCCAGGTTCCAAATTTAATTCATTTATCCACTGTCTGATTAACGTGACGCTCGGCAAAGCAAAGTGCTTTTTGTTTCTGAGATGACCGTACGCCTTAGGGGATGTGTAAAATAATGACAAAGCAAATTGCTTCTCGTCTTGCGACCAGGGTTTTTTCTTTATATGGTTAAACTGCATTTCAATAAACCTTTTCTGGCTAATGTCAAGGGCTGCTACAGATTTTCCATACGTCACGTCCGTTGCGTTAGTCTCGATTCTATTCTCCAAACGTCTAACTTTCTGTTTTTGAATTTTTAATTCATGACGGAGCTTCTTTATTATTTGCGCTTGTTTAGCCTCCTTAGGTGTGAGATATTGCGTTTGTTTTTTACGCGAAACTAAGGTGCGTTTGCTACTCGATTTAGAGTTAGAGGGACCTGTGTCACTAGCTTGGTGCTGCGGAAGATCAATGCTGCGAGCGAATGAACACGAAGGAAGATTCACTGTACCGGTATTATCAGTGTGGAGTTCGTGACAATCCATCTGTTCTAAGATTTGCGAGTCGAGGCAATTGACTATTTCATCCTGGTTTGATGAACAACCAGCCCTAATAGTGGTAACACCAGAAGACTCTACATTCGACGATAAAGTGCTCTGCTCGGGGGTGGGGGTTGCCTGGAACTCGTTACTAGAGCTCTCAGCGATAGGCAAACTGTTTTTTTTTAATTTCCGCTTACCTTGGCGACCGTAGGTCTCAAAATCATCGGGGGAAAAGTGACGGCTGCAAATTCTGTGATTTTGAAGCTGTGCGAGAGATATGTTTTTCAATTTATCATTTTTACAACGTGCAATCCATGCTTCGAGGCTGAAAAGGGATTAAAAAAGGATAGGTAATAAATCACCGGGATATAGTGCATGAAAAACATCCTTGCTGAGCACAAAACCTGGTTGAACAATTGCAGCATTCCCCAATAGTTAGTTGCACGGAAAACTTAAAAAATTACTAATGCTCAAACTTTTATTATTGAGTTAATGAAGCAATGTGAAAGAGTCTGACAAATATTTACATTTGTTGGTTTTTCATTACATGCATTTGCTGGTTTTTAGGCAAGAATAGTTTTTCCAAAAATCAGAAAAAAAGAAATTAATAATTTCCAAGGATATTTCAAATCCTTACGAATTTATTAATAATCTTTGCTTCCTCATACACGAAGCTTTGTTTTTGTGAAAAAATGTTTTTTTTTTTTTCGAGATATTCATGTCAGAATGCTTATAATCGTCTAAAACGACGAGAAAAGTGGCTTAGACAAACCAGGCCAAACTTGCGAAAACAATTTTCTAAAGCCCTTGGGTCAGATGGCCAGAATTTTTCGATAGAATAGACGTTGCAATATTCCAAGCGATTTATGTACATTAAAATTAACTCAAACATAAACAGGGCTCGTGGCTCAGCGGGTAGCGAGCTGGTCGGGTAAACGGAGAGTCCGGGGTTCAAATCCCGTGGCAGACAATTTTTTTTTTTTTTTAATTTTCTGTTTAATAAATTTTTTTCTCCTATACATATACCCACGTAATTTACGTATAAAATTGTTAGTCAATAAGAGTCAGTTCAAACAATTTTATACGTAAATTACATGGGTATATGTTGTGACGAGCCCCTCGTGCGAGTATTTCGGCCACTCACACGGTGAGCCACGACCAAATATAACGACGCCCCAAATTGTTATTAATTTATCTGCTTCCACAATTCTTCCCGCTTACCTGTCCTTCTGTCGTGTGCTGGGCGCCAGGCTATCTACTTTTTGGACCCGACAGCCAGGGTCATTCGCTATTTCCACGGTCAATACTATTTCGGGTCCGGCTAGCTGGAAGGGGTGCAGTTCGGGGGCTTGTAGCGAAAATAAATATTCGAAACTATACTCTTTTCTAAGTTCAAAAATGATAACAATAATTTATTACCGTGAATTAACGGTTTCCACGCAAATACAAAATTTTACAATCACGACTCGAGTCCGACAATTATCGCGGTCCTAACCCGAATCGCTCTCAATTATTACGGATGCAGCCGGAGAAGCCGGTCGCGACGGAGGAAGATACTACGCTACACGGAATTATTAAATAATGGGGCACCACGTGCGCCTACCTTTTTCTACGTGCAGGTTGCCTCGGTCTCTCGATGCTGCCTTCTCTGGTCTCTGTCTCGCTTTCTTTTTGGCTGGCGAATTCTCCCTTCACGGCGGGTCCACGCACGCACGGGTCTATCGTAATTAATCCTCACGAGACTCTCGTGGTTAACGGTTCGCGCGCGGCGAGTTACTCGATGTCTCGTCGATACGACAGAATACTCGACTTCAGGACGAACTCTCTAGCCAGCTACTTAATTCACCTCTCAATACAACAATCTCTATGCTTCAAACCAACAACTAAATCTCACTAATCGGCTCGGGGTCTGGAACTAGAGCCCTTCAAGACAATCTTACAAATCTGACTATTCGATACGGGGTCCGGAATTAGAGTAGTTAATATGCCGACGGGAATTCGACTTCTCGGTCTCGCACGCTCTGCCGGGTTACGCGGGCCTCGGACGTCCGGGGTGGGGGTCACGGCCTGACATCGATCGACTTCGTCGATCGTCGCGTTCTTCCGCCTTCCTCTTCTCCGTCCATCCTCGCGCGTCTTCCCGGGCTGTCGCTCTAATTCCTCGAATCCTGTGGAACAATACTCACGGCAGTCAAACGTTCATATTGGGAGTTTGACGCCGAGGAGCGATTCTGTTGCCACGCGGTTCGGGCTCTCGGTGCACGGGCACTCGGGGCCTAGCTCGTTGCTGCGAGCGCGCACTAGCGCCTCGTCACAATGTATAGGAGAGAAAAATTTATTAAACAGAAAATTAAAAATGTTCGAAGACCCGCAGTTTTCTACTCTCGTCCGCTAGCCGCTGAGCCATGCGTCCTGTTGACATTTATTGTACATTTCTGTACATAACTCGCTCGGAATTATTTTTATTATTTCGATCGATTCGCAAATTAAGGGTGACACACACACACACACACGTTTTCAAAAACATTTTTCGCGACGTTTTAGTCGATTCTAAGCATGCTGAACTACAAATATTGAAAAAAAAAAGTCATAAAAACAAGGAAGCAAAACGAAAAAAATCGGAAGATTAAGAATAAATAAATACCTTTCAGAGTCATTCGGGAAGCGATGGAAAGTCAAATTGGGGCATCGACTTTGTACGCTTCCACAACCTCCGTAAGCACACAACGCCGTTGACGGCATCGCAAATAAAAAATCGAAAAAAATTTCCGAGCACACAAAAAATCACAGACCTTGCAAATTACTTCCCGAAATACCATGCACTTAATTTAAACAAAAAATTAAAAACCCATACAACACACTCACTCTTTTCACACAAAACACGAGGAATCAAAACAATATTACACCCTTTAAAAAACACGTGCAGGGAGTTAAAAGGACGAAGCAAGAGACAATGCTGTACCTTTAAACGACGCGCGCGTTAATGAGAAGATCCGAGAGCGAATAGAATACAATGTATTGCTCTAACATGATACCGAGAATCGGAGAAAGAAAGAACGGTGTATCCCCAACGGTATACCGAGATGGGAGTGTGAGAGAGACGACATCATATCCCCAACTCTATACCGAGATCGGAGTGTGAGAGAGACGACATCACATCCCCAACTCTATACTGAGACGGGAGTGTGAAAGAGACGAGACCATATCCCCAACTCTATACCGAGATGAGAGTGAGAGACTTTTGTTGTCTCTGTCATATCCCCAACTTTAAACCAATCGCATGAGTGAATGAGGCGGGGTCTGCCTCGTACGCTTGTGTACGCTTGTACGTGAGCCACACGGCGTCCCAGCGGCCTATGTACAATAAATGTGACTTGACATAAACAGGGCTCGTGGCTCAGCGGGTGGCGAGCTGGTCTGGCAAACGGAGAGTCCGGGATTCAAATCCCGTAGCGGACGATGTTTTTTTTTTATTTTCTGTTTGATAATTTTTTTTCTCCTATACATATACCCATGTAATTTACGCATAAAATTGTTTGAACTGATTCGAATTGACTAACAATTTTATACGTAAATTACGTGGGTATATGTAAGAGACGGTATATCCCCAACGCAATCAGAGACGGGAGTGTGAGAGAGACGACAGCATACGTACAATTTTTTACCGAGAATCGGAGAAAGAAAGAACGGTGTATCCCCAACGGTATACCGAGATGGGAGTGTGAGAGACGACAGCATACGTGCAATTTTTTACCGAGAATCGGAGAAAGAAAGAACGGTGTATCCCCAACTCTATACCGAGATGGGAGTGTGAGAGAGACGACATCATATCCCCAACTCTATACCGAGATCGGAGTGTGAGAGAGACGACATCACATCCCCAACTCTATACCGAGACGGGAGTGTGAAAGAGACGACACCATATCCCCAACTCTATACCGAGATCGGAGTGTGAGAGAGACGACATCACATCCCCAACTCTATACCGAGACGGGAGTGTGAAGGAGACGACATCATATCCCCAACTCTATACCGAGATGGGAGTGAGAGAGAGACTTTTGTTGTCTCTGTCATATCCCCAACTTTAAACCAATCGCTGAGTGAATGAGGCGGGGTCTACCTCGTACGCTTGTGTACGCTTGTACGTGAGCCACACGGACGTCACACATCCATACAGCGCCGCTAGCGACATTAGTGCCGTTGGGGAGATAGCTCGGCCTACCTCCCCAACTTTTCTTGCTTCAACGAAACTGAAGGAACTGTTCTTCTATACAGTCCATATTCTTTGCCGGTACATTCCTCATTTTGTTCGGTACTGTAACACGGTGGAGCGTTACAATATTTTCCCCCCTCGGCCGGCTCGAAGGCCATCACACACCGCTTTTTATTACTTTTAAACGTTATTTTGATAATTAATAGGAAGCGATATAGTGTGTAGGATTCATCCCTTTTTACCCTCCCCTCCCCCTCCTTTCTGAGTATGAATGATTAGTAGTACGACCGTCAAGACGCGCCGAAGCATCAAGGACGGATTAGAGACACTACGGCCGCCCAAGCAAAGTGACGTGGTGAGAGTGTGGGCTGGAGACGGAGAGGGGATCTGCCACGCCAACCAGCTGAGGAGTACACGCCGCGTCACACGAGGAGCCTGCACTCGTGGGGACAAAGGTTGGAGTTAGCCGCCCAACTGCGTGCGTGTACTCACTCTAACGATCGTCAGCGGCAATCCAAATCGCCCGCGGCGATCACACCGCCCAACTCTGCCACACCGTTCCGCCGCAGCCCAACCCGAGCGCCACTGACCAGCCACACTCGATCCATCGATCGATGCGCAAGCGCCGTAGTGTTCTCAAGCCGAGAAATCCCGAGGATCTCCGAGCAGGACCGAAGAGCTCGGAGAAGAAGACGGACGACATCTTTCCCATCACTTCGAGCCCCGCCGTCGTCGCGACCCGTTTGAGTGATAGAGAGTGACCGGGGGTATTGTCCCCGGTGCTGGTTTTGAGTGTGTGAGTGATTGAGTGTGAGGAACTGAGTAAGTGATTTTAATAATATTTTTAGTCCCCGTTTTGCCCCCCCCCCCCCCCCCAGCCTCGTATCGCGCGAATTATTTTCGTTATTATCGTTTGTATCGAGAAGACCGGCTGCCACCACGTGGAGTCCGGCGCCTCTGATTGCAGCCATTTGCAATATTCTGTATCGAGAGGGCCGGCTGCCACCGCGTGGAGATCGGTGCGTAATTGTTTTTGATAATTATTATTGTATTTGCGTGCGAGGTAGTGTGGTGGTTCATCGCGACTACCACTCTTACATTTAGTCGTTAATTTCTTCTTGCGCCATTCCCCCCCATTATAGAATACCCCCGTGCTTCACCCCCCCCCCCCCCCCCTCGTTTTGGTTTACCTGACCGGGGTAATAATTAAGAAGCCAACGAGTTCGGGAATTCACCCCCTGAGACCCCTCGTCCCTCTACCCTCTAGCCGCGCCCCTATTTTCGCGATTATTATTTTTCTTTTATTTTCCTTGTTAGATTACCGCGTCAAGTGACCGGTAATGTTACGTTGCTACACGTGACGTAGCTGGCGCCCAAACCTTCTGTTATTTCTATTTATTAATAAACTTTTGTTATTGCCTTTATTATTTCGGGCATTCATTGTTATTTTCTCACTAACCCCTTCCCCCTCATTTAATTAAAAGGAAGCCGGTTATAGTACAAATAACTTTATTATCTTGTAGGGGTACAGTAATTCGTACATCGTTCGTTATCTTTGGTTTTGTCTTTATAGATTCCTTTAAAAGAGAGATTAGAAACAATAAAAGTTTTTTATTGAAAACATTGCACCGTCTGTTTGCATTATAAATTTCTTATTTGTATTTATTAAGATATTATACATTCAACCCTTTATCCATCAGTCCTGGTTTCACAATGTCATCAACATCGTCTAGCATGGAATTCAATTCAATACTGCTCTTTTCGACATCTGATGTGCTGTTCGCCGAAGATATTGATGGCATTTGCAAATTATCATTCAGGTTCCTGGGGAGTATCTCAATATTCCCAATTTCCTGTCGATCGATAACATTATAATATCAAAGTTTTTTCACACTGCGGCTAACAGTGCGTTTTAGTTTTAGACAATACTTCAATAATCATCACCTGCATATGTTGGTTATGCATTCCAATCCAGTACATACCTCAGTATCCAAAGTACTCATCAATATGATGATGTACAATATTTGCCTTCCAACTTTACGCAATCACCGTACTCAATCTCGCCTTCTAAATCTTGTATGAGTTGAAACGTATCCGATTCACCGTTGCTTATTGCAATTTCAGTTGCACTTTTTGCCATTGCATACGACGAACCTTTTGTTATACTTATCTCTTCTACATTGCATTGACTTTTTTCGTCCAGCAATAAAGATTTCAGCGTAGTTTCAGGTGGTTTCTGATTATCGGTACAACAGTTTGAAAATTGTTCAAGGCCGTTTACTTGTATTGGCACGTTTTGGCTTTCTTCTTCTTCCATGTCCACTGACTTGTTCGTGGAATTTATCTTATTGCTTTTACCACTGCTTTCCAAACGTACTTCCACATTAACGGCGTTGATGTTGCTTTGCAGCATTACATCGGATTCTTTGTCTTCGTGTGTATCTGCGACAACTGACGAGACACCAACTACCAATTGATTCACATCCTTAGTTGTGGAATTTGAAGAATCTGCAGTCGATTGATTTTTTTTATCCATCCGCCGATACATGTCTCCTCTGCTTGATTTTCGCTCTTATTCTCGCCGCTTTCAGCCTTTTCTGCAACCAATTACAACAATTTTACCGCACTATTTTGCTTATTATTTTATTTATCTCTATTTAGTTGGGGTCGGCGTCAATACCTGGGTCATTTGCGACCGTTTTTAGACTATATACAGTACCCATACCTAAACAATCGATTAGATATGATTTTCAAGGGGTTGCAAGTGTAAGGTTTATTGGTACAAAATTTTTTTTCTGGGTGTACAGATTACAGGAACAAAAAGTCGACTAGTTGTAGATAGTCGAAACATTTATCTTTACCGCTTACTATTTCAGTTAACGCCGTCGTCGCTTTTAGGTTCTTGTTGACACAACGTTTTGTCTTCCAGGTCTTTTTGACACTCCTTACTAGGTCGGGCGTATTTGTGTTTCGCGTCGTCGGATTATGCAATCGGCCCTTTCGACCAATTGATTTGGCGATATTCTTGATGAAGTGTTTTGCTTCAATCTCCGTATCTGTAACATTTAAAACGATTCATTTATTTTTTATCTGCGTATATAATATGTCTCAATTTAGTTGTTGAACGTTTATTGGCTTCATACTCACTTAAAACTTTCACCAGTGTTATGCGATAGTAAACGTTGGTTTTACCTCCGTCTTCATTATCTTCTAGTACTTTTCTTCTCAGCATTTCAAATTTTGTATAGTGTATACCTGCTTTCTTGCATGGTACGTACTGTTTCTTTTTTTCATCTTTGTAGTATATTTCATCGGTACATATAACATGATATTTATTCGCATCATTGTCATCGGCAAATTGGCACACAGCATATCCTACTTCTGCCTTCGAAGGTTTTCCGGAATTATCCTTGGAGGAAGTCATCTTGAATACATTGGATGAAAAATTACTTTTTTATTATAGCTGAATTGATTCATTCGGGTTTAATTTTTATTTATCCTGCACCTCGCTTATTTTGTTTTCTCTTGACTATTTTATAGTCTTAGAGCATTTTTAGATGACGGACTGAATGTCGAAACGTATGTGTATACACCGATCAGACCACCCATTACCACATGCGTCGTCGATATAATTGATAATTGTTTTAGTTATTCACCCCAATGAATTAACCGTGCTTCATTTTTTATTTTCTATTTTTTTATCGCATAATTCGCGCACTTGAGCATTTATACACAGTGCTCGAAAAATTGCGTTTAAGGGGACCCAGTCACCTAAACAAAGTTATAAGAAAAGAAAACCTCTAAATGATAACCTTCTTTTAAAAGATTTTGCATTCAAACCTCAATAAGTACATAACAAGCATTAAAATTCTACAATTACGTAAAGACAGACATTGCACAAAAATGGTATGAGGTCAAATATAAAAATTTTCACTTGTAGTTTTCAAACCAAACCGGTGAACAAATTCGAGTGTTCAATGTGATATTTTATCTGTCAAAAAGTTTATTCTGTATTGAATATAGCAACTCTGGATGCAGTGAAAAATTAATTAACTGTAACCAATTGTTTAGTGAGTTTTTAATAGAGTAAGATTTATTTACATATTGTGAATAATAGTTTTATCATGAAGACCTGAAATAAAAATTCCTATATATCATCCAGAATACACTCTTCTACACATACAAGAACACATCAAACACTAAAATTTGTTCACTGATTTGGTCTGAAAGCTAGCAAAAGGGTAAATTTTCACTTTTTACCCCATACCATTTTGATGAGCTGTATATCGTTACACTATTGCAGAATTATAATGTTCTTTAGATATTTGATGGAGTTTTAATGTAAGACTTTTTTTAAAGTGTACGAGTCACACTATTTTTTCTTATGACTTTTTTGAGATGACTGGGTCTTCCTAAAAACTTTCAAATGTACGTATCTTCTTGGATATAAGTCGTAACACAAAAAAACGTATATGAAAGTTATTGATTCCGAAGTATACATTTACAAAATTCTTTAACTCCTCCAAAGCATTGATCTTGAATTAATAAACATAAGAATTGATTTTTTAAAAGCTTGGACATTTTTTTTTTTTTTTCGCAAAAATCTATAAAATATTTCTCACAACGATTTTTTTCGGATTTTCACTACAGTTCAAAAGATAAATAAAAAATGTGAACTCTCATATAAAAATTGTCCCAACGCCCGTTTATGCTGGAAATATTCTTTTTTATGAGTACTATTTTCGATTTCTGCTGAAAAAAAAAAAATCCAAGTTTAAAAAGATCAAAATTTTCGTTTATTAATTCCAAATCAATGCTTCGGAGGAGTTTAAAATTTTTTAAATAAGATTGCATCAAAGTATACTTCAATATGAGAGACTTTATGTAAGTTTTCTTTTTTCTTTATGTAAATTTTGATGAGTTAGAGGTCGAATTGGGCATCGCGGAACAGAAAATAGAGAATAGCAGCTCGAGCGGTACACGTAAGGAAATATGCAATAATTTATAAATGGTAAAGAAAATTCGGACTATTTCTCCATCCACATAGACTCACGTATACGCATATTTCATACCTTTTCAAAGTTTTAGATGCCACGAACACCATAGCGAACCGAAACGTGTATGAAACTCGATTAATATCAACCGGTTACGTCGTGCTGAGAAGCACTCGCGCAGCAAAACGAAGAAGCTCGAGATTTTAGCAGCGCCGCCTAGGGCAAACTGACAACGCGCGCGAAGCTACTTCCTTCTCTCTAGCCATGTGCGAGACAGAGAGAAAGTGATAGAAAGCACGTGTTTTCATTGCGATTGTACATTTTAATGACATTGTACCGAAAATAAGTGAAAAATTATAATCAATACCCTTTGTCTGTTGGCATGGCCACCAGAAGGATCCGTTACTTTTATGCGAAGTTAATCGGCTTTCCAATAAGCACCGCGAGCTACTTTATTCGTAGAATTTTTCTTTATATTGACACTTCTGTGTTCATAACATTGATTATCTAGATGTCAAACTAGCTAACGCAAAAGAGAAAAAATGGTTATACCAACTCGGGCGGTACACGCGAGAAAATATTTCATAACTTACCTGAAACATTCTAAATCACAGCTATTTTATCGCGCACACGTATATGGAAATTTCATAGTTTTCGCAATTCTTCAGATGCTATGAACACAAACTCGAACGGAAACGTATGTGAAACCTCCCATAAGTATCAATAAGTATTAAATCGTGCTGAGAAGCGCACACACAGCAAAACAACAAAGACACAGATTTGCAGCGACGTCTAAGGCGAACTGAGCGCGCGCGCGTACGTACATTCTCCCTCCTCGCACACTGTTAAAAATATTAGCACATTTACATTATCGAATATTTTATTCATCAGTTGATATATTTAATTTGATACACGAGTGTAGTGAAATTACAAATGTTTACATTGTATTTCCTAATTATCATAGGATTTAGTAGAACATGGCGTAATTTTACATTTCACTTACATATCAAATTTAATATGACAGTTCATGTAAAAGACCTTCCTACACAGTTTGAATACGAGGGACCGTTATGGCGCCTGCGCATCGTACTCGGAAACATGCAGTGCTGCGGAATCTCATGGGCATGCGCGTACCGTTCATTCTGCTACTAGTCAGTGAAACGGCGCGCTACGATGAAAAATTACGCGGCTTAGGCACTAGTGACGCTAATTCAGCAAATTTTATGGTAAATGTTCTCAGCAAATTGTTATAATGTAAAAATGAGTGATTACGTTATTATATCAACGTGACTTTGCGTCAAGATAGTATCGTCGTGTTTCATCGATGTGTCAAAATAAACGACTATGAGCGGTACGATTGATACGTGGTACGTACATATTGAAGTTATAATAGAAACACACTATCTAGTATGACCATTAGTAACATTCTTATAAATCAAGAGGACTCATGATACAAGGAATCACGATACTGTTTGATCGTGTACCGTGTATGAGGATACTGTTTGATCGTGTACCGTGTATCACGATACTGTTTGATCGTGTTCCGTGTATCACGATACTGTTTGATCGTGTTCCGTGTATCTCGATACTGTTTGATCGTGTACCGTGTATTACGAGATGTTCAATTCAGTGTTGCAGATTGTACGTAACTACAAGACATAAAGTTTAAAGTACAGTTTGCTTTATAATTCTTGTAATATAACAAGAACTTGCAGCAATTCCAAAATTATTTCTTAAACTTCTCAAAATTTAGAGGAAAAAAATAATTTGCAATAAAAAATTGGCAAAAAGCAATTTAAAAAAATAAAGGAGCGTGGTCCATTACTTCTTTCATCAATAACTATATTTTGGTATTTGTTCAAAAATATTATACTAATATCTTATTTAGAATTAAAATATTTTGCAGCTTTTCAAAATGTTGGTTTATGGTTTTGATATATTGTAGCGGGTGGTGCGATGGAGTGGAAATGAGAGAATGTATAATCCGGATGAATTCAATAAAAAATGTATATCCATTTGCTTCCATTTTACAGTGACAAACACTGTTGTATGCAACATCCTTTATGTCTGAAATCTGGATTATGTATATCAATTGGGGAAGAGAGAAAAGAGTACGCCAAGGAAGCTTCGTATAAAAATAAGACGATATATGGAAAACCATTTGAGATCATTCAAAACTGCTAAATGTATAATGCCAAAACATTTGGCGTATATTGTAAGTAAACGAGTGAATTAATTTATATTATACTTTTAAGCACATTCCCCACAAAAAAGTGGCTAATCAAAAAATAATTACATAATGAATCTTAGTCCGAGATGCAATATGAGAATCATTATATCACCATTCTCTGGTATTTCGTGGTACTTTTCAATTCATTCAATGGTACTTTTCATCCCCTTACAGTTTGACAAAAGTGGCGTTTTGAGGCCCTTTCACGAGCCTTTATACGCACGAAAACCGTAAGTTGTCGTGCCATTTATTATGGAACATAATATGTGAAACTCGTGGAAACAAGATAACGCCCGGCGTCGATTGTGAAATTATGCACACGACGGCACTGGCACCGAAAGCGACCCGAACCCATGATATTTGTACCGACTTGTAATCAGCTTCATAGCCTACGCCAAATGTCCGTTTTTCGGGACTAGTACCACAAACTCTCGTTTGTTTATTAGTGATGCGAAATTCTCAACAAATATGAACTCTCAATTTGTATAGGAAGGTCCGCCTCATTAGAGTATTGGATTTTTTCCGCAGTTTGATGGAAAAAAAAATTCATATCTCACCATTAATAGATCGTACAGAAAAACTTTAACCGAAAATTTGTAGGGAAATTTGTAAGATTAAATTAAGCATTTAAAAAATATTCATCATTAAACTTTGATGAATAATTGACATAGCGACAAATGATGTATATTTTCGTTTTTTCAATACAGACAAATATACTTACGTCTGAAAAAAAACTTGGAAAAATATTTTGAAGCATTTACTTGTTGACAGAAACTGAAATTTGTATAAATATCCTTGAAAATTATAAATTCAATTAAATTTTCCGAATTATTTATTAAAAACTGTTTAAATCCGTACACATCAAGGTTTGATGATGAATATCTTTTAAATGCTTAATTTAATCGACAAAACATAAGAAACAATTTTTGTAGAGCAGTTAATTGGCTACAAAAATTTGTATTGCCCATTTCATAATATTCATTTGTTCACAAGTTATAAAATTCGTAAGCAAAGAAGATATTTGTCTTAAGATGATCAAAGTTTAATCTTTAATATCTTTGAAATGGAGAGGTTTATGAAAAAAATGCAAGAAAACTTTTTTGTAGAGCGTTAAATTTCCTACGAAATTTTTATGTAAAGCTTTTTAGTACGATCAATTAATAGTGAGATATAAATTTTATTCTATTGGACTGCGGATAAAATCGAAAACTCTAATGAGGAGGACCTTCCTATTTAAATTGAGAGATCATATTTAGTGAGAATTTTCTAGAGGTGTCTAGCAACCAGTTTTTAAGAGTAACTAGTAAAAAAAATAGTCGTTTTTTTGCCCATCTTAATAGTTATGTTCAAAAATAGGTTGGTTTATGAATTTCATTGTTCATACTATTTTTATGTAGTATCTATATAAATATATTTCTGAGTAGCCGAATTTACTTGATTAAAGGAGACAAATATAAAGTCCGGAGTGAACTGAATGACCAAAATTCTTCCAGACAGACATTATTTAAATTGGATCAATTTTTTAACCAATGAACAGTTTAAAAATACATTATAATACATCATCTAAAGTAGTGCTGTGAAAAATGAATGCGTATCCACTAATGTATCACCTTTTATAACAGGAAGATCAGAACCGTTCCCAAAATGAGAACCAACCGCGAGTTAACTGTACCGATACTATGGAATGTAATAAGATGCATGAAATCCGGTGGGATAGTCTAGCGGTCAGAGTACTAGCCTCTAAACCAGAACATCGGTAGGTCGCGGGTTCGATTCCCGGTGCCGCCGATTTTCGTTGAGAAATGTAAATACGGACGCGATGAAGCTCCAGATGTATACGTGGGACACACTCAGGTACTCTACCTGTGGGGGTCACATGTATACAGCTGTAGTCCGTGTTTACGTTCTCGACGAAACGTGACGTAGCTCCGGTGCCGTGAGGCGATCTCGAGACCGGCTACATCGGCATAGGTTTTCCGCAGTTTTCCTATGCCCATGGCAGCAATGCCATGGCAAATGCGATGTAGAGGGGGAAGTCGGATGCGGCCGCATGGGGGCCTGGTTACTAATCCGGACCAGGTCCCCAGGGCGGACTGGCAACTGACCCGGGCCGACCCTGCAATAGGCGCAGTACCTGCAGGCAGGGGGAAATGCTAATAATAAATAAAAAATAAGATGCATGAAGATAAGGAGCGAAACCTGCTGAACAACATCACAAATTACAGCAACAATGAGTACTCCATTAGCGTGATATATAGTTCGGGAACAAAGCACAACAACATCGATGGCCATGAGAACGATGATGATAGCGACGACGACACCAATGAAGACAACGGCAGCGATAACGGTGACAACAACGGCGGTGATAACGATGACAACAACGGCGGTGATAACGGTGTCAACAACGGCGGCGATAACGGTGATAATGGCCACACCGATGAGAATCAAGATGCAACCTTACGTATCGAACACGAAGAAGAACTAAAAGACGAATGCGTCAACATTTTCTACATTAAAAAAAAAGAGCTTGTCAGAGTCAGTCAAAATGAAGAAGAATATTAATAAACTGGACGTAATTGTGAGTTTCATTAGTGTTGCAGTTCGTTCACATTTCTCTTACGTTGCCATTAAGCAAATGTTGAGAAATATAAACAGAATGCTTGAAGATTATCCGATACCACGAACGCTAGTTGGCTTGTGGTTGGTGCTATCGAGAAATGATACAATGCACACAACTCGATACTACTATTGTGAATCGTGTTTAGCCATCACTGGAAAAGGTAAAGAAAATCTGGAGATATGTGAATGCCAAGAAAGTGTACCGAAGGCTGATAGAAAATCAGTTCCGTATTTCATACATGTCAGTATCACTTCACATCTGCAACAACTGTTAAAAATACCATCCATATGCAATTTATTGCAATATCCGTATACGAGAAAGAAAAATAATGAATATGCATTCGAAGACATATACGACGGTAAAGAATATCAGAAATTGTGCCAGCCCGGTGGATTCTTAAGGAACAAACACAATTATTCCTTCACTCTAAACACGGATGGATGCAAAGTAACGAAATCGTCCAATGCGAATGCCTGGCCGATATTACTTGAAATCAATGAGCTCCCACCACATGCCCGTAAACGCTATATACTTCTGACCGGCATATGGGTAGACGCGAAACATCCAGACTTGAACACTATTCTAAATCCAGTAGCGTTAGAACTGTATGATTTGTACAATAATGTCATAGAATGGAAACATCTCGTTAACAACGGTATTATATTCAGAAGCAAATTTGTAACTATAATGTGTACCGTCGATACCCCAGCCAGGGCAGACATTCTCAATTCAACTCGCTTCAACGGCAAGTACGGTTGCACATTTTGCTATACCAAAGGCCAAGGAATGAGGAACAATCCAAAAAATCGAGTCTATCCCATCGATGAGGCCTCACTTCGAACTGACCAAGAGATGCGCGAGCACATGCAAGAGGCATTCGATACAGGAGAACGAGTATTCGGTATAAAAGGATATTCCGTGCTTCAGATGCTACAGGAATTTGATTTAGGTACCGGCATTGTCAACGACAACATGCACAATTTATATTTGGGCGTAGTAAAGTTTCATACATCACTTTTGATAAGCGGAAAAGCTAACAATCCCTTCTATGTAGGAACCCCGAAAAATAGAAAAACGGTAAACAAAGCCTATTGAAGAAATGACCGACTGGAAAGCAAACCAATGGAGAAATTGGGTACTGTATTACATGCTCCTATGCTTAGAAGGATTAGCCGACGAAAATGAAATCAATATCTTGGCATTGGTGTCTAATGCTGCATACACATTGAACAAAGATTGCATAACCCAAGGAGAGTTAGAGAAAGCAAAAAGCGACATCGACAAGTATGTAATGGAGTTCCAACGTAGGTTTGGAATTGAAAAAATGCGATATAATGTTCATCTGTTGACTCACTTGCCTGATACGGTGGCGAACTGGGGACCTATGTGGGCCAATAATGCGTTTCCATTTGAAGCATGGAATAGAAAGACAATAGGTAGAGTGACCAGCGCCAATTCGAGGTGTCTTCAAATAGTGACGCGACACATGATGGATACGTTTCTCCAAGGATTAAACGATGATGCGACTGTATCACAAATGACTAAAACGATGATAACGGAGTCACTCACTGATGGTAATAAGGCATTGAACAGAATGATTATTCAGCGACAACAGCAAACAATTTCCAAATTCAGTGGAACTGGCAAGGGAAAGTACCGCTCCCCATCCGATTGGGAAAGTGAAGCTCTGAACGACGCCGAAATGGATATACCAAAAAGTCTCGACTACTACGAGAGTGCAATTATATACGGTATTCTTTACAAACGAAGTTCGAGAAGAAGAGAACAAAAAGAAACACGATATTGCAATGAATACGTACATTGCAAAATCCACGGTTTCGCCAAAATCTTGGACATTGTACGATTTCGGGCAAACGACAACGGCAATGAGCTTCATGGCTTGTTCCTCCTGCTCTTGACTACACTTGAAAAATGTTTTCAACTGAGCATATCACCAAGGTAAGAGTAACGAGCACCAAGGTATTTGTTACGACCGTGGAAGAGTCGCCGAAACCAATCGTAGTAATCAACAATAGAAAGAGCTTGGTCGCTATAAAACTGGCGAATGTACGGGAGACTGATCAACGGAGTAGATGACAATATAAGTAATCCATAATAGAGTATTTTCAAATCACGTACAACCAGGTGTTGTTAATAAGACCCCATGTCTTGTAATCATATTGTTTTCCATTATGTACCGATCAATTTTGTTATGTGAATTACCAATTACTCTGTCAATTGTATCTGTGAAAAATAGTACAATGCAAGGAACTTTGTTGGAATACCCCGTATATTAACCTTGATTTACGAGTACGATTTTTAATTACTACGCCAAGCAAACATTTTTAAAAAATAGGTAGAACGTTGCACATTGCTTCCTCATTAAATTTTGCTCTTTACATAGCCACCTCCACGAGGAAGTATTGTAACTGATTTTGGCTTTCTCATAGAGGAAGCTTTGTCAAACGCAAAATTTAATGAGGAAGCAACGTGCAAAGTTCTACTTTGCATCCTTGTTTTGAATAAATGAGTAAATCACCAGCACATCTCATTTTTATTAGGCACATACTTTTGTTTTACTTTAGTAACTTCCGCGAAGGATATAGCGAAAATCGCTATTTTTTCAAATATTCAAAATGGTGTAATATTTCAACGACTTTACCTATCATCACCAAATTTGGTACACAGTACGACTGTATGTTATTTTTCGTTTATAGAACATTTCAGTTAATTTACTGAAATTCGACGCGATTTTTAGCAAAATATTGATTTTTTACAAAAATTCAAAATTCTATAAAGACAGTTTACATAGATATATTTTCTTCCAAATTACAGCAATTGAAGAGGAATTAATACTCTACTTGCGTGCCAAATTTCAGCTCGATCGATCGTGCCATTCGCAAGTTATCGACGATTGAATTTTAGGTCCTTGAAACACACACATACACACATACGGACACATTTTCTAAACCAATTTTCTCGACGTTTCAGGTGATTCTAAGCATACTGACATGAAAATCTCGAAAAAAAAATTTTCATGAAAGTAAAGCTTCCTCTATGAGGAAGCAAAATAACTGTGACTCAAATAACAACTGTCAAACGCTATTTAAAAAATTTTTTTGTCGAGTGATAGTCATTTTACAGATCGATATATACATATACACACACACACATATATTGTAGTGTATTTTTCCAAAATCCCTGAAACACCACAAAGCTAAAGTCCCCAAGAGTCTTTCCCTTTATTTTATTACGGCGCCAGGCGTTTTCGCGCAGGGAAAAACTCTATTGGCTATTCGGGACCAAGCTGCTGTTGCCGAACTAGCTGCAGCCGTCAAAAATTGTAGAGTGGCGGGATTGTTTTGGGCTATTCTCGCTTAAGAAGTTAATCTATCATGAAACGTTGTTCTAAGGGAGTTTCAAAATATCCGAAGATACCCTTTTATTTCAATTTAATAAAATGAGAGGACGACAGAAAATAAGTCCTCCCATGAAACAATCAAATGTAGGTCTCGATGACCTTTGTGAGTCACCATACGCCGCGGCTCTCACAAGTCACACACACACACACACTATAAAACATACAAGACACACGAGAGAGAGCAGGGCTAAAATAATAAGGGAATATAAAAAAAGAAGTAGCTTCTAATAATTTCAGGCTGGCTCCGTAGACCCACCTGACCTTGAAACAAATGACTAAATAGCAAGACCCCGTATTCTCACTCCGACTGAGGGAATAACGAGGGAGGTTTCGATTTTATAAACTATATTTTACACCACGAAAAAGAGATCGCGCGCTCCTCTCTCAAGACCAATAAGCGACGCGTCCTCGACCGTCTGTCTCTCTCTCTCTCTCTCTCCCTCACACACACAGATCTAACACGCAACGGGAACGATGATCACTCTTGCAACAATCAAAATTAAACTTCTTTCGCGACACACGTACTCTTCACGATAAAAAGGCAGCTACTCAATCTACTGCTTACAATAATAAATTATATCGCGAACCACTCTCACACTGGACAACACGATCATTCCCGCGCATAAATTAATCTCGACTAAATAACAAAAGAAACAGAAAATGGCTTGTTCCGGGCAGACATCCCGACAGTAAAAATGTTTTACATTTAACTATACGCACTCACGAATAACAACGACTTCACCGTAAAGCCACGCGGGACCCAACCAATGCCAAATACCAATCCAAAAGGGCTCGCGGACTCGACCACGCGCGAAATATCGTCGTCATCGACATTTATTTTTAAACAAAAGAAAACTATTAAATTATTAAGAGAGACGAGGCTTAACTCGACACTAGACGTAATTTGGTCGGTCTCCTCCCTCTCTATCCCTTTTTAAAATTATCAATCCTGCGGGAGTCTGGGATCGAACGATTTTGTGTGACGGGACTCTCTATTTGTCCAATATGCCAATGACACTATTCTAAAGTCCGTCACGACACGATGGTTCCCACGGAACAGCAACGAGAAGTGTCGCTCACGGAAGCACGAGTCCTCTCATCCCTACCCTAATTATTTCGCCGGCGAAAAATCAGGCGGCCAACTCTAACTCTCGCAATCCGTCACTTATTCTAATAGTTGGCGCTTCTGGCGCGCGGAGCCCAAAACGGGAATTCGTAGCGCAGCGCAATCGACGATGGCGTAGACGGGTGATACAACGATGATATTGCACACTCTGTGCTCAGTGACTCCTTGAATCTTTCGGGAGTGGATAACGTCTCGTGAGCATACTCGACCTCGCTTCTTTAAGGGAATCCAGTAGAGACAGATCGAAGTATGTTCGTCGATAACCCCTCGTCTCTCGTACATAAAATAAAATAAAATAAAATAAACGGAAATTAATAAAAATGTTCGTCATTCTCGTGAGGCCCTACGGATCTGTCGGGAGTCGTCGTATCGCGAGGAGCGGGCATAAAGCGTTAGAATTTTACCACGTTACAATATATATATATATTAGGGTGTGCCATTTTTGGGCAATTTTTTTTTTTCGACTCAGAAACAGGTTGTATACTTTCAGGAAGGTAAAATAAGAAGCCTGTAAAAATTTGAGCTCTTAATATTAATATTTAGATGCGCCTCATCGCGAATTTCTATTTCCCATTTAAATAACATGGGAAAAAAATTTTTTCATCTTTGGAATTTTATACGTTGGCAATGGCATATTGTTCGATGGAACGCAAAACATATTTTATAGAGAATCGCACGCTCTACAAAAAAGATGTCTTGCATTTTTTCGATAGACATAGCCATTCTGATGGTATTTGAGTTCAAAGTTCAAAATATACGAAAATTCATCTTTTTGTTAATATTATAGCGAAACTATTGACTCTGTTGAGAATCTTCGATCAACTTTTTTGTAGATTATTAAATTTACCATGAAAATTGTCTCATCCATGATTAATTAATATTTATTGTTAATTGTTCAATGCTGTAGAGACCTGTCTTCTGTCACGAAACTGATTCTAATGGGCTGATACTTATCATAAATAGTTACAAAAAAAATCGACAAAATACTCACGAAAAATATCTTTCGTTATTTCCATTAATAGTAAAAAAAAAATGTTTATGTTTATGTTAAAAATTAACAAAAAGATGAATTTTCGTATATTTTGAACTTTGAACTCAAATATCATCAGAATGGCTATGTCTATCGAAAAAATGCAAGACATCTTTTTTGTAGAGCGTGCGATTCTCTATAAAATATGTTTTGCGTTCCATCGAACAATATGGCATTGCCAACGTATAAAATTCCAAAGATGAAAAAATTTTTTTCCCATGTTATTTAAATGGGAAATAGAAATTCGCGATGAGGCGCATCTAAATATTAATATTAAGAGCTCAAATTTTTACAGGCTTCTTATTTTACCTTCCTGAAAGTATACAACCTGTTTCTGAGTCGAAAAAAAAAAATTGCCCAAAAATGGCACACCCTAATATATATATATCGGACCAACGTCATTTCGACGGTTGCTTTCACAAGTGACCGTTACTTTTTCGATACAATTAATACGTCGTTCCAACGTTATTTTGACGGTAGCTTTTGCAGATGACCGTTATTTTTACGATTCTTATATATAAATACGCATATATGTATTATTACATATATAAAAAAGAATATTCCATGGAACAACTTTCGAAAGTTATTTCGACAGTTATTTTTTCGGGCGAACGTCATTTTCATTCGAGGACTTTACACAGGGCCCAAAACTTAAAAATGACCGTCGTTTCTTCAAACGACCGAGAAATGACCGGGCCTTACCAACTTTTCGACGGTGATTTTTACGGTTATTTTTACAAATTCCGAGAGTCACTAAAGGGGTCAAAAACAACTCAGTCACTATCACGGTATTTGAACAATTTTTCAGTAATTTTACGGTTATTCTGAAAGTTGTCGTGATTGCTAGGGAAGCCCAACATAGACCTGATCAGGTGAATTCACGGGTGCCTCAAGTAAAGTTATCGTACTTAAAACTGATCTGGCCCTCGTATGGCAGCAGGCATGACTGATGAAATTTCTACTCGGTTTATTGTCCATTTATATTGAAAAAATATAAATGATATATCCAAGATTCATTTTAACTACAAATAATATATACTTAGCATCTATATGGATTTATATGTCGTTTATATGTATTTATATATGAGGTATTCCGGGCCAACTCGGTCAATGTTTGACCCCGACTCCTCCAGATTGGTGCCAATTTTTTGTATGTTATAGTTCTCGGCTGAAAAAACGCTCTCGATTTTTTTTAGATTTTTTTGATAGAACCTTATTTTTAAATGATTTTTTGAAAATGTAATTATTTGGCCCAAATTTAAAAATTTCAAAAAATTATCAAAAATTTTGAATCACATAACGATTTTTTAAAGCCTAATTCGAAAGTGGGCCGACGCTTAGTTTCGGTGTTAGAAGGTTTCAAAAAAATTTTTGGCTCTTCAAATATTCGTGATGAAGCTCATCACACTTATTTTGCAAAATTGTGTATCGTATAGAGCAACTAGTATTAGGTAATGATATTACGATCGGAAGTCACGTAACTTCAGATATTTCGCAACCAACATGAAAACGCTAAATACTAATTTCTCTATACGACACACATATATGAATGTTCAAGAGAACGTTGAAGCTTCCAGATCGAAGAGTTGTGTCGGGATATTAAAAGAGTTGAGAGAGTTCATCAAATCAAATCAGTAACGGGAGATAACTATAATAAAATCTGGAATTTTCATGTAGTGGAAGAGCTGTGATAGGCAAACTTACACGTCTAACCCTTGTCGCTAACTGCTGGAATGGAAATATCGTAAACAGAGAGAGCGACAACAGCGCGTACACAAGGAAGCGTGTGTACTATCCAAAGCTCAAAAATAAATGTGACGAGCTTCATCACGAATATTTGAAGAGCCAAACATCTTTTTGAAACCTTCTAACACCGAAACTAAGCGCAGGCCCACTTTTGAAATAGGCTTAAAAAATTCGGTATGTGATTCACTATTTTTGATACTTTTTTGAGATTTTCAAATTTACGCCAAATAATTAAATTTTCAAAAAATCATTTAAAAATAAGCCAAAAATTTTTTTTTGAAACCTTCTAACACTGAAACTAAGCGTCGGCCCACTTTTGAATTAGGCTTAAAAAATTCGTTATGTGATTCACTATTTTTTATCATTTTTTGAGATTATTAAATTTGGGCCAAATAATTACATTTTCAAAAAATCATTTAAAAACGAGGATTTATCAAAAAATCTTTAAAAAATTGAGAGCGTTTTTTCAGCCGAGGACTATAACATACAAAAAATTGGAACCAATATAGAGGGGTCGGAGTCAAACATTGACCGAGTTCGCCTGGAATACCTCATATATGTAAGTGTACTTAAAAATTTTATATTAAAACAAAGTTAATTCTTGAGTCACGTTAAAGACTCCCGGTTCGTCCAGGTCGGATACTATCTTAGTCCAGGTGAGGGTTCAAAATGGACACCACAGGATGGACTGTGCGGCCGGAGAGCCGAGACTCCTGGATCGTCCAGGTCGGATACTATCTTAGTCCAGGTGAGAGTCCAAAATGGACACCACAGGATGGACTGTGCGGCCGGGGAGCAGAGACTGCTGGATCGTACAGGTTGGATACTATCTTAGTCCAGGTGAGAGTTCCAAATGGACACCACAGGATGGACTGTGCGGCCGGGCAGCCGAGACTCCTGGATCGTAGAGGTTGGAATCAGGAAGCAATGTCCAAGATTATACTTTGGATCCTTTTTTACTTAGCGTTCAGTTTTTGTGTTAGACAAACATTTTTGGGAGGATTGAAGTATATGGCTTTTTTAGCTGCTTTATTTAATGCCATATATCAGGCCTCCGTTGATAATAAAGCTATTGTTTTCTGCTTTTTTTATTCCTATTTTATGATATCACACATCCTCCTGAGACAAATACATGTTCGGTATACGATCTTCTGTCGTCGACATAATTCGCACAGTCTCCATCTACGTATCCCTTGAGTGGTTTCGATATTTTTCTGAAGAATAATCCGACATTCGAAGTACTTTTCAAGTATGGAAGTACTCGAATCATACTCGCTAAGATTACTCACGGCGTGAGCTATATCAGATCTTGTATAGACAGCCAAATATATCAAGGTACCGAGTAATTATCTGTATGGATAAGTTTCTTTATTTCTATTTGCTTCGGATTTCCCCCGTTCCAATCTTGTACCAAGATCCAATGGTGTAATAGTTGGCCTTGCGTCCGACATCCCGAGAATGTTACTGGTGTATGATTCATTTTTAGTCCATCGTTGTTTTACGAGAATTCTAATCCGAGACAAAAATTCACATCGCCAAGGGACTTGATCTCGAAAGTTTTCGACAAGGATTCCGAAAATCCATGTATTTCCGTCAAATCTTTTGATGCAGCTAATATGACATCTACATAGTTACGAGCAGGACATTTTCACCTTGCTCGGAGTAGACAACGCATGGATCAAATTTTCTAGGCGTAATTCCGAACTTCATAAATGCCTCACTTAATTTGATGTTCCATTATCTTCCGGCTTAACGTAAACCATACAAAGCTCTCTTGAGATGGCAGACCTGACTTCCTCTTCGTAGATCATTGAGCATTTTCTTAGCTTTTATTGCGAACACGGTTTTCTCGCATTCAATCTTAGTAATTTCTTCTAGGATTCTCTCGGTATATTCGAAGACCTCCATAAATATTTCCTCTTCTAATTCGCCGTTTGGATATGCAGTGGTGACGTCACATTGTTTTATTTTCATGCTATGTTGAACTGAGAGAGCCATCACGGTGCGTATAAATCGATACGAGCAACGCTAACAAATATATTCATGAAATCTATTCCAGAACGTTGTGAGTAACCCCTTGCGACGATACAAGCCTTCCGTTTTTCCAAAATCCCATTGGAATCATACTTAATACTCAAGAAGACTCGACCGCTAACTATTTGGCAATCTTTAGGACGATCAAAGCAGATCCATGTGTCATTTCTTATTATTGATTTCAACTCGATTACCACAGCATCAATTCACTCATTTGATACCGAGCTTGTTACAGCTTGTCTAACGGGTATTTCAGCAAGAAAAACAACACATTCTTCATTAATGTTTTCGCTCGACTCTACTTCAAGATTTCCCTCCGTATAATGTTTGGAATTCGTAATCGGGTGCTCTTCATCGTTATTCACAGTCTAATATTGTTTCTTGGGTCTTCCCCTGAGTCCACTAAGTAATTTTCGAGATCGTCCTCTACCTGTCTTTGATGAATTTTCCATCTTGACATTTGGATTTGGCGGTTCCGACTCATCATCATTTTGTTTGTTTTCATCTTCGCTTCTGATGGAGAGACTCGTCTGGATTATTATCTTCGAAGTTTTAATGATTTTCATCAATTTCATTGATTCCGTTGCTTGAATCCTCAACTCAGTGTTAAATCTCGTTTTATTTTGATTCAAGCGGTATTTCTATTTCGTTGCGTTTTTGAGTATATGCTTCGTCTGTCGAGAAATCCTCGTATGTCGTTCTACAACGATTTTTATCTTCGCGTACGAATTTTACATCTCCTGATATATCTACAGTCTTCTCATCTGGTATCCATCTGGTATCTCATCTGAATATCCTAGGAATATTCCGTGTTTCGATCGCAATTCGAATTTGTCTTATTTGCATCAAACGGACACATGGTTCTTATGTAAATAGTCGTATTCATTGCTTGGTCCCAGAACGATGGCTGCAAATCGGATTGTATCAGTTAACATCGTGTCATTTCAACTAAACTTAGGTTTGTTCGTTCATCCACTGAATTCTGTTCCGGTGTGTGAGGAACAGTGAGTCTGCGTCCTATCCTATTCGATTGAATATATCAAATTATTTTTTTCGCTATACTCCACCATTATCAGACTGCAAGTATTTTATCTTCTTTTCTGTTTGTTTTTAAATGAAATTTGAAGTCCTTAAAAGCACCTAGAACTTCGCCTTCACCCCGAATCATCTGAACCTCGCACCACCTCAAGTGATCGTCTATAAAAGTCACAAAATATTTTGATCTTCCATTCGATTGTACTCGCATAGGACCGCAAACATTTGAGTGAATAATTTCCAGCAGCTCTGACTTTCACTTCGATTGTTTTGGAAAAGATGTTCTCGTCATTTTTCCTCGAATACAGATTTCGAATTAAAAAATTTGTTATCGAGCCATCGATGTTTATTCCATGTACAGCGCCGTTACGATTACCTTTCATCAGAGCCCTGATATTTAGATGATCCATTTTACGATGTCAACTTAGCGTTAGATACCTTCTCATATACATCTGTTTCTACTGAATGACACTCTTCTCTGCTCTCTCGGACAAAATATAAACCATTCCTACGATCGGCGTGCAATCCATCTTAAGCCTTTTCGTCGACAATACTAGCTAAATCTTGTCTGAAAGTTACCTCCAATTCTTGATTGGTAATTGTTTCTACTGATAATAAATTCGTACGTAGATAAGGAACATGTACGACGTTTTGCAGATCAACATGTTTCGATTGTCCACTGAATTCTGTTGCTATTATCACGGATCCCTTTGCTTTTATTTCTGTTGTCGCACTGCTGGCTAAATTGAATTTTTCAGTGCTTATCTCCGCGATTTTGCTGAATGTTGTGCGTTTTTACACAAGTGTGCAGTACATCTATCATCAAAGCACCAGCCTTGACTGTAATTATTTATCTTCGAAAGCTTCCAAAAGCATAATTTTCGGTAGAGGTTTCTAATGAACCATAAAAACTCAAGTTTTCAGCGTTATTAGTATTATCTACTTGCCTTGGATTTTCTGTAGAATTAGCGGCCTTATGTCCTACGTTACGACATCAATTGCATTTGTACGAGAATGGTTCATTTTTCGACGTACTATCATTCTTCTTGTGGTATCCGCCGTGTCGTTTGTTTTGAAACTTCTTTGCGAATATTGCATTCGGCTGAAAATTGCGTGAATCATTTTTACGTGCGTTAGCTTCTTGCACGATTTTGACTCGTAATATATCTGGTGAAGTCAGCTCATCTCGAGATTCAATTGCACAGCGGAAATTCTCGAATGTTCATGGAAGACTATCCAACAACATGCTTTTTTATAGATCTTGATTGATTTCGAAATCCATTTCACCCAATTTGTCTACTGTATCGGATAATTTGTGAAGATGGTTCTGTACGTCATATTTATTAATCTCATAATAATAGATAATATGAAGTGACATCTTTATATGATTTACATAAAGAACAATTGACAAATGTGTCGTTTTCTCGATAAGTCACATATAACGAGACGTATTGTTCAATTGTGAACAATTGAATTCTCAATAATATACGGGTTTATACGTATATTAACACGTTCCCTGCCAGACCGTTTTTTGAAGACTTTCCGTTCAGGCCGCGAGGGGCGTATGCGCCTCTGCTTTCTACAGTGATAATACCAAATGGTGTGAACGGAAAGTTCAGCGTGGGGCGCATACGCCCCACGCGGCAGGGAACGTGTTAAGATTCTGATTTCAAATTAATTTGGAAATAGTGATCATTGTACGGGTGATATGTTTCAAACACAGAGCTTTCTTAAGGTTGGTGACTGATAAGTTATATGTAACCCGATTTAATAACCATGTATTTCAATTTTACAGCTGTATTTTTAAATGGCTGGGCAAAAATGGAAAACGGTATAGGTAAGGTAGGCATCGACGTTGGCGGTCCGTACTAGTAGATGGAATTTATAGCGAAACATATCTCGGGGTCTGAGACTTATGATCGCTTTTATTCAGATCTGAATTATTATATATCGATTGTAGCTGCTTAATAAATTTTTATTAAAATTCATTAATCAGCCACAATCGACGAGTTTTCTAATTCAAACGCGAATAATTGTGAAAAAAATTCTGCCACGACCCGGGTTCGAACCGGGAACTTCAGAATTCTAGCCTGGTGCGTTACTAATTTCGCCACCGTGGCCCTGGCAGAATTGTTTTCACAATCGATTTTTAATTTCGGTTTTAACGTCAGGTATTGACATATGTATTGATTGGCATCGACCGTTGTGAGAATGGTATATACCATGGTATATACCATACCATATACATATATATACCATGGTATACCATACCATATACCATATACATATATATACCATGGTATATACCATTCTCACAACGGTCGATGCCAATCAATACATATAAAAATGGAAAACACCAGACAGAAATAATAGGTTTGCATATGAAGTCAAGCCGAGCCTTTACATCTTGATGAAATGGTGAGTATGAGTAAATCAAGATCGACTACGTTTGAGAGTCAGTTTCGCTCGTTTAGTTTGCCACGGACGATAGTATTACGGTTTCAAACTCAACAGTCTAGCCGCTTGGAGTGAACTAACTTATCTGACTTAGCTGGTTCGAATAACTAACTGTGGTCCACTAAAAGAGCAAACGAGCTGTACGGAAGAGAGAGAGAGACAGAGAGGGTCTTCGGGGGAAGAAGAAGCCGAGACTGGGGCAACGTTCTGAATAATCCTGGATTACGAACGCGGCTTCACTCACACTCCGTGTCCCAATTAAGCCGTTTGCCGGTTACCCTCTTAGCATCAGCTCTGACTAGCTTGCTACCCAGACAGTACCAACTAACCGAACATTGTCCTTCTCGAATTAAATGATCTTGGGGAAATGTTGGAACAAGCAAAAAGTCATTTCACGTACACGGAAAGAAATGAGTAGTTGCTGAGACTGAAAAATGAGTCCTGCCAACTAACCGGAATAGTTGATATAGCGCCAACTACTCAGTTAGTTCAATTGACTACTCGGTTGGTTAGAGGAACTAAATGTCATTGGTAAAATACTCGTAGTAGCAGGAACCAACTGAAATCGTAACCACAACTATACGCTCAGTTAGTGGACGCAATTTATTTCAGTGAAGTTCTAGGTTATAATTCAGAGCTTACAACGCACCGTTTTCGTTCCGTTACCAAATTGGTTTGCGTTATTGAAATAATGCTATAGTCATGGTTATTATTATGGTTAAAAACAATGGTTTAATGAACGATTGAATTCTCTAAAATTCTGCTTAAATTCGCTCATATATGAGCGAAGTTAAGCAGTCGAGTCATTCAAAAATCTATATATTTAAATGGTCAATAACGGAGTGGTATAAAGCATACTCCAGAATGGCAAATTGCTATTTTTAACAACACTATTTTTCAGCGGCTTAATTACAGAATTAAGAAGGAAGGGAAAAAGCTGTGTAATTTTTATGAATAATAATGAAAATATGCATCCAAATAATTTCTATTATGTATGCAAAATATTTATTGATAAACATATAAACATTCAAACATTTTATTTTTCACACATAAACATTTATTTCTAATAGGTGTAGAGAAACAATAACGTACACCTTTTGTAGAGTTCAAGTGCACCGAAGGACAAAACTTGTTTTGCAAGATGTAATGATCGATGCTGTTACAAATGAAGGACTGTCCATGTAAAGACTATTTGCAAAAGTTACAAAAACCATTTATGAAAAAAGTAACTGCGGGGGAAATAATTTGCTTTAAAAATGAGTGAATCTTCTGCGAATGGTGTCGAATTGGAAATTCCTATAGTTAGACCGGATAGTTTTCCTAGACAGGGAATTAGACTTTGAGAAAGAAATTTGGCCTAAGCATGCAATTTGAACTCTACGCAAAGTGCAAGACAGTAATAAAAAAAGTTGTCTTCGATGAACTTGATTACTGCAAATTCAGAATAAAAATATTTCTGTTCCAAACGGTATATTGGATATGCTATATGCAAGGTAATAATAATAATAAATGAGATTAATAGTTTGAAGTCATACCTTTGAATTTTTCTATAAGCTCGTCGTTACCGAAATGACGAAGTAGATCGTCAATGGATGTAATCCCACAATACATCTAAAATGAATAATAAAAACATTGAGGTTAGGTGCGGGATTCCCATATATTCATAATGGCATCTCCATGACATTACTAAGTTCCAATTGTTTAAAAATTAAGAGAATTTACTTCAAACAGTACGCAATTTACTTACTGTATATTTCGCACGCTCCGCTGTAAATACGCACTTCGAAATTCTCCGGCTGGGCACATTGCAAAACTCACTTGATGCACATCACACATTAGTTGGAACAACCAACCAATTAGTTTTAGGCGGGAAGCGATTAGTAGCGTAAACCAAATCGAAGGGTACCGGCACCATTCGAATTGTGTTGACAACTACTGCCGGCGATAGTTGCGGCACCTAACGACTGTTGGTAAAGGCAGAATTCATATTGGTTGTCGGAACCAACGCGTCGGTTTTCCTTACGACTTTTCGATAACTAATCACGCAGTAGTTGCCTCAACTAATTTGCGGCGCAAGAGGTGCTGGAAATGGTTCTTGCAACTACTTTTTTCTTTCCGTGTATGAAAAAAGTTAATCTAGAAAGGTCCCTATCAGGTATTTAAATCTGTCATTGTTGTTCAATCATTTTTCCCCAGCCGACGGAATTCCTCAAATTTATTGACCACGGCCCATTTCCTACTTTTCTCTCAATTCAAAATCTTTAAGATATCTGTATTTTTTTAAATTCAACATATGTCAAAAACTATAAGTAGTATTTGAATAATAGATGACCATTAAGTGTGACGAATGGTCCAGTTATCTCACAGCAGTCCTTCCAATAACGTCGGCTTCCCCCACAGCTAATGAGTACATTCAGAAACGGACACACTCATTCGTTCTTGCTTAACTCCGTAAATGTACATAGATGATTAGAATCAGAGCATTATACTGTCAGAAACTGACGAACTGCTGTGTTACCTTACCTTGATGAACGTGGAACATTATAAATTATTTTCTGTTTGTCTTGAAAAAAAAAAAAACTAATTGAACGATTCATAAATCTTATAGTTAACAAAAGTAGCTTTCGTTTTGAGTAAAATTATCATTCAATTTTGTTAACAATTTTGGTTAACAAACAACAGCATCATGTCGAAAATATGACTAAAAGTTTCGTTACAAAGCCGATATAAAACTACACTGTTTGTGTGACAATTTTTTTCTCTGACGGATTTTGAAAATCAAAAACAGCATTGCCGAAAAATGTTAAATAAAAAAATCTGAAATAGATATTCTCATCTTGAATCAAATTAATTGTAAGAGACATCTGAAGATATGTATGCGCAGAAGATAAATAAAGAACAAATCCAATTTTAGTTCCGGCAGCTCTTTTTGATAGAGTTCGGCTAATGTTTGGTTTCATGTATCATATAGTTTCTGCATAGATTTTTAGCTCTCTCCTAAAACATACGCGACCTTTTTCGATTACACTATAATTTCCAAAAGTGAGAAAAAAATTTTAATCAAGATTTTTTCGAAAATACATTTTAATTATAGAAACATAAAAATAATAAAACTCCGAGTACAAAATACTTGTAAAAATAGTAGTAGTAGTAATAGCGGCAGCGGCGGTGGCAGCGGTAGTTCATTAACAAAACATGGATATACAATTTTTACACAAGTAATTACGCTTTGTATGTCAGTACTATTATAATATTGGCAACAGGCCATCGACCGAAGTTATTCTGCCCAGTATGGAAATATTTATTCGAATGTATTCTATCAAGAATAATTAACTGTTGAGTTGCTGCTTTTAGCAGGCGACTTATGGCTGAAACAGAGATCGCCAAAAATGCACTGTAAGACTTCAGAAATCTGTCGAGTATCATCAGACGGGTTGTCGAAAAGTGATTCTTAGACAAACGTCTTTCAAAACGAACATGAATTCAAAGTGAAGCATAATCGGTATAAATAAGCACGTGCATTGAAGTTGAATTTCGAATGAAATTTTTAGCATTCCTTAAGACCTGTTAAACAATTTTGACAGCGCTCTACTATGGTTACTGCATGTTTACGAAGGTCAAAGTAATATCATAGGAATCCAGAATGAATACAAGCTGCAATCAATGTCAATGAATTACCGGGGAAAATTTAGTATTCGCTTTTCTATCGTAAAGTTATAAAGAAAAATAGAAAGAAGTCAAAAGTACCAAATCTTGACCTCTCATGAACGATTTTTTGCAATCTACGCAATAATCTGATTACAATTCTAATTCTATGATCTTGAGTCACCACAACAAGTGCGAATACTAAATGTCAACAGTGCAGCTACCGAAATAGAAGGAAATAAGATATTTGTACTGCTGATGTAGAGTTTCAGTGTTGAATAAAATTGAGTTCCCAAAGATTTATTCTGTAACAAGTTTTTTATTCTGGTCCAAGGATGACACATTCAACTTACACAGAAAATTCATCAGCATCAGAGAATTAGCTTGTTACTTTAATAGAAAATCTTTGACCTGCATAATTGAGAATCGCTCGTATGTTAATTGATTAAAAAACAGATCTCCATAAAAAATCAAGCGTTGTTGCTTTTCACCATCTATGAATGATCTTTTTAAAAGTTTAATTGAAGTTGGTAGATGAATAGAAAATTTGACAACAATGTACCTGCTTCACCTGCGGTTCATGCGCTCGATTTACAAAAAAAAGACTGGTTAAATTAAACAATCCGTTTAGTATTCACAGATTAACATTTCTATTTCAAGAGGAAATCTGCCATCCGCGTAATTGGATTCACCTTCGACTGTAATAAAAAAAAAGGATGCAAAGTAGAACCTTGCACATTGCTTCTTCATTTAATTTTGCTCTTTACATAACAACCTCTACGAAGAAGTATTGTAACTGATTTTGGTTTCCTCATAGAGGAAGCTTTGTGAAGAGCAAAATTAAATGAGGAAACAATGTGCAAGATTCTACTTTGCATCCTTGTTTTGAGTAAATGAATAAATCACCGGCACATCTCATTTTTATTAGGCACAAACTTTTGTTTTACTTTATTAACTTATGCGGAGGTTATAGCGAAAATCGCAATTTTTTCAAAAATTCAAAATGGTGTAATATTTCACGACTTTACCAATTACCACCCAATTTGGTACACAGTAGGACTGTATGTTATTTTTCGTTTATAGAACATTTCAGTTAATTTGCTGAAATTCGACGCGATTTATAGCAAAATTTTGATTTTTTATAAAAATTCAAAATTCTATAAAATCCGGACCGCTTTACCGATTTTGTCGAAATTCAATACCAAACAGCATTTAATGTCTCTCCAGTTATAAAAAACTATTTAGCCATATCGGCGAACTTTTACGAAAGTTAGAGAGTATACGACATTTTTCAAAAAAATACAAAATTCTATAAAATCAGTATACATATGTAATGTTTGTCGGGAGACGATTAACGGCAGTATTTCTGGAAATTCACTTATGCTTTATTAATAATATAGATATATAAGTTCGGCGGCATATTGTGTTGCGCGCCACACACGTTTTAACCTCTTAGTGGTCGGCTGGTCAGAGAGAGAGAGAGAGAGAGCCGTACAAGCGCACTTGCTTAAATAGCACACCTAGGTGTCGCTAGCAATCGCTTAGCTAGATGTCGCATGAGTCCATCCGCTATTCAAACGCTACAACATAGATATATTTTCTCAAAAATTACAGCAGTTGAAGAGGAATTAATACTCTACTTGCGTGCCAAATTTGAGCTCGATCGATCGTGCCATTCGCGAGTTATCGATGATTGAATTTTCAGTCCTTGAAACACACACACACACACACACACATACGGACACATTTTCTAAACCACTTTTCTCGACGTTTCATGTGATTCTAAGCATACTGACATGAAAATCTCGAATAAAAATTTTTTTCATGAAAACAAAGCTTCCTCTATGAGGAAGCAAAAGGATAAAACTAGAATTTTAACAGTCAGACAAACTCGTGCCGCTGTGTATGGGAGGAATTGGTTTAGAAGGAAATAAGAAAATAGAGTCGGAAGTCATTAATATCAACTTGAAAAAAAAAACACACACACACACACACATTTGGAAGATTTATCGTGTACCTGCAATTTATCCTCATTACACATCACTCGAAAGAAATTTTTCTAAGCAGTTTTGCATTAAATTTATAAAACAATATTGAAGGACGAGACCGGAGACACATAACGATTTTATCCAAGAGGTACTCGTTTCTCGGTAATAGAACACGAGTGGATGCTTTACATATTGCAGGCCATAATCGATATTACACATGCACGTAATTCGAGATGAAATACTCAAAAACCATACGGATATTTAACTTGGTTTAATAAGAAATCGATATTGCAACCCTATAAAAAAAATGTGCTTGAAATTTACTGTATCGGTGTATGAAGTTCATTATGCAAGTACTGGTACTTCAATTTAAAGCATATGTATGCTTGAATTTTGAAGTCAAGGCTTATGAAAGATAAAGGCCGCAACAGTAAGATTACAGTGAAAGCGGACTTCAAGTTTACTACACCATCGGTAAAATTTCAATATATATACATGGCATTTCATGTATGTTGTATTTGGAAATTAATTAACCAGTACTTGAAGGTTTTGAACATATTCTGTTTTTTAACTAATTTGGCAAAACCAAATTATCGAACTCAGGATTTTTTAGATCCTTTTCTTCCGTATCGAAATTACAGCGTTCGAGCTCTGGGCCGGCGGAGGTTGTGTGGGGGAGAGGGATGAGTAGGGAGAAGTCAGAAAATTTCCACCGCTTTTGTAATTCAAGGACGGGAATCAACCTGACGTTCAAAAGCAGAGTACTTTTTTTCTGACAATGAACCTACTATGCTCAGAGACATCCTTTCTCGCACTATGTCAGTTTGGCTTGGGTTTACATGGCAACCACAGCCGCGCTTCGCTTGCGCGAAATGCCAAAACCTGGCCGGGGGCAGGGACGTCCAGAGGAAATCGGAGTGACGATGGCATTGTAAATTTAATGAATTTTCGCACTCATTTCAATGTTAGTGCTGGCATTTTTCATAACCGTTTATCAAATCCCCCAAAAAAACCCTTACGGGTAAAAAAATTGAGACAAGTTTATTTACGTTGGGTCATTCTATATAACCCAGAAAACAGTGTATCAAAAATTAAAATAAATGGTATACTATGTATTTTGTACAAAAAGTTGTGAAATAACCAGAAAACATCGGCAGCATATATTGTCAAGTACATTCTGTCATAATTTACATATACAGATATATAACTTTATTATTAAGGGTTATTAAAAATGTAGGAAATGTAGAAGTGTACAAAACTATAATACTCATATTAATAACTATGAAATTAAAACTAAAAAAGAATTTACATATATATCGACACGATATATTTGCTATAAAAGAAAAAAGAATTGTGATTGACGATAAGAAAATTAAATTTCTATTGGAAGTAAAAATAATGACAACTCGACATAACATTATGAAATCAATTAATGAATTCGATTGAAAAAGAAATTAGACCTTCGCACTTGACGCGTTTATATTTTAACATTGGCACTCTATTGTAAACGATTTCACAGCATTTTGAAAAGTACGGCGGTCTAATTTTTTTAAATCGAATTCATTCATTGATTTTATAATTTTATATCGAGTTGTGATTACTTTTACTTCTAATAGAAATTTAATTTTTTTATCGTCAAAGACAATTTTTTGCTTCCTCATAGAGGAAGCTTTGTTTTCATGACAAATTTTTTTTCGAGTTTTTCATGTCAGCATACTCAGAATCACCTAAAACGTCGAGAAAAATGGTTTTAAAAATGTGTTTCTATGTATATGTGTGTATGTGTGTTCCAGGAACCGAAAATTCAATCGTCTATAACTCGCGAATGGCTCGATTGATATAACTCAAATTTGGCACGCAAGTAGAGTATTAATTCCTCTTGAATTACTGTGGTTAGCAATGTGGTTCCTTGGTTTATGAGGGTTTAGGATAGCTCCCGGGGCTGGAATTTGTTAAATGTAATGCTGATGTTGGCGGTATTTGGCTAAAACATAGGAATATCTTTATAATGGCATAACTCGGTCAAAAAAAATCGTTGAGGGTCAATTTTTTTTGTAAATACTCGTTGGAAAGTGTACTCTAAGATAGTATTTGTGGTTTTTTCAAGAAAAAAATTTGCTAATCCAGGTAAACTTGCAAACTATCGCGTTTTTTAAGAAAAAAAGTTCGTCGACCTGATTAAGACATAGCAATGTGGCATTATCTCGCAGCTATTCGACATCATTCATTTCTGAAAGTATACATAATTCCCTACAAAACAAAACAAAAATGACCTCAATACGATGAAAATTTACCGAGTTACAAGCATTTGAAAAATGGCAATTTCTCGATGAAAAATTTTTTGCCGAGTTTCTATCGGAGAATTTTATTTTCGAGATATGTCCGGCAGATATGTAATATATATAGGGCATTCCATGATAAATAAGTAAATAAGTAAAATAAGTTGATAAGTTTGCAATTTTTTTATTTTCGTAATTTTTGGATATGTTTTAGTTTCCATCATAAAACTCCTTCAGGTAAATTTTCGGTTCTATTTCGGTTTTTCGCTCAGAGCTTCTTCGAAACTGGTTGAAATTCAACTTTTTTTTCCAACTGTTTGCCTTTCCATGTACTTTCCAAAAAAAAAACTGTGTAGAATTGTAAAACATACTCGAAAGTAATAACAATAATAATACATAGTGACAAAAATTAGAATTAAGAATGATGAGATTTTTTTTATCAATTTTTCAAAATTCTAAAGAAATTCGTTGCCATAAAGTGCCCACGATCCGACCGGTCTTAAAAGTTGCAGAGAATCTAGTAGTTTACTGCGAAACATTTTCAGTAAAATCAAAATGTATGAATGATTTTCAAAAAACGACTTTCAAATTTCGAAACTAAAAAATAACATAGAAAAAATTTCAAACAATGTTGTAACTTGGTTTTTAGACACGAAAAGACATTTTGAAGAAAAAACATTGAATTTCGACCAGTTTTGAAGAAGTGATGAGGCGAAAAACCGAAATAGAGGGCCTTTTGAACTTTATTTTGGTAGAAATACCACTTTAGTAAATCGGTGCCACTTCGATCCAGCGATAGTTCAAAATCGTTTACAGTATTTAAATAGACAAATTATTCTACAATAAAAAATGAATTTGTGGAAACATTCGATTTATTGTGCTGAAAGCGCGATATTTTCAATTCGCTAACGTCAATTTATTTTTATGATTCTTATGTCTCTCGGCCCTATTAGTTTTCAGAATAATTTGAGCCTGTATATATACAATTAAGGCCAACTGAAAAGAATAGAATATATCAAATGTTGTCGCGTAAGCCTTCACCTGATCTCGGGTCAGACCAACAGCTGCAGCCGTCGACCGCAATCTTATCTTTATTGAATTTTCGTCATCACTACGATCAATTAATCTCTCGCTTTACCGGAGTCATTATTATAACGCCTTATTGATGACATCCCATTATTTTTTATGAACAAAGTAACTCTCATAAATGATATAAACGCTTGAATTTATGTTTTACTCCTTTATTTTTTTCTTTTATTGCTTTCATTAATCCCCCGTAATTTCGTATATTCTCCTGCCATCAAAAGTCGTCGTGGCGATTCCACGGTAAGCTAAGAAAAAAATGTATATTTCCTCCACATGACGATATTGCTTGATCTTGACGGGGCGCTACTGTTTTACTCTACCTTTTCCGAACGCGACCACTCACGAAAAATTTATCACGTTCAATATTTTTCATTTATTTATTCTCAATTTATCTAATCTCTCTCTCTCTCTCTCTCTCTCTCTCTCTCTCTCTCTCTCTCTCTCTCTCTCTCTCTCTCTCTCTCTCTCTCTCTCTCTCTCTCTCTCTCTCTCTCTCTCTCTCTCTCTCTCTCTCTCTCTCTCTCTCTCTCTCTCTCTCTCTCTCTCTCTCTCTCTCTCTCTCTCTCTCTCTCTCTCTCTCTCTCTCTCTCTCTCTCTCTCTCTCTGTATATTTTCAACTTTGCACGACATTCAGTATAAATCGCTCAATGGATTACTTTCTACATCTCATTTTATTTCCTGAATATTCTACCTCGGTTGAGCGAAAGATTATTCCGTTTATGAAATCTCCAAGTCAAAGCCAGAAGTTTAAGGGGTATGTGGTTGAAATTAAAGGAAAGGTTTACACACACTACTACTAGTGCACTTTATTAATACTCAAGGTACATTATTTTATAGCGTGACTCGATTAGACGATAATTCATCGACAGGGTGGGTCTGAACCATGCGGAAAGTTGGAAAAACCTAAAGTGTATCGTTTCTCATTACTTCCTCAATCTATTTCACAAAGCAGCTAGTTTAAGGCAGTACGTCGATCAATTTTTGCTTCGTCATAGAGGAAGCTCTTTGAAAGATAAGCAATTTTCAGGAAAACAATAAGTAAGGCTCTATTTTTCATCTTCTCTCTCTCTCTCTCTTCAGCGGACGTTCAGCGGGTGTTCAGCGGACGCCCGCCACGATGCCGCCACGTGTCCCGGCGACACTCATTTTTTTGCGCGGGTTTTGTTCGAATTCAATACCGATTTGTTTATGACAGTCGAACTTTGTACAAAATTTCAACTCGATATCTGAAAAATATATTAACTACAACACATACAAACATTTTTGACGAACATTGAAAATTGCGTTAAATGTGAATCACTCCAATTTTCAATTTTTTTTTTTTTTTTCGTTATCGTCCGTGTCGAGATGGGTCAATGTCGGATCCCTCGTGGTGTCGACCATCGTTGTGTACAACTTATGGTGTGTGGAACGTACATCATATAGAACTTTACCGCGTCGTAATAACGCGATGTACCCATCAAGGGATATTGGCAGCAAATAGTTGGCCCCGTACGAGAAACAGCAGAACATCACAATAATATATATTTTTTAATTCTCCGTACGCCTAATTCAGGATTTCAAGTTTTTGGTGTATGAGAATCCATCAGAAACTCAGAGAAACTGCCTTTTGCTGAACACTTAAGCCGTCATCCATATCCAAGTAGAGACCGCAGATCGAGCCGCTTAATATCAGAGACCACCGAAGCTACACTTCAACCGTGTGCCCGTTGTTGGCAATAATAATCATAAATAATGGACATGTGTTCAACCGGCAGAGGTTTTATCAATTTTTCATCTAAAAATGATGAATAAGAACGCTCGAGAATTGTGCGCTACTGCTGCAGCAAATTAAAAAATATACAATAAATAAGATTCGAGTACCGGAACCTGCTGCCCTTGTCATTCGGGCCCCAACTCGACAAACCGGATTGACGGGCCAAAACTTGGCTGAGCATTGGCCTTATATTGGTAAACCAACAATTGGCGAGTCAATACATTGGCCTCGGGTGGGGAAGTCGATAATCGTCACGCCAGCATTGACCCGAATATTGGCCGTTTCAAGTTTATCGGCAAAACCTACATGAGTAGAGATTTGTCGTTGCAAATTTATGCTGTGTCGAGATTTACCGTTTCGATCTAGTGCTACGAAGAAATTTTTTATGCCGAACTAGTGTTGTAGACAAATTTGTAGTGTCCAAGTTATGCTGTCCAAAGTTTCGTCTTCACGATTATTGACGTGTTAAATTTTTCTGTGTCACATTTATTTTCCGCAAGCGTTCGTCCTGTGAAAGATTGTCCGTTTTCGATTTCACTCTCTTAAGGTCACGTTATGTACAATTTCGCTGTGCTCAATTAAACGCGCGTAAAAAAAATGGTGTACACATTTGCTCGTGTACAGATGGGTTCTGTAGAACCAGAATATTGCCGAAGTTCGAATCCTCCAAGTTTTAACGTAATTGGCTTTATACCGTTACAATGTGTATATTTAGTAGATTAAAAAGCTGGAAATAGTTGGACGTTATCAGTGCCCATTGTCAAAGCTGGTCCACTGTAGCACCTGTTATCTCCGGCCAAGGAGCGTGACCTCATACAGTCGCTAGTCTCGAGTTCTTATCTTTAACCCATGCATCCGAAACCATTTTCTTCCATCTTAATGAGAGTGAGATAGACAAAAAGCTTACATTTTTATCCCGGTTCTCAGTCACGCTATGAATACGTTTAAAACTCCCTTATTTGTGAGCTGCAATAAATAATATTTTAGATATCGCTAAAGCCGATAACGTCAGCCAATTCCCTCGTAAACCAGTTTTGTATATTTTCAACTTTGCACGACATTCAGTATAAATCGCTCAATGGATTACTTTCTACATCTCATTTTATTTCCTGAATATTCTACCTCGGTTGAGCGAAAGATTATTCCGTTTATGAAATCTCCAAGTCAAAGCCAGAAGTTTAAGGGGTATGTGGTTGAAATTAAAGGAAAGGTTTACACACACTACTACTAGTGCACTTTATTAATACTCAAGGTACATTATTTTATAGCGTGACTCGATTAGACGATAATTCATCGACAGGGTGGGTCTGAACCATGCGGAAAGTTGGAAAAACCTAAAGTGTATCGTTTCTCATTACTTCCTCAATCTATTTCACAAAGCAGCTAGTTTAAGGCAGTACGTCGATCAATTTTTGCTTCGTCATAGAGGAAGCTCTTTGAAAGATAAGCAATTTTCAGGAAAACAATAAGTAAGGCTCTATTTTTCATCTTTGTTGTAATTATCGCGAACTTCAATTTCTGAATGGAAGAAAATACAAATACGTAACAAGAACTTATTTGTGTTGTCAACAATATAATACGATTTAAGAAAACACGAGTATCGTACAAAATTTCTATTTACAGGACGTGGAAATGAGAATTTTTTAAATTATATTTTAAAAATCATGTTGAAACATGTTGATATTGGGAACTCAGTCACTCGACAAAATCATAAGCAAAAAAAAATGTATTGATGATATCCTACATATAAAAAACCTATATTTAAACCTCACCACTATACACATCAGATATCAAGCTCCATAATTCTGCAATTTTATAAAGGGGATTCATTTTGAATGGGGATTCATCGCTCAATAAGGGCAATAATTTGAGCAGATTGGGTTATGGCGGTAATTGGCTAAAACATAGGAATATCTGTATAATGGCATAACTCGGTAAAAAAAAATCGTTGAGGGTCGATTTTTTTTTGTAAATACTCATTGGAAAGTGTACTTTAAGACAGCATTTGTGGTTTTTAGAAGAAAAAAATTTGGTAATCCAAGTAAACTTGCAAACTATTGCGTTTTTTAAGAAAACAAATTGGTCGACCTGATTAAGACATAGCAATGTGGCATTATCTCACAGCTATTGGACATCATTTTTTCTGAAAGAACACATAATTCCCTACAAAACAAAACAAAAATGATCTCAAAACGATAAAAATTTACCGAGTTACAAGCATTTGAAAAATGGCAATTTTTCGATGAAATATTTTGTTGCGATAATTTTGTTGCCGAGTATATAACGTACGAAAAATATAGTCCAACCTTCAATAACGCTGGCTCCGAACATATTAAGCCTGGAAAGTTATTTTCTTTTTGTTTTCGGAATTATTTCGATTAAGTAAACCAGATATAAATTGCAAGGCAAAGCTGTCGTAGCAGTCCATTGTGTTTGAAAATCGCTATAGAGTCGAACTTTCATCGGCGTTAGTTCAACGAATTTCCTTCGTATTAGAATTTTTTTGTCGACCCGCGCAAAAAAAAAAGTATTAAAAGAGTATTAAAAAAGTATTAAAAAAGAAAAGTATTAAAAGTCTGTCTTTTCGGACTGTTTAGTGCTCAGTTTAATACTTTTTTTCGAGACTTGAGTATTAAAAAAAGTATTAAATGGTATTAAGTATCAAAAAAAGTATTAAATCGTATTATTTTAAGACGATTTTAATACTTAATTTAATACTTTTTTTCCGTGATTTTCGGGTATTAAAAAAAGTATCACATGGGTATTAAATGCAGTATTAAATCGTATTATTTTCGGACGATTTTAATACTGCATTTAATACTTTTTCTCCGTGATTTTCGGGTATTAAAAAAAGTATCACATGGGTATTAAATGCAGTATTAAATCGTATTATTAGGTTGGGGAAAAAGAAATCCATTATTTTTTCGGTAGATGGCTGTACTGATAGATTTCTCGTAAAGTATCGATCAAACAATTTCAGATTTATGCTCGTTGGAAAGGTGACATTTCGCAGTAAAAAAATTCTTTTGCTGTTTTTTGTTTGGTGCATTCAGTTGTGAGTTACAGGGTATTAAAAATGGAAGTGAACAAAGAGAAAATTCGGTACATTTTACAGTTTTTCTTTGACAAAGGCGAAAATGCAAGCCAGGCGGCCAAAAGTGTGAATGGTGTTTATGGTTCCGATACTGTAACAGCCAATTAAGTGCAATTTTAGTTTCGTAGATTCCGTTCAGGAATTTTTGATGTTAAAGATGCACCTCACACAGGTAGGCCGGTCGTCGAAAATGTCGATAAAATCGGAGAAATGATCGGAGTTGACCGGAATGTTAGCAGTCGTAAAATCGCCCAGGAGTTAAAAATCGACCATAAAACAGTTTTAAACCATTTACACAAAACTGTAGTCAAAAAGAAGCTCGATGTTTGGGTGCCACACCAATTAACAGAAAAAAACATGATGGGTCGAATTTCCATCTGCGAAGCCTTGGCCAAACGAAATGAGATAGACCCATTTCTTAAACGGATGGTGACTGGAGATGAGGAATGGATCACATACGATAACCCTGTGCGAAAACGATCGTGGTCAAAGAGCGGTGAAGCACCTCAAACGGTGGCCAAACCAGGACTAACGGCCAGGAAGGTTCTGCTATGCATTTGGTGGCACTGGAAGGGGATTATTTATTATGAGTTGCTTCCATATGGCCAAACGCTAAATTCTCATCTCTACTGTCAACAACTGGACCGTTTGAAGATAGCGATTGACCAGAAACGGCCAGAATTGGCCAACAGGAGAGGTGTCGTGTTCCACCAGGACAACGCTAGGCCACACACATCTACAGTGACTCGCCAGAAACTTCGGGAGCTTGGTTGGGAAGTTTTAATGCATCCGCCATACAGTCCGGACTTGGCACCAAGCGATTATCATCTTTTTCTTGCATTGCAAAATTTCTTTGATGATAAAAAATTGGCATCTAGGGAGGATTGTGAAAATCGACTACTAGAGTTTTTTGCAAATAGAGACCAGGACTTCTATGAGAGAGGCATTATGAAGTTACCTTTAAAATGGCAACAAATCATACAACAGAACGGTGCATATTCGACCCAAATCGGACAATTCGAAGCATGTTAAATAAAGTCCTAAAGTTCATATAAAAATAATGGATTTCTTTTTCCCCAACCTAATATATTCAGACGATTTTAATACTGCATTTAATACGTTTTCTCCGTGATTTTCGGGTATTAAAAAAAGTATCACATAGGTATTTAATACAGTATTAAATCGTATTATTTTCAGACGATTTTAATACTGCATTTAATACTTTTACACCGTGATTTTCGGGTATTAAAAAAAGTATAGAATTGAGTTGGTTATTAAAAAAGTTTCCAAATCGCAATAAAAGCGATTAAGTATTATAAGATTATTGAGAGACTATTGAATCGTATGGAACATTAAAAAATAGTAATTCTTTTTTAAATATTTAAACAATTAAATACTTATTCAATACTCGAAGTATGAAAAAAGTATTATCCATTGAGTCAGAAATATTTTCAGCAATTGAATAATTTTATATGAAGTATAATTCGGAAATTCGAAAATAGAGGTCGAGAAATATGCCAATGAATAGATGTAATTATTTGATAGATTGAATACTATGAATGATTACCTGTTAAATTATCCGGCGCGTCCTGTACATTTTGTAGACTCCATAGACACATCTAGTCGACGCCAAGTTTTTCATGCAGAAAACAATTTTCTTGAATAAAATATTTTCATGCCTTCTGCGATAATTGTGCACATTCCATTTTGCGAGTCCCTGAATTACGAGAAACTCTTCAATTTTTCGAATCGAGAAGATTATTGGTGAAAAAACTTACCGTAGATTCATTATCGGTCTAGATAGTTGACTGAATTGAACAAATTTGTTTTGTTTGAATTTAAATTTATTCAGTAATTAAAAAAATATATATAACATGCGTGCAGCGGCAGCTTACTTGTATTTTATAATTACCATCTGTAGTTCGGAATGTCGTTCTTAATTCGTGACTATGTAATTATTTCACGTAACCGTTTGTTATTTCGAGACGTTCAGTTGTCTATAACGTGACGTGACTGAAACATCGCCATTTGAGGTTATCGTATTTGATATAATCGCTGGTGAGAATATTTTATTCAAGAAAATTGTTTTCTGTATGAAAAACTTGGCGTCGACTAGATGTGTCTATGGAGTCTACAAAATGTACAGGACGCGCCGGATAATTTAACAGGTAATCATTCATAGTATTCAATCTATCAAATAATTACATCTATTCATTGGCATATTTCTCGATCTGTATTTTCGAATTTACGACTTATCCTTCATATAAAATTATTCAATTACTGAAAATATTTCTGACTCAATGGATAATACTTTTTTCATACTTCGAGTATTGAATAAGTACTCAATTGTTTAAATATTTAAAAAAGAATTACAATTTTTTAATGTTCCATACGATTCAATATTCTCTCAATAATCTTATAATACTTAATCGCTTTTATTGCGATTTGGAAACTTTTTTAATAACCAACACCATTCTATACTTTTTTTAATACACGAAAATCACGGTGAAAAAGTATTAAATGCAGTATTAAAATCGTCTGAAAATAATACGATTTAATACTGCATTAAATACCTATGTGATACTTTTTTTAATACCCGAAAATCACGGAGAAAAAGTATTAAATGCAGTATTAAAATCGTCTGAAAATAATACGATTTAATACTGCATTTAATACCCATGTGATACTTTTTTTAATACCCGAAAATCGCGGAGAAAAAGTATTAAATGCAGTATTAAAATCGTCTCAAAATAATACGATTCAATACTGCATTTAATACCCATGTGATACTTTTTTTAATACCCGAAAATCACGGAGAAAAAGTATTAAATGCAGTATTAAAATCATCTCAAAATAATACGATTCAATACTGCATTTAATACCCATGTGATACTTTTTTTAATACCCGAAAATCACGGAGAAAAAGTATTAAATGCAGTATTAAAATCGTCTGAAAATAATACGATTTAATACTGCATTTAATACCCATGTGATAGTTTTTCTAATACCCGAAAATCACGGAGAAAAAGTATTAAATGCAGTATTAAAATCGTCTGAAAATAATACGATTTAATACTGCATTTAATACCCATGTGATACTTTTTTTAATACCCGAAAATCACGGAGAAAAAGTATTAAATGCAGTATTAAAATCGTCTGAAAATAATACGATTTAATACTGCATTTAATACCCATGTGATACTTTTTTTAATACCCGAAAATCACGGAGAAAAAGTATTAAATGCAGTATTTAAATGGTCTGAAAATAATACGATTTAATACTTCATTTAATACCCATGTGATACTTTTTTTAATACCCGAAAATCACGGAGAAAAAGTTTTAAATTCAGTATTAAAATCGTCTGAAAATAATACGATTTCATACTTTTTTTTGATACTTAATACCATTTAATACTTTTTTTAATACTTTTTTAATACTCTTTTAATACTTTTTTTTTTGCGCGGGCTACAACTTCTTGTCCACTCTCGAGGGGGGAAAACTCAAGTTTTTTATGTTATTCATCTTACAATAAATTCCACAAAACCATCTCTTGCTTTTTCGAAGTTATCCCATAAAAAAAAAGCCTAAAATTACTGCACTAAATATGATCATAGCACAATGTCACTGTGACGGCACGGCATGCCACAAAAAAAATTCTCAGCACACGGCACTGAGTCGGCATGTTTAACCCTTAGAGGGCCGGGATGACGCCTACAGGCGTCAACCCCCCACCCCCCCAAAGTTTCGACCTTAGTTGGGTGATTGAGGGATATAATTTTCGCACTTTTCTATGGGGAGAAAATGCTTCAAGTCCCGGCCCTCTAAGGGTTAAGAAAACCCACGTTTATCTATCACATCCCAGGCAGAAATCTGTCGGGGAGTCCCAGTTTGTGTCTAGATCCTGATCGGGATTGGATCGGGTCTCCTCAAAAGGCTTCTCCGCCTTGGAAGAGATGCGAAATAGATTTGTGGTTGCACATTGGATGACAGTTTATCATTGATCGGGATTTGCTATCCTAAGAGGGACGTCCTATTTGGAATCAGGATTGATTCTCGTTCGGGTCCCAGTTTTGAACGGCGAGCAGTATAATACTACATTGGGATTTGTTAGGGATATCCTAAGAAGAGTCCCACTTCGATTTTCAGTGGATCCCGCATAGTCTTACCGTTACTTGCGTAATTGTACCACTACTCAGAAAAATTTAATGCATTTGTATCATAATATACTATTTTATTGGGGATTCAAAGTACTGTAATTACGAGAAAATAGTTATCTTACATTAACTATTGATGTAGTAGCGCTAGAGCAAAAACTTTCATACTCCCGTCTTGACTCATTTTTTATGAGAGTTTCACTATTTTTTGTTTAATATAGTTTATGGAGCATGTTTTGACAGTACAGGAACAACTTTGACAAAGTTCTCACATATTCATTGTTTCTGACAAGATAGGATAGATGAATATGTTTCCCTCCGAAGATTGGGATGGACGACGCCCAACACAGAAACAGTGATCTTCGGTCGATGCAGTTTTTATTACTTATTATTATTCTAATCGAGAATAAAGTTACACATTCGTAAGTGAAGTATGAATTTATTTATTAAAATCTTCATAACCAGCCCCGGGCAGATCTTGATCTGTATTGGGCTATTAACAGGGAACCAGCTGAATTCAGCCCGATATTCTCGTATCGCAACCGGAATCTAGTTAGTTAGCGGGTCGGAATCAAATGACTTAGCGTTACATTCATGTCCGGAATCCGATCGAATGATCGACTAAAATCCAACCATAAGCTGGGAGTACCAGATAGGATTCAACTGGATCCCTGTCGAAATTTCTGCATGGGAGGGGTAATGGATCATGCAGTATCGCAGGCTATTTCCGTACAATTTAAATTGTATCTCAGTTAGGTGATGTTGTTACATAGAAAAACTAATACATTTGATGTTATCGTAGTGTAGGATTATTGGTATAATTCTACTTAAATAACAAGACCGGTATTCCTCTGAATCCCTTTATTCATCAAAACGTTTTGCCTCTTTGCACAAACGTATATTTCCTGCTGCTCAGCACAGGCAGCTCTCTCGAAGTGCTAGGCTCGCTGTGAGCGAAGAGATTTCTCTTCTCGCAGCGCCACTCGGTTGCTGCGGACAACTTACAAACATTTCGACAAAGCTTTTTCTAACACTCTCTCCCTTTGTCAATTGTGCATTATTTCAAATGAAAATCATATGTATACAGACTAAAATTAAAACTGAACAGAACATAATAACATTAGCATAGAGGAGCATTTAACTACTAAGTACAAAACTCAATCTAAAACTTAGTTAAATAAAAATTCGGTTTTTAGCTCTTCTTGACTTGATGGGTTCGATTTCCTTCTCCTTGTCTAGAGTTTGTTCATCGCTATTCTGTGAACATAAAATCACAAAAATATTAATTGTCTATATCGATATACGTTAACCTCTGAACCACTTTAACATATGATTTTCAATTTCGTGTTCGTGATTAGATCTCTTAGATGAGTAAACTCTAGCTCAGCTAAGGGTTTCGTTATAATATCCGCTAGATTCTCTTTAGTAAGTATCTACAGGACTTTGACCTTTTTCTCATCAACGCATTTTTTTATCAAGTCACCATGGGATGCTGCCATGGGTTTCCTAGTTCCTGTTACTTCTCTGAATGTCAGATCCTTCTGTATGTTTTCCAAACTCTGGTCAAATGTTTTTAATTTATAACTCCCGTCCATTTCAATGCAGTCTCTTGCAGACCTGTTATCACACCATATGGTTCCAGGAAATAAAATTCGCTCTATTATATACCGGATTGATTTGACCAGTGATATCAATTCCTGACACACATTACTCATGGCCAGATATTCTGCTTGGCAAGTAGAAAGTGTTGGACACGACTGTTTATGGCTTCTCCAAGCGATGGTGTCCCCAAACAATTTTATGATGTATCCACCCGTGGATGTTGAGTTCTCACAATCTCTAAAACACGAGTCAGCTAATGCTTCTAAAACCTCATAGTTAGATGTGAATTTTATACCCACATCAGTTGATCCTCTCAGATATCTAAATATTCTTTTCACATCATTCCAGTCAAGTCACATCAGTCCTGAAATCAAAGGCACTCTTTTGATTTCATTCTCTGTCTCCATGTTTTCTGTGGTATGTTTAACCTTTTTATTTCTATTTTCAACTTGTCGAGTTACCATAGAGGTATTCTGGGGTTTGCACTCTTTCATGTTAAATTTTTCGAAAATTTTCTTGGTATAAGAAGCTTGGTGGATTACAATGTTTCTTTCTTTTCGGTTTCTCTGAATTGTCATTGCAAGGAAATTTCTTGGATCTCCAAGGTCTTTCATGTTAAACACGCTACTCAATTGAGTTTTGATTTGCTTGATCTTTTCTGCATCGTTACTAGCAATTAGCATGTCATCGACATGTAGTATAATCATTGCCAGTTTGCCTTCCTGTCTCTAAGTGAATAAGCACTGATCGTGTAGTTCATTTTCAAGCCCTAGTTTACGTGCTTCCTCTGAAATTTTTTAATTCCATTTCTTAGGACTTACTTAGGACAACTCATACAAAGATTTCTGTAATTTACAAACTTTGGTTAATCTCATACTCTCTGAGTTGCTTACTCCATCTGGTATTTCCATAAAAACTTCCTCTTCAAGGTTTCCGTTCAAGAATGCGGTCTTTACGTCCATTTAACACATTTCCAGATCCTCTTTATTAATTATAGCAATAACAGCTCTTATGAGTGACAATCTTGAAACTGGAGCATATGTTTCTTTCAAGTCATATATATTTTTTTTAAATACCCCCTTTGAGTCAACTATATTTGGTCTTCTACCATTTGGTTTTTCTGTGGGTCTATTAACTATTTCCCATACTTTATTTTCTTTCGTCGAATCTAACTCTTCTTTTATCGCTTGAGTCCACAAACTTTTATCTTTCGAGTTCGCTGCCTCTTCATATGAGATGGGATCTTTTTGGATTGATGCTAAGAGAATATGTCCCAACTCATCTTCATTTGTCTGTTCGTCCTCTGAGATTTTTATGTAGCGTGCGAAACTACTGTCGTTGATTTTCTTAGATTTACTCCGTGTTACCGGACCAATATTTTGGTCGACATCAACAACCGTCTTTCTTTTATTTAACTCGGAATTTTGTTTGTCCTCATTTATTTTTGTTTTCTTTGGTCTTCCTCTTTGTTGCTTAATTTTGTGTACCTCTACACACTCTGAAGCTGGTTTTTGATATATTTGGGCCGTATTTCGCGGATTTTCGATTAACTCATTTTCTGAAAATTCAATCACCATGTCAGATGCACGTTCGTTTTCTTGTTGCTTTACCTCTTTCAGTTTGGCAGTTTTTTTACACGTCATTATACACCAGTTTCTCAAGGAGTCTCAAATGTCTTCACTCTAAAAACTTTCTTGAGCTGGAATGCCATAGAATGTACCCGGTATCCGTATATCCTACCAAGACTGTTTTTATCGATACACTGCTGAATTTGATTTTTGAATTTGGTTTTTGGGTAGTTTGACGTAGGCAATACACCCAATTCTTCTAATCTCTTCGTGGTAACGTCGGGCTTTTGGTGAAAATTTTAGTATTGGAATCTCGTAATCGATTGATTTGTGAGGCGTGACATTGTATGAATGAACAGCTGTTTCTGCTGCTAGTTCCCACATGTTTGATGGTAAACCAGAGTCACACATAGATGCTCTGATTGCTCTCTGGATCGTTTTATTGAACTTTTCGGCTACTCCGTTGAGTTCTGGAGTATACGGTGAACCACAGTCAGGTTCAATTTGTTCCTCCTTCACAATCTACCGCCGGTGTACTCAGTACCTCTGTCTGACCTTACATAGCATACTTTTGCGTTTGTTCCTAAGAGATTACGAGCTGATATCAGGTAATTTTCAAACGCTTGACCTGCTTCATCTTTTGATTTTAGGCAATATATTCTGGCATACCAAGAGTAATCATCTATCAACGTCATAATGCACTTCTTTCCCCCTGGCCATGAAGTGGGTTTGATTAGACCCCTCAAATCTGAATGTACTAATTGTAATGGCCTTTCTGCTCTGCTTCTATTTTGTTCGAATGGGAGTTTTTCCATTTTTTATAGTAAACATACTTCGCAATCTCTTATTGACTCTTTTAATTTTACATGCGGCAACCTCTTATCTTTCTTTTGTAGGATTTTCAAATAATTTAAAGATGCATGATCTAGTCTGACATGCCATAACATTCCTTCATTTAGTTTTGCTTCCTCATAGAGGAAGCTTTGTTTTCATGAAAAAAATTTTTTTTCGAGATTTTCATGTCAGTATGCTTAGAATCACCTAAAACGTCGAGAAAAATGGTTTTGAAAATGTGTCCGTATGTGTGTGTGTGTGTGTGTGTGTGTGTGTGTGTGTGTGTGTGTGTGTGTGTGTGTGTGTGTGTGTGTGTGAGTTCCAGGCGCCGAAAATTCAATCGTCGATAACTCGCGAATGGCACGATCGATCGAGCTCAAATTTGGCACGCAAGTAGAGTATCAATTCTTCTTCAATTGCTGTGATTTTGAAGAAAATATATCTATGTATACTGATTTCATAAAATTTCGAATTTGTTTGAAAAATTTCGTACACTCTCCAACTTTCGTAAAAGTTCGCCGATAGATATAAATAGTTCTTCATAACTAGGGATACGTTAAATGCTGTTTGGTATTAAATTTCGACAAAATCGGTAAAACGGTTCGGATTTTATAGAATTTTGAATTTTTGTAAAAAATAAAAATTTTGCTATAAATCGCGTCGAATTTCAGCAAATTAAATGAAATGTTTTATAAACGAAAAATAACATACAGTCCTACTGAGTACCAAATTTGGTGGTGATCGGTAAAGTCGTTCAAATTTTACACCATTTTGAATATTTGAAAAAATAGCGATTTTCGCTGTAACCTCCGCAAAAGTTAATAAAGTAAAACAAAAGATTGTGCCTAATAAAAATGAGATGTGCCGGTGATTTATTCATTTATTCAAAACAAGGATGCAAAGTAGAACTTTGCACATTGCTTCCTCATTAAATTTTGCTCTTTACATAGCAACCTCTACGAGGAAGTATTGTAACTGATTTTGGCTTCCTCATAGAGGAAATTTTGTCAAAAGCAAAATTTAATGAGGAAGCAATGTGCAAAGTTCTACTTTGCATCCTTGTTTTCAATAAATGGATACATCACCGGCACATCTCATTTTTATTAGGCAAAAACTTTTGTTTTACTTTAGTAACTTCCACGAAGGTTATAGCGAAAATCGCTATCTTTTCAAATATTCAAAATGGTGTAATATTTGAACGACTTTACCGATCACCACCAAATTTCGTACACAGTAGGACTGTATGTTATTTTTCGTTTATAGAACATTTCAGTTAATTTGCTGAAATTCGACGCGATTTATAGCAAAATTTTGATTTTTTATAAAAATTCAAAATTCTATAAAATCCGAACCGCTTTACCGATTTTGCCGAAATTCAATACCGAACAGCATTTAATGTCTCTCTAGTTATAAAGAACTATTTAGCCATATCGGCGAACTTTTACGAAAGTTAGAGTATACGAGATTTTTCAAAAAAATTAAAAATTCTATAAAATCAGTATACATGGATATATTTTCTCAAAAATTACAGCAATTGAAGAGGAATTTATACTCTACTTGCGTGCCAAATTTGAGCTCGATCGATCGTGCCATTCGCGAGTTATCGACGATTGAATTTTCGGCCCCTGGAACTCACACACACACACACACACACACACACACATACGGACACATTTTCTAAACCATTTTTCTCGACGTTTTAGGTGATTCTAAGCATACTGACATGAAAATCTCGAAAAAAAAATGTTTTCATGAAAACATAGGTTCCTCTATGAGGAAGCAAAATGGATTCGGTATTTCGTTATTTCATCATCTTTCAGTGTCGTAATGTTGTTGTGATTTATAGAACTGATGCGAGGCTTATTGGTAGAGCTGTTGCACGTTTCTTCTCTCAGGAAAACGTAATCGATCGAACTATCGATTGTGAACACTGAAACTCGGTGAAAAACGAAAGCGAACGTGCCGGAGCGAAGGAGAGCGTGAATCAGAGGTCGTTTATATTCCCCTCAGTGAGTAGCAGTATACAGCTGGCTCTGTATATATACAAACCAGCGGGAAGTGTGTGCCTTGCGAGTGGGTGAAGGCAGTCAGCCACTCCGCGAGGGTGGCGCGGGGCAGGTTTATCATATGGCGCAATTAAGATCGGGAGATCTCCGGGCGAAGCCAATTAAGATTATTTATCTGTTCCTAAGGCTAACCGTATCACGAGAGCGCGTTCGTAAACATGAATTTGCCTTCGTGTTAGCTGTTGATGCCCCTAGTGCTTTTGCTGCTACTCTGGTTCGAAATATGCTATTGGTTTGACTCTACGCTGACGTCGTTTATGTCACCCGCTCTCAGCATAGAGAGGAGACCGAGAATGGATTGGAGTCCAACTTATTACACTCGCGACTATACAAAACGATAATAGAGGAACTGATTAAGAGCGGTTATTCAAATTTACTCAAATGCTATGAGGTTTATGATAGTCATAGTTTGTTATGCGTTTTACATTTTTTTAAACACTCAAACACACGTAACTTTGACTTTAGTTGATCAGACATATGAATGAGCGTATTGATTTTGTAAAATATCCGGTTGACTGATTTCTGATATTTTTGATAAAAGCAAATTAAGCCAGGATGTATAAGCGAAAGTTACAACTTTTTCTTTTGTACCACAGTCGATATTCTCTTTATAAAATAGAATCTGAAGGTATTAGTCGATGCAGTCGGTAACTGCAGTCGCAACTTTATCCGTTAGTTGATATCAAACTAACCCGATTTCATTTTTATTTTATTTGTAAAGGACGATGTTTTTGGGGATAAACATCCTTTGACGATCAGAGTTCATTTTACATGCGAATAAAAAAGTATTTAAATACACTATTTAAGTAGCAAATGATTTTTCACTCAGTATTGATTTTTGCTTGAAATTATGAGTCATTTTTCATTCAATATCTTTTCAGGTTCAAATAATGAGTGATTTTTATTCATCATCTTTCTAGTTTACATGATGAGTGTATTCTCCGGAAACTGTCCCATTCGCCACTTCTATTCGCCCATTCGCATTGGGCCAAATAAACTTGCGATGTGCCCAAAGTAAATAAGATATTCATAAAATAGTTATATTTATTCTTGTTATCTTCATGGATAACATCCACTCCACTCCATTCCAGTTTAATCCAAATTTTAATAAATAGGCGAACAAGTATCCCTTAGTGTAATCATCATGATCATGATGACGATCCCTCGCAGAAAAAAATAGTCCTGGAAAGAGTTCCGGATGGAATCCAGGATGGCGTCCAGGATGGAATCCGGGCAATCCAGGTGGGAGTACAAAGTGGACTCTCGTATGGAGCTTGGGATATGATTCGATCCCAAGGTCCATTCTGCAGTCTTCCAGTCCATCCGGGACTCCATCTCGGATTCCTTCCGGGACACGAGAAACTCCCCCGGACCTCATCCTAGACGATCCAAGAGTCTCGGCAGCCCAGTTGCACAGTCCAGCGTGGTGTCCATTTCAGATTCTCACCTGGACTATTATAGATTTCAACATGGATCACGTCTAAGACTCCATCCTGGACGATCCAGGAGTCTCGGCAGCCCGGTCGCACAGTCCATCATGGCGTCTATTTCGGACTCTCACCTGGACTGTTATCAAGAGTCGCGGTAGCGACTCGATGCCAAGTTAAAAAAAAATTATGTTACCTACACAACCCCAAACATCCACATACCCATTCCCGTCTGACCCGTCTGATATACCGGGCTCTACTCCTGACATCACGAGCGCTACCGCTACTCTATTTATTCCGAAGGTGACCACTCTCCGGCCGTTTTCAATTTCTAACTCGAAATATCTCTGCACACAGATCGCAAGCGAAAAATGTCTCAATATTTGATCTGTTCAATATTTTTTATTTATTTTTCTCTTTTCAATGAGCCATCCCACAAGGAAATCTGTCGCTTTAATGCTGATATTTCGACTTTTCGTAATTCCGAGTCGACGAAAATCTCTTGCGTTTCGCGAACTCACACAACCTTAGACGTCTCCTCGCACGTACGTGGCTAAGTATTTGACCACACTTCGCAAACGAATAATGTATCACAGCCAATATTTTTTATTGTTTTTTCGCTTTCCAATGAGTGCTGTCACTAAAAAATCTGTCGTTTTAATGTTGATATATCTGACTTCGTAATTTCGCCATACCACACAACTTTAAATGTCCCTTTCACATATACGAAATGACTTGGCGTGTGACGTCACGAGAATAACAAGTTTTTCGAATAGGAGAATATCTCCGCCCACACGTCGAAATCGAAAAATGTGAGGTGGCCAATATTTTTTATTATTTTTGCTTCCTCAAAGAGGAAGCTTTGTTTTCGTGAAAATTTTTTTTTTCCAGACTGTAATGTCAGTATGCTTAGAATCACGTAAAACGTCCAAAAAAATGGCTTAGAAAATATGTCCGTATGTGTGTATGTGTGTTCCAGGGACCTAAAATTCAATCGTCGATAACACGCGAATGGCACAATCAATCGAGATCAAATTTGGCACGCAAGTAGAGTAATTCCTCGTCAATTGCTATAATTTTTGAGAAAATAACTCTATGTATACTGATTTTATAGAATTTTTTATTTTTTTGAAAAATGTGATATACTCTCTAACTTTTGTAAAAGCTCGCCGATATGGCTAAATAGTTTTTCATAATTAGAGACACGTTAAATGCTGTTTGGTATTGAATTTCGTCAAAATCGGTAAAGCGGTTCGGATTTTATAGCATTTTGAATATTTGTAAAAAATAAACATTTGGCTATAAATCACGTCGAAACTCAGCAAATTAACTGAAATATTCTACAAACGAAAAATAATATACAGCCCGGCTGTGTACCAAATTTGGTGGTGATCGGTCAAGTTGTTCAAATTTTACACCATTTTGAATATTTGAAAAAATAGAGGTTTTCGCTATAACGTCCGCAAAAGTTAATAAAGTAAAACAAGCGTTTGTGCCTAATAAAAATGAGATGTGCCGGTGATTTATTCATTTACTCAAAACAAGGATGCAAAGTAGAACCTTGCACATTGTTTCCTCATTTAATTTTGCTCTTGACAAAGCTTCCTCTATGAGGAAGCCAAAATCAGTTACAATACTTCCTCGTAGAGGTTGCTATGTAAAGAGCAAAATTAAATGAGAAAGCAATGTGCAAGGTTCTACTTTGCATTCTTTTTGTAACAGTATAGGTTGTCGGTTTGAGTTCGGTTGTTGCAATTTTCTTCATATTGATTTTAATCTACATCAATTTTACATGCAACCTCGAGTGTTAACTTCTTAAAACCCGCGCCAAAGAAAAGATATTCATTTTTTACTGTTATATCAATACTATTATAAACTTTCTTCACGGTGGCAGAATACATGCAGAATACATGTACTATACAATGCAAAAAATTGCCTTCATACGTTTCACTGAATATATTTAAATTTTTAATAACTTTTTTTGTAAACCTTAAGTGCCGTGCAGAAATTACGAAAAACTTGACATGTGTTATGTTGTATTTATAAAATATCGAAACTTTAATTGGCAAAGCGCGTTCTTATTTTTTTAAAACAAGTGCTGAAATGGCCAATAGTATATTTGGATATTGCAGATATTTTGTCATTTTCAATTACTGATGTGAATGAAATTTCCAACAATTTTCCAGTACCCGTAATTGATTTAAGCAATTACGTGACAAGATTTATAAATTCACAATAAATATTGCTGGTTTTTATAGTTACGTGGATTAATCTCCCAAATAATTGGATATTTACATAACTCAGTACCCGAATCACGGTTTCAGGTACGAGAGTTTTTAATTTCGTAATCCAAAAAATGTCTTGTGGAGATTGAGCTAATTTCCTCAGTTCCTGTGGTTTAACTACACGACATTTTTCTTAAAGGCACTGCAATTCTTTTTTATAATTTCTATTACGTTGCTTCAGAGAAAATATTTAATCGGTACAGTATATCAGTACAATATGACTCACCTACCAGTGTTCCGAATATAAATTAATCACATTTTCGAAAAATGAATATACTTGGATCGGAGGCGCCATATGCATATATTTTATCTTAAAATTTATAAACAATTATATTGAGCTATTTCTGCCGAGTATGTCGCGAGAAAATAGGTTTCAAAATTTTTGAAAGTGGTAGGGGGTAGGGGGCCTCTTAAGAGCCAATGATACTTTCCCTCCCTCCGCGCTCCCCGAGCCCGAATCACATCGAAATTTCGAAAGCTATTTTCTTCCAAGCGAGGCACCGAATCGCAACAAAATTTAGAATACTAGTAGAAAATGATGGTAAATTGGGCTAAGCTTTTTTTCGGAATACCAAAAAAAATTGCAGTTTTAATTACCTCTAGAGTAATTATTATATTTCTACTTTTATGCTCGCCGGATCGTATCGCCAGAAGCTTGGCCCATGCACGGCTAAAAAACACATTTTTTAATCTTTATTCCATCAAAATCGATGCAATAACAACGGAGAAAATAGCTGTTGAAATTTATTTCAGCATAGCTTATCGGCGTCTCAAAAATTTGAGGAAAAGCAGAGCTCAGCGAACATCCGAGAGATGGCGATACCGATAATGGCTCAGTGGCCACGCCCACGGAATGAAACACGGCAATCGTTTGCAGCAGCAACAAGAAGTGACACTTTATAAAATTTATTTTTGAGCAGAGCGAAGGGCTCTGATGTTCCAGTGATGTTGATCACTCCGGAGTTTCACGCTTGTTAAACGGACTATTCACTTTTCTGTGAATACAATCTAGTTTTTTTTTTTTTTTTTTTTTTTTTACGAAGAGACCAACAAACGTTGTGTCTTCTCCGTATGCCGCCATAAGTCGAGTAAAAATGTTGATAAGTGTCATCATACATTTATTATTCAATATTTTTCCGCAATACTGCGAGATGGGAGCGACGATCTGCGCTCTATATACATCTATTGCTATGTTCAAGTGGGCGTGTCACAGTGCGATCAGCTATTGTCTGTCTACGGGCAATGTGGCTATGTCTCCGCTTGAAACGAGATAGAAGTGGCGCGGCGCGCCATCTAGCGGTAGTTTTAGGTTGGAGACCAGAACTCTACATTACCGAACCCATAGAAAATTTTCTCGGTGTATCACTGCCTCTTAAGAGTTATCTGTCCTGTTTACCGGTTCACCCGTATCGATATTTCGCCTAAGATTTGAAAAAACAAAAAAATGTGCTGTTTTTAAAAAACGTACGTACCTGCTATTTTTTGGGAGAAAATATATATATAATAGGACACACACATTAAACAATGATAAAATCCATAGGCGCAAATTTAATTTACCAAACAACTATATTATTGTTCATTTCCTATATCGAGTTTTGTGAATTTCTTAAACGTTTGTGTTGGAAACATGCAAACATTTTTCGAAACCTCATACACGTATGTGGACAAAAAAAAAAAACTGCAAATACTTTGCTTGGTATTTTTCAATAGCAGTATTTGAAATTTTCGTAACTTTCAATATATATTTAATGCGCCAATGTATATTAAATTTTAAATCAATCACAAAAATTCCGAAAATTCGTGGTGTTTTTCATGTAGTCATTTAGTAATTGATGATTTAATAATCATGTGGGGTAATTTCCACTCACCGGATTATCAAAATGCATTTACCTGTATTAAATTTACTGTGCAAACATATTAATTTCGATTTTCTATACTAGATTTCGGGAAATTCATATACATTTGTATCGAAAAAACGCGAACATTATTGACAATGCAGTTACACTGTCAAAAACGACTGAAAGTTTTAATGCATAAATTCGTTAATTAAATTTGACATACAGTTGTGACACAAGATTAGGGTACTTTTGCAATGCAATTAAAGGAAATTATAAAAATTCCTATACTGAAAATCAATTTGATATCGCACTTGTACAGTAACTTTGGTATACCAGTTTATGAATAAAAATTTCCAGTACATATACATTAAATTTCAAGCAGATTTTTTTGCCCAGCGTAAAGCATAATATGCTTCGAAGCAACACAAAATTTCTAAAATTGTCTTAATGGCCCAGTTGTTCCCCTCGTTTGATACCTCAAAGCTTTTGTTAATGATTTCACGACGTTGACAGGATATTTTTTTAAACATGAATAATAAGTAACGGTAGATCCAACGGGACACCTCCATTGAACAACATTGGACACGGGTGACACTTTGGTGGGTTCTCCAGAAAGTAATAGGGAATAAAATGGACGAGACAGTAAAAGCCAGTAGCGCGTTCTGACGAATTCACAAGTTAATTTAATGATTACATTTTCCGATTGGTAATTCACGTTATTGTCCCAATGTAGTTCCGAGTCATCATTTTCGTTCCTTTCAGTGCATAAGCCAAGTAATTGTCAAATTTCTTGCCTGAAGAGAAGCAGACGGTTTTTCTCATGAGATTTGAAAAATAACAGGGAGTACATACGCGTATTCAGCAACAAATGATTACAGTATATGACGGGAAATAGCGAATAAGAGAAATAGAGTGGAAGGATGAGTGCGCGATGTATAAACGGTGCTGGAGAGGGAGAAGGAAAAAAATAGAATCCTAAAGCAGAAAGTACTGCTCGGGGTCGTCCATAGTTGTGCCGTGACGAGAAAGAGCGAAAGAAAATGAGAAGAGCAAAGGGGGAAGTCGTGGGACTACGTCGCGGGTATGAGAGGAGTGAGAGAGTGAGAGAAAGACGAGAAAGACGAGAAACCACGACACAACGGATTTAATATGGAAACCGAGGAAATTGGATTTAAATAAATTTGAATACTTCTGAAATTAAAGCCCTCCCATGACCGCGTCTACGTGGAAACGTAATAACGTGATGCGCTCTCTCTCTCTCTCTCTCTCTTCTTCCTCCTCTTTTCTTTCTTCCGCACTGTCCTCACCCCCCGTTTCTTTTCCCTCCTTCTCCCGCCGTCCTAGTTCCTCGCGCTCACAATACCTATCGGTATAATGAGAATATGAACTCTTCCTCCGTTTACATAGGTATTCACTCTGTGTGTATTGCCTGTACCACCACCACCACCACCACACCATTACTACCTCTACTACGCCCTTTATTGCGCAGCGTGGCAACCACTACTTCCGTACGTACTATTCTTCTTCTCTGCCCCCCCCCCCCTCTCCCTCTTTCTCCCCTCCTCATCCTACCCACCCACCATCCACACACTCATTTCATCCACTATTTGAATTCGTCAGCAAGATTTCTGTCATTTATCTCCCCTTCAATGTATTCGGGGCACTAGATTTTAGTGAGATAGTCGGGATATATACATCGGTTAGACGGATATTGACGAGTGGGAGGACGTGAAAGTAACATGTTTTATCTCAGTAAGTATTTTTCATTCGGTAATAACTAATAAACATTGTAAGCTTTGACACGTTTGTGGGGTTTAATTATTGTGTGAATGGCCCTTCGTGTTTAAAACCGGTTAAATTTTCTCTTGCTAAGCGTCTCTGCTTCTCTGATTCTTTCTCTCTCACTTCCCCTCGACCGGTTGGTGTGGCACCGATGTGGTATTTATAATGAAACATGACTAATCTCCTTTCCCCTTCCCCTCAACTGACCCCCTCCATTCTTCTTTTTGAGTTCTCTCTGCCTCGGCAGTGTTCGAAACCTCAGCAAACCGCGCGCCACTCACAGACCTCGTTATCTGGGCCAACGTGAAGAGATATAGCCATTATTTACACGATCTCTCTCGAGTGTATTCCTAAAAGACAGTTCGGTTATGCTCCAACGATAACTTGCTCAGCTGGTTTTTCATTTTGTCTTTTTCAAATCTCAAGAAATATTATTTTCTAGCGGAAAAGTAACATGAAGAAGTAACATCTATAGTATATTCAAATAGTCGTGATAGTCTTGCAAATTATGATGCGTCAACTAATCGTTATTCGTTGATGCCACTATTTTTATAAACACGATAACTATTTAATTTTTATCACAATTAACCTCGATTAATTGTCCCTCCCAACAATTTGATGGATTAATGCAAATTGGATAATTGATGCCAAACTTTATCACTTAAGGTGGTATCTGCGAGATACGTGAGTCACTCGTACCTATCCCAAAAATTAAACGGTAAATCATTCTCAATTATTTTTTTAGCATAATCGAGTTATGTCTCTCAAATATTTTCGTTTTTTCTTCTTCTGACATACCGACGAGAATTTGGGACAGGAAGCGTCTCGTTTGTGCATATTTGCTAGTATAGAAGATACATACAAATCATGTCAAATTCAAGCATTAAGTATCTCAACTTATGGGCGGTACACGTGATTTAAGTTGCACAGATGTTTAGATAATATCTTCAATAATTTGTATACCAAGTTCTGGCAACTTCTCTTATAAGCTCATTCCATAGAGGTACTTTAATAGCTATCAATTACATAGTCTCCAGAATTATGGCGGGTTTGTAATTACAGGTTTACATGTAGCTTGAGCCACTTCCGACGATTATATTACTCATAACGTATTTCACAATATACCGTATAAACTGGGGCTTGGGAACTTTTAAAAAATAAGTTTGATAAAAACTCAATTACATTTTTAAAGTGAGTATGCACAATAAAAAGTACTATTGTAAAATCAGTGGACCAACTTTAGGGCGTATTAGACCCTTTTTTATACATTTTACGAAGTTCCTCTTCTATTTTACGATTTTTATTGGTGACCTTTAAAAAAAAAAAAAACAACTACAAAGAGTCGGTCTATTTAATGAATTTGACAATTGTTGTTTTTTCGTTTTTGCAAGAATTGATTGTTTTTATAAATGTTTTATCGGCGTTTGAGGATAATTTTTGCTTCCTCATAGAGGAATCTTTGTTTTCATGAAAAAATTCTTTTTCCAAGATTTTCATGTCCGCATACTTAGAATCGCCTAAAACGTTGAGAAATGTTCAATCAGGAATCGAAAATTCAATCGGCGATAACTCGCGAATGGCACGATCGATCGAGCTCAAATTTGGCACGCAAGTAGAGTATTAATTCTTCTTCAACTGCTGTAATTTTGAAGAAAATATATTTATATATACTGATTTTATAGAATTATTAATTTTTTTGAAAAATGTCATATACTCTCTAACTTTTGTAAAAGTTCGCCGATATGGCTAAATAGTTGTTTATAACTAGAGAGACATTAAATGCTGTTTGGTATTGAAATTCGTCAAAATCGGTAAAGCTGTTCGGATTTTATAGAATTTTGAATTTTTGTAAAAAATAAAAATTTGGCTATAAATCACGTCGAAACTCAGCAAATTAACTGAAATATTCTAGAAACGACAAATAATATACAGCCCCGCTGCGTACCAAATTTGGTGGTGATCGGTCGAGTTCAAATTTTACACCATTTTGAATATTTTAAAAAATAGCGATTTTCGCTACAACCTCCGCAAAAGTCAATAAAGTAAAACAAAAGTTTGTGCCTAATAAAAATGAGATGTGCCGGTGATTTGTTGATTTATTCAAAACAAAGATGCAAAGTAGAACCTTGCACATTGCTTCCTCATTTAATTTTGCTCTTGACAAAGCTTCCTCTATGAGGAAGCCAAAATTAGTTCCTCGTAGAGGTTGCTATGTAAAGAGCTAAATTTAATGAAGAAACAATGTGCAAGGTTCTACTTTACACCCTTTTTTTTTGCTACAAAAATGTAATCTTGCATTTCGTGTATCGTATATTGATATCAAGAGTCGCGGTAGCGACTCGACGCCAAGTACCATTCTCCCAAATTTGTTACAAAAGTAGTATTAATGATTATTACACTTTGGTAAATTCGTTACAGAGGACGCATTAATTAATCCTCAGTATACTAAATACGTAATACGATTCGTGTTACCAATACGAATTAAGTTTAGTTTTGCGACACTCTCCTACATTTGGAATACATTTGAGGAAAAATTAATATACGTATGTAGGAAATTCTTGAACGGAAATGGGTATAGAAACGTCATTACAAGGAGTGTAACGTAAAATTGATACGTAATTACATTAAATTTGTTAATAAAATCGCGTTTTTAATATAAATTGACTTTAATTTTACCACACGTACATTGAATTTTCATTTTCTTTCGTATATTCAATTGAATTTCATACACGGGTTTAGTATAAATTAATATATAGTATATAATATTTTTTCCAGTGGACATCGAAATTATATACCTGAGTGAAGTAAATCAATAGTAAACCGATATTCTAGTAAAAATGTTTTCTCAGTGTGTTCCATTGCCTTAGCACAAATCTGGGCTTATGTTGTGGTCGTCGTGTGTCAAGCGTACACACACTAAAAACCGAACTTTGTATTACATCGAACGACCTGCTCTTATCCACACAAAATCAATTTCTCTCTCTCTCTCTCTCTCTCTCTCTAGAGAGTCACTTTTATATTCAAATATTAATTAAGCTTTCATTGTTGTATGGTTCCACAGACTCGTGTCGAACCCTCTTGTAAAGATAAACATTATGTATTGAACGTGGGGGTTTCGAGGGGTAGTAAAAATGGTGAATTACATAATTTAGTGAACATCGCGATGACCCCTCTGCATCCCCAATCCGATCGTTTCTGAAGACAGCTCCCACAGGATTCTCATGTAAACCGACGATAGGGATTTCTACTGGAGTGCATGCATGTGCAAGCAACTCGAGTTTGTCGTCACTCGCCACAGTATGCCGTGGGGACAGCTTTGAACCAATCGCCGCCACGGCAATCGGAACAATCCGACGGGAGCCTGTCAAATCCATCTGGCTCGTATTCTCAAATCCTTCGGACCCTTCTTCTCCGACAATCCTTTCCATCTTATGCCTACTTGAAAATAAAAAAAAAAAAAAAAAAAAAAACGATGCAAAGTAGAACTTTGCACACTGCTTCCCCATTAAATTTTGCTCTTTACATAGCAACCTCTACGAGGAAGTATTGTAACTGATTTTGGCTTCCTCACAGAGGAAGCTTTGTCAAGTTCTACTTTGCATCCTTGTTTTGAATAAATGAAATACTGGTGTAATTTACTGGTGTAAAATTTGAACGTCTTTACCGACCACCACCAAATTTCGTACATAGTAGGGCTGTATGTGATTTTTCGTTTGTAGAAAATTTCAGTTAATTTGCTGAAATTCGACGTGATTTATAGCAAAATGTTAATTTTTTGGAAAAATGCAAAATTCTGGAAAATCCGAACCACTTTACCGATTTTGTCGAAATTCAATACCAAACAGCATTTAACGTCTCTCTAGTTATAAAGAACTATTTAGTCATATCGGCGAACTTTTACGAAAGTTAAAGAGTATACGAGATTTTTCAAAAAAATTAAAAATTCTATAAAATCAGTATACATAGATATATTTTCTCAAAAATTACAGCAATTGAAGAGGAATTTATACTCTACTTGCGCGCCAAATTTGAGCTCGATCGATCGTGCCTGATTCCTGATTGGACATATTTTCTAAACCATTTTTCTCGACGTTTTAGGCGATTCTAAGTATGCGGACATGAAAATCTTGGAAAAAGAATTTTTTCATGAAAACAAAGATTCCTCTATGAGGAAGCAAAAAAAAAGAAGCGGTAAATACGTTTTATTGTATTTTATATATTGTCATAAACGTGGACGTAATTTCTAACAATGAGACGGACTATTTAAAAATATAACATTTTCTTATGTTCGGCTCTCCAACAGCGCTTAACCAAAGAATAATTCATTTTATCGCAATGGCACTTCTATCACATGTTTAGCGGAAAAAAACGAAAAACTAGTTTCTACCATTTTTAAAGGTTTTAATTGAAATTATTATCTAATGGATACACATGTTTTTATTCATAATGAGAAAAATATTTTTCAATGAGATTGATGTTGAGACTATTTTAATAAATGAAATATCTAGAAAAATGGGTACTTTGTCTAAATGAAAATAAAAAAAATGTTTCCATTAGAACTGCAAAAAAAGCATGGAAAGTGGAACTTTGGATATTGCTCGGCATTAATTATCGTCTTTCACAAAGCCGCTTCTACGAGGAAGTTTCTTTATTTTATTATTGGCTTCCTCATAGAGAAATTATTCACGAAGCAATATGCAAAGTTTTACTTTGTACAGTTATTTTAATTAGATTAATAAATCTCGTGTTTATAGAAGAAATTTTGGTCATAAAGAAATACAATTTGGTAACAAATTGTCGAACAAGAGGAAACGAAAGGTCAATAGGCGATGCCAAAAAAATTTTTAATTTCATAAAAGGCGAACTGTAATTGAAAATTCGTTCAAGCTGGAGCTGCTTTTACGTACTTTTTTCAAAATTCCAAAATTCTTATAAGCACGAAATCCGTTAAGTAATGTATATAAAATGTATACCAATTGAAGATTAGTCAGTACTGTGAAGGTTGTTTAAATTTGAACTCATTCGATCGAATAGTTTACAAGTTACGGTTATATTATATATTTGGCCTTTTATCATACACCCATATACGTACATCCGGCCTTTTTTTGTTAAATATATAGTGATAGGCATCGACCGTTGTAAGAATGGTGAAGGTAAAGTAGGAGTCGACGATAGCGGTCAGTATTAGTAGATGGAATTTTAGCGAAAACATCTCTATGGTCGGAGACATACGATCGCTCATTATATTTAGTAGATGGAATTACTGCGAAACATATCTCGGGTCGGAGACTTATGATCGCTCATTATATATCGATTGTGGCTGCTTAATAAATTTTTTTTTTTTTATTAAAATTCATTAATCAGCCACAATCGACGATTTTTTCTAAAACGCGAATGATTGTGAAAAAAATCCTGCCACGACCCGGGTTCGAACCGGGAACCCCAGAATTCCAGCCTGGTGCGTTTTTTTGTTAAAGCCTCGACGTTTCAATCCATTCTACGTGTGTGGTGGAATCAGCATCTCGGGGGGAAAACACACACACACACACACACACACACACATTTCTTTCATGAAAACACGACTTGCTGTATGAGGAAGCAAAAATGTATAATTTATTGATAACTAGAGAAAATATAATTATGTAAAAGTGAAGATAAATAATGAATGAATAACTCACGAAAATGAATGTTTTTGGTATAATTTTAGTGTTAGTGTGACATAAAATAGTATAATAAATGATTGAATTAATCGATGGGAAGAAGATTGAGTGGTTTGGTGGGTGTATATGGGGGAGAGCTCTGGGGAGCCCGAACGAGTAAAACGACGATGAGAAAGGACGACAAACGTTGGGGCCAATGTTGCGCGGGACGACGACACGATCTCCGACAACCCCTCTGACGAGCCTCCCACCACCTTTAAATTCGTAACCCCTCAGACGGCTCGCGGTGCCCCTTCCGATCGTCCATATTTCTCCCACCGAGAGTTTACCCCCCACCAAGAGACCGGCTCGAATGCTGCCCTCCGTTCATTCCCGCGCCAACCGCCACGAGGAGTACGCGTCGTATAGTGACGCTGTGTCGACCCACGAGATTTGCCGTACCACGTTTTTCCTTGCCCTCCTCCCTTTTCCTCCTTCTCGCTTTCTTTATCCCACCCGTCGGCTTACACGGCTTTTTTATTAATCAAATTCATTAATAAATCCGTCGAAAAATTGTCCCCGGTGGTAGTGGTGAACGCGAGTTACAAAAATCGGTTTTTCAAAAAACGTGAATTATTCGTGAGCACCGTGGATACATACAACAAACACGTCGACCGCGCGCGCGCGTACGCGCTTCTATTCCTCGGTGTTGCGCTTTCGAAGCGAGTGATTTCCACGGGTTTCGTTGTTTTCCTTAATGTCATTTTTTGTGTGATCCAAGAAGAGTAGTGTTAGCGGTGTATCTCCAGTGTTCAACGCACGGATTAGCGTTTATATTACGCACCAATCGTCGCATCAGCCGGAATTTAATCCAACCCTCTGTGACAGTGTACCGGTGCTAAACTGGATTTCATTCTCTCCACGTGCCTCGCTGCGCCGGTAAGTTTCACACACACACACATAATGAAAATAAAAGCGGTGATTGATGAAACGACGAAACTTGCGTCGCGTCTGCCTATTCTAGCGTCTTATAAATATTCACTCTAAAACCTCGTGTACAACAAGCTATGCTGCTGCTCCTGCTGCTGCTGCTGCTCCTGCTCCTGCTCCTGCTCCTGCTCCTGCTCCTGCTCCTCCTTCCCCTCATTATCCTCCTACGAATACACCTCCAGGTTGCAGCGGTTGATTCTTCTCTTTGCCGAGCAGGTAGCGCCATCTTATCGTCTACTCGAGGAAACACTATGATGATGGCAATTCGGTACCGCGAGTTCGGGCCGGTACGACATTCAGATATTTTATTAAATCACGTAAATCTTACGTGATGCTTTATTAAAAAGCTTTACGGTTTATCGCGTTTTTCCAACTTTTATATTAAATAATATTCGATAAACTCCGGATTTAATAGACCTTTTGTTAATAGGTATGCGCAACTTCCGTGTTTTTAATGATTACCATTTTTTTCACACTTTTTCCACTGCTCACTCAAGTGAATGTGTATCTTTAGATTTTGGCTCGTTGGTTCGTTTGGCGCTTTGTCCTTTTTATTGCTCTACCTCTATCTCTTAATATTATCATTCACTCGAACGTTGACTCGCTATTGTACAGTTTTGTTTCTATTCGTGGCATGGACAGCTGGTAATTGGTCGCTTCTCGGTTAAATGCGATCAACTCGCTTAAACTGTTTGCTCGGCAACGATCGGCATTGAACGTCGTGACCAAAGATTCTCTCTCTCGCGTTTCATCTATTCAATTCTTTCCTCATGTACTTATTGCGCTTTCACCAGAGTTGCGGTGGAACGGCCAACCGCCTATTTATCCTCTTTAGGTTTAATAGAATATATAGAAATGTCCTTGAAATTGTTTTCCTATCTATTACAAAATGACTCACTCTCTCTCTCTCTCTCTCTCTCGTATGATCGTTGAGGCGAGGCTTATTATGTACTTGTACTTTTGCACTATTCCATTATTGCTGCGATAGTAGCGTAGGTAAGGGCCGCGCCCTCGCAGCATCTCTAGGTCGTTAGAGACGCGGTAAACGGGACACTCCGTTAACGTCTTCTACAAAACGAGACACCGATTTTCCCAGCCCGCGCAACCATCGCGCACGTCCGCCATTGTTTCTTTTATCTGGGATGGAAATCGTAATCGAGCCCTTATCGGACTTGCGCGTGGACCAGTTTCTCCCGCAATTTCCACTTGCTATCGTTATTTTTGTTCTTTTTTTATGTCGTTTTTTCTCTTTTGACATCTCACAGTTGCTATTGTTAGCTTTTATCCCCTCTCATAGTCCACGTACACAGTGAACCAACTGCCAAGTCATTGCGAATCGTAGAACACGCATGTCACAAACCGATTGCGAATTATAGAGTTATGCACATCGTTGCCAATTAATTCTGTTACATGTTTTACACAACACATTTCATTATACAAAACAAAGTATTTATGATATTTTCATTAAAAAATACGACGATTGTTCTTATTATTATGGAGAATTATTCAAAATCGTCGCTTAAAAATGAGTGTTTTAAACGATTATGGAAAATGTGTCATTTGTGTAAAAAATTACCTTAGTTTCGAAATAATAAAATTGGATTATTGAATAAAGTTTACTGATGAATTATTGGAAGATAAAAGTTGAATACTTAATCTCAAGTTTCTTGTGAAAACTCTCAATCTCATGATTAGAAAGAAAGAAAATAATGATAGTGAAATATATTTATTAGCGCCAGACGAAATATTGATTTCTGGAAAATATCGTTACTCCAAAGGAAATATAAATTTATAATCCGAATTTTGGATTTTCACAGCTATTTTTGTTTTATTGGACAACAAAAGAAAAACTACTTTCTGATGGTAAGTGGACGTGTGTGGCACGTTGCTCATAATGGTCGCGCGCGCGGGACGATTATTACTATGCAGCGTCTGGCGTACCAATTTTTTTTCTTATCCCTCTCTTGAATACATAATAATTCGCTGTGGTGAATTATAATACCGCATCTCTGTAAATTATAATATCTTGAATAATGTAAGCCAAGAGTTTGCCTGAAACGGGGTGAAAATACAGCATTTGCTGAAATCTTCTCGTCATAACCTGTAAAATGCAGTGTTTAGCTCGCGGTAAACGATCGTTTGACCACGAGCCAGAGTTTTCAAGCTAATATACGTGTATAACCGCACGGAGAGAAGCACAGCGCCTCCCGACGGACATGACTCTGTCATAAAACGTTCGTCGCTGGGTAAACCGCGCTCACACCATGCATTTACGACTCGGTGTATTCTTATGTATATGTACGGGTAAATGATGCGTGTAGGTATAGGTAACTCTCCACGCGTACTTAAATACGTTATAGGTACACGGGCACCTACCAACTGGTACGTACGCGGTACATTGTGCCTTAGCCGAGAGGAGAGTAGTTGTTTCTGAACGGCGGATATTCGAGTCGTAAAATGGGCCGCGAGTGAGAGCCGATTTTTCGTCGGACATTTCGTCGGACATTTCGTCGGGCGACCAAACAAGAGATATATAAAATACCGGTTTTGGCTCGGTTAGTCTTGTCCCGTGAGCCAGCGGGTCAAAGGGGGAGAGCCAGGCTACTAGCCAATAGTAGTTAACCATTGGTTCACTGGGTTTTGACCGACGAGCGCCCTAAGAAAATCAGACGCTTACAGGTATAAACATCTGTTGGGTCGCTTTTCCCTTTTCTGCTCCTGCCAACTCATTTCGATCCACCCTTAGAAAAACCCCTCAACAATAAAATAACATCCAGCTTCATTTTTCCTTTCATTCCAAATACTTTTCACACTCACAGATATTTCAATACAACGTTAAATAAATATTGTTAATGTTGTATAAAAGGATGCCAACAATGAGAATATATTTCATGGTGTTATTTCTGCGTTAAAATTTCCTTTCAACCTATAGATACATTTAAAAAAAAAAATATTCCATTAAAAAGCCGTCTTCTAAATCGATAAATAATTTCTCTCAAAAAATCGACTCTTGTTTCATACAACATCAACTAATTACTGTACCACCGTGCGGGGTTAATATTATTGAGGCTGATTATAAAAAAGCGGAAAGTTTTTAAACCGTCGTGAGAACGAGTATAGTAAATCACGTTAGTACTTGTACAAAATTAATCTCAGTATAAAAACAATTTCGAGCATAAAAATTCAAAAGTTTCAAGTTTTCTCTAGATAACACACGATTTCTTATTTCGGAGTTATAAAGATGCTGTTTGATTGTACAATAAATATAAATTCGATGCCGCAGGCTTTAGGGACTTGCGGGGGCGGGAGGGAGCATGAATTTTAATCCGCTTTTGCCGCCGACGCGAAATAATGTGCATATACACACTTTCTTACATACAATAGCGGTTTATTGCCCTGTAATTTTCAGCGCATAATATATTATGGACTGCAGTGTGCATGTTCAAGTAAGCTACGTGAGAATGATAGAGTGCATTTCATCCTCGTAATTACATTCTTCGTCATCTTGTTCGGTGATTATACACTCGTATGCAAGGTACGATATGCGGAAGCACACGAATGAGATATCTTCTCTAGACGCCGCTCCGAGTACCAAAGATTTTGAGTATCGCCACCAACAGGAACACACGCACAATAAAACTTGAAGTTTTCTCGTTTAAAACGCAATGCGACGCTTTTACGAGACGCACATTTAGAATGTGCGCTTTGAGCGTCAGCAGGTAAACGCGCTCGAGGCATGCAAAGACGTGATAATCACTCTCCGACAACGGTGGCCGCCGCCCATACTTGTTCATCTCAACGGCCGTTGCTGGCATCTTGAGCGCCAACTTTCTTCAATAAATTCCACCTAACTAGCATTTTTCCTTCTCCTATTATTTTTTATTATTTTCCTTCTTTTAATTCGAGTGTTGTTTTTGTTGTTGAGTGCAGTTCGGGAAATTGTCGACGGCCGGGAAACTTTTGTACTCAGACAAAAATCGTGTTAATTAGTTAGTAGGGATCGAGTTGCGACCGTTGTAGCCTATTTGAATGTTAAAGCTTTCGGCAACGATACGGTCAATTAAACGAAACTATATTTTTTCCTCCATCTATCAAACATATTCATAACTTTTTACGAAACTATATTAATAACATTAATAATAGTATTAATCTGTAACAATATGTAGCTACTAGCACCTAAGACTTACTAAAACCCTCAATCGATAATATACATATTTATTATCAATCAGCCGAATTCCCGTCAATTGAATCTTTTATTCTGGATGGTATTGATAAAGTTCGAGTATGGGGAGGTTATAAACTGTCAGGTGAGAGAGAGAAACTCAACAAATTTTCAATTACCCACTGCCGTTACTTAAACAATGTCTTTATCGTTTATTAGAATGACATTCGTTAATTCGTCACATACCTGTCAAGTGACACTATAAGTGTAAGTGTGGTCTATAAAAGGAGAATTCATCATTTTTCTAGTGTTCAATGTCGGTCCTTCGTATATTTTTCGTATCGTTAGTTATCAACTGTCTTCTTACTCTCATGTATTTTCGAAATCGTCCGCAGTCTTGTTAATTTTGAGTTTTACTATTTTAAGTACTAAATATAAGAATGTTCTTCTTTATGATTATGTGAATTGTGAGTATTTATGCATTCGCCGGCATATTAAGCTTGCTATAAAAGCACTTTATAACTAATTAAAGTGAGAGTGTCAAAGGCCTATAGTATATTTCACTATAATAACAATTGCATGGATTAACTGTTAAAAGAGCCATAAAGTAAAGTACTTGATTTGTGTAGTAAGTGACAGCTCGTGATTATTAAGCCATGAGATTTTGAATATCTACAACTTATAAAACTTGGTTACTCTAACAATTAAGAGTTGTCATTTTCTCATTGTAGTTGTGCATAAGAGTCTTCGTGTGAGTGACAGTTATTTATTTTTCGGCCGTGCGGCCATTTTTATATAGGCATTAATGCTTTTTTTTTTTTCATTCGCTGACAAAACAATAACTACCATAAATCGCGAGCAAATATTTAAGTTACTTATGTATGGTATAGTTAATAGCTACCATAGAGTATCAACAGTCACAGAAAGTTAGCTGCGGCAATTATCATTCGCCACGCAATAATTGTCATTCCAATCGCGATTTCTCCCGGTATGTGTGTTTATCGTGAAAAATGTATAAATTACTTATTAAAACATGAACCATTTGATAATTAAAGATAAGCCCACCCGGCGACCAACGTATCAGCCCAATGTCGAGTTGAACTCCACACAAAGTGTTACGTTAATAAGTTACGAAATGATTTATAAGAACGGCATTAGAATCTATTTTTATTAATTGGTAAGAGAAAAATGAAATGAATTTGGAAATATTGTTTTTACGAATAAAAATAGCGAAAGATATATTAGTGCGCAATAAAGAAAATATGGATTTTCCGATGAGTTAAAGAATAATTAATGCAAATTAATTCAGTTACTTGCTGGGATATTATATTTATGTCGAATTTCGTGATATTTTATAGGTATTTCCCGGTGTGTGTCTTTAGAATGCGGCCTTATACACGTAATGTATTATTATTGAGGTCACGCAAAGTACTCGTTAGTACCGAGAATGCTTATATGTGTTGAAAGAAGATCTATATTTAGTTTTTCATAGCGAAAAGTGTAAACACACTGGCGAGGTGTGTGCGATAAATGAGCAGCTCATATCGATTTTTTGACATGAGTGTGTGACTACTAGGGAAAAGGAGAAAGAGAGGAGCAGCAGTGGAGGGGGAACTCGACAAATGTGACTTTCGGCCTCGTTAATTGCGACGAGGGGAGTGAAAGCCGTTGCTAATATTGCTAATATATATAGGTATACATATTGCGAAATATCCGTTGATACTCAGGTCGCTGTACCTCGTGCAAAGCGGCGCTTGCTTTTATTTTTTGCACTTCATTACCTCTCAGCAGATACCGGAATCTGCGGCTCTTCGCACACGAATGTTGCAACCTCTCGTTACACGAATACTTGTATCGCAAAAGAGAATCTCATATAACGAGGAATTAACAATTTGTGCGCTAGTTATTCTCGATTCTATTAACGATATCGACATTCTATGTGTCCGTAATATGTAACCCTATTAGTTCAATCGAACGGCTCGAACCTATTTACCAGTGGGAATTAGAACGCACCCGTTTCCAATTTATCGAAAGAATCCCTTTCAAATTACTATTCCTATAATAAATTGGATATCAAGATAAAAGAGCTATTTTTCCCTTTATTTCTCATTCCATTTCTTTGATCGACTATTTTTTCAATGCTTTTTAGTCTTAGTAGTCTTCTAACAGAAAGTCACGAAGATAGCTAATAATGAAGACATTTACATATATATATACACATGAAATTTTCCCACTCTACTTTACCTAATAACGTTTGATGTCGTTTGAAAATAGTTTTAGAATTACCTTTCTTACATTTTCATTATTCTTGTTTTCTAGCCATCTGGCAAAATATGCTCATTACTTTCCATTCTTCACCAAGTGTCCTTGATGAAAAATCCGCATTCGCATACGGTGAGAGTTTTTAAACGAATCATAACGTGTTTGTTTAATTAATGATATAATAAAACGCAAGTTAAAATCTATAAGTTGAATAATAAAATAGACATGAAGTTTCTGAAAATCGGGTAGCCGAATGTGATACCTGATATCTGAAAAATATGAGCTGCTAATAAATGGCTGGGGAAAAATAACCATTCTTCGTCTCCACTCTCGTTGATGTAACAACATTTATTCTTGTAAGCCATTTTTTCCTAGATTCCAGGATGACATGGCTTAAAAATGGTTTGAATAAACATTTTTTCCATTAATTTCGAGTGAACGGGATAATTTTTGATGATTTTTAAAGCCCGTTGCGAGAACAAGCACGTTAGGTGCGGCGGGTCTTATTATTACCGTGGGGTGGGTGGGGTGTGATGCAGCGAGTGTGCTGGCGAAGCTCGTAGACTGAAAAACCAGTTTCTCGTGATTGTAAGTGGGACATGAGAGCAGGCACGCGAGTTAGCAGCAGCACCGCAGGACACGGTGCTCGCCGGCCGGCCCGGCAGCAGCAACTCTGACTGCCGGCTTCTCCAAGCTCCCCGCGAGCTAACTTGGCTGCTGCTGCTGCGCGAACAGGTGTTCCAACAGGAATCGCGCTGTAACGCTTTTAATCCGTGAGCACGACGTGAGAAGTGGTACGGCACAGAGATGCGGATGAGAGAGAGAGACGATTAAATAATCATTTTAGTACTCGTATGTAAATGCCTCGTGATACTTTAATTAACCGGTGGTCCCCTGTCCTCAATGCCTAACACTAAACACTATCCTCCATATTTATTCATTTTCTCACAATATCGACTATCTATTTTCTTATTTCGATAAACATATTAAACTCTGTTAATTGTGACAATCACGTCACATTTAATCACGTCGTATTTTCAAGTTGGCAACGTTATATATGGCAGCAATAAATGTATATATAATATGTGAAGAACCAAGGAGGAAATACTTAATATTCAAATCGTTGGAGATAATCTTTTAAAAAATGTTATACTTGTTCGTCGATTGTTCCCTCGGTGCGGCGGCGGCGGCGGGGGGGTCGTCGTCTCTCACGCTCTACACGTCATCCTCCGTGTTATCTTAATAGACCCGTTCCCACACCCCGAATTATAAGAGAACGTCGTGTATTTAACCGTTGGGCTCACATGCTATTCCATGCGTAAATGCGTTCGAAGATTAGATTTCCAAGTATATATTACTGGGTGTGTGGCTGTGTCGTCTTGACTATGACTAAATACAACCAAGTGACGAATAATGGAGGAAAATTACATGCACGCAACAACATATGCGGGTTACGATAATTGTTGGTGGGAATGCGAGCTCTTGTCACTCACTCGCAACGTTTTTCGCTTTCCTCCGGCTTCTTCACACATTCTTTACGTGTTGTGCCAAATGCTCTTTATTCGTATTTACCATAGAAGCACCGGAAATCCAGACATCTTGCCCGAGTTTTCTACCTCTATTATCAGTCGAATAACAAAAAAATCGTTTGCCAAGAATTTTCTTTAAATTCATTATTAACAACTCGAAATGGAATAATGTTTTCACTGCTTTCTTAGTGAAACATTGCCTATCCCTGACCTCCCCACAGAAATTTCTTATCGCGATAGCGAGATAACGAAGATATCAAAAACGATATTGCAACACACGCTGATACACGTCGTATCGTGAAAAATGTTAAATATTCTTAGGCAAGATATTCATCGAATTTAGTCGACTGCTTTACATTCCAGAGTGATTTTCCGTCAGGTGCAAGAACAAGCTAGAGACGTGAGTGATAGTCCGAAAGAACATGGAGGAGAACGCATCGACGTGCAATTTCCGTTTCCAAGCTTCGATCGAAGCATAGCTCACAAGGTAGACACGCCGCTGCCAACCGAAATATCACATGCTCACTCATTCGGGTTATCTTTTTCGTCGCTACAATCTTTTCGAGAAAAATGTTGGCCTCGTTTGAGAAGAATTGCCATTTTTCCAGATCGCGCAGTGAAAAGAAAAAAAGAAAATCCTCAAAGTATAAACGCAGTAAGCTATTTTATGCTTTCACATGATATGTTGAAAAAGAATTACGAGGTGACGTAAAACAAGGCTCTTTTACGTTATTTTTACGACAACTACGAAGATTGAACCGAGTTTGAAAGAGACCGGAAGTGGGCCGCGCGCCATCCCTGTGCTTTTCCCATATTCCCATCGAGAAATCTTCAACGACAGCGATGCTCTCTACACAGAGGCATCGATTTTCCATTCTCTCCTGCATGTATAAACATACACATATATTTCCACGTTAAGCAACAGAGAGAAATCGATCAACACTGCGAATAACGTGACGAGAATTCTAATTGGCGTATTTCATCGCACGTGTACCTGCGTGCGGCATTTCCAATTCTCATTCGCGGACATAATGTTTGCGCGGATTAATTTAAGAGAGACCTTTTCCTCCGATCAATATAAAAAAAAAACAAAAAAACAAAAAAACAAAGTGGAGATGAAATATCGATGGATGCAGAGAAAGAAAAACGGAAATAAGGTGCGCACAGAAACGACTCGACAGAAAGTTCTCAGTTCTCGGTCGTCGAATAATAATATCTTTGTATGCCTCAGTGACGAACCGATATGGAGGTAGTCGTTGATTATTCTTGGAAAGCAGTGAAATTGCAATTGCTTCACTTGTTTCTTCATTTTCAACATCAACTATAATTATCCTAACAATGAAAACTTGATTATCGTAAACTCGGTTATTTTCCTTTGGAATAAAAATGTCACTTCGGATGTCGTAGATTTAACTTGTCGCGAGGCTTGTTCAATCTACAATTCATAAAGCTTCACTTGTTTCTAACCCCTTTCAGCGCCAACTATAATTCTCTCTCGACCAACGAAACTTAATTATCGTAAAAGAGTTTCTTTACATTCGCAATGAAAGTTTCACTCGGAATATTCTCGAATAAACTTGGCGCATGGTGCGCGTTCAATTTAGAATTCATCAAAATTTCCTACTTTCTAACTTTTCAACACAAACAATAATTTTCCCAACGAAAATAACGTGATTATTGTCATATGTTCCTTTGAAATAATAATTCTACTTATCTGCGGGGTTCGGTAAATCTATAATTCACCATGCTTCGCTTCTTCATAACCTTCCAACATTAACAATAATCCTCTTAACAGAGAAAATTTGATTATTGTAAAAAGGATTTATGTTTGTTTGGAAAAAGTGGAATTTTCAAGAGACCGTTTTTCCTTCGCTGAATACAAAAAAGCCGGGAAAAACATACAAGGGAAAATAAATCAAAGTGAAAATTAAACATTAGCGAAAGAGATATAACGAATGTTGATGAATGCAGGGAAAGAAAGAGGGAAAAAGCGTGCGCACAGAAACTAGCAGATAAAAGTTGTTTCCCAGCAAGCTCTTCTCAGTGCTCCGTCGAATAATCTCTTTGTGTGCCTTAGTGACGAGACAATATAAGGGTAGTCGGTGCAGAGGGGGTTGCGCGTCACGTCGAGACTAAAGCGAACGAGAGGAAAGGAGAGAGAGAGAGAGAGAGAGAGAGAGATGATACAAAGGCGATTCGAGGCGCGGAGATGGGGAGGCGGCGAGTCCGTGGCACGCCGAAGAAAAAGTTGGATTGGAATTGTTTTCCTTAGTTTAAAGTGGTTCCTTCGCGAGGAAGTAGTCGGCTATAGCGACTGGCTTCTCCTACCTCGCCGCCGTGTTTCACTCCCACCCTCTTGGGCGGCTCACCTTATCCCGCAAAACTTTTGCCAAGCATCGCATTGGCTGAATTAAATGGAATATGAGCTACCCCCCCCGAACATTCTCGAGAGTTCCGCGCCGCACCGTGAAGCCACGTCGAGCTACTAGTACATACATTCGAAGACGTAAAATATATTTCCTACTTCCGCCCCACGTTTTCACTCTGTACAGTTCGTGAAATGCCCCCGCATATACGTGTAATCAACGTTTTGAAATTGAAAGAGCTTTCGTATAGTATGTCAGGCTGAAATTTCGCCACGGGCGAATACTGCAAAATCTTCCTGGATGCGAGTATAGTCAATATATTTTCAGTACGACGATAAACATCCATGTTTGCAGAAGTTCCAGTCAATTCGTTCAAGAGATTTTGCAACAGCAAGCAAAACATCATTTGGAGACACGTTGGAATGAAAATTTCGTCCACACACTCTTCCAATCGTTCCCGAAAGCTTCGGAAATTTCCAAACTTGTCAAGGAAAACAACATTAAAATGCAGATTTTGTAAATCTACGTAGTACTTATTGCCAAAGTAGCTCATTATTTACACTGCTTAACGAATAATATAAATTATTGGATTTTTTCGGCCGAAAAACGTTGCGCTATATCAATGACACCAATGTTCCGACGGTCCAATTCCTTATACTGAAAAAAAAAAAAAAAAAAAAAATGTCATTGATTCAATAAATCCACCGTTTGCGGGCTGCCAAAAACAGCGTTATACTAATTCCTCCAATTCCCATACAAGATCGAAACAATAACTCTAAAATAAGCAAAATAATATTTTATTATTTCAATGTTAAATGGAATTGAACGAATAAGAACTAGATTTAATTCAACACTATTTCCTTGTTAGTTTTACACAATCTATTGTTTGACTAAGGAAAAATGAAGAATTTTTCCATTAACAAAAATACACACTTAAAAAAATGGATTTTATGGAATGTTTTGTAATAAATAATAGTTAAATTCCATTCGAGTAATTTTACAGAAATATAGTGTATCGGTCAACATTTGGCAAGAGGCAAATGTTAAAAGGCTGTGTAATTGATTCACGCTACTTACGAAATGGAAGAGAAAAAGAAAAAATGGATGTTACTTTGCCGTGAACGGTTAAGATGATTTAGTTGAAATGTCGTTGAGTGCTTTGACAACGGTACGAGTGACCACAGGAGGAGCAAACGCGGCCACAGTAGTACCTCATTTGCGAGAGAGAGAGAGAGAGAGAGAGAGAGAGAGAGAGAGAGAGAGAGAGAGAGAGAGAGAGAGAGAGAGAGAGAGAGAGAGGAAGTGTGGCTGGTTAGTGAGGAGGGCGGCACGTGCTCTGCCCCGTAGCCTCGAAATATTCTCTTCTCTACTGCGGTAAACTCGAAAGCAAACTTCTCGAAACCCGAATCTCGTGGCGCCTTGGTTGATCGTGAGGGGTTCAGGTACGTACGAGTATTCGGCAAGCAGTCGACAGGTGTTGCATGAAAAAAACAAGGCTCACATCTGGCGTCGTTGAATCTAGTTAAGCGAGGTATAAATATAACACGCTGCCACAGCACGTTATAGCCCCCGTGCGATTCTAAACCGAGACGTTCAATTAAATAGAAATGAAAAAATATAAATAAAACGAAACAGCGCTAATGAAGAACCACATGTTTATCTATTTGCTGATGAATCATTTTTCATGATTGTGGGAGAAATCGTTGCCGCTCGATAGTAAACGCAGCGTGCTCGGTTTATATGTATGCACGTAAAAGTGATGAAACGGCGCTCGAGTCACGAAAGATCTCCGGGGAGATTGCAAGTTTCGACGACTCGGCTCTGTTCGTTCAAAGCCGGATGGAATCGGCTCGTCGTGCATCATGGCGGAGAGGGATGACTCACCGACTTCCATCGTCTCTGCACACACACTTACTACCACCGCTAACACTACAAACGATCAACTTTCAGCTTGGTTATTGTTTTCTCTCTCTCTCTCTTTTTTTCCTTCTTTTTTTTTAAATCTTACCGACAATCCCTGTGTGAGTCATTTGAAAGTACTGTATTTTCTCGTTTGCTTTGAAAAAAATTCCACAGTGTATGGTTTCACAGTTGAGAAACCGATGCAAAATAACGACGAGCAACACCTGACGTGGCACCTGTACAAATTTGTGGCAATCTGCAGCTGTTCCCCGTAGAATTCGAAAGGGTCCCGCTGCTTCAAGGGGCAATCTCTTGCCCCTTGACGACGAAGCTCACGAAAAAACTGACTCTCTCTCTCTCTCTCTCTCTCGGAAAAGCTTTAATTACGAATGAGCCGTAAGAGAACTAATTCTTCTTGGAAAGCAGTAAAATTGTAATTGCTTCACTTGTTCCAAACCTTTCAACACCAACAATAATTCTCTCAACAAAGAAAACTTGATTGTCAAGAGATTATTTTCCTTTAGAATAAAAGTTGGTCTGCAGATATTCTACATTGAGGTTGACGCGAGGCGCGGGGCATCGCTGCGAAATTGTTGAAAACTTTTTCAATTGCTTGGGATCTGATATTGAAATAAAGAGAGAGAGAGAGAGAGAGAATTCATAGCCAAGTTTGAATGGCCTGACGAAAGAAATAGTGAAGAAAAAGAGGTCGTGGCGCACTGGCAGTGGCTGGGCTCGCTGGGCCGACGACGATGGTGGGGAGGGAGGAATGTAATAATACGTAACGCGCTCGAGCACCGCTTGCGGGAAATTTCCATCGGCTCTCACCGAATTGCCACTTAAAATTCTTCCGACACAGTTATTTATGTTCCGTCCACTAACTAGCCATAGAGTCGAGTTTGCGCGCCTGCACGATTGTATTCCTCCAGGAGGGGAACAACGAGAAGAGTAAGAGAGAAATGAAGGGACTATTCAGATAGGAAAAAACGAAGAAAGAAAGCAAGAATGAAAAAAAGAAAAACACACACACCCATACACACCGAAAAGCCAGCTTATTTCGAATGGTTACCACCATATCTCTCTTTTTTCACCCGAACCTCTAATCTTCTTTTTTTCCCATTTCTCAATCTCAAATTTTAACCGAAAAAAATTCCTCTCTTCCTTCACCGTAATAACATATTTCATTCCGATTTATATTTAACACGCACACATTCTACAAGTTTATCGCATTCATTACTCTCGCTGACGTAACGAGGGCAATGCACTTGAAGAATTTCGTCGCAGAATAATTCACGACAGCGAGGAACATACGGCCTGTGAGCGTCAGGACTACAGGCAATCTTTTTCCACCAACGAAAAAGCAACAGCAGGCAGACTGGAAGGACCGCCATCGTTGTTACAATGGAGCTCGCCTCCTCCTCTTTCGGTCCTGACAATTATATAAGCAGGTAGAGAGGTGGCAACACACAGCTCTCAGAGTTAGTTGCCCGCTTTTGCATCTCGCGACATCAATCATCCATCCATTTTCCATAAATCACCACCCCGCCTATATATATATCTCTTTAATACTTAATACCTTTATAGCCCTGCATTAAATCAATTTATTTCCAACATATAATCCTTTACTTATTTATTTATTTATTTATTTCTCACTGTATTTAATTTAATTTTCTTCATCAACGAAACTGAATAATTAGCAGTAATGGGCTCTCCTTATTAGTTATCATTTAAATTGATTGATTTTCTAAGAATATTGGATATGCCCGTGAGTGTATTTTTCGATACGTACTTGTTAATTTTAATCCAGCGAAATGTAATAAATGTCAGACCGACATTGTACATTATTTGGTGGTTTTATGCAGGTTATCGTGTACGGATTATCTTGTCATGGTTGCGTGGTAATTGGAGGAAAATAATTTAGCCACGGTTAATTAGTGTGCTATTAATGATGCATAATTTTTGAAGCAACGCGACAAGCACGAGAGTTAGACGCACCTGTGTGGTTCAATAACGAAGCCGAGGATATCGCATTTCGTGTGATATCTCGAGGTACGTAGAATGATATATAGAGTGTTGGTGGGAGGAGGGTGCGGGCAGCAGGCGGTACGGTGTAAGAGCCTCTCCCGTCACCCCGGCCGGCGTGCAACACTCTTGTTCGCCTACCTCTCGCGCCTTTGTCATTCCTCATCAAGCCATTTTCCAAAAACACCGTCGAGGGCACGGGATTCATCCGTATTCATGGGACAGCATAAATCGCCAAGTACTTTCATACATTTTTTTGCGCCTGCTTCGTTGCTAGTAATCCCGTCGTGTAGACACGCGTTTGATGAGAGTTGTTGGGCGTGAGGGGAACAGGCAAACGCGTCAAGGGACAACGTATCAAAGCAATCCCGTCTTTTGGAGTGTTAATTGCAATTAAAAGTATAAAACCGGCCCAGGAGATCAAAGCAAGTGAGGGCCGGAGAGGGGAGAGGTAAAAACTTTGAATGGTCGTTGCGCATGCTCAATTCTTAATCAACCTACGATTCCTTCCGTCTTCCACTATTTTACTCCGGGCTTTTAGACCACACTCTGTTTCGTTTCTAGTGCCAAAAGTTGCTTTACGAAAATTACGAAAATTAAACGGTACATTATTATTATTATTATTATTATTATTATTATTATTATTATTATTATTATTATTATTATTAAAGGAGATAAAACGCAAGTGGATTTTACATGAAAAGCAGTGCGCTATGAATGTGAATGAATTAATGGAAACGTGCATGAGAGAGAAAATTAAGTGGGAAAAGAAAATAAGACGATGAGGACGAAAAAGAATAAAGCGAATTGTTCAAATTTCATTAGAGAAGGAGAATGAATTGAAGGGAGAAGAGGGGAGAGCTCCATTTTCTTATTGTTACTGCACTTCTCATTTCATATTCTCCTTTTTCCTTCTCCTCTTCTCTACCTCTTCTCTTGCTGCTTTAGCACCCACACTTACATCCACACTCGAGAGAGAATTACCCGGCTGCGGGGATTCCCCGTCGATGAGCATTTACATTCAGAGTGCTTTGTTAACTCCCTTTTCCTGGGCTCTACACTTTATAACTGCTCGAGACTGCGCGTCCCTTCTGCTTTTCTTTCTCTTCTACTCGATGTATATCTCTATACAGATTCTTTGTCTATAAACCTTTTCCGCCGATGGCCAGACTTTTTACCATCTGTACCCATCGCGAGCATCACTGTCCGTGTCACATTATCTTCTTTACGTTTTGTGTATTCAGATCTACACTTGCCATTATTCGAGGATCTAGTTCAACTAGCAATAAGAAAAAGTACAGAAACGATTATTTGTGTAAGCCAAAACATTCTTAAATCGTTTAATCCCCATCAATGCCATTACCCCATAATCCCATTCTCACTCAAATGAAAAGTTCTCGTGGATTTGCTAAGGATCTACCGATGAATCTTTGTTAGTGCCATCAAGACTTCTTGCTCTCATAACGATATAGAGTTTTAGGGAAATTGGGATAATTGTTTGGCTATGTCAAACAAAATCTTCATGATTACCCTTTACATAATATTTTATTACGAAAAAAGAGCTTAAAATTAAATTGTTGTTTAAGGGGAGGTTCCTCTATAATTGACCGACAAATTACACTAAGTTAAGAAATTAATTGTGGATGAACAACAAGACGTAATAAGATGGTTTCTTTTTTAAAATCTTTATTTATGCTTCAATTGTAATAAAAAAAAATAAAAAAATTCTTCAAAATCGCGTCCAAGATGGCGGCTGAGAAATGAAGTGCCCTCCGGTTCCACGCAAAACTGCGTGCATTCCTCACTCGTCGATTTTCAATCTAGAATCATGAAACAAGTTTCATTTTAAAACTGAATAAGTACAGAATAGAATGAACCTGAGAAATCCAAAAAACATCTAAAAAACGAACTTTCAACTTCACCTGTCCGCCATTTTGTCATTTTTCAATATTTTTTCGATTTCCCGAGGTTCATTCTATTCTGTACTTATTCAGTTTTAAAATTAAACTTGTTTCATGATTCTAGATTGAAAATTGACGAGTGAGGAATGCACGCAGTTTTGCATGGAACCGGAGGGCACTTCATGTATCAGCCGCCATCTTGGACGCCATTTCGTAAAAATTGAAAAAAAAAAAAAAAAAAAAACACCTGATTACGTCTTGTTGTTCATCTATAATTAATTCCTTAACTTAGTGTAGTTTTCGGTCAATTATAGAGGAACCTCCCCTTAATTCATAGTCATTCATTAAAAGAATGGACGTGTAGTGAATTCAATTTTCACTTTATCTATAAACCAGAAAGTTTTCTTGGAAATGTTTTGTAGAAGATATTGCAGGATGGTTGAATACCACCTGAATAATATTTTATTACATCAAAATGGAACTTTATACAACATCCTTTGGTTCTATTCGATTTCGTATAAAATGTACACATAATAAATTAAATATTAACTTTATATACGCTCCGGCAAATTTTCTAGGAAATGCTTTAGAAAAAAATTGACGGAAGTCTGAGTAATGTAGAGTATTCTGTTGGAAGAAATTTATCTTCCTTTAAACGTTTGACTTACATTCACTTATCAAAACTTGACGTAAAATGACATATTTATTTTCCAGTTTCACGAGAAAATCTATAACCTAGCTCCTTTCAACAATTCCTACTTACTGTTTGCATAATGAGATGCCTTATTGGGTTATGCGAACATTATAATTATATTATAAATAAATTATTAAAACTTGCTTAATTCACTCAAATAATACAATAACCGGTCGTAATTTGTGTCGATATAATAAATAAATAAAATACTCTATTCATCTTATCGTTAATATGTTAATGATGTCTACACTCATCACATGTGGTGCATTTAGTGCATCTGAGTGTTAAAAGATATTGATACTATATAATGGCTGATTGAAATGAGGCATTCTACTCAGTAAAGAATATAAAATTTTGGGTAAAATTTCGATTAGCCTTGAATACATGAGTGCCCGTTGTTTTCAGACCGGAGAGCAGCGCAGTTTTTTCAAATCATTCTCTCTGAATAGACACTTTAATTATCGAGCCAATATCCGAATGAATACTCGTGATTGCGGTCCGAGAAAATATGCGTGTATGCGTTACAACGTGTCCTCTACCATCACTGTTCTCAGTCCAGTTTATTATTCACCACAATCGATCCTCGCTGCGGGCACATTAATTTACGCATTGTTACAGTGCCTCTCTCTCTCTCTCTCTCTCTCTCTCACACACACACACACACACACATACCCGCGGACTCAACGCATTGAGGTACAATTGAGTAATTGAATAAATTCCTCGAATTCTTTCGTGAATTATGGAATTATCTGGGTAGCCAAGAGGTGAATGATAATCCGCAAATTGGAAGCAGGTCCAATGGCAATCACTTCGAACACCTACTGTAAATAAAGTTCATTTCACATAAAAATAAAGTTTATGTCTCTTTTTTACCTTAAATGACCTTAAATGACTTTTAATGACCTTGACCCTCAGATGTTTTTTTATAGGTTTGAGGTGCTCTACAAGATAGTCGAAAAAAAAATGTATCATTCGATTTAAAAAAATGGAGGTGACCTTCACTGTTGGACAGCGCCTCCACGGAAATTGAAAAAAATGGTCGCATTTGATGACCCCTCACCTACCGTATAACTTTTGTTTAGAACATTTTTTTATGACGCCGATAATTACAGAAATATTCAAGATGGCAACAGTTAGTGTCCCACCCTGTATATCCTTTTCTGTAAACGTGTGCAGTAAAATCCTACACAGTGTAGTAATTTTAGCTATATTTTTTTTCGCGAGTGTATATCATATTCTCCGTGTAAGCTTTAATTGTGCCCAGTACTAAGTGTACGCAAATCGCGACAGATAATGAGCATACCCAAGCGTTGGTCGCGACGACACCTGACAACAACTTGTTGACATTAAGTAATGAAAAGAACTTTAATTGAATTACAACCTTCTTGTGGTGTCACATCGTTTCATCATATACCGCATTTAATATCTGGTGCTGCAAAATCCAGACCAGCGTGCTGGTGATGTTCCTTTTTTTTATTGCTAGAATACGTAAATGATTTTTAAATATCTAGATGATATTAGATATTCGATAACAAATATGTTCCAACAATCAATGTACATTCATCGATAGTTTTTATGCATATACCCCGGTACATTAGATTGAATGTACAATTATATTGTGATGATATAGTACTTCTATATTAAATATGAATTTGATAACGAGATTAATATATCATATTCATTTTCATAATGACCATTTTCACAGAACAATTGAACATATTCCATTTTTGTTATCCTTGTAACACTTGTTTGTATTATAGCGATTTATCTATAATTTCGATAATCATGTTATTGTAAGGTAATTTTTTCTAGAATCTGCTATTGAATATAAATAATAGTAAAATAAAAAAAATTAAAAAATGAAAATTCATCACGAATTATTCGACAACACTTTTGTGGCGTGTTCCTCGCCGAAGTGGAGAAATGACAGGAGAGTGTCTTTATAATAAATACGTTTCGGTCAACGACTCTTTTCCTTTGTGGTAATCGAAGCATAACGCCTGTTCGGGTCGACTCTGAGCCACACCAAGCGCCAACCAAGCCAGAGTTTACCTAATAGACGATGGCATGATGAAGCGAGTTCACGCGGCATATATAAATGTTCTTCTCTTCGACCGGATACGAGCCGCACATAAACTCGCACCCATCTTCTTCGGTCGACTCGAGTCAAGCGACTTGACTTGTGAAGGCAGCAGGCGGTAATCAAAATCATCAAGGAGCTGCTGCTACATAGAAAAAACTAAATGAAGTGCACGAGACTGCAACCGGTTGTCAGTAAATGGCACACCTGCGAGCTCGTTTTAAAAAGAAAAAACGAATAAAGAGATAGAGAGAGAGAGAATTAATGCACTGTAATGGAGGAAATTCAATGGCATTATTATTCTTCTTTTTCTTTTCAATAATAATAATGTTACACTATTCTGATAGGCGTCGACTATTATCTTTAATCTGGGTAATAATTAATATTGCGGCTGTTATAATAAAGCGAGAGTTTGTACGTGGAAATGGTGGGGGCCGAGAAACTGGGTTAAAATGCGAGTGAAAGTTACGTCCGCTATGAGAAGCCCGAGCGTAAGGAGAAATTTTTGGCGCAATGAATTGTTTCGCGGGAGACTTGAAAAATTTCAACCCACGACCTTGGCTACGTATTTCTGCTTCTCTGTTCGAGTTTCGCTGTGCATTATATTATCGTAGGTAGCCGTAGCCCCGTCTGGATTTTATTCTCAAGATAACTCTATTTATAGGCAACTAAAAGTCGGATTAGAGGCGAGTGCGAGGGGCGGATAAGGAACGATCGAGAAGTTCGCCCTGCGCACTTCAGTCGTTAACAATATTATCGCTATCAGGTGGTGCACAAACGTTTATTATTTGTCCAGCTGTGGCCAACGCGAATTTTCGTCAATTTATTACGGAGAGATAATAATTAAGCCGATCTATTCTTTGCCCGATTAACTTAAATTATCTCCGCTTTCATCGGGTTTGTTAGCCGCAGAAACCGCAATATAAGGCCCACTGAACGTCCTGCTTATTTTTTGTTGCTGCGTTTTCTTGTTGTTGTTGTTGTTGTTTTCTTCTTATTTATTCCTCATTCCTTACGCATCCTTCGAGGTATTCATGACCATCGCCATGCAGGATTCCCCCGATGTAGCTCGTGCGGTCAGTTAACGCTGATAACATGTTGTTAACTCTCTCGTTAATCGTTTCAAAGCTGCTCACCTGCGTTCGCCCTCTAATTTATGATAATCGCGAGTAGTCGGTAATTCTCGTCTCGGCAATCTCGACTATTCGATCTTTGAATCGGCAAATAATGAATTGGCATTCTCTCGGTGACAGATTCTGTTGGGAGGCAAAGAAGGAGAATACTATTGCTCCACCTGAGACGAAAGTTTGCAACTCGAAATGAGATAAGATGAGATTCTACGCCACTGCGGAACATGATTTGATAGATGTAAGTTTCGCCTCGTCTCGTTGCTCCTTTCATCTCCTCCTTGCCAGACCTTCTCTCTATCCTGCTGGACGACTTTCTCCAAAGGATTTGCTCGACCAACCGTGCAACCCTCCGAGCGAACTCGTGGATAATCGATTAATCGAATCTAATGGAATTATAGCAATAGCTCTCGACACGAGAGCGATTTATTATTAAATTTATATTCCCACAGGCATACCACCAGTAGGTTATTATTATCGCTCAAACGAACTCAGATTCCTTATCTTTTCTATATTCCGTTCTCAATTTCGAGCTTTCATTCAGATATCAACAAGGCGTCAGCGATTTCGTATTTTTTACTTTTTTATTAATTTTTTCTTTACTTTATCATTGAAATTCCGACGAACTTGCAATTAGTGAAGAATTTTCGATAAGACACCCTTGACGTAGACAAAAGCCTCTGAAATATTTATGTAGGTTATCAGATTTTTTAAATTTCTTTCCACATAAATTTCGCTGTTTCGCAATTTGCGAGGAATTCCGATAAGATAACGGCTTGAAAAGTTGGTTATTTCGTTGTATGATTCCACGATATTTTTGGAAGAATTCATTACCGTCTAATTAATACTTGGGTAGCAATGTTGACTAACGTTGTACCGTTTGAAGAGGTATGAGGCAAACCTACTTAACATGTGCAGAAACCTCTTGTAGAAAAAAAAAAACGTTTATGAAATTCCAAACGCGTCGCTGAATATTAAACAACTGGTATATTAAAAGTCAAGTTATCGAATACCCGTGCTATAAATCTATCCGGTCTTACACAAATGTTGGAATTTTCAGTCATAAAATGTATCATTACATTATGCGTTGATGGAAATACTTCAACGGTTGTTTAATAATGAAAGGCGAATATATTAAATACTCAACATTATAAGCATAGTAAAGTTAATAATTGATTAAAAATTTCACAACACGATGTACATTCTAATTTACCAAATTCGTACACACTCATCGAGTTAATTTCATTTACTTTGGTATCAATTCTAAGCTTTCGTTACAACATATTTCAAAGTTAGGCTTAATCTCATGTCGATCATATATAATTATACGACAGTTGTTGTGCACAGTTTATACTATCCTTGCGTAATGAGATGTTTTAATGTGCTGTCGTGTAGTTATCATAACTATATAATAATAACGATGAACATTTACTTAACTCAATTCACAATTAAACGTGTGTCTACATCGCAATGTATATGATTTGTTAGTTACTTTATACACACAATATACAAATATGTCGTTTATTTCCTTGCTTTCCCTTGTACAAAGAAGAAACTTTGTTTACGTAAAAAAGAAATCTGCGATATTCATGACATTATAAAATTGATGAGTCTTTTGTAAATAGAAAATGGTCATGGCTATCCGGCTTGAAATTGCCGCGTAAAAGAAGCAATCTCATGTTCTCATCGTTATAATTGCATTTTTTTCTATACCCTTTATATTTAGTTACAATCTAATTTTCCTTTTTATAACGAAAATTACGTAAATACCCTATGACTGTGGAAATGTTATCCTTTTTCTTGACATCTCCTCTTACGATCAAAGTTTATTTGCATAAAATCGAAATAGTGGTTCAAAAGATGACTTTTTTCTTTGAAAAATATGGACTTTTATTCAATCTTTACAACTCAAGAACGATTAGATGTGTTTAGCCGAATCGTTGCATAAAAACAGGCCATATACTACCTGATTATCGTGTTAAATTTAAATGGAATCTACCGATCTATTCACGTTTTATAAAAGTCCCTTTTTTCGAAAATAAAGAACACGACAAACGCCATTATTGTGTAAAAGTCAAAATTTCAAGTGAATAAATAAATTACTTGATTTATATAATATGAAAGTCGATTGGTGTCAAGTATTTTTCAAACACAATCAATACAGATCCTCACGGACGACTTAAGATTTGTGAAATCTGAATATTAATGTAAAGACAATGCGCAGAATTCTGCTTTGCACCGCGTTTTTTTTTTTTTTTTCCAGCGTTATCGAAAACTAACAGACCCAAACTCCAAAAGACGTAACGTAATGTAGGAGCACGATGTTTCAATGTATCATTATCATGTAAATCCAGCATGTTTGATTTTCATCGATATCGACGACTTGCAAGTTCCCCTAATAAAAATGCTGAATTTGAATTTTTTTTTCGTTGCAACCAAGATGTTATTTATTCAATGGGCCACAGAGATAACAACATCGGAGGGACGCAAGCGCCTAATATAATGTAATCCCACCGAATGAAAATAAAATATAGATGGAGGAAAGAAAAAGTGAACTCGGCGGTGGAAATGGGTACGGAAGTGCCTCGGTAAAGATAACGAGATTCAACAAGAGAGAAACGAGGGAGATAAAGATGCTGCAAGGAGAGTTGGTCCAAATAAACTATATATCTCTCAATCCCACTCGCGTAGCAACGAGCGAGCGAAGCTATATCTAAAGTTCGATCGAGCCATTTAGTGAGTAACCCACGCTATAAGTTATTGCCGCGATAAGCGAGGCGTAGGAGTCGGTAAACAGGGTATTAACCCCATTTCAGTCGGAACTGTCTTCCTTTCCTCTACTTTTACTCGTCCGAACATCACTCTACCAAGTTTCTTGCTACGAACAATCGATAATAATTAATAACCAGCCAATGAATCATTCACCGAACCCTTTCTCTGTCTCCAGCAACTCGGACCTTCGTCTCAATACCTTTATTTGCATAATGATGCAGCTCTCACCTCTTTGATTGATCGGTAAATCAGGCAACGTGGCTAATAGGGGTCAAGCTCGGGACAAACGCTCGTTAAAGTTGTTTTTCACTGCATTCGCATTCAGCGAGAGGAATTGCTTTTATATTCTCATTGGACGGAGATACAATTTATTGAATAAATGTCAACGGCATGGTATATTATTTGCCTCGGGAGTTCAACGCGAAAATGCTAGTCTCCCGGCATTGCACGTTCTAGCACGCGACATGTCCATTATATACTGGGTAGCAGTGCAGTATTATCCACTAGCTTCCCGGAAGGTGTAAAGGACTTGAAAATAAGTGCTCCGTAAATTGCTAGTCTCCGTCATTAGTCGGTACGAAAAAAAAAAAAAAAAAATTATATACAGGTATAATATACAGGTGGATTAAATATATTCATCTTTGCAAACATTCGGTAGTATCGGCAGGGCGATCGGTAAATATCGAGAAATCACGCGTCACGACATACATTATGATATATTCTACGTGAAATGAGGCCAACCAATTTGCGTATAATGTTTATAAATGTTTCGCACGTTATCCATTGTCTGTAGAGTTCATTGCTTACTTTAGACTAGAATAATCACCGAGATAGCGTATCATGGCCTTCGGTTCGAGACCCAACGGCCATATACTAATTATAACGTAGAATATATTTATCGTCTAAAAATAAAAATCGAGAATGCATTGATGATAATATTGTCAACAAACTGAAAGTTATCGTTAATAATAAAAGTGGAATATGTCTCCAGTATCCCCAAATAAAAATATTCAGCCCGTTTACGTGCACTGAATCTGAGATATAGATACAGAGTTTCACTTTCTAAATAGTATTAAAAAAATCTGTCATAATTTGTTGCCACCATTAATGAATAGATTAACCCACTTAAGGGGAAATGACTTGCACGACGAACACACGAGGTGCAAAAAGGTTTGTTGAAATCTTGGTGGCACAGATAGATTTTTGTTTTTTTTTTTTGTTTAAATCACTTTATCACCATTTATCACAACATATCTTGCGGTGTTGGTAATGCTACTTACATATAGTAAATTACGAACGCCCCGAGGAGACTCACGCGAGAGCTCCATCACTTGTACAGCTTGGACACGTAACAAAACGAAATAAAATGCAAGTGCACTATAGGTAAAAGAGCGATAGAATGAAAAATCAGCGTGTACAGCAAAGTAGAAAGGTGTGAAGATCGAGAGTGTTATCTAGAAAATTACAATTCGAAAGCCTGATACACGAGCCAAAGCCGACGAGAGCGTCGAATCTACCGCGTATTATCGTGTACATGCCTGGTACTACGTACCCACGACTCTACTCAGTGGTAACACTATACCTCCATCCAACACTCTCCAAAGCTTAAGTTTATGTATTTAATTATACGAACACGTAAATAGACTCACGCGAAGCCGCTATTACTCTCCGAGACATACCCCTCGCTCTTCGCGAAAGCCAACGCGATCGTTGCCTTCGGACAGCAATAAGAATGTAATTTAAAGAGGACATATTCCATCTGTACATGCATGCACCTTCATTTACCACCATTAATGGCTGTCGATGACGAGGACACTTTCGATATTAAAAAGTGTTATATACGACCTTACCGGTTAATACTTTCAACTTTTATGGACATAATTAATCATTTCTGATACACTGTTAAAAATCCACCAAATTATCCCCATTACTTTTACACTTACGGTGACAGACACCATGCCAATAAAAAGGAATAATTAACATTTTTATTTTAAATAATTATCTATAATTGTTTGGTGACCAAAATACGTACAAGACTTTTTCATTCGAATCGTTCTCATATGTGACGTTAATGCTAATTTCCATTATAACCCCACAAAATGTGTTACTAATTTTACTTGTACACAAATGAATTGCATTCAATTGCGTTTATGCGCTTTATTTGTTCGACAATTTTTTTCATTATTTCCCAATTATTTATTGAATTTCATTCACTTATCGCAAACACAAGGGAAACCTTTGAGTTTGGTGGCACATAACTTTAACCTGCTGACTTGGATGAATTTAACAGTTGAAAGTATCAACTTAAAATAGGTCAACGCGTTGGACTTTTCGCCGTCCATATGTCGAAAATGTATGAGAGCTTTAATTGTCGAGTCAATACTAAGTCAACGAATTACCGTCTAGCGTTTTTATCGATGACGTCGTGAGACTAAATTCTTCGGAAACTAGAGATGGAATAGAGGAATAGGGAGAGAGAGAGAGAGAGAGAGCACGGACCGATTGAGCTGCAAGAGACACGGACCGATTGAGCAATACAGAGCTGCACAGAGCTAATAAACGAGGACGACTGGTACAGGGATTACGACGAGAGTTGCATTGCAATTCGATCCAGATAACGGACCCAAAGGGAGTCTTCTCTTTGTTTTCTCCGCGAGAGGGCATATTGCCCACTTCTGGCCTGACTGCTGACAACTCTGACGCAATATAGTACTGAACTTTTGTTAAATGTCGCGCTGAGCTCGACACGCTTTGTCAGTGTGGTTTACACAAAGGTCAAAAAGTGCAGTAATATCGGAATGCAGTGCTCCTACTATGCTCATTCAATCGCTGATTACTATAAACGAAAAGAAAAGAAAAGCAATATTTCTGACGGTACTTGCATTTGAAACATCGAAAAAACATATAAATTAGATGAGAAAATATGTAGTTACGGACTTACAAAAGATATATTCGATTAAATAAAAAAAGGAGAAACAGGAATAACTCGCAATATCAATATCACTCTCATTCCCATGATAGAAACAATTATGTCGAGTATTTGTAATATAAATTCTCCAGGCTCTCGAGTAAATTGCCGACATCTAGTTCAATCTCGTACTTCCTTCCATCGCGTTTACAGTATGCGCCTGTATTTATGTTGATTCGTACTTTCACATCCCGTAAATTACGTTTAAATTCGATTTAGAATGTCCCATAAATTTCGTACGCGCATTAAATTATTTTTACTTTTTTTTTTTTTTTTTTTTTCTGTCGTAAAAGGCTTACGGCGCCATAAAGAGAGGGAGAGCGCGTTTCTTCGGAAGATTATTCGTTCATTCCGAATGCAACACGAATAATGCAAAATGCTAATAGCTACACTCCTTTTATTTTATTTACATTCTTCTTGATAATTTGTTCGAAAAATAAATTCAGGTACTCAGCCTCTCCGATTACATTTTTTATGAAGGGGATGCATTATAAATTCTATATGTACTGTAAAAACTTCATTATGAAGGTTTATATACTTTTATCGGATGTATTTATGCATGCACCAGTATATCCACTTTAACATACAAGCATTCTGGAAAAGTAATAAACGGTATATTAAAAACGTTAAAAAAGTCATGTTTAATATTAAACTACATTGCTTTATGACGGTATAATAAATTTCAGGTAGTACAACTACAATGCTCTCTACATTACAATTTGACTCTCCATATAGCCGGGCCATTGTATGGACAGCCAGCTGTATTATTTCGAATTTTAAAGCCTTTCAAATAAATAAAACAATAATATTTCTTAAATAGATGCCACTGTTGTGAAGCAAAATGGTGGAAAAACGGCGCTTGACATGATTTTCCAAATCTTCAAGTGCCAAAATGGTTTCCAATATAATTTCACTCGACATTTAAAATAGTTATTTGCCTCATGCTAATATACATCAGTAGTTAAAAATCACGGCATCACAAACACTAACCGGTAAACTACCGTAGATTTTTTATTGCCATATTTATGATCCATTCGTCTGAAATACGCTCGTTGTTTATTCAATTCTTAAATCTCATTTAGACGGCGAAGCGATAAACATATCAGCAGAACACGTTCGCTATAATTTATGCACACTAATTATGGCTAGCTGTAATTATAATTATCTTGACTTGGGAGCAATTGAATTCTACACACTGTTGGATTCTATACATTTCATTATTTGTTCAAAAGGTTTCAACAAATTCCTTAATAAATTATTTGACTTTGATATTGCCTTAATATACCGGTTTATTCTTAACAGTGTGGAATTCACTGTACAATGGACTCACGGTAACGGAGCTGACTGTCGAGGAGGTAAAGAGGGGAGACACGCTATGGAGCGAGCAATGACTCACATAGAGTTTAATCTCTCACTTCCGGTCTCTCAATTTTTCTTTCACTCTCTTTCCCTCGTTTACCGAGCAACATGCAGAGCTCGCACGTGCTGATCGCTCTTCTCGGAAAGATCATCGTAACTTTCGTCGTTGAAGCTCTTCTTAACCTTCTGATTTCTCCCACCCCGCTTTGGCACCCACCGACTATGGCGCACAAGCGCGATAAAAACCACCCGGTGAGCAATTTTTCAAACGCATATCCATTAATGACTCGCCCCTCGAGTGATCTCGCGTCATTGCAGTACTTCCAAGCTAAATAATTATAGACTCTGCACTTGTATGCGATTGGGGAGAGGCTCGTATCGGATCGTAGTAACATGACTTTAAATTATTCTTACTATCTCCCAACCGCTTTTCTCAGGCCACAATTATTAACGTATAATCTTTGGAGCAATCAAATTTCTAGATAATATAATCGATGATAATCAGTTATAGTTGACCTCTATTTATTCACTCGCTAAGCGAGAGAGAAACGGAGTTAAATGGTGAGAAACCGACTGAACCACACTGACAGTGTGGTACGTTATCATGACATGCTGTATCCGCGACAAAAACCTTGTCAAGAAACGCACTGAAAAATGCTCGGAAAAAATTGTATGTTCGAAAAAAAATCCGAAGAACATTTAAACAACATACCCATGTAGGAATTGACCATCTGGTCAACACTGGGCATATGTTGTAATCCCATGGCCGATGCTTGGGAATTGTCCCGGCGCCGCATATATAAATGTGACGCGCGGCGGATACTTGGAACCCAATCGTCGTTCGGCAACTCTGGCCCAAGATTGATAACAGATTCTGGCCCAATGTCCGATTAACCAGCGACCCGTTACTCACCCATGTAGAAAATGACGAGCGAGCCAACACTGGGCAAATATGGGCTAACGCCGACCTGTAATATTATCCCACTACTGACAGTCATCGACGCCCCAGTACTGACTATTGAATGCTGTCATCGTTGGCCCAGTACTGGCTGCCAATGATCAACAAATGTTTAAGAAAAAATCAATATACAATCAAAATTACACTTTAACTGATCTGCGCGATTGTGGGATCATTTTCTACTATTCAGGTTTGATTTATCAATCTATTTATTATTTTATACGCTACAATTTCTATATTTAACCGAAAACTATACTAAGTTCAGGAATTAATTGTGGATGAACAACAAGACGTAATAAGATGGTTTCTTTTTTAAAATCTTTATTTATGCTTCAATTGTATTAATATATATATATTTTTTTTTCAATCTATACGAAATGGCGTCCAAGATGGCGGCTGATACATGAAGTGCCCTCCTCCTCATGTCCGCCATTTTGTCATTTTTCAATATTTTTTCGATTTCTTAGGTTTTTTCTATTCTGTACTTATTCAGTTTTAAAATGAAACTTGTTTCATGATTCTAGATTGAAAATCGACGAGTGAGGAATGCACGCAGTTTTAAATGGAACCGGTGGGCACTTCATGTATCAGCTGCCATCTTGGACGCCATTTTGAAAAAAAAAAAAAAAAATTATTACAATTGAAGCATAAATGAAGGTTTAAAAAAAAACCGCCTTATTACGTCTCGTTGTTCATCCACAATTTAACTCCTGAACTTAGTGTAGTTTTCGGTCAATTATAGAGGAACCTCCCCCTTAATGGGGATTCGAACCTGCGACTCTACGACTACCAGTTCACGACCTTATCCACTCGGCTATCCTTGGCTTGAAAAATAAAAAGTTGAAACTTGTATTGTAATTGCCAGTACGCTTGCACCTTATCGGGCATATAAGTATTACGGTTGCCCGTGTAAATGATACTTCCCTATTCAATAAATTATTTACAAAATTACTTCACTAATAATATTGACGAAGCGTTGGCTAAACTTTGGCTGCCGAAGCAGGTTGCCGAGGAGTGCATCAATTTCCATTTTTTTTTAGACATTGTACTTCTTCCATCGAACCTTAACAACCACAATCAACATATCATCGACCAATTTTAAATCGATCTTAAACAAATTGTTCGTTTTTGTGACGATTCGACAAAATCCCAGTAGTAGTCTCATTTTAGTGCCAATCTTGATACGGTTTTTCGTGCACGACCACAAAAGCGGATTGACGGTCACAGCCCAAGAATTGGACCAAGTCCGGCACCAATTTTTCCCGTCTGGAAATTATCAATTGTTTTGAAGTTGCTAAATCTACCATCATGCCATTCATTGACCAGACTCAAACCAATGGTTAGCAAATGATTTTATTTTGTGACTTAACGATGGTATTTCGTCTATTGTTCAATTCTTTTGCCAAGCTCGGCCCATTCTTTGGTAAACAGGTTATAAAATCAATTATGTATGTTCATTACGATTATCGTATACTTTTTGGCCCAGTGCTCACTCATGCATTGGTTGAATCTGACCGACGTTCTGACCGACGCATTTGTCGGTTCTGGGGCCAGCCTAGAATACCGAAACCAACTGCCAATCATGGTCCAACCCTCAATCGACTGTCGTCCACATAGTTGGTGCATTCGTACATGGGCTCTTACCGTCGGTCAAACGGCTCTTGCCTTCATCATGACTCATTGTCAGTATTGTGCCGATACTTGGCAGTTTGGGAAAAAAAATCAATAGTTAATTCGCTCATCTGGTGCGTAAATTTATCTAAAGAATTCTCGATAACTTTACGCACCATATGGCGTACGTAAAATTATCTGGTGCGTAAAGTTATCTAAAGAATTTTAGATAGATAACAGATGGCGTGTGTAAAACTATCTACAAGATGATTTTACGCAATGCTTCGCAGGCACGAAGATGAGCGACAGTATGTTGTCATTCGTTACAAAAAATAGTATGTGCGACACTTGTACGACGAAGCGGCCGTCCCGCGGAGGTTAGGAAGCGGTGTACTCGCCTCCTCTCGCGCTACAAACAACACTTGACTTGACTCGTGCGCGGTTTCCTAACCTCCGTGCGATAATGGCTACTTAAACGTACTAGTATCACAATGTACTATTACGCAATGCTTTGCAGGCACATAGTTGTGCCACAGTACGTTGACACCCGTTACAAGAAATAGCGGTTGAGGGTGAAGGGAGCAACGAACGCCAGCCCTGACAATGCTATGACTTATTAAATGTTTTATAATATTTATCATATGTATATATGTATATCTGGACATTGTTTTCTGGATCTTCCAAGTACTATCCGAGGTTCACAAAAGCAAGACACAATTGCATAGACTCAACCTTCACCCGTAATACATTGGAATTTGTATTTATTAATTATAGGTTGTTTTATTGGTCTTTTTGTTTTCCAAAAATGTTATTTGCGTCGGGTTATTGTCTCATGGACATTTTTACGCGTGTTTTTGAAGGGCGGTAATTATTTTCCCGGCGTATATTAAACGGGTTTGGAAAGAAGGAAGGAAGGTTTGATAATTCTTTTAATGCCTCCAGGCATACTACTTATGTAGTTGCGCGAGTGCAACGGGGCTGCGCCCGATAATATCAACTTCGTCGCCACTTATCGATCGACACTTTCAAGGATTTTCTTGCCTGACGTAAATCAATTGTTTGACTTCTTTGGCCTGCGAACTCGGCGTATAATCGCTCAATGACTAACCACACTTGTCAACATAAGGGTGCGTGATAAATAGTATAAATAAATAGTTAAGGCAGTTTGTGCGTGGCAACGGGCACTTTATTAAGGAAATTCACTCGCGATTTCATAAATGGGAGAGTTTGTTATTATCTTTTCGAACATTCACATGAAATTTATAATATCATCAATTATAAAAGAAAATTATTGAGTGAAATATACATTGGACTACGGGTCTACGAAATTATTATCAGTAGTAATACCCCAAAAGCCTAAAATTATCGGGTATCTTCCGATAACTTTGTTGCATACAAACTTGACACAATTTTTTGTATACAGGGAAGTTTGCGGCAAATACCCGATTAATTTTCAAGCTCGAGAGGTATTTGTCGGATTATTTTTCCTGTCAGTCAATTTCAGCCAATAGTTTGCTCAGGTTAACTGTTGTTCAGAAATTGTTTTTATTGCTCAGCAACTTGTTTGTTAGGAAGTATCCGAAAAATATCCGAAATAAAATCAACTGGGTTTCCCCACATGAGGCCAAATGCGTTGTTTGTATTGGTCGGAATTCCGATGAGAAAAATAATCACTGTTTTTAATAATACATCAACTAGTCACAATTATAGTATATGCCGAACTTTATTAATGTTTTAACATATTTAACGTTATGAACGCTCATCATTTTGAAGTTCCGAATGCCCATATCCTTGTGTAATTCATTAGGCAACGGCGAGACAATTTACAAGTTACTATGCTTTAGTCTAATACATAGACGGAATTACTAGCAAATTAGGGGTAAATGACGAGGGATTCAGTACTGTGAAGAGTGTGCTGTTATATCAATCACCCAAATGTAAATTCTCAACTGATTGGCAATAGAAGAAGAATATAAAAAACTTGTATTGCATATAATATATATTGATTGCGCGTCTACTAAATGATAATCATTCATATTCGAGGGTTTTTATTGAAAAGTCTAATGAAAAAATGCATAACCGTTTTGAGATTATGAACGTTAGTTAAATTGGGATTATAAATATTTATGTACTCATCTTATAATAGTTTTAATGGCTCCCATAGCTTTTAATAGCAAGCACAAATCATTCTGTACTACTGAGGCCTCGTATTCTTCACAATTCTTGATACGTTGGATATTAAAATGACCGAGATATAAATAAAACTCGGCAAACAATTGCATTACACCAAAAGATGGTGTAATACCACTAAAACAACAAAAAGCTTTGAGGTGTTTGAATTCGTTTTACGTTGCGTCAGCTCGAGACTATGGTTCGACTCATTTATTGGGCAAAATTACTTTGATAAATTTAACTCGCGAACTAATAAACACGCAAATATCCGTGGATATACGCAGTTACCTTCGTCCAAGAATCAGTTTGCCTTCTCGTAGATGGATGTCGGTAACGTAAGCTCTTGAAAATTTGTATGTGGATTCGGGGCTCGCCAGAGTTAAGCAGCATTTCTTGTGGCCATAACTTGGATGGGTGACCGCTTAATTAACTAACCAAGGCTAAGTTTCCAATGTCCTCTCACACAGTAGGTACGCAGAAAAATAAAGTCGCCTTTATTGGCACAGTGATTTGTTGTAGAATAGAAATTGAGGGATAGTTGGCTTCATGTTAAAAAAAGAAGTTGAAGAAATCAAACGCATATAGTGGAAGGTGGGGCAAAGTGAAACACACAGAACTGCTTTGAACACTCAAAGCAGTTCTAAAATCGTTGTCTTTTCAAGAATTCGATTAAATTGTATTGTAAAAACGCGTAGCAAAAAAATGTTCGAGTATTCCACTTTGCTCCACTTTTGTTTTCGCAAATGACTGTCCCACTTTGCCCCACTTTCCCCGACATACATCTAGAAAAAGATCTACCCGGGTGAAAATATTCATGTATAAAAATCTATGTCGGACAATCGCATCTGAGGTATGAAATAAGTAAATACAACGACCGTCACTTTTTTTCTTTTCATTTTATTTTTTTCCCTTTCAATCGGAAAGTGTTCCTTTTTAAAAAGTAAAAATTACCCTCATGGATGAATTATTTGTTATTAATATGAATTCCTTGTATCGAAATTATTTCGCAATGAATTGTCACGCAAAAAATATAAATATATGAACTCTAAGTAAAGAAAGTCTCAAAAATGCACTTATATGTGATGTTTTTGTCAAATAATGATGAATAAATTATGAGATAAATATACAAAAAAAAAAAAAAGGTGCGTATTTCGAAGTCGTTGGCCATCTTTGTTCGCAAGTATCTGGTACGTTGTTGCACGTAAATCTTTTTCCACGATATGTATTGCATCTCTTCGGTGGCGGATGAGCCGAGCCAACGTTAATGGGATTGCGGTCTTTACCGCGGTCGTTGGTCTATCCACAAAGAGCGCAAATGTAGTGAGTAAACAGCTAGGCTGACTCTTGGTCGTTTTGCCTGGCCAGTTACACGCCGCTCTGGCTATTCATGCGTAACCGTAAAGTGCTACTTTTAATGACTATTACCTATCTTCTACAGTATATAATGACAGCTCGTCTATATCCTATCGTGCCAATTAAAAACCGTTCACCAATATTACTGTGCATTACAATTACGTGGTAGCTGCTGCGCCGTTTTTTTTTTTTTTTTTTTTTTTTTTTTCTCCCCCCTCTACATATAATTTGTATGTGTAGAGTTTGAATTTGCAACTCCAAAGCCAAGTTTTATTCGTAATAATTCATCGCCTTTCAGATTATACATCGTAAATAGAATTTGCTTGCAAACAGAACTGCTAAATGACTGGCATATATATGTAGAGACTGTCACACAATAACACGACGAACATCATGTAATTCAATATTGTTAAAATGTCGCCGATGAAAATTGGAGATTAAAAAAGTCCCTCATGTACATTTAGTTGTTTTTAAATAATAATAACAATAATAAAAAGCAACATTGCAATTGAATAAGGTGCGACACAGCGACATATCAGATTGAATTATAAAAGAGTAAATTATAAACATCGATACATATCTCGACTCTTCGATCGTTTAACAATCAACAAGTCGCCGGATGACAGGTTGAAGTGTTGCAAATGGGCATCATGAATATAGATGCACCTGTCGTCCTCGATCATGTATTTTGCATCATCGGGAGACAAGGAGAGGGGTACGTCAATCGTCAGTCGGACGGTGGCCATCGAAAGTGATGATCGAGAATCATCGACTGAGAATTAATCGTTGGGTTGAGGTTTCCCAAAGCAACAAGGAGCGGTGTGTTGCGGTTTTTTTTTTCTTTTAAAACTTTTTCTACACTCTGTGAACTAAAGTGGTCTCTAAAAATATATGTATTATTCCGTTACATTGCGAAGTTTTTATGTAAATGTGTGTAAGTGTGTGTGTGTTTTTTTTTCAACTTTGCTTTTTTTACGACATTCCCGTTAATATCCTCATTATGCTGAAATCCAATTTTATTATAGAAACCAAATAGAGGGGGGGATCGAGACTTTATATTTTTATCATTTATTCATACGGCAATTGTCAAGTCACGAACGTGGTTTTTTTTCTAGTCGTATCGTCATTTTTAACAGAACCTTCTCTACATGTACTATTTATAATTTTACCGATACTACACCTTTCTCTCAATATTTTCGTGTGAACTTAATTTTTTGTTTGTGTCCTAATAAAATAAACGTTTGTTGGGACTTGTTTGTAGTTTTTATTATGAAAAATGTGTACGTTTTTTGTTTACTGAATGATCGTGAAGAAACATTGCACTGTCTGCGCTACGTGTACAAGTGGAATTGTTGGAGTGAGTAAAAATACGCGTAGATGAGAGACATGCAATGCAATGTGTAGCGAGGTTTGGTGGCGCGAGGGACAGAGTGAAAAGGATGTTGTATGCACCCGCGCGGTCAAGCGCATACCGTGCATGTACAATGGTCCCGTCGATGCACCCCGGTTATTCGGTTATCCGAATACTCGACGGGGAAATCGGATATCCGCAGATTCAGAGCAGCGTTCATGGATTATAAACCGACATTCGATTATCCGACTGATAACCATATCACGTTGTACATCCTACGGGCTTGCCGCTGTTTCGCTCAACGAAACGATACAGACAACTTGTAATGGTAGTATCATTGATATCAGCTATATGTATGTGCCGCATAGAATTGATATGGGATTTCGTCGTTTCGACGTTACGCTTTGAGAGCTTCGTGCATATTAATTAATTCGAGTAAAACAAAAGCACCAAGACATGTCAGATTGGGCTTAATTATAAATTATCGTTAATTCCACACTCAGGTAAAAAAGATGATGTTTTTTCGAGTTTTGAACATATATGAAGGAATATACTATCAGTGGAACTTCATTAGAAGGAAACAGTCCAACATTAAAATGTGAGATTATCAATGAGAAAAAGGACTAGTTATTAGAGGGTTGATTTGAAGAAAACAAAACACATAGAATGTTGAAAAATTGGTATAGTATTATTTATGTTGAAAATGCTGTGCATATCTATCAGAGCGAAAATACGTTGAAATTCGACCGTAAATCACGTGAATTATAGTTATTGGTAAAAACGTTTTAAATAGATCCTCTATTATTTTTGCATTTCATTCAAGTGCCACTTGCATAATTATGAACTGGCATAATAAATTTGAGGGTTCGGAATCGAGCAAATTCCGATGGTAATTGTAAATTTCAGAGTCGTAGATTTTAAAAAACCATTTCAAGTGAAATGTTGATGAAAAGCGACGTTCAGAAGAGAAATAACGGCGAGATTTAGGGGGACAACGTCAATCCTATTTAGCCCAGCAAAGCAGACGACAAGCTCTCCTCGTTTGTTTTAATACACATTTCTCGCAGTCTCGAACAGTATTGATCTGACTCGACAGCCTGGAACAAGAGATGACGGTGAAGTTCATAAATTTGTAATCCAATGAATTTATTCATAGATAATGCATCGAGGAATACCAAGTTCTCGCTGTGGGTTTCACATACCTAAAGATTGATTGTATACTAATGCCTCGAATACTGCACCGCGTCACTCGTCATCGTCTTGCCGACTTCGCGCCCATAAATCATTCCTCTTTTCATCGGCACATACCCGATGACTTTGACGAAACGCACAAACAAATTGCACTTTTTCTTCCGTGCAACATTCGTGCAGCAAAAAGTTGTATATATATATATATATATATATATACATATATATTATCACTTCGTCAGATAGGCACTATCGATTCACGCCGGTGGAGTACGATAGAAAAATATTTCATATGTATAACGGAGAATGTGCCTCATAACTCATTATTCCCTCCGTCACTTTCTTTTTCTGCTACCTCGATTTCACGAGATATTAAGCTATAAACAGTCAAAAGACGAATTTGTATAACAGCATATTTCCAGACTTATTACGTACCGGAAATGCTCTTTCATATTATTCTCTATTTCTCTAATGAAGAAGCTTGTGAAATATAAAGTTGCGTTTACACTGGATTTCAAGATAATAACATAACAATGGTTAGCTTTTGAAAAATTAATTCGGAAGGCCTATTATTACCAATCATGAATTACTATATCATCCTGATATGCGAAATTCCAATGACGATTATTTTTTCATTAATTGAATTATTTCGAAAAAATGGTAATTATTGCGAGTCGTGTGTTGAGCATCGAAGTTGAACGTTAGGGGAGGGTTTTATGAGATATCTTCTGGCATTGTGGCACGTTGAATGGCAAGCCCATGTATTTCAGTCACGTCGAGGCAGGAGCGATCATAATTCAACGCCCCGCTCCCCGCGACCTAAGACCGCGGGGGCCAAACACGTAAACGTCACAATACTCGCGGCGAGCGAGAGGGGGCGGCGGGCAGAGCACAGTCGGTGTACTCCGGGAGAGCAAGAGATACGTCGGGGTCGTGCGCGTCTTGGTTGATAAGCCCCTATAGCGAAGAATTATGGCAAAGAGCAACGCGATTCTTACACGATCGCCCCCGATGTTTTATCAAAAGCTACATGTATTCTGTGTATTTTGGTCAGACATACCCCGGTTGCCTAGTTATTCTCGGTCCCCCGCTCGTGCATATTGAACGTACATTAAATGCGGTGAACTATATGTACGCGGATGAGCGAGTGAGCGCTCTAAGCCCTATCGCATTACTTAGTAAGTGCCACGTTCCGGAGTCGTCACTCACTCGTCCATCTATTTATCTCTCGCTCCATTTACTCGCGATTCTCCAGAGAAACGTATAACGTCCTATCGAGTGTGAGATAGCTTTATTAGTCAATGAGGTAACACGTTCACGCAATATTACTCAACAAGACTAAAATACTCCGCACACCGTCACGAAAAAAAAAAACAGAATAATCGAAGAATATATTTAAAATATTTGTACAATTTTTCCCAAAATTATATTTTTCGAACATGCCATAGATACGCGATAAATGTGGTAAAGAATGAATGATCCGTACTAGAATTTTGTGTGCATAAACTTTTTCTTCGAATTTTCATTTTATGGAAATTCATTTTATGTTTACGAGATACCTACCCTATTTATATTATATTGCCGATTCTTCTTTTTTCATGGTGTATATTCTACATACATTATGCAATAGGATATATCCGTCGGATGTAGCACAAAGTAAATTAGGCATATTCAGGTTTCCGTATAAAGAATGTTTAATTTATGTAAACATATATGAGCATAAACTTGTTTTCATACGAACAAAAAGAATAAAAATAAGGATAAATAGCGATAAAGAATGCCATAAAAACTCACTCAATTAAATGTATTGCATTATTGAGTGCTTTCAGTCGAATTTAATGATTTAAAATTGCTATTACGAGACGCCGTTGAAATACCTCTGGTATAATTTTTCATACAGCAATTACACGAATTATTGAATCGTGGAGTCTGTCTCTGACTGCCATTGGCTGAGAGCGTGACGAAGATAGATAGAGACTTTCAATGATTGCGAATCGAGGATTTCGCAAACTTGAATCGAATCGCAACGTCGTTGGCGACGCCATGATCCCTGCTGTTCTCTTACCAAGTTTCTCACGAGCGCTGCTCTGACAGCCTTGGCCGGCCTCGTTACGCTTTCTATGCTCTAAATACCACCAGGGGACCATCGTGCTCACGTAAACGTTCACTCTCGCGGTTCAATGTACCGATTCTGTTTCTAGTTTGTATCTAAATATTTTCTCGTACACTATATCCGGTTTTACTTTTCGACTTGGACTAAAACCATATTGTTATATCAAATGAAAACTACTGTAAGCTGAAAAAACCAGCTCCACGTATATTATCTTCAATTTCTTTCTTATTGTACAAGATAATTATGCAAATCTCATAGATAACCATTTGACAATTATGCGGCCGTATTAATTTCAACCTGGCAACAGGTTCAAAATTTTATGATAATTCATACCGTCAGTTATTCCCACAAATATGTTTTAAAAAATACTGGACAATTTCATAAAAGAGCTAACAATTAGCAATTTTTCTAGAGTTATACTCAACTCAGCAACTCAAAAAAACGTTCAATACCAACTGAACGACGGGATAGTGTCACCGCCTCGGCGAAAACGATTCTCGATAGTTTATAGATAGCTGTAAACATTTGACATTTGTTAAATCAGCCTATCAAATATCAAGAGACGCGGCAGCGTCTCGAGACACGTATATTTACGAATTGACGAGACGTACCAAGTATCTTTTCCGGAACTCACCCATTTTAGCCGCGTTTTCAACAGCTTATATTATGATATAAACCAATTTCGAGTCTCTTGAGGAGATTTTTTATTGCAGGAAGATGCATTATCTTAAAATATTACGATTCAGACCAAAACCAGTATTTCAAGTTATAGGATTAACAAAGATATGTTGGCTTAAACATTTCATTTTTCAAAATTCATTTAATTTTTACGGCACGCGCGCCTTCCTTTATGCCGTACATGGCACCTGCGCGACTTCACGTTGTACATAACACACGCCACTGACAGCACACATATATAATACGTCCAAAAGAAATTGGTATATATGTATATATCGTCCAATGGAAGTTAAATATCATTAATTCGTGACATTTCGTGAACGTAATATTTTTTTGCTTGTGTGATTAGTGTTTCGTGACTATTTCACCCTACTAAATCTAATCTCCCGTTCGAGAAATAGATAAATACAAATTGTCTTAATTTTATAACCTGTACAAGTGTTGTTATTAGTGCATCTAAGATGTATATCAATATGTACATATTTTCTGTGCTTTTCTTTGAATAAATATTTTTAATTCAAATTCGCGTTTTTTTGCTTTCTGTGAAATCCTTTTCAATTTAACAATTTTTTCATCATGTTGAAAAATAAAATTATTAGAGTGAATATTGGAGCCGGCCTACTGACATTTTTCAAAACTTGACACAAATGTCAGCGTAGTATAGATTAATACAAATATCAGCATCGTATAGAACCTAGTGGCATTTGTAAAAACTTGATACAAATGTCAGCGCAGTATAGAACCTACTGAGATTTGTTAAAACTTGATACAAATGTCAGCGCAGTGTAGATTCATATATCGATTGACAATTTCAGTCATAAGATTTTGTATCGTTGAAGAATTGATTTCAAGATTTTTTATCGAACAGCTGGGGCATATCAAAATAGCTTTATCAGCTTTTTGTAATTAATAACCCATGCTGTTCAAAACAATATCTCAAAACAATTCGTTGAGGGGGCAACATTTCATGGCTGCGATTCTTAGGTGTATGAATCCATACTGTGCTGATATTTTTATCCATGATAAAACATTTCAGTAACTACAAAGAACAATAAAAGAGATTTCAGCGAATTGAAGGATATCGGCGAATGGAAGAAACGTTTTAATTTTTGGCATTCTGCGCATGATACTGACAAAACCAATTCGTTCGTATGGCTCTGAGACATCTCATTTTCTTAGCCATGAGAGAATACACTGACTGAGGAGAACCAAGATAAGTTGAAGATAGAATTACGTGAACTGCATTAGTATAATAGAAAAACTGTAATGGTTGTATATTAAGTAGAGGAGTAAATCAGCTTTGAGAATGTAACAAAATAGTTTGCTCCGCTTAGACAGTGTGTTTTCTCATGGAAAAGGAAGGGAGACCTCATCGAGGCAAATTAACTGAACAGTTTAGTCAGCATCATGCGCAGAGATAAAAAATTGAAAACTGCGCTTAAGCCATGTGATGCTTAAGAAAAATTCTGCCCAAAGGAAAAAAGCCTCGATTGAGTTTCAACAAAACTATGCGTCGTCTCCAGTGAATTCAGTTGAAACAACCAATTTTTTTGTTACCCTAGAGTTGTTTAGCGATGTAAAACAGATGAGGCACGTATCAATAGCTTGAAATACTGTCACTGTTACATTGATGTCGACTGGTTTTCGATGCCATACTTATTGCATTATTTATCGAGAATATTTTAGCATTTCATGAATCGAGAGGGAGGTCGAGGATACCCAAGATGATTACCTGCAGACTGAATGACTAAACGAAACACGGTAATCTTCCATAAATCGTATACCCTTTAAGTTATTTTTTGTTTCTCCACCGGTTGTTCTCTAGCATGTAAAGGATAACCTTTGGTTAAGCATATGCAAACCAAACATAAAAATAATTTTGAAAAAAAAAAAAAAAGATTAAGCCGATTGTATTCGTTTGATTTATTGTTGAAGTAATTCATACCTACATTTATAGTACCATTCAATATTGGAGAAAAATAGTATATTATACCACAAGAGAGGAAAGTGTGTGATTTTTGCCGAGGGTGAAGTTATCTACCTAACGGAGCAAGCCCAAGATATAGGTTTGAATTTCAGATTACACGTTCTTGTTAATCGTGATATTGTTTGTAATAATTAAATAATTAAGTGGGTCTTCAAGTTTTGCTAGTCGGTATTACTAACCACCAAAAGGCACGATTGAAGCATTGGAAACATCGTTTTATTGATTGTGACACCCACTAGTTGGTTGCTCGGAGCGTATTTAACCACGCGATTCGTTAGGGCAACCACGTTGTTCTTTTCGGTTACACTTCGAATGGTAGCCTCATCGATCATTGTATTCCCTGGGCTGACTATTTTGGACGAACTAATGATAAATAGTCGAGATTATTATTCGATATGGTTGCGGCAATGAATTGATGAGTTGTCGCAACTATTCATGTGAAGCTCGGGCAAAAGTCTCTTTGAGACTTTTTTGTCTCTATGAATAATATTTTTGTTTTGTTTTTTGCGTTATTCCTCCGTATGGCTTATTCAAACCCTTACGTTGCCCTTCTCCCCTTTACGCCATCACTTCATAGAAACTCCCCAACCACTCATCGTAATGCACAGCTACTATATCGTATTTTCACGAAGGCATAGAAAAATTGTGAACAAAACTCAACAAAACTGCTTCCCACTCAGTAGCCGAGGGCCAAGCTCTCACCCATCCAAGTAATGGTCGCCAATGATGCACTGAAACAAAAAATCTTTGAATTCACTAATTCGGCCTACACCCTTGTTGAAACGAATTTTTCGTTAGAGGAATAAAATGTCTCGTTTCGTCAAGAATTATGGGGTTCGATTGTCTAAAATATATTTGCAATAATCAAAATATTTGTCACACAAACTAAAAATTCATTTGAACAAGGATTTACGCTGATTTAGTTAATTCAAACAGTTGTTTTTTTCTCAGTGTGTTGCAATTCGTGCGGTGACCGCCGAGGCCACAAACCTACCGGGTGTCCATTGCTGCCGGTTCTTTTACTGCGATAATATGTCCTTCTTGAAAACTGTAATTACATTTAGTCGTAAAAATCCTATAAAACTGGCAATTTACACATGCAATATCCGCAAACAAGAGAAGCTAAAAATATCTCGACCACAGCCTGTTGCAATTTGTAGGACGATGTTCGTTGAAAAGTGGTAAAACTCTGAAAGCCTAGTCGATAATCCGGGGGTTAGTGTCGGCACAATGATTCCCTTTCTGTCGTGGCTGCTGCTGCTGCTGCTGCTGCTGTATATATACACAGTGGTAACTCTCGGCAATGCTTCTGCGTTCGCCAATGTACCCGTACATTGTCTGGAACGCGGGGTGATCATAGGGCAAGCGGTAGAGATGGCATATCGCGTCCCAGTTACGTCCGTGTTTCTATCCGACCGCATTTCATTCGTTTCCGCGAATATTTTACTGTCGATTTCGTTATAAACCGCATTTGCAGCCCATACATCTTTGTTTTATACTTTTATTTCTACCACGGTCCAAGTATTTTCGTTTAATTTATCCAAGAATCCAATTCATACATAATTGAATAGTTGCGAAATTACTGGATAATATTTATCATAGATAATTCTTTTGTACAGCAGAAATAATTATTCAAGCAGTTAACGACCTCTTTCACGACTTTTCGTACTCGCTAATTTCTCGTATGCTTTCCAGGTATAACAGTACATTGAGCACTAATGTCTCTCTTTCCCAGCTGTATAATCGGTGCCGCGTGTCAGCCTGTAGGTTAATAGTCCTGGCACTGCTGGTGCCTACTAAATACCGCGCTACTCGCCGGAAAGTAAAATAAATATAAAAATCAATTACAAGTATTATACAACTTGAAGTTTAATGACGCAAGCCTTCCTGCTATTTCTCTCTCACGTATATATATTATCTTTCTCTCATGCAAATAGCTCTTCGTGATCATTAAACATGTACTGAGGTTCGTTGACGAGTGTAACCAATCGTCGTCGCACGCCCATGTAACCCAAAAAATAAAATCATTTGTCCGTTAATGCACCATTTCGACTTTTGCCAAATGATCAACTAGAGAATATCTCTGAATGGACTAAATTATTAGCTTGTTCCAAATTAATAGTGAGCCGAAATAAAGATAGTATATAGGTCTATTTAAAGGGCGATGATGAAGATAGAGGTGCTGGAATGGATAGATCCGATGGTGCGGCGACACGAACACGGTGGATAATAACGTGCAAGACCCACCTTACCAGAGGTATAAAGACACAAATAGCAAATATTAATTTTATTTGCGATGTTTCGAGAACTATACGGTTAATCGAGTTCGTGTTTCATTGTGTATTTTCTCAGAATCGTCTTTTTCTATTTATATGCTTTTTAAATACACACTTTTGGTAAAGATTTAATTGCAAACACATGTTATTTACAAAATAAAAACTCTTCTCCTATACACTCATGTTAAAACAGTGGAGCACAACATTGATCAATATTTCGCGAACGACTCGTTCGATTTCAATTTTTCGAGTATAAATAGACGCAGAAAGGTCGATCGTTTGATATAAAAAATGAAGAGTTTTTGTCAAAAAATGTTCATCGTCGATCTTCGATCGTAATGTTAGTGATCTTATGAAAAGATACTTCGAATTCATCGCTTCACAAGACGTCTCAACAATAAACTTTTTCTCCTTAATTTCAACCGTTCAATTAATGTTGAAATAATATTCAATCTGCAATATCTATACTGTGTTACATTAAAATTGCGACATTAGAATCACAGCAAATTGAATTGTCGATGAATTCATCACCTTGTCCCACAAGCCTGTCGTTAATCGTCACGTGATCGCGACATTTACCGCGATTCGGTAAATAGTGTTGGGTGCGATTTCGCTTTCGCTCCTGTCGGTCACGCGCTCGCAAGCAAACCTCACAACGCAACGTGCAGTCTGCTACACGGCGGAGCCACTACCACAGCACTGACCGCTCCTGTGCTCATCGGTTCAACGTTCCAGCGAGACTTTTCTTCCTTGCCTTCTTACTCCCCTCGGTGCAGTATACATAACGGCGAACGTGCTGGTTGGGTGTTAACTCGGCGAAGGTGAGAACGAATGACAGGCACGCAGTACTACTGCTGCTGCTGGCGTTCAGAGCGTGCCAACTCATACCTGACCGCGGTTTTGCTCGAGTATACATGTATATAATTATGTCATTGCACTTAAATATACGAGCCACTCCGTGGTAACTCTCAATTTCCGAAACCGCATCAATCGTTATTTCTCCAATTTTCCAATATAATGAATTCACTCACCGAAGGATTATGAAATATGCTATGCACCAAAAGAACCGTCTCACGGACTTTAAGGCCGAAATTTGTATTTTCAATTTGGCGGATAGAAACAAGAAAATTGTGAACTTTATTAAAATCAAAATTAATAACATGGTTTAAATAATATCGCGATTGTTGTTTTAGTTGAAAGCTTGTTAACTTTGATGTTTCGAAATTCTTACTCTGAAATAAGAACCGATTGCGTCAAATATTCATTTCCAAAACACAAATATATATATACATGTATTTTTTCAGTGAAACTAATAGTGGGGGAGACCGGGGTAAGATGGGATACTTAAGAGAAAAAAGGTCATAATATGGAAATCAAGCTTTTTATTAAACATCTGTTACAACAAAAACAACACTGATAGTTTTAATTAATATAATTATAATCTTTTATGGCGCTAAATCACATATTTTTTTTTGGCAAATAGGAACTTCATGGCACATGTCAAAAATCCCGTTTTGCCCCATGATCGGGGCAAAATGCGAAACGATGTGGGGCATAATGAGTACACATTTTAATTGGGTTTACAACGTTCACATATATGTGCCTCTCCATCGTCATTGTCTACAACTACTATGGGACCAATTACGAAATCGTAAAAAAAAATCAGCTGCTCCATATACATTTGTATCGAGTAGGTATGAACATTTTCTATGGAACAGCTGATTTTTTTTGCGATTTCGAAATTGATCCCATAGTAAAAGTTGGTCGTATTGATGGGTGGAGTGAGTACCTTAAGTATTTTGGGCGACTTCCGTTACACGTTGAATATCTATATGGGGCAAAACGGGATACTATCCCACTATGCCCCGACCGATTTGCCCCAAGAGACATATTTTGCAAAAGTAACAACAATTCTAATCTACACAATTATTCTTCGAAAATGCAATGTAAATTCGTTAGTTTGACACTAGTACGACAAGTATATGGAATATTGTTACAATAGCACTGATACCGACCTTGGTGCACATATTTTCAAAACAGAAAACTTGATAAGAATTCTCGAAAAAAGCGCTTTTTCTCGCTGCGCAATCAAAATAAGTAGTGACACGCACGCGCCGTTAGGACTCATGGGCCACGACTAAACCTCGCGCGAATGACGCTGTGTTAGGCTCTGTTGTGTTCACCAGTCACGCACACAAACACACTTCCCGTCCTGCCCCGAGCTTCGTTTTGCCGCGGTCTCCCCTATTCACAATGTAATGCGTACAATAATATTAACAATCGCTAGGATTTATTTGATCCAATTGAAAGACGTGGAAGTTGTCATGGAATGCAGAATATGCAATTAGTTAACGATTTCTTCGAGATGCAAACAAATTGAACATGGCCTTCCACAGAAGTGGCTCCTAGCGGTTTGTCGTTGATCCTGTTGTAGCTCGCAGAGATTATTGTAATGCTGCACGCACCGCGCGTATCACTGGCAGCCACCGCACAGTCCACAGCAGCAGCAACAGCTGTGGCGTTGTTGCTGCGATCGTCATGCCTCTCTCGGTCAGCTGTGTCCCTCCATGAGTCATTTTGCTACTATAACGCTTATTCACGCGCGCACGCACGCACGCAAGCGAAAAAAAAAGAGAGAGAGAGTACGAAAGATAGAGAGGACTCGAGCCAACATCACGCATATAATGTGTGTACTTGATGCTTCTTGACCATCTCAACATTCATGCTCTTGCCTTTCAGCTCTTACTCCGTTGATCAATGCTGCCGGACACGCCGTTGGAATTCAATTAACTCTCCCCGCGATCATACACGCGCCGCTCTGCTATAATAATCAAGCACAAGGCGTCATTTGACACACACCTTCATCGGGCGTTTATTGATTAATTAATCTATTCACGCAATCTACTCGCCGGCACAGTTCACGGAATCTCATGATGTGTAATATATACCCGCAATGTGGCGAAATTAAATATATTTGAAGCGCTTCTCTCTCTCCCTCTCGCTCTCTCATTCCCCACTTCGA